>JAVMKO010000004.1:49797125-50404625 GCA_032164245.1 Sternotherus odoratus
GCTTGGGCACTTAGCCCACCCTGTTGAATAAACCAGAATAAAGTAAAAATCAAAGTCAGTTACAGTTAAACAAATATATGCCTCAATGCACTCCTAGAATATAAATCTACAATGAAATTAAACAAAAACATTCGTTAAAAGTAACCCTGTAAAGGGCACCTACACAAGCTAGAAAATTGAGTTTAGGGAGTTAACAGTACAGTACCTTTAATGCAGCTCCACTGTGCTCAAAGGAGCTATTCTCCCATGCAGGAACATGAGGTTTAAGTATAAAACTCTTGTTAATTCTAGTAAGACTTATCCATGTATCCCTTATACATCTTGGCAGATAGGATTTCACAGTCATTACCTATTGCAGTTTCTGTGGCTTCACAGATAAAGGTCAGGCCCTTTTTCTTCAAGAACAAATGCTTCTAGCACTTGAACAAAAAGAGAATCCCCGCTAGTTGTATTAGCATTAGGGCCCATTTCCTCTAGACTAGCTTCTAAAGGGGGACACACACACACACACTTTGGTACTCAGAGGCACAATGGGATCAAATTCTGCAGCAGCTACCTCTATATTCCATTCCTAAATTCCATGGCAACATTCAGTCTACTGACATGAAATACTATCCATTCCCATTTCCCACACAAACTCACACAACTATGGCTCATAATTTTACATCAGTGAATATTTTCAACTAATATACAATTACTTTTGAGCATAGGTTTTTTTGCTATGCTTTCCCGGAAGCCTGACTCCACATCCTGGACGTTGGCTCTCCTTTCCTCCCTGTGCACCTGGGGGTGAGGGGGACGGGTAAGCCTTGCAGCTGTTGTCACTAACATCTCCCCAGCTCTTCAAGACTGGGCTGCTATGCTATTCTCCACTTATCTTACACTTCTGCCTCTCACACACCCTGGCTAGAAGCCAGACTATCTCCCTGGCTCCATGGAACAATACAGGGAACATGCACCGGTTATTAACTCAACCTTGTTGGAAAGGCTGAAGAGAAAGCAGCAGCTGCAGGCCAGTCGGAGTAAGGCAGAACTACAGAAAAACAGCAATATACAAATTCCATAGGGAAAAAAAAGAATTTGGTGCCATCTTGGGAAAAAAATGAATTCTGTAGCTACAGAATCATAGGGGCCATAGAGCTGTGACTGAGATGCACAGTCATTCACCTCTCAGCACTATTGTTTTAGACTTCCTATAGATGCAGGAAAGCACTACTGTATAAGTTTAGCTTTGGTTCACATTTTCAAGGTTCTCTCTACAACCACAAAGGATACAAACATAATTTTAACAAAGCTGAGATTCTGTAGCACAATTCTGTAGCAAGAAGCCAATTGTATGGAAGTGGAATGATGGGACATACAGATTTCTGCACATGCACTTGACAGTAGAATATAATAGGAATAGAAGAGGACACTTCATGGATACAAAAGGAACAGAAGTACATTGTAGCAGGGTGGTAACCCCGCCCCTTACCAGAGTGGTTAAAAGAAGTCCTGGAGAGGACTGCTGCTGGGGAAAGGCTGAGTGGGGAAGCACCAGGAGGGCAGTGCACCAGGAGCACTCAGTCTCTCTCTATCTCTAGAAGGAGAAGGGCCCGGCTGCTGGGAAGCTAACCTTAGTACCTGAGGGGAGCATGGCTGGGGAATAGGGCAAGGGAGCTATGAAAAGGTGGAAGTTGCCATACCAACTCTAAGAGGCTAATTAATTAAGATGAGCTATTATCAGAAGGAGAAAAAAAAACTTTTGTAGTGATAGTCAAGAAAGTCCATTTCAGACAGTTGACGAGGAGGTGTGAGGATACTTAACTAGGAGAAATAGATTCAAATTGTGTAATGACCCAGCCTCCCAGTCTCTATTCAAGCCCAAGTTAACTCTGAAACCTGTCTCCACCATGGACGCAGAGTTAGATTTTCAAAGAGTTATATGTATACATGTAAGTTGAGTAAGTAATTATACACAAAAAATGTATACATGTAAGTTGAGTAAGTAATTATAGATACTGCACAGACAAAAATTAGATACTGTCATGAATGTATGTATGATACCACAGGAACCATGGATGCAACTTAGATGTATATTTTTGCATGCACCATTGTGTGGCTAATTTATTGAGAAAAAAAAATTGACTTTCACAAAACTGTCCAGAATGCAGTCCAGTTACTCAGACTGAGTTCTGCATTTGGTGTTTGCGCTACAGTGCGGTAGAAAGCTAAAAAAAACCCTGCATTCGATTTTTGATCTGTTGACTCTATAGACAGCTTAATTGGTGAGATACAATAAATAAACCCATCAACAGCACTGTCTCTGTAAATTCTCTCACTGAGGCTTTCATTTTTCCATATTTTTTCACATAGAGTCATGTTGTCTCTATAGCTTAGCACTGAATGTCATGGCACTGTTGTGACAAACCTTAATTTAAATCTATGAGGAAAATTAGAACTATAACATAAAGTAATGAAAAATTACTTATTTGTGGTATTCTTACAATAAACTGAATCCTGAACCCACAAGCAAAGTTAAAAGAGTTTAGTGCACAGATGGAGATTAAGTTGAAAATTGAATCCTTATCCACTACCCATTTGGTCTGGCAGGTTTTCTTTCTTTTATTGGGGGAGGGGGGCGGAAAGAAAAGGGAGGGAAGGAAAAATATGGAGAAGGGGCAAAGGTGGGAGGAGTTTAAAAAGAGCAAAGTATTATGGGGATTAATTTAAATCATTTGACTCAATATGTGTTCTTGACTGCTAAGAAAAATGCAGACATTTCACTCTCCAATCTAAGAAGTTGAGTTTAAGGAGTTAGACAGTAAAATCCTTTTTAGGGGGAGGGGAAGATCCTTTCTGAAATATTTTTAGAAGGGTGGGTCATGAGATGGGGGAGTGTAATGGCTGGTCTACCTCACTCCTCTCTGTCCTTGTACTAACCACTGCTGCTGAAGAGCCAGTGTCCCCTTTTCCTGATCCTGGAGCATATCCATTAGTCACAAGTGAAGAGAGGCTCTACTATTGTCATCACCCAGTATAATGGATGGCATGCAACCCTTCTCATTTTGATGCAGTACAATTTCTTTAAGGTTACCCTGGCAGTGGTAATTTTTGAGAAAGACCCTAGTGACTGGGAACAAACGGCTGCTATTTCTAACCACATGAATATGCTCCTTTATCTGTTCAGAGACAAGCATGACAGTTGATTATCCAGGAAATAAAGACTGATTTAAGCATGCCCATTGTTGAAAGAAAATTACATTTGTTAAAACATATTTCAAGCAACAGGAGAACCCTGTTGTTCATTTTGCCTTTGTATTCTAGAAATATTGCTCATATAACTTCATGTCTCTCAAATGCTTAAATAACCTTTTAACTACAATTGTGCTGATTGATGGAATGGCAATAAAGCTGCGTGCAAGTCACATTGCTGTGATTCTGAAATTTTGTACTTGTGGAACAAACAAGGAACATGATATACTGCCATAGAGCTGAAATTACTATAATTGGAGACTTTCTTTTCCCTAGCAACATGCAATCTGTGTAAAAACATGAAGCTAACAATAAACCTCTCAAACCATTTTTCAAATATAAATAATACTACCTTCTTGACAGAAGCAATTCTACTGCTAAACAAATACCAATGATGTTATATAGAACAGCTGCATTTTTTATGTTTACATTCTAAGACTGCATAAGAATCTGACAAGATTTCAATTATAGCTTCCAATGTAGTGGGATATAGGATTCCACTAAAGTTTTGTTCCAAACTGAAAGGTTATATATAGGTTCTCAAACCTTGAACACAGATTTTATTTTGTTTGAAATATATTTATGCAGTTTTTAAGTTGTAACGCTGTAGTAGGGCAAGGAAGGAATAGAATTAGCCACTAATTTCAAAAGCTTTAACTTGAATGGGAATTTTGCCTGAGCTGAACTGGGCACTTTGTGTATTACATTAACTGCTTTAACTAAAAAAAGGAGAAAATATTGGTATCAGTTACATGTATCTGATAAACCACAAGAAAGAGACAACAATCATAACTCTCTCTACATACACAACACATAGTAAGAAAGCCAATTAGAGTTTCAGCAGAATAAGCACACTTTCATCAGAATCCATCTAAATACCATGGAGCAATGGGCATTGATCCAACTGCTTTGGGTGTTTGATTAAAAATTGACCAATCAACACACAGCCAATTTTAACGACTTTCATAGAAAAGGAAATTTCCATTTTCATTAAGTAATACTTGATATGCAGCTGTCTATAACAGTTCAGAAGACATAACAGCATTTTATTAGCTTTTTAAAATAACATGTCAGTGTCATATATAATCACCAAGATTAGATCCATTTTAGTTTATCAGGTGAATGACATACGTTTTATAACGTTTACCGATATCTTATGAATTTGATAATTTTGAAGTCCAATTCTCTATTTCTTTCTGAGATAAAGCTCATATTGGAATTCTCATTTCAGGAATGGTAATCTGGCATGTACAAACAGTGGAGGGACAAGCCACAGATTATTTAAAATGACCTGACTTAAAAATTGTCAAGGGCACATATTTATCACACAGTATTACTGTCAAAGGTCTTACCAGGTAACAATATACCTTGCAAGCCATTTTATGCAGTTAAGCAAACAACACATATTTCTAAAATTCTTGAATAAATGGATAGTATCAACACTGTTCTTTACAATGTTATGTAGCAAGTGTTCCCTGACAATAAGATCAGAACATGGAACATATATGGTATTCACTCTCTTTTTCTTTTTAAGATTTACGTTTGTAAAAACTGTTAATTGCATTTACTTGTAATTTTCAAAAGATTGTGCTTAATAGCAAAGAATTTACAATTTAAATTGCGTAAATAAGAAAACAGACCATTCTGAGTGGACTAGAGGGGTAATCATGTCTGAGTATACAACTCAATTTTCATCATAATCAGTTATGTAACTTCACCTTCATATTCAGCAGATGTGTTTGCATGTGTAATTAGAAGTGATTTCTTTAAAAGCACTGTGCTTAAAATGCTTTGCCCTTGACTCCCTGCAAATGCATTTTCTGCAGAACAGATTTGATTTTGAAACTGTTTTTAAAACACAGGCAAAAAAATAGTCTTTTCAATCTTTCAGAGGAACAAGTGTTGAAACAGAACCGGAAGACAAAACCAATTAAATTAGAACTAAACAAATAAAGATGTGGAAAGAATGTCTTACTTAATGTTAATAAACTTTTAAATGTATGTTAAAAGAATAATCTATCTCCTTAACACAGAAGTCAAAAGATTTTCAGTTTTATGACTGCTGCCTAAGCACTACAGTGATAGGTGCATTAGTAGTGCAGACAGAGAAGGATTCTGTCTCAGCATCCCTACAATGAAATTTTCTAGTACTATGGTAGGTTTCCTCTAGCAACTGCATGGACCATTGTTTGTTTGGATGAAGTAGAACACCTAACTGTTGGACATCATGTAACTAACACAAGTGAGTACACAAAAGGATGGGGCTACATATCTTAATTAGCAATAAGGCTTGATCAGAGTGTAAGTGCACAACACTAAAAACATACACACTTTTAAAAAATTGGATATTGTTTCATACATGCAGCTGAGTTTATTTTAATGCCTCATTGTACAACAACATGTATTGCTAGGTGTACCACCGTGGGTATAAACAGACATCCAACAAAGCCAGGGAAAAACAAAACATGGAATTTCTTATTGCATTGCATTCTTATTGTCAACAATAAACAAAGGAAAACCAAACAAGTGCATTGAAACATATCAGGCCTTATCATCATATCTTTAAAAAGTAAAACAAGGGCATAAACTTTTATCCCCCTTTCTTGGTCACCTTTATTAGGCCTTTCATTAAAATTCCTGTTTTTCATATTCTCTTTCTGAAAAGCTCACCATTGAGATTAACATTTTCCATGCCTGACCTCAACCCACAGCTGAAATTTTTTGGAAGGTTTCCTAAGGGAAATGCATTCACCTGTTTTTGTGTTATTTGAGAATGAAAATCATTATGCTGGTGCAGCAATTCAAGATGTTTTTAGTTTACCAGTAACTCAAAAACACCTAAAAAGTGGAGGTTTGCAGGTGGAAAGAGAATTACAACTTTAACATTGCAATTTAAGCACAGAAAAAAACAGGAAATGCAGAAAATTAAGGCTCTCATAATATCATTAACTTCTCCACATCACACAATTGTATTATTTCTAATCACTTGTTTAACTATTTAGAGTCAAGCTGTGACTAAGCATTGTGCAAGTTCATGTGGGAGGAGGGCTGATGTGCTTTTCTCTCTCTTTCTGCTTCCCTCCCACACAGGGACCAGTCATAATCACAAGTCTGATCTCTAGAGGACACGTGTTGCTTTTTAACTAGCACCTGGGAGGCAAATCAACCACAGAAGGAAAAGGAAGGAAGCAGGGCCACCACCTGCCATAAATGGGCTGGTTATGGAGAGGAAAATGCACTGCATGCTTACATGGTGATACAGCATCTGCTATCCACAAAATTTCCAGGATACAGTTTCTCATTTAAGCACAATACCTCCTGGAGCTTTCCTAGGAAGTTGTGATTATATACCACAGCTGTATTTAGAGCTATGGTTTACTGGTACAGTCTGACTCTAAATGTATACCTAAGGATATACAGTATGTGATGTATGAGAGAACTGATGTTACTGCATACATAGGTCTCAATCTGCAAAGGTCCATATAAGGAAGATCATGTGTGACAAAGACCCCAAAATGAACACCACAAAAATTATTCATGCAGGTGCTCTGGGATTCATTCCTTTCTGTAACCTTACTTACAACAGTTCGGATGTAAGCAACTTTTGATAATTAAAAGCGGGGGGATACCAAACATGTAGATAACAAAGGGACTAAAATAAGAGACATCTCTCAAAATGAAGTATATTTCACATGTATGACTTAACTGTTGCAGTGACAAGTTTAAATATGTAACTTCAATGATTCAGCAAAATAGAAGGGGGGATTGTGTGTAACATATGTTGCATTTCTTTGCTGTTTTTCAACTTGCAGTAATACTGGACTCAATCTTGCTCCCATTGATATCAATGAGAGTTCTGTAACTAGCTTTCATGACAGAAGGATTAGGTTTCATAAACAGAGCTGACTGAATAACAGATTTTTCAGTTCATTAGCAGTTCTGAATGTATTTATTTTTTAAATCAATTCAGGTCAAACAAATAGTTTTCAAAATATTCAGCAAATCAAAAAATTCAGAAAAAATCTGTTTTGGGTCAAACTAAATGCGTTATTGCTTCAAATGCTTAGGAGGAGGTAATTCTCTTTTCACCTGGGAGGAGGGAAGAGCTGGGCTCAAATCCCTGCTTCAGTAGAGACAAGAATTTAGATCTCCCAGATGAGAGCCCTACCCACCGGGTTATGAGTATGGTACCACCATATCATCCTCAGCTTTGTAAAGGGCACCTAAATCCCATTGTGAATCTAGCCAGAAAAATTAAAGTGACTAGTTTTCTGAATGTTTGTATCAACTGAAACAATTTGCTGAAACAGGCACAAATTCATGAAATCAACCAACCCAAATCTGCATTTTTTGGAGAAAAAGATTTAGCTGAAAAATGTCACCCAGCTTTACTCATGAGTAACTGTGATATATGGCTAGAAAGGGTTAAACATCCTGCAAAATAAAAAACCCTCGAAAGATGTAGGGAGATAATGTTTGTGTTTTTGTGTATTTACATATGTATAAGTAGGGAGGACAATGTAATTAACAGTCCCAGTCTGTGCTGTATTCTAATAAATCAGAGGTCAAAAGTAAACACAGGATATCTCAGTATTCAACTCTCTTTGGAATGTACTGTGAATGGTGGAGGGACAAGAAAATGGTCTTATGTAAATCCATATAGCTAAGTACTGGTGATGGACCTCCTTCAAAGTCATCCTAATTACCTTTTGTTCCCTGAGGAATTCCATCTTGTCAAAAGACATGAAATTGTATAAAAGATCCTTGGGTCCTGATTCTATCATCTCAGATCTGCCTAAGCTTCTTGGAGTAAGTTTGAATCGCAAGACTGAGGTCCTAGTTATGCTCTCTCTCTCTCTGCCCATCACCCCCCAGGCGGGGGGTATGGGCCACCAACCACAGAGCACTCCATCTCTGGTGTTGGTGTTTCGGTAGCAAGTTGGTTCCCTACGGGGTGGAGTTGCTAGCCCCACGCTCATGTCAAGCCTACAGCACCTGGTATTCCTAGGAGGTCTCCCATCCAAGTACTAGCCAGGCTCGACCCTGCTTAGCTTCCAAGATCAGACGGGATTGGGTGTGTCCAGGGTGGTTTAGCCATCCTAGTTGTGCTAGTATACCCTAAATATGATATTCAACATTGGACTATGACCTATGAACTGAATTCTAAAGGAACTCTGCAGCTACAAAGCTCACCATCTCTATGAATCTGTACCTAAATGAATTGAACTCATGCCTGTATATATATTGATTTTTTAACCAGACTCTCTCTCTTTTGTTTTTAAATACATCTTAGTTTAGTTAATAAGAACTGGCTGTAGTGTGTATGATCTGAAACATTCATTAACCTGTGAGATAATCTGTCCAATCGTTTGGGATCGGTAGAACCTTTTCTTTTATATGATGAAATAAGATTTACAGAAATTTTCATCATATTTGATGTGGGTACCTCGATGGAGGTCTGAGGCTGAATCACTTTAAGGGAACTGTGTTGTTTGGACTTCTAAGTAACTAATGAGGTAATAAAGAAGCCGTTTTATGCTGTCTTGGTAAATCTAGATATTGGAATATCCACAAGCTTTATAGGGACTGTCTGCCTCTTTCTTTGCAGTTCACCTTAATTGAGTGACCACAGCTGGCTGCCTAGTAGCACCCCGGTCACAATATCATTTTAACAGAGGCAAATTTTACACTTGTCTTCCTGTGGTCACTTCTGAGCAGTTCTGCTTCTCTCATTACTGCTTCTAAAAACGCACATATAAAAAAAGGCAGACAGGCTCAGAAATCAAGTCATGGAGAAGAAACAATCAGGGTGAAAGAAACTGATAGTTCTACTGCACCATTTCATTTGTAAAATAAGCTCTGTGCCACCTGGAAAATTCACTCTCCTCCTCCTATTCATGGTCTATTTACCCTTCTCAGTTTCTTTCTACCTTCCTTCCTTCCCTCCCTTTGTCACAACCAATGACCCTTCACTCTTCTCCCATCTTTTTCCATTTATTTCTCTCTTCTTTTGCCAAACCCCTCTTCCACAGCCAACTCCACAGCTAACATCTATCACTCATGAGCCTTCCAAAGCATTGAAAATAAGCACCAAGGCTACGTTTTCACTACCGAATATATATATATATATATATGTTTGTTCTTAACTCAGGTTAAAAATGCAGTGAAGACACAGCAGCTTGTATTTTAATTCACGTTAACAGATGCAGTTCAATCCTGGGCTCCCCTAAACACTTTAAGGGATATGTCTACTCTGCAGCTGGAAGATATGATTCACTGAGCAGGTAGACACTCTCATTAGCTCCGCTCAAGCAATGTGGATGTTGTGGCACAGGCAGCAGCTTGGACTAGCCATATAAACTCAGACCCAGTCAGCTGGGCAGACTTGGACTCAGGCACCTAACCTGACCCGAGCCGCTATCAGTGCTGCAGTGTCCCTACTTCCATGTTTAGCATGCTAGCTTGAGCTGAGCTAGCATGAGTCTGTCTACCTGCGCTGGGAATCACACCTCCAAGCTGCAGTGTAGACATAGCCTAAATCAAGTTGCTAAATCTGGATTACTTCCATTGCCATATCTTCATTGCTATTTTAACCAGCATTAACTAATACAGTTTAGCTATCATGAGTTAAGCACATACCCCCCAGCCTACCCCTTTTTTTTTCCAATGAAGATATACTCTAAGAGGCCAAGAGAAGGTGCTTGCTACCACTCAGCAGTGGAGATGGAAGGTGAATAAGTACCAGCTCTAATATACACTAAAGCACAATGTTGGAAAAGTGGACACGGATATTAGGTGCCAACTCAGAGAACCTAAGATCTGATTTTTAAAAGCACTGAGCTCCCATAATTAAAAGTCAAGTCAATAAAATTCTCAGAACCACTGAAAAATCAGACTTCCCTGAAAGAAGATAAAGCACAGACTGATCCAAAAATGAAGGAGTCTATAGTTTTGGTGTGCCTACAGTTTTCTCATTATTCCGATTTAAACTTTATCACTGGGACATTAATCTGATCAGAATACACATATAACATTTCCACCTGAGCTTTTACTATATTTTTATTTGAAAAATCGCAGAGTTTTGGCAAAACCCAAATCTTCTGAGCCAAATGAAAGGGAAATTGAGAAATTCTTAAGACTGCCAATGCTCTCATCCAGATCAAGTAGCCATTATTAATATATCTAATTTTGATACTGCATACACATATATGTATTTTCATATCTATTCAGCAGCACTATTTTTATCTATCTGAAGCAAGATAATGCATGATTTACATAAGAACATAAGAACGGCCATACTGGGTCAGACCAAAGGTCCATCTAGCCCAGCATCCTGTCTACCGACAGTGGCCAATGCCAGGTGACCCGGAGTGAGTGAACCTAACAGGTATGATCGAGCGATCTCTCTCCTGCCATCCATCACCCCCCTCTGACAGACAGAGGCTAGGGACACCATTCATTACCCATCCTGGCTAATAGCCATTTATGGACTTAGCCTCCATGAATTTATCCAGCTCTCTTTTAAACCCTGTTATAGTCCTAGCCTTCACAGCCTCCTCAGGTAAGGAGTTCCACAGGTTGACTGTGCGCTGTGTGAAGAAGAACTTCCTTTTATTTGTTTTAAACCTGCTGCACGCCAATTTCATTGAATGGCCCCTAGTTCTTCTATTTTGGGAACAAGTAAATAACTTATCCTTATTCACTTCCTCCACTCCACTCATAATTTTATATACCTCTATCATATCCCCCCTTAGTCTCCTCTTTTCCAAGCTAAAAAGTCCTAGCCTCCTTAATCTCTCTTCATATGGGACCCGTTCCAAACCCCTAATCATTTTAGTTGCCCTTCTCTGAACCTTTTCTAGTGCCAGTATATCCTTTTTGAGATGAGGAGACCACATTTGTACGCAGTATTCAAGATGTGGGCGCACCATGGATTTGTATAAGGGCAATAAGATATTCTCCGACTTATTCTCTATCCCTTTTTTAATGATTCCTAACATCCTGTTTGCTTTTTTGACTGCCGCTGCACACTGCGTGGATGCCTTCAGAGAACTATCCACAATGACTCCCAGGTCTTTTTCCTGATTGGTTGTAGCTAAATTAGCCCCCATCATATTGTATGTATAGTTGGGGTTATTTTTTCCAATGTGCATTACTTTACATTTATCCACATTAAATTTCATTTGCCATTTTGTTGCCCAATCACTTAGTTCAGTGAGATCTTTTTGAAGTTCTTCACAGTCTGCTTTGGTCCTTACTACTTTGAGCAGTTTAGTATCATCTGCAAACTTTGCCACATCACTGTTTACCCCTTCCTCCAAATCATTTATAAATAAGTTGAATAGGATCGGCCCCAGGACTGACCCTTGGGGAACACCACTAGTTACCCCTCTCCATTCTGAAAAAGTTCCATTTATCCCTACCCTTTGTTCCCTGTCTTTTAACCAGTTTTCAATCCATGAGAGGATCTTCCCTCTTATCCCATGGCAGCTTAATTTACGTAAGAGCCTTTGGTGAGGGACCTTGTCAAAGGCTTTCTGGAAATCTAAGTACACTATGTCCACCGGATCCCCCTTGTCCACATGTTTGCTGACCCCTTCAAAGAACTCTAATAGATTAGTAAGACACGATTTCCCTTTGCAGAAACCATGTTGACTTTTGCCCAACAATTTATGCTCTTCTATGTGTCTGACAATTTTATTCTTTACTATTGTTTCAACTAATTTTCCCGGTACGGACGTTAGACTGACTGGTCTGTAATTGCCAGGATCACCTCTAGAGCCCTTTTTAAATATTGGCGTTACATTAGCTATCTTCCAGTCACTGGGCACAGTAGCCGATTTAAAGGATAGGTTACAAACCCTCGTTAATAGTGCCGCAATTTCACATTTGAGTTCTTTCAGAACTCTTGGGTGAATGCCATCTGGTCCCGGTGACTTGTTACAGTTAAGTTTATCAATGAGTTCCAGAACCTCCTCTACTGATACTTCAATTTGTGACAATACCTCAGAGTTGTCACCTACAAAAGACAGCTCAGGTTTAGGAATCTCCCTAACGTCCTCAGCCATGAAGACTGAAGCAAAGAATTCATTTAGTTTCTCTGCAATGACTCTGTCATCTTTAAGTGCTCCTTTTGTATCTCTGTCATCCAGAGGCCCCACTGGTTGTTTAGCAGGCTTCCTGCTTCTGACATATTTAAAAAACATTTTGTTATTACCTTTTGAGTTTTTGGCTAGCTGCTCTTCAAACTCCATTTTAGCTTTTCTTATTACATTCTTACACTTTATTTGGCAGTGCTTATGCTCCTTTCTATTTACCTCACTAGGATTAGACTTCCACTTTTTAAAAGATGCCTTTTTCTCTCTCACTGCTTCTTTTACTTGGCTGTTAAGCCACGGTGACTCTTTTTTAGTTTTCTGGCGTTGTTTTTTAATTTGGGGTATACATTTGAGTTGGGCCTTTATTATGGTATCTTTGAAGAGAGTCCATGCAGCTTGCAGGGATTTCACTTTAGTCACTTTACCTTTTAATTTCTGTTTAACTAACCCCCTCATTCTTTCATAGTTCCCCTTTTTGAAATTAAATGCCCCAGTGTTGGGCTTCTGAGGTGTTATTCCCACCATAGGAATGTTAAATGTTATTATATTATGGTCACTATTTCCCAGCGGTCCTTTTATAGTTACCTCTTGAACCAGATCCTGCGCTCCACTCAGGACTAAATCCAGAGTTGCCTCTCCCCTTGTGGGTTCCTGTACCAGCTGCTCCAAGAAGCAGTCATTTAAAGTATCAAGAAATTTCATCTCTGCATTTCGTCCCGAGGTGACATGTACCCAGTCAATGTTGGGATAATTGAAGTCTCCCACTATTATTGGGTTCTTTATTTTGACGGCCTCTCTAATCTCCCTTAGCATTTCATCATCCCTATCACTGTCCTGATCAGGTGGTCGATAATAGAGCCCTATTGTTATGTTCTTATTAGAGCATGAAATTACTATCCATAGTGATTCTATGGAACATGTGGATTCATTTAAGATTTTTACTTCATTTGATTCTACACTATCTTTTACATAAAGTGCCACTCCCCCGCCCCCACGACCTATTCTGTCCTTCCGATATATTTTATACCCTGGAATGATTGTGTCCCATTGATTGTCCTCGGTCCACCATGTTTCTGTGATACCTATTATGTCAATATCCTCCTCTAACACGAGGCACTCTAGTTCACCCATCTTATTATTTAGACTTCTGGCATTTGTGTACAAGCACTTTAAAAACTGGTCACTGTTTATCTGTCTGCTCTTCCCTGGTGTGTCAGATTCTTTATGTGAAAATTTCTCATCTGATGTGGCCCCTCCTTTATCCTTTTCCATCCTTTCCTGTCTAGAACCTAGAGAATCTTTAACGACAGACCCTCCTGTAAGAGAAGTCTCTATCCGATCCACGTGCTCCTCTGCAGCAATCGGCTTTCCCCCATCTCTTAGTTTAAAAACTGCTCTGCAACCTTTTTAATGTTAAGTGCCAGCAGCCTGGTTCCACTTTGGTTTAGGTGGAATTTTAATCACTTTCTATTATTCTCTTATTTAGTTCAAGAATGTTTTTATTTCCTTAAGGGCAATATATTATTTCCAACTAAAATTTCTGCAACTTCCAATTTCATGGCCCTCCAACATTGTGACAGATGAAAGGAAACATGACAAAATCAGTCAGTCAATGGTGCTTGACAGCAGTATGGGAGAAGAGCCTGCCTGATGTGAGAATGGCAGACCTTCCCACAGAGGCTATAGGTCCACACGCTGGATGGTTCCTGGCTCACTTACGGGTCTCAGTCTGGGCTATCTGATGGCTCTCAGCAATGACTGCACCAGCCTTGACACAGATTCTCCAAACTGAGCAGTTGTGGATTGTGTCTTCAAGTTGTCAGTGGGATGCTGAATTTCTTGAGACCCTGCTTGAGACTTCTTGACCTTGCTGCTGTACTGGAGCTTTGGCCTTCCTCTGCCTCATGGGCAATTCTTGAGTTGGCCACAGAGCACAGCTTTCAACAGATGTTCTTGAGGCATGTGTTCGATATATCCCAGTCAGCAAAGCCTGCAAGAATCCTGCATAATCTACATAGACTGTAGACTGGTCTCTCAACTTCCATATAAACATATTAAAAACTTCCCTCCCTTATTAAAATTATATATTTGTGCTAAAAAAATAAAACATGCTTACAAGTATAGTAATATTCCAGGGTGAAACTTACCCCATCTGTAGCTTTCACTAAGAGATCGTAAGTGGGTGGATCCCCTTCCCTGTCAATGTCTTGACACACACAGATGTGTCCTGTATGTGGATCTATCCGGAATGCTTTAGATTTTTCATAGTTATGGAATCCATCATAAAGAAAATATTCAATATGACCAAACTGGCCTGCATCTGCATCTGTTGCCTTAACCTGCAGGGAAGAAACAAAAACAAACTATTACATAATAATATTTCAATTATTATGGATATTTGATGCCAAAGTCTTGATTATTGTTTTTTAAAAGTATACTTATTTAATATATTGGCTCTAATACTTAAAGTATCCCAATGCACTTTTAAAAACCATTAGTTAGATCATGGTAGTGCAGGTATTGCATAGGTAAATAAAAGATTTTAGGCCTTATTTTGACAAACAAAAGGGACGTGTTCTTCGTTTGTGTCAACTCAATCAAGTGGTTTACTACAATTGAAAAGCCTATTCAAGACATCAGCTACCATCAGTGAAGCCACATTAGCTTGCCGTGTTTTAACCCCAGCACTATGTCAAAAACTATGAAACTTCAGTGTTCAATCAAGCATCGACACAGGAATACAGTGGCAAACTCTGGTTCGAGACAACTGGTGGATGAATTAATATTTTTTTTTTTATAAATAGAAAAGTCAGGTTTATTACATCTTCATTTTTACTGCCTTAATCTCTCTAGCTAGTTATAAATTTCTTAGCATCTAGTTGGTTTATTTTATAACATATGTAAAATTAAATGAAAACTTTTGACATTGGAGCAAACTTTGGGGGTGGGGGGGTAAGGATTTATAACAAAAGAAATGTATGGTAATGGAACCATTTTGTGTGTATGATTTTGCTATTATTAGAGGTGTTTTAAAGAGATTTCTCCTTCAGTTCTGTTTCACTTGTTTAGTACTTTAAAGATGCTAAACCCTGCATTTATGATATCAGATACTTTTGCTGCAGGATTGTTATTTGTGCTCCAGTAATACTTAGAGGGGCCAACTAAGGTTGAAGTTCCATTATAAACTTATCCAAGGTTAGAAGAAAATCTATAATTGGTCTCAGAATTGAATGTAGATCTCCCAAGTCTCAATTCAGTGCCTTACCCACAAGTTTATCTTTTCCTTCCAAAGAATAATTTGGTTTGAGAATGCTTTGAATTGGGATTGAATTTAGGTGAAATGGGAGGATAACCTGACTTTTGAAGGTTACAGTCACCTGTCTTCCTAGTATGAATGACTGCTTGTGTGTTCATGCACAAGCATTTACATTGGTAAAAAGAGCAAAGGAAGGATCTGCTTTTAGGTCAATTGTTTATTTACACATGACTGCCCATTATCACATGGGGCTCATAATTAGTGGGCCTTACTCCTCAATCTGTAGTCTCACAGACTGTAATCTTTATCCTTTAAAATCATTAGTACCCAAAGGAGCTTAGACATATGTGAGGATGAAAAGGAAAGAACTGGAAGAAGTGGAATGCAGATAAAAACGGTCAAAAACAGATTAGGCTAGTCACTTCTATCAAAATCTGAAAATGTCAGAAGACTTAACAAGGAGTATACATTAATTCATAAAGATTTCGCTTTTTTACTCTCTGGATTTTTCCAGGTTGATCTCTTAACCCTTTGAAAGATCCCTGGAATGTTCAATATTTTCTCTATTATAGAGCAGGGACCTCTTACCATTTAGATTTGCACTATGGTGCATCAGAATAATAAGCCACCATTTCTGCAAGTCAGCTGGTGACAGTAATGAACACCACCATACTGGACTGTCTATTATTGATTTTAGAAAATTCATTCATAAAGATTTGCCAGTGATCATGCGGTTATAAAAAAATTCATGCTCCTTTCATTTCCTTGTAGTTTGCATTCCATGGCTTTAGAAATACAGTGAAATTCTTGACCGAGGACCAAAGCCTCATTCCATTTAAGTTAAAGGCAAAGCTCCCACTGACTTCAACAGAACAAGGACTTGGCACTAAAAATGATTTACAGTTGTGCATTAAACAAGTCTGAAATAGGGATGTAAATATAATTTTTAAAAGTACCCATTAAAATTATATCGGTTACCAATTTAATCGTTAACACAACAGGGGTCAGGGTCTAGGGTTGGGGTCCAGGGCTGCTGCCCAGCCCTCACAGCATGGGGGTTGGGATCTGGAGCTTCTGCCAATCTGTTTTAAATGTTAACTACAATATATTAATGGTATGACCAATATTTATTGGTTAACCATTTAATATTTTACATCCCTAGTCTGGAACATTTGATATTTTACCTACCATTTAATTTGCTATTTCTATTAATTTTTAAATCAGATTTATATGCTATATAGTATTTCTCTGTTATCACACTACACTAGTTTCAGCCATGTTTAAAAACCAAACAAAACCATTATATTTGTGCTGCAATCTACTGCTTGTGACTACATTAGGATGTAGCGGGTTTCTCAAACTGGGGGTCGCGACCCTCCGGAGAGGTCGCCGAGCGCTCCCCGGGGGATCGTGAGCTCCTGCCGCTGCAACTTGCGGCGGTGGGGCGGGGAGGCCGGTGCGCACCCGGCAGCCCGCCCACGGTGGGAACAGGCGGACTGGGGCGCACCCAGCAGCCCGCCCGACCCGGGTGGAGGGGGGACTGGCGCGCACCCGGCAGCCCGCCCATGGCAGGAACAGGCGGACCGGGGCACACCGGGCAGCCCGCCCACGGCGGGGGGGGGGGCACCAGCGCGCACCCGGCAGCCCGCGGCGGGGGGGGGGGACGGAGCGCAGCCGGTAGCTCCCCTACCCCGCGGCGGGGATTGAGGGGGGGGGGGGCGGGGCGCAGCCAGCAGCCCGCCCCCAGTGGGGACTGGAGGGGTCGCGCCCCGCCCACCCAGCCAGAAAAGGGGTCGTGGTCTCAAAAGTTTGAGAACCATCTATCTGGTTGTGTCTGCAGATAGTTAAAGTTCTAAATGTTAGAATATATGCCCACAATTGACTGTGGAAGATTAATTATGGGTGCAAAATTAGAGGATATTGTTAGAAGGTTAGCCAATTACATTCAGCAACTTGTTTTCCTTCCTTCACATTATGCAGTTCTTAGATTTTTAATGGTACATGCAAAGGAATAATGAATGAGGTATTTAAATAAAAATGCTTCAAAATAAAGCAATACAAATCTGAGGGCCTAATCATGTTCGACCTTAGTCACTTGAGTGCCTCTGATTTCAATGACAACAGTTGCATGAGTAAGAAGATACGACTTTCACCCGTCAAGTTCCTCAGTATCCACTCAGCTTCCCGTGGCTCTTTGCCTGTCTGACTTAGGTCCTGTGTTACAGCTAACCCAGTTTTATACAAGTCCCTTTTTTGTGTCCAACACCATTGTATAATTTGTCAAAGAGACTGCTTGGAATCCAGAGTATGATGCACCCTTATGCTGAAGAGAAAGGGGATGAAAAATTAAGAAATTGGCATTAAAGAAGAATACAAAATTAGCTGGAAAACACAGATGAGGTTGAATGGAACCATTCTATGGAAAATCCTTGAAGTATGGGGGAGAGATTTTGTACTACTGCTAGAGGCAGGAAGCTAATGAGGACAGGCTAACATTCACATTTTGAGATACAGGTGAGGAGAGACAAGGCACTACACATTTTGGAAATATAAACACATTATAGTAGTGATTCAAAACACTACAACTTACAAGAGTGTTGCGGTGCTGCCATTATTGTAGATTATAGTAATTAAAGAGTTGGGATGCAGGGAAACAGCAAGAGAGTGAATAACAGCAATCAAAACAAGAGGAAATGAAGGCAGCAGAAAGAATTTTCACAGTGGATTGATCAAGAGTGTTGAATGCTCATAGTATTACAGAGGTGATAATGCTGAAAAGACTTATAGTTCTCAGATGTGGGAGGCAAAGGAGTTTGTTGTTGTATTATACATCTCTGCTCTGAGAGGTTGACTGAATGTGATATTGGATTCCAAGAGAAAGGAGATGATAATTTGGCTGAAAGTGTTGTTCTTATTACTTAACTGGATACATTTTGGATATGCTCAATTAAAAGAATGCATGAGAATAAGAAGTATAAACTCGAGAATCAGGAACTAAATGACTACAAGTATTTCCTATAAAAATTTTTTTACAATGCAACAAAAATTATGGAACTGAAAAGATGCCTGCTAAACTTCTCCATTTGGCCATGATGCTTTTATAGTCTTCTCTCCCCTTGTGTGTTTGAAAGCTCTTCAGAAGGAAATAATTTTCTTACCTGTCTATAAAATGCTTTATACACAGTTGACAGCACAAATAAAATAAAAGCAGAAAAGGCCCAATGAATTATTAAAGGTATGTAAAGTCTGGAAAAATCAATCACCAATATGATCTCACAGTTTGAATATTGAAAGGAGGAAGTCAAAGGGAGCTACAGAGGACCTAAGTTGGAATCTTACAGGGTGGGCAGGCAGGGGAGAAAAATTTATTAAAGCTAATGTTTAAAATTAAAATATACACAAGTTAAAAAGTAAGGTACTGTACATCTTGGGGTATGGGGGATTGCAAGTAACGGTTTATGAGGTACATATCACATAACCAGCATAGATCCAGATTGGGATGTGGGAGTTTTTTAAAGCGTCAGTGGATAATTAGACTCGGGTACACCACCCATGGAATGTAGTAAGAGTCTAAGTCAGGAGTGGTGTAGGCAATAAGTACATTGGTGGCGTGCGTCCCTCTGTTTGTTAGGGAAGGGATGGGGTGGGTTATTTCCCTGGTCAGCGGTTACTCAACATGGCACCAGCGATGTCCCATGATGTGTTCTGTGTAGCTGTCTCTGGACCACCTGATGGTGTCAGACACCATAAGCTGTCTCATGAGCCGGGCGTAGTGTCTACCAATTCTGCACTCTCTCAGTACTGGCTCGTCCATGCACCCAGAACTCCCACAACCAGGGCATGGATCTGGACCTCGTAACCCTGGTCTCTCAGGGTGTCGACCAGCGGGGTATACTTCAGCACTTTCCATGCTCAGGCCTCGTGGAAGGCCCGTGACTGGTTTTCAAATGGCACCATGACGTCTACTATGAGGAGAACAGGGTTACTTACCTGTAACTGTTGTTCTTCGAGATGTGTTGCTCACATCCATTCCACTATAGGTCAGGCACGCGCTGCGGGCCTGGTTGCCGGGCAGATTTTTCCCCTAGCTGCAGACTGGGCGAGCAGGGAGCCCCCTGGAGTGGCGCCACTGAGGCACTCTATAAGTACCCCTGCGACACAGTCTGGCCCCCAGTTCCTTCTTTGCCGGCTAACCCGACAGTGGGGAAGGAGGGCGGGTCTGGAATGGATGTGAGCAACACATCTCGAAGAACAACAGTTACAGGTAAGTAACCCTGTTTTCTTCTTCGAGTGATTGCTCACATGCATTCCACTATAGGTGACTACAAGCAATACCTAGGAGGTGGGGTCGGGTGGACCCATCGCTGATCGTAAGACCGCTGACCCAAACGCCGCATCGTCCCTGGTTTGCTGGACTATGGCGTAGTGGGCGGCGAAGGTGTGGACGGAGGACCAGGTAGCCGCCCTGCAAATGTCCGTGATAGGGACTCCTTCCCGGAAGGCCGCAGAGGATGCCTGCGCTCTCGTGGAATGTGCTGTTACTCTCTCAAGCGGCTTGCCCGCGAGTTCATAACAGGTGTGAATGCACGAGGTGATCCAGGAGGAGAGCCTTTGGGCGGAAACTGGTTGGCCCTTCATTCTTTCTGCAACGGCCACGAAGAGTTGCGTTGTTTTCCTGAATTGCTTTGTTCTGTCTAAATAAAAAGCAAGAGCCCTCCTAACGTCCAACGTGTGTAATTGTTGTTCCCTTCCAGAGGTGTGTGGCCTAGGATAAAAGACTGGGAGACAAATGTCTTGGTTCACATGGAAGGGGGAGACCACCTTAGGCAGGAAGGCCGGGTGGGGACGTAGCTGCACCTTGTCATTGTGGAAGATAGTGTAGGGCGGCTCGGAGGTCAGTGCGCGGATCTCTGACACTCTACGAGCCGAGGTGATAGCTACTAGGAATGCCACCTTCCAGGAAAGGTGGAGTAAGGAACACGTGGCGAGGGGCTCGAACGGGGGCATCATAAGGCGTGAGAGCACCAGGTTGAGGTCCCAGGGTGGAATGGGACACTTGACGTTCGGGTACAGCTTATCCAGGCCCCTGAGGAAACGGTATACCACAGGATCTGAAAAGACTGAGTGGTTCGCCTGGCCCGGATGAAAAGCTGATATGGCAGCGAGGTGGACGCGTATAGTAGAAGTAGAAAGGCCCTGGTTTCTAAGGCCTAAGAGGTAGTCCAATATGCGCGGGATAGCAGCCTCACTTGGGACTACATCATGTTGTCTGCACCATGCAGAAAAGCGGGTCCACTTAGCTGTATAGGTACTTCTGGTGGATGGTTTTCTACTTCCCAGAAGGACATTCTGTACCTCAGTCGAGCATAAGAGCTCGGGACCTCTCAGCCATGGAGTAGCCACGCTGTGAGGTGGAGGGACTGCAAGTCCGGATGCAGGAGGCGACCGTGATCCTGGGAGATCAGGTCTGGCCACAGCGGGAGGCTGATGGGAGGGGCCCTGGACAGCCGGAGGAGGGACGCATACCAGCATTGCCTGGGCCAGGCCGGGGCTATGAGGATGACTTGTGCCCTGTCCCGTCTGATCTTCAGGATCACCTTGTGGAGAAGCGGGATCGGAGGGAACGCGTAGAGCAGGTGCCCCGTCCAGGGTAGGAGAAAGGCATCTGTCAGGGATCCCCGGGAGCCGCCTCGAAAGGAGCAGAACTGTAGGCACTTCCTGTTCTGCCTGGAGGCGAAGAGGTCGATGTGGGGAAATCCCCACCTCAGGAAGATCGGTCGGATGACATCCGGCCGAAGGGACCACTCGTGGGACATGAATGACCTGCTGAGGTGGTCCGCCAGCGTGTTCTGAATCCCGGGGAGGAAAGAGGCCACCGGGTGAACGTCGTGGGCTATACAAAACTCCCATAGGAGAATCGCCTCTTGACACAGGGGACTGGACCGGGCCCCGCCCTGCTTGTTTATGTAGTATTGGGCAGTGGTGTTGTCCGTCAACACTGCCACACAGTGACCCTGTAGCGTGTCCCGGAACGCTTGGCACGCAAGTCTGACGGCCCTCAGCTCCCGGACATTGATATGGAGGCAGAGGTCTGACTCCGACCAGCGGCCTTGTGTCCTGAGAGCCCCTAGGTGAGCTCCCCAACCCATCGACGAGGCGTCCGTCACTAGGGACATGGACGGACTGGGGGGGAGGAAGGGGACCCCTCTGCACGCATTGCTCTGGTCTTCCCACCAAGTCAGAGCGGACAGGGTGGCTTTGGGGATAGAAAGGAGGGTGTCCAAACTGTCCCTTCTTGGCCGGTAGGCCAGTGCGAGCCACGATTGCAGTGGGCGTAGTCGCAGTCTGGCGTGCTGTATCACGTAGGTGCACGACGCCATGTGGCCTAACAGGCTGAGGAAGACTCTGGCCGTGGACATTGGACAGCTGCGAAGCTGTCTGATGGCCGACTGGATAGCGAGAAACCGGGGCTGGGGCAGGGATGCCCTTGCCACCCTGGAGTCTAGTAGGGCCCCAATGAACTCTATGCTCTGGGTGGGCTCCAGGGTGGACTTCTCCTCGTTGAGGAGGATTCCCAGGCGGTCGAAGGTGTTGATGACCAGACACACGTGTTCTGACACTTGGTCCCTGGAGGTTCCCCGGATCAGCCAGTCGTCTAGGTACGGGTATACCTGTACCCCGCGGCGCCGCAGGAACGCCGCTACTACTGCCATGCACTTCGTGAATACCCTGGGCGCTGTGGACAGGCCGAAGGGCAGGACTGCGAATTGATAATGTTCTTCCGCTATTAGAAAGCGGAGGTAGCGCCTGTGAGAAGGTTTGATGCTCACGTGGAAGTAGGCATCCTTCATGTCGAGGGCAGCGAACCAATCTCCCGGATCCAGGGAGGGAATAATAGTGCCCAAGGTGACCATGCGGAACTTGAACTTGATCATGTAGGTGTTGAGTTCGCGCAGGTCCAGGATGGGCCGGAGGCCCCCTTTCGCCTTGGGGATTAGGAAGTAGCGGGAGTAGAACCCCTTTCCCCTGAACTCCTGTGGTACAGGTTCGATGGCTCCCAGTGCGAGGAGCGACCTGACCTCCTGTACAAGCAGTTGCTCGTGAGATGGGTCCCTGAAGAGGGACGAGGGAGGTGGGTGGGTTGGAGGAGTGGAGGAGAGTTGGAGGGAGTATCCCACCTCCACCGTGCGGAGGACCCACTGGTCCGATGTGATGTCTGACCATGCACAGTGGAAGTGAGACAAACGGTCTCCGAAGGGAGGATCCAGGACTGTAGTTATTAAGCTGCCCCCGGGCGCACCATCAAAAGTTGGACCTAGGCCCCTGGGAAGGCTTAGGTCCCCGCTGTTTCCCGCCCTGCCTGGGCCCCTGACGCTTGCGGAAGGGGCGGTTTCTCCTGCCGGAGGAGTCCTGTGGTTGGCGGGCGGGAGGGAAGAACTTCCGGCGCGGAGGGACGAAGGGGCGCCTTTGCGGCCCCGGGGCGTGCATGCCGAGGCCCTTGAGGGTCACCCCTCTGTCATTGAGGGCCTGGAGTCGCGCATCTGTGCCCTCCGAAAAGAGGGCCTGTCCCTCAAACGGGAGGTCTTGGATTTTGTACTGCATCGCCGGGGCAAGGCTGGATGAGGAGAGCCATGCTGCCCGGCGAAGGGCTATGCCCGAGGCCATAGTCCTGGCCGCCGAGTCCGCTGAGTCCAGGGCCGCTTGCAGGGTGTGTCTCGAGATATCCCTGCTCTGAGTCAGAAGGGCCCTAAACTCCTGTCTGCTCTCCTGGGGGAGAGCGGTCTCGAATTTGTTGAGGGCCTCCACTGTGTCGAAGTGGTGCCTACTCATTAGGGCCTGATGGTTAGCCACCCGCAGTTGGAGGCCCCCGGAGGAGTAGACCTTCCTGCCAAAATGGTCCAGCCTCTTGGCTTCTTTGGCCTTAGGTACCTGGGCCTCCTGTCCATTGCGCTCTTTATTGTTCACCGACTCCACCACCAGGGAGGAGGGCGTAGGGTGAACATACAAGTACTCATAGCCCGTGGCCGGGACAAAGTAGCGCTTCTCTACCCCCCGTGCGGTGGGGGGGATGGAGGCGGGGGTCTTCCAAACCGACGTGGTGTGCGCTTTAATTGTATTAATAAATGGCACAGCCACACGTGCCGGGGTGCCCTTTGTCAGCATGGTGGTGACCGGGTCATCCACCATCTGGATCTCCTCAAGGGGCAGGTTCATATTTTTTGCAACTGCCTGGAGGAGGTGCTGGTAATTAGAGAGTTCCAGGGCGGGCGGGCTGTTGGAAGAGGTGCCCGCCACCACCTCAACCCCCACTGGGGAGGCGTAAGGCCCTGGCTCTCGGGGGCTGTGTATTGCCGACGGCCGGCTGGCCAAGGATGGCCCTGGTAGGTCCTGCCGAGCAGCCCTAGCACATACTGGGAACCCCGGCTCGGACTGGGTTTCCCCCGGTTGGTCATGCTCCCATGCCACCCATTCTGGCCAGGTCGGGTTCAGGGTGGCTGGGGCAGGTCCCATAGCTGGAGGGGACGCGGAGGCAGAGGAGTGCCATGGAGCCGCTGTGGTGGCCGACTGGAGGGCCTTGGGCGGAGAGTCATGCTGGGTTTGTGTGCCAGCCGACTCTCTACGCCTGCGGCGCCGAGGGCTTCTCGACCGGTGCCGGGAGAAGCGACTGCCCTCTGATGAACGGCTACTGCTGGATCCACGTCTGCGGGATCCACGGTGCCGCGATGACGACCGGTGCCGGGCTGATCGCCGGTGCCGCGATGAGGTCCGGTGCCGGGGCGAGCGGCGGTGCCGTCTGGATGTGGAGCGCCGATGTCTGCGGTGCCGCGACGACGAACGGTGCCGAGGAGATCGGTGCCGTGTCGATCGTGACCGGTGCCGCGACGACGAGCGGTGCCGGGAAGATGAGCGGCTCGGCGAACGGCGTCCAGAGCGGCCCCTGTGGCAGCTGACGGACCGGTGCCGGGAGTGCGACCGGTGCCGGGAGTACGACCGGCGTCTGTCCGTGCGGGAGTGCCGGGACTCCGACCGGCGCCAGGACTCAGACCGGCGGCCGGAGCGCGATCTGCGCGATCGGCCATGAGGAGACCCGGAGCATGGTCTCAACTCATTGCGGCGCCGAGACTGCGACCGGTGCCGGGAAGCTGACCGGTACCGGGAGTTAGATCGGCGCCGCGAGATCGATCGGCGTCCGTGCCCCACCGGGCTTCGAGCCGCGATCTCCGTCACGGTCATGGGCGGCTTGCCCCTAGACCGGACAGGTTGCTGAGGGGTGTCCTCTGAGAGCAACCTCCTCGCAGCAGCGAACGCCTCCGGCGTGGAGGGAAGCTGCTGCGGAATCGGCACCCTGAGTGGCGAGACCACTGGCACCGGACTCGACGGGGCCTCCTGCGGCGCCGGAGTCGTCGGTGCGGGTGCGGGCGGCTGTGCCTCTGGTCGGCTCCCCGGCGGCGACCGTGGGCGCGTGAGCGGTGCCGGAGGCTGCACGCGGTCCGGTGCCGATGCTGGGCGCGGTTCCGAGTCCTTCCTGCGCTTAGCGCTGGGGGAGCGCGACCGGTGCCGAGGCTTTGCTTTCGCCGGCTTGGGTGCGGGGCCCGGTGCCGCACTCGAGTCCGGAGTGAGGGCCGCCTCTAACAGGATCTGCCGCAGGCGGGATTCTCTGTCCTTGCGGGTCCTGGGTTTAAAGGCCCTGCAGATCTTGCAGGAGTCTGCCAAGTGCGCTTCCCCGAGGCACTTAAGGCACTTGGAGTGTGGGTCCCCCGCAGGCATGGGCTTCCCACACTCCGCACATGGCTTGAATCCCGGAGCCTTGGATGACATGGCTCCGGTGGCAGGGAAATCCCCTGCACCTAACTATTTACACTATAACTACTTAACAACTACTTAACAACTACTTAACAACAACTATTAATGAGAACAATAGGAATAACAGCTAGGAGATAAGGAGGACGCTCAAGAGCAGTACTCCTGTTCCGACTACCAGCGCGAGCGGTGAAGAAGGAACTGGGGGCCAGACTGTGTCGCAGGGGTACTTATAGAGTGCCTCAGTGGCGCCACTCCAGGGGGCTCCCTGCTCGCCCAGTCTGCAGCTAGGGGAAAAATCTGCCCGGCAACCAGGCCCGCAGCGCGTGCCTGACCTATAGTGGAATGCATGTGAGCAATCACTCGAAGAAGAACTTCTTCTTTTCTGCTTCGGTCATGACTATGTCGGGTTGCAGTCGGCTGTCTGTCCCAGGTATGACAGAATTGATGGTGATCTTCCCCAGGGACAGTGGGATGGCTTTCACTAGCCGGTTCTGGATGGTGTTGTGACAGTGCTGCTAGGCTCTAGAGTGCTGTTTGCATCTGCACAGGACGTGGTGCAAGGTATTGCTGGCATAGTTGCACTTCCTGCAGGGCTTATCCCGGTTACTGTGGCGGATGGCTCCGTTGAGCGGAACGTAGTTGAGTTGGGCCCGGTGGATGAACTGCCAGTTGATGAACCTAGTGAAGCTGCCTCCAAGGAGGAAGTGGTTGCTGGTGTCCCACTTACTGGATACCTCAAACACCTTGCCCTGGTCCAGCTTCTGCTTGAGATTCTCGGTGTAGTGGCGATGGATGGCATCTTTCAGGGTCCTTTCCAGCATCGTTCTGGCACTCAGGGTGACAATGATGTAGTCCGGGGTCTTTATGCGTGGCACCAGTGTTCCCAGCGCTCCTTGCACTACTTCCAGTGGCAACCAATCCTCTTTTCTAGGCGTCTTGAGGTGTTGCGGGCATGGGACCAGAGAGAGGACAGGTTTCCCCCCTCTCCCAAATTCAGCTTCCAGGGAACCGCTGAGGTAAGTGGCAATGTCCAGCTCAAAGGGGTTCCTGGCAATGCATTTCCTGACCATGTCCCGTACAGCTTCCTCCGCGATGCTCCTCTACGTCAGGTCCAGGCACGTCAGGAGGCGGAAGGCATACGTGATCACTGCCATGTTGCACAGATCACCCATCCGAGGTACATTGGCACTGCCCTGCCTGTGGTAAATGTAGATGATATTGGTGCTGGCCCTCTGGGGAAGGTAGAGCCATTTCCTCACCAGCTGCCTGATGGTGCTATGACCCTTGTTCAGGGGAACCTTGGCTACGGCCATCTTGCACAGTGAAGTTCTAACCAAGACTGGGATCCATACGCACTAATGCAATACAAATAATGAATAAATGATAACATCACCACCAGGTTTTTACCAGAGTTGGAAAAGCCTATAGTTCTGATTTTGAATTGCAGCACAGTGCAGAGGGCTGTGGCTGGGGGAAGATTTTTTTAAAACAACTTTAGCACTTCTGAAATTCTGGATATGGCCCCTGGCATAACTCAGAGAAATCCCATAGTCTGCTCTAACAAACTTTAGAGTGACAACCCACCATCACTGGTATTTATTTTTTCAGGGCCAAATCCTGTTCACTTTTCTCACACATCTATTGCAGCCAGGACTGGTCATAATAGTAAGACAAGTATGATTTATCCCAACAAACAAACCGAAAACACATTTTAAATGAATAGTAAAAATTCTCTCTCAGACAGACAATATCTGGTGTTCTTACTGTACTGCAGACTGCTGTGAAGAAATATAAAAGGATTTAGGGCCAGATTTTTAAGACTATTTAGGCACCTACAAGTGCTTAGGCACATATCTGTATATTTGGCATAGGTGCCAAAAACTTTACAAATCTAGCCCCTAGTGCAGGCGTAGGCAACCTATGGCACGCATGCCAAACGCGAGCTGATTTTCAGTGGCACTCACGTTGCCCGGGTCAGCCCTGCGTTTTAATTTAATTTGAAATGAAGCTTCTTAAACATCTTAAAAACCTTATTTACTTTACATGCAACAATAGTTATAGTTATAATTAAGGACTTATAGAAAGAGACCTTCTAAAAATGTTAAAATGTATTACTGGCATGCAAAGCCTTAAATTGGAGTGAATAAATGAAGATTCGTCACACCACTTCTAAAAGGTTGCTGACCCCAGCCCTAGTGGCTCTCTCTTGTTTGAAGTATGTTTAACAACATGCTTATTTTTGAGAGCACATTATTT
Source organism: Sternotherus odoratus (assembly GCA_032164245.1). Lineage (NCBI taxonomy): Eukaryota > Metazoa > Chordata > Testudines > Kinosternidae > Sternotherus > Sternotherus odoratus. Next base: position 49,824,774 of record JAVMKO010000004.1, read on the forward strand.
ATTTGAGACACAAAAATACTGTCCAATTTGATTTGGCTCAATTCTTATAAAAGACCCATGGGTCTTTCAATCATTTCAATAAGGTTAATAATCACAAATGAGAAAAAGAATCAAGTTACCACCCTAACAAAAGCATGTGTGTTGTGCAATCTATAAAGTTTACAGTCATCATTATATTTAAAAGTAAGGAGCATTGTAAAATAAAAGCAGTCTGGTTAAGCTCTTTGGCTATGTTTTACATTTTCCATTCAAGCGGGCACTCTCACAGCTCGTTTAATGTATACAAATGACTTTTTAAAAAAACCTCACATTTTGCTAAATACAGACAAAACAATTGACAATTGGTCTATATATCTCCTAATGACTGATGCATAAATAGGCTCAATTCAAATAAAAAAAAAGAGATTTCATCCACCCTTTTATTCAAAGCCCCTTTTTCATATATATATTTATTTTGTTTCCCGCTTTTATACCATCCCACAGCGCATACAAATTTTAGCTATATTTGCTCTAATTCAGGCTATGGCAGCTGTGCCTCTGTACTGCTTCAGAGTAAACCATCGCTGTAGTTAATCAACCTCCCCAAGAAGTGATGGCTAGGTCAACAGAAGAATTCTTCCATTGACTTAATACTATCTACATCAAGGTTAGATCGTCTTAAATACATCTCCTAGGGACGTGGATTTTTCACACTCACTGAGCAATGTAGTTGAACTAACATTTTAGTATATTCAAAACGTTTTAGTATATTCAAAACGTGGTTCACGGTTGGTCCTTGGAGAATCCAGTTTGAAATGGAGGAGTGGGGGACTTCAAAGGGCTGGAAACAGAGGAATTGCATGTTTATAATCCTCCTCCTAGAGGAGTTACATGTAATTTCACAATAATACATATATATTTGTATTTTTAATACAATGGATACTGAATTAGGGTTACTTAATTTAGTAAAGGTTATCTTAATTCCATAAGGTTTATCCAGGATATGGCAGGACAATAGAAAGACAAGGTGGGTGAGGTACTATCTTTTATGGTGAGAGATACAAGCTTTTGAGCTTAAACAGAGCTCTTCCTCAGGTCTGGGAAACTAGGTTACAAGGTTTGAACAGATTGGTTACCATAAGTAGATAAGATTTTCAAGGGATCATTCACGGTGTCAGTTTGTCATACCACTCTCAATGGGCAGAGCAGCAGAATACTTTGAAGGGTAGAAGCAGCTCTCAAATCCTTCTCTCCACAAAGAAATGAAAAAGCACAGGCACTCCGAAGCTGCACTATGCTTTAGAATGAGGGCATGGTTACACTTACAGGATTATAGTGCTTTTGGTTATAGCTGTCCCCGTATACAGCAATAGGTATTGTGATAGAGTGTGTCCACACTTAGACCCGCCAGCGCTATAGCATGACCACATTTGCGGCACTTCAGGAGACATTAGGAGCAGTGCATTAGGGCAGGTATCCCACAGAGCACCTCTTCCCAATCTGGCGCAATGCCTTGTGGGAAGGAGGGCATCACTTGCGGGGCATTCTGCATCCTGTTCCAACTCCCCGTGATGCTTCGCGTCACATCCCAGCAATTCCTGTGTTTCCGTCCACCTTAGGTGCCATATTTCAACAGTTTCAGCAAGGCGCGCTCCATCGTCCATTTTCGTGTGCCGTAATGGATCTGGAACTGCTGAGGAACATGCTGACGACATCGCCAGCACAACTCACATGGCAGCAGAGTTAATCCTTGACATGCAATATGACAGTGATGGGTCTGAAGACGAGATCGAGCGGATGAACGCATTTGACACGAAACTGCCTGTCTCACTAATGGACATGCTCACGGCCATGGAATGCCGCTTCTGGGCATGGGAAACTAGCACTGACTGGTGGTATCACATCATCATGCAAGTGTGGGACGATGAACAGTGGCTGCAAAACTTTTGCATGAGAAAAGCCACTTTCATGGGACTGTGTGCTGAACTCGCCCCTGCCCTGCGGCACAAGGACACCAGATTGAGAGCCACCCTCCTGCTGGAGAAGTGGGTGGCTATTGCAATCTGAAACCTGGCCACCCCAGAGAGCTACCGATTGGTCACCAACCACTTTGGGGTGGGAAAGTCCACCATTGGAGTCGTGTTGATGCAAGTGTGCAGGGCCATTAATCGCCTCCTGCTACGAAAAATCGTGACTCTTGGTAATGTGCATGACATCGTGGCTGGCTTTGAACAAATGGGTTTCCCTAACTGTGGAGGGGCGATAGATGGGACCCATATACCTATTCTGGCACCCGACCACCTAGCAGACGAGTACATTAACTGAAAGGGGTACTTCTCCATGGTTCTCCAGGCGCTTGTGGATCACCGTGGACGTTTTACTGACATTAACAAAGGCAGCTGGGAAAGGTGCATGATGCACACATCTTCCGCAATATTGGCCTGTTCAAGAAGCTGCAAGAAGGACTTTTTTTCCAGATCAGAGGATCCCTGTGGGGGAAGTCGAAATGCCATTGTGATTCTTGGTGACCCACTTACCCTTTAATGCCCTGGCTCATGAAACCCTACACAGGGAGCCTTGACAGCAGCCAGGAAAGGTTCAACTACAGGCTGAGCCGCTGTCGAATGACTGTGGAGTGTGCTTTTGGGCGTCTCAAAGCGCTGTCTTTATGGGAAGCTAGACTTGGCTGACAGAAGTATCTCCACGGTTATTTCCGCATGCTGTGCCCTACATCATCTTTGTGAGCAGAAGGGCGAAGGCTTCACTCAGGCATGGTCCTCGGAGGTTCAACACCTGGAGGCCACGTATGCACAGCCAGAGAGCAGGGCTCTTAGAGGGGCCCAGCACGAGGCTGCAAGGATCAGGGATGCCTTGAGGGAGCATTTTGAGGCTGAAAGCCAGTTCTAATGGGAATTGCAGAGGGAGGGAGGGTGCATTCTTTTAATAGGATAAGGCATTTGGTTTTTCTGTAGCCATTAATAATATATGTGCACTGAATAAATAAACCCATTTATTAAAAAGGCAATTCATTTATTGAACAGCTACTTCAGTTGCTGAAATAAAAGGTTATGAAGAATATGGAGGGGAGGAGGGGTGGTGATTCAATTGGGTGGGATGGGGTCAGTCAGAGATTGAAGTATGTCCGGATCTCATACCCTCCAATGCCCTCCAAGTTGCTGTGTCCTCCGAACCCCATTTCCGGAGGGCAATAAGGCATGTTATTAGCGGTTGAGTGCAGTGGATAATGGTCCTGGGTTTGGGGGTTGGTGAAGACAGGGGGGTTGGAGGCAGCTGTGAGTGGTAATAACCAGGCAGCTGTTGATAGTGGCCTGGAGGGGACAGAGGGCCAGAAGGGGAAGGGTTTGGGGGCAACTGATAATGGGAGCAACGAGAACAGTGCTTCTCCTCCTGAATGGCGGCGATCCGCTGCAGAGTCTCTACTTGCAGCTGCACTAATGAAAACAGCTTATCAGAGCTTTCTTGCCGGTAACTAGGGGAGCTTTCTCCCTCAACCTGCTTTCTCCTTCCGCTTGCTCTCATTCTCCTGCCACTGCTGTGTAATGCGATTCTCCATTACAGCCTGTTGCATTACTTGCTGTACTAGATCCTCTTTGCTCTTTCGTGGCCTCTTCCTCAGCCGCCTCAGCCTCTCAGCCGGTGATAAGAGTGATACCATATTCAAGGTCGAACCTAGACAGGGAAAGACAGTGAAAAGTATAAGAAGAGGATTCCCTTGTAAACAACAAACAGTGCTATGATTCCCCCGCATTCCCCATTTGTCTGTCTCGTTTGCCTGTCCCACACAGATCACACAGACAACAACGGAGCTCCTGCCATGGTGAGTTGTCTCCGGATGCAGGGGGAATGATTGTTTCCCTGCCGTGCTGTCCTATGGCTTGGGGGGAGTGCAGGGCATTTGTGGAAATCGTACTCTGAGCACTGTCCCAACATTCTCTGTAGGTGTTTGTGCTGGAAGATATCTCGCTGCTGCGGGTGACGGAGGAAGAAAGGGAGGGCATTCTAATGAGATGCGGCTTCCACCCAGGGCCATATGCAGTTTGCCTCTGTGCAGCAATGCTCCCCTCACCCCTCGTATCCCCCCACCCCTCGTATAACAATGGCGGGGACTAGTGACCGGGACAGGGGCCACGCTGGCTCTCCCGAGAAACCTGCACAGGCACATTGCAAGAGCTCTTATTGAGACCTTTGAAGAAATCACTGATGATGTGACGTGATAGAATACATCAACGCACTATTCCACATGTAGGCAAGCATGCAAGCATCCCTTTCCACCCTCTCCCAAGCTGCCTGCCTTCCCAATAGAAAAGTAGCTGTACCTGCGCAATCCGCTGCTGCTGACCTGGCCCCCGCAACCGCCAGACGCTGTGGCTGGCTCTGGCTGCCCTCTGGGCTTGAGAAGAGTTCCTGGCTGCATGTCTCCTGTGACTCCTCCGTGCCCTGGGTCGCTGCCACAGCCACTGCCGCCTCCTCCTCCTCCTCTTCCCCCCCCTTCACTGGTGGGCTGGGAAGTATCCTCGTGGTCGATGGAGTGCATGTTGGATCACCACCAAGTATCACATCCAGCTCCTTGTAAAATCTGCAAGTCACCGGGGCTGCCCTGGAGCATCCATTTGCCTCGCGGGCTTTGTGATACACATTCCTAAGCTCCTTTACTTTTACCCAGCACTGCAGTGTGTCCCGCTCATGGCCTCTTTCCATCATGGCCCGTGATATCTGGCCATATATATCATAATTCCTGCGGCTAGACCGCAGCTGAGACTGGACAGCCTCTTCCCCCCCCAACAACTGATGAGGTCCAGCACCTTGTTATTGCTCCATGCTGGAGATCGCCTATTGTGAGGAGGCTTGGCACATGGAGTCATGGCAAAGCAAAATGGTCACCTGCAAAGATTCTCTGAAGAGCACTCCACGCCTGGCTGGAGCAAACAGGAAGGAGATTTTCAAATTTCTCTGGAAATTTAAAGGGTGGGTCTGACGTGTGGTCACCTGAGGATGGGAAAAAAGAGTTTGAAAGTGATGACCAGAGTGGCTCGAACGTGAATTATGGGCCAGGCTAGAGGCTAATTAATGCGCATTGGGTGTCCACATTTGCGCCGTAGCGCTACAGTGGGAGCGCTATAGCCCTTATTCCCCGTGCAGAGGTGGATTACCAGTAGCGCTATAAACTCGGATTTATAGCACACTACATGCCTTGCCAGTGTGGATGGGTAATGAGTTATAGCGCTCCTGGAGGCTTTATAGCGCTATAAAGTACCAGTGTAACCAAGGCCTAAGTGTCACTTCTGACTGACTAGAATGAACACATGAGTTTAATACAAAGGCAAAAATGTTTCCTGAGAACTAGGTTTACAGTCACTCAAAAATGAATGTGAGTTTGCTTGAAATTGGGATTATGCTCATTCAACAATAGGCTCATATTAGTTCTAAAGGTTTACAAACTAGGGCCTCTTCAGCCAAACATGGTGAGAGTTTCAGGTGAGTTTCACATGGCTCAGGGTTTTGTTGTGAGTATCTCTTCCTTGGTTCCAAGGATGCCAACTGTGCAGACAGACCCCGAGGGAAGTTTAGTTTGGAGGGTCCTGTAGGTTCCAATAGGAATGCAAAATACCCCATATGGTGGAAAAATTACAGAGACAGAATGTTATTTTCACAACCTGCTTTGAGATAGATCACTGTGTCCTGACTTTTAACAGGATTTATGCCTGCATAACTTAACCCAAGTTTCTGTTCAGCATGCAGATTCCCTCACCTGCATGTGCAGGTGACAATGCACAAAGTGCACATCGAGGCTGGGTAAACAACAGCTGAGGCCACACTGAAAATTCAGACCCTGTGTGTCTAATATTAAAACACTATATCACACATACTACTGTTTTTAGATGAGCAAGTCCCTATTTTCTCATTACATTTCTCTTGAAATGATGGATGAGACCACTTGTGGCATGTTATCCATTGTGGCTATTAACAGACTAGATATTCTTATTTAACAGCCAAAAGAATGGCAATAGTTCTGTTACTTTTGTGTGTTAATCATGAAATTAATTTTCATTGTTATATAATGTTACCCTATTTTCTGGAGAAATTAAATAATGTGTATAGGGTCAGAATGGGAAAGTGCTGAATAATGAAATTCTACTCAATTACATTCACCTCTCATACACATTTTTGGTACTTCTCCACACTGCTCATTAATCTCAGCTGTTTTTTTTAGTGCTTTTCACTATAAGACCAAAACATAACCAAAGTTTTTCCCTTAACATGACTTTTCATATCTAACCTAGGTGCACCCCACTGACTCCTACTACAGACTTGTAACTCCTCAGCTGGCTGCTTGTGCAGCAGATGCATAGCAACAGTCTTGCATTAAAATTATAAAACAAACAATTTCTTACAGGGACAAGGCTCCTGTTACACTTCACAGATGGGAATCACAGAGACTAAAATTTCACAACCACACAATTACAATTCAGCCACATGAGACAAAGAAGAGCAGACAGCACATCAAAAGGGAGAGGTGGGTTATAATACATACACTTTCCACTTTGCATCATTGACTTTCAGGTCTGTTCTAAACAGATTTTGATATTTTCTTAGCAAGGTCCTGTTTTTCCAATTTGCCCTACTCTGATACATACATAGAGTGTCAATTTTTTCAAATTGACCCATTTCTTTCAAAGGCTGTGGCAAGGTGGCTCCTCTGCTCCCCCTGGTTCAAGTCCTTTGGGGTGCTTGTACGGCCCTGGCGCCCTGACCAGATCGCACCAGACCCGATTTTTCCTGGTGCTCCTTAGCAGCTTGTTCCCTTTCTTTCTCTCTCAGGGTCAGGCTCCTGCAGGCTAGGAAAGCTAGGTCCTCCCTGGCAGGGACCCTTAGTTCTCTTCTCCTGCTTGCCAGCAGCCTCTCCGTCCCTACTTTTTCCAACTCACTCCTCACACTCCTCTGCTTCCACCAACTCACTCCTCTAACTGCTATTGCCACCAGATTCCCTCCTCCAACTCCCACAAGCCTCTCTGGGGAGGAGTCCCTTTTGAAGGGCTCTGACAGCCTCCTTAATTGGCCGACACCCACACCTCACTTACCCCTCGACCAACCCTGACCCCCCTCCTCACCCCCCCACCAAACCCAACACCCCCACCTTACCCCCTCACCAAACCCAACACCCCCTGACCAACCCCAACCCCCACACCTCACCCCTCACCCACCCAGACACCTTCCCACCCCCCGAGACCAAACCCAACACCCCCGGCTCACTTACCCCTGACCAAACCCTACACCCCCACCTCAACCCTCCGACCAAACCCAACACCCCCACCTCACCCCCCTGACCAAACCCGACACCCCTACCTCACTTACCCTCCAACCAAACCCAACTCGGGTCCGTCGGAGGTGGGGAGGGGGCAGAGAGCTGAGGGATTCCAGGGTCCGTCGGAGGTGGGGAGGGGACAGAGAGCTGAGGGATTCCGGGGTCCGTCGGAGGTGGGGAGGGGGCAGAGAGCTGAGCAAGTGCGGTGTCTGTTGGAGGCATCAGAACTATGTCACAGAGAACAGCAGCTGCCCAGCTGATGTGATTGGGCTTTAAATAATTTCAGCCCTAGGGGGCGTCAGAGGTGAGATTTGAAAAATTTTCAACTCTTACGGTCATTAGGACCCTAAGACCTCTAACTGTACCAAATTTCAAGTCTCTAGCTCAAACGATGTGGAAGGAGTAAGCATACATACACGCATACATACATGCACGCATACATACACGCATACATACATGCACGCACGCATACACCATTTGACTTTTATATATATAGATTGAATTAACCAGGATGTCAAAAGAAATACGCGCAACTCTCAGGGCCGGCTCTGGCTTTGCTGCTGCCCCAAGCACACACACAGAAAACCCCTACCAGGGCGCAGGGAAGCCAGTGAACCAATACCCACTCCCACCTGTGCAGGATGGGTGGTGAATCAACCCCCACTCCCCATATTTCCAATGGATGGTGATTATCCAGGTTTTTATTAACCAGAATTATTTTTTTCCCTATCATCCTGGATAATCGAGAGTCTACTGTATACTAACACACACTTCAGGGGTTTCTAACATGAGCAGTAAGAAGAAACTGAGGAATGCTGTCCTTGAGAGGGTGGTACAGGGACACAAGCACATGTAGGGCACAAGTGTGTTAGTGTGCTAGCCAAATGGTGTATAAATGGTGCATGTGTGCACCAAGAATGGAATTCATGCAGACAATCACTCAAAGAACAATCCAAAATTCATTGCAACTTTTGATAGGAAATTATATATTTTTTCTGGGATTACTTGACATCATACAATACATTGTCAATGGCAGCGATCTAGGTCATATCTGCACTAAGGAATTTTACCAAGCACAGACAGGGGTCCACCACCTTCCAGAGTTTTTATTACCAGATCAATTAAATATGCTTTGTAGTCATAGCCTATGACCCAGAAGATACTAATAATAACTGAAATATGACTCACTACAGATAGTAACCTCATTCCTTTGAGGACATTTCCTTTCTTCTTCGGACAAAGACCTCATTCCATGTATTTGACCACACAATGTTCTTTCAGCAGTGCATCTTTGCAATATATTACCAGCAAGTGTGCATAGAGTATTAGAGCAACAAGAAGCTAAAACATTATCTTTTTCAGGTGTATCTCTAATTTTTGCACAGGTATTTTCTCCTCAAAATGATGGATGCTGACAATTGATTTCCTGTACAACTTGACTGATTGTAAATGCTAGTTAATTTTAAACCTATACAGCAAGTTTTACAATCGGAATTTTTCTTCTTTTCTTGGTTTATGATTTTATTTGACTTTGTAGAAATGGTGTGAAAAAGTTGTGGTAACTACTGATAAAAGACGGTTACTCACCTTTTTGTAACTGTTGTTCTTTGAGAGGTGGTGTTCACGTACAGGGGGCTCCCTGGCCAACCCAATGGGAGCTGCTAAGAGAAAAAGTTCCGATGGCCGTGCACACGGCATGTGCTCACCTAATTGGAATCAACGTTAATAATCACTCAAAGAAGAACCAGGATTTCCAAATGTAGAGTATTGCTTATATTTTTGGACGCCCACTCTATCTATACACTGGAACTGTATGGCTTCTTCATAAATTTCCCAATAGATTAAAATACTTTGTTCAAAAGGATTAAATATGTATAATTTGGCTTAATATATACAGTCAGGTGGATATAGGGAGAGGATGAATGAGTATAAACTTGAGGGGAGTTCACAAATAATGAAGGAATGTAAGTAAGAAATAGATATTATTTAAGGTGGTAAAAGCAACCACAATTAAGAGCAGTGAGATGAACCCATGATGAAAACATTAGACAAAAAAATACAAACACACACGTTCTTACATCTATTCAATCATTCACTAGTCACCAAAGAAGCCCCACCGTTTGACATTTCCACCTAAGCATCACTAAACTCTAGAAATTAGATGATATGGAACAACTCTGCACTGGCGGATTGATGGACTAAGTCACCCAGTAGATCTTTCCATCTTTAATTTCAATTATTCTAAGATTATTGTTGAACAGAAAGTCTAGGTGGAGTCAATGAGCTGGGTGAGAATAGAAGTGAGATTAGAAAACACAACAAGAAATAGAAAATGCAATGAAAAAGGAAGGGCACTAGAAATTGCAGAGATGCAGACGAAAGATGAAAAGGTAGGTAGGAAAAAGAGGGGAAAAAGATTAATAAAATAGATTTTAATTATAATCTGATTTACATTAAAAGATGTTAAGAGAAAACTATTTAACTGAATTTAAAGGCAGAATGAATTATGTGGGAGTTGACATTTTCTGATGGGAACACACAGCCAATAATGCCTGCTCTAACACACAAGGAATGTGATTTATCTGATCATTTGTACCATTCTATTTCATCAGAATTCGGGAACTCTGCACACTGCAGAAGCTCACTCTTGTGCTTTGAAGACTCAGATTTTTGTGACTGGAAATAGAAATACAATTTCCATTCCATCACAATGCTTCTTAAGATTCAGAATTCTGTCACTTGAGCTCCTTTCACTTCTGTATCCTAATACTCAAATAGCCTTGTCTGCGTAAATATTCTGCGCCACATGCTCAGGTGATATATATTTTAAGTGAATGCAAAAGAGATTTTAAGTGTATCGGGAAATATTGAACATGATAATCATGTCTGTGGCAGCCAAAGCTTACAAATAATACGTCCATGGACCTTAGTACTTCATTTTTGGTGGACCTATTTTTATTATAACAAGCACACCAACATAAATATCTAATCCATTCCAGAATATTTATCAGTAAATATGGATATACATTGATTTCAATATAGACACATTAGTCAATGAAAAAATATTTCCATTGACAATCAAAATTTACAGAAAAGTAAAGTAAGAAAAATTATGTTTGAGAATTTAAGAGTTTATTTAAGGCTATTTGCTTTGTATATTCTAAGATATGATGCTGACACTGTGTTAATGGTAATAAAGCTTTCTTTTTGAATCTCAATGTCTACTGTCATTAACAGGTTTAAGATTAGCAGCCGTGTTAGTTTGTATCCATAAATAAGATGAGGAAGACTTTGTAGCACCTTAGAGAAACTGGTTAGTCTTTAAGGTGCTACAAAGTCTTCCTCATCTTATTTACTATCAAGTGACTATTATCTGACTGTCCTCTGCTGTCTGACCCCCCCTCCCCCATTTCCCACAACTGTAAAAATATAAAGAGATAAAAAAATAAAAATCTTAAAAAGAAGCATCTATATTATCCATCAAAATCATAAGAAAATAAAAACCAAATTCTGCCAAACCTAAATATAAATAGCAGCATGCATCACAGAAAGCAGATTACTGATCTCCATAGCTTGGCAGCTGCTCAGATAAATAGGATCACTAAATACTAAGGCAACATTGCCAAACAGTGGATTATAGGAATTATCTGTGGGTCTGTACTGCAACACTCAATGAGATTTACCAGCCACGAAAAGAGATTTACTGACAAAAACATCCTAAAGTTGTTGTGTCAAAGAGAAAAAAATACTTTCTCCAAAATTACTGAATCCATCCCTCAAAAATGACTACAGTGAGAATGTTTGGAAACAATAATGTTTGTACTTGTGTCCCTCCTAAGTAACTTTATGGATTTGTTTCCCAATGCTTCTAGGCCTGCACACAGAAACCTGTGTTCTTTATTCCCATAACTGGGGCTGTTAGGAGACTTAAAAAATTAATCATGATTAACTGCGCTGTTAAACGATAACAGAATACCATTTATTAAAATATTTTTGGATGTTTTCTACATTTTCAAATATATCGATTTCAATTGCAACACAGAATACAAAGTATACAGTGCTCAATTTGTATTTATTTTTATTACCAATATTGGCACTGTAAAATGATAAACAAATGTATTTTTCAATTCACCAAGTACTATAGTGCAATGTCTTGATCATGAAAGTTTAATTTAAAAATGTAGGATTATATACAAAAACTAACTGCATTCAAAAATAAAACAAAGTAAAACTTTAGAGCCTACAAGTCCACTTAGTCCTACTTCAGCCAATCGCTCAGACAAATGAGTTTAGTTACATTTGCAGGAAATAATGCTGCCCACTTCTTGTTTACATCACCTGAAAGTGAGAACAGGTGTTTGCATGGCACTGTTGTAACTGACGCCCTAAGATATTTTTGTGCCAGACATGCTAAAGTTCATATATCCCTTCATGCTTCAACAACAATTCCAGAGGACATCCATCCATGCTGATGATGGGATCTGCCTGGTAACAATCCAAAAAGATGTTCTTTTTCATCATCTGAGTCAGATGCCACCAGCAGAAGGTTGATTTTATTTTTTGGTGTTTCTGTAGTTTCCGCATTGGAGCATTGCTCTTTTAAGACTTCTGAAAGCATGCTCCACACCTCGTCCCTCAGATTTTGGATGGCACTTCATATTCTTAAACCTTGGGTCTAGTGCTATAGCTATTTTTAGAAATCTCACATTGGTACCTTCTTTTCATTTTGTCAGATCTGTAGTGACAGTGTTCATAAATCAATCACCATGTGCTGGGTCATCATATGAGACTGCTATAATATGAAATATATGGCAGAAAGTGGGTAAAACAGAGCAGGGGACATACAATTCTCCCCCGAGTTCAGTCATAAATTTAATTAACACACTATTTTTTTAATGAACGTCATCAGCATGGAAGCATGTCCTCAGGAATGGTCTAAAGCATGAAGGAGCATATGAATATTTAGCATATCTGGCATGTAAATACCTTGCAACACCAGCTACCAAAGTGCTATGTGAACACCTGTTCTCACTTTCAGGTGACATTGTAAATAAGAAGCAAGCAGTAATATCTCCCATAAATGTAAACAAATTTGTTTGTCTTAGTGATAGGCTGAACAAGCTGTAGGACTGAGTGGATTTGTAGGCTCTAAAGTTTTACATTGTTTTGTTTTTGAATGCAGTTATATAACAAAAAAAAATCTATATTTGTACGCTACTCTTTCACAATAGAGATTGCACTACAGTACCTGCATGAGGTGAATTGAAAAATACCATTTCTTTTGTTTACTGTTTTTGCAGTGAAAATATTTGTATTAAAAAATAATATAAAGTGAGCGTTGTACATTTCATATTCTGTGTTGTATTAGAAATCAATATATTTGAAAATGTAGAAAACCATCCAAAAATATGTAATAAATTTCAATTGGTACTCTATTGTTTAATTGTGCGATTAATCACGTTTTTTAAAAAATTGCAGTTAATTTTTTGAGTTAATCGCGTGAGTTAACAGTGATTACTCTACAGCCCAACTAATTTCTTATGAAAAATTGTAAGAATGTTTGACTGGGTACAATAGCTATAATCACATTCTTGTATCACCAATTATTTCAATCACAGTTACGAATAATACAAATACTGTGATCTGACTGTTTTTACTATATTTGACTTAAAAGAGAGAAAGAATAAAAACAGTTATAATTTTTTTCTCTACATTTCCACAGCTGGTTTCTCTTCTAGAAAAGTCCTATAGAATATAATAGAAAATTATGGATCCTTCAGGTTTTTTCCTCAATCCTATATAATTTAATATCCTGTTATTTTACAGAATGATTCAAAACCCTAGTGTAAGGATCACATTCTAGATAAAATTCTGTGTTTTTACAATAGTTTTTATTTGTTTCATCCCACTGAATTCTAAAGGATTTTAGATAAGGGCTGCTAGGATCACCTACCTTCAAAGACAGCAGGGCTCACAAGGAGGAAAGGAGAAAGAGTGGGTGTCACTTGTGGTATGCTCTTCTCTCTAGCTATACCAGCATCAGATCATCTGGCATGCTTCCTCATCTATTCTGATTAACCCTGCTCCCTTTTCTGCTACATGAGGTCTTTCTTTCCCACAGGATTATGCATTTTAGCTAGTTCTGCCAAGTGATTCATTTTGTAACCTTGGACAAGTCACCATATTCATCTGTGCCTTGCTACCTCATCTGTACAATGGGAATACTTCCCTAAGTCATAGGAATGTTTAAAGAATTAACGAGTGTTTGGTAAAAGCCCTAGCATCATGGTATGAAAGGTACTATTTTTGATCTTGCAAGATGTTGAACTGAGCTGGTCAAAATATGAAAAGCTATTTGTCTGTGTGTGGCTTTTATGTCAAAGTGTTCTGCTCTTGGATGAAGAGCAGTTAGCTCAAGGTGAACCCAGGTAAGACCAAATAGATGCTGGCTGGAAAGAGGAAACACTTTGAAGAACTAGCCAATATGTTGTCTTCACATTCCATTTAAGACTGACAGTCCCAGTTCATCAAAATGGTGTGAAGCCTTGGGGTCCTGTTTGACTCTTCCTTGAGCTTGGATGATACAACAGCATCCAGTTCCTAGAAATGTCTTCTTTCATCTCCAGCATACTAAGAAGCCTTATCTCTTCTCCTGGACCTGACCACAGAGATAGTTGTTTTTAAAACAGGGTCTAAGAATATCAACACACGAAGCAAATCTGATTTGAGGTACAAGTTCTGCTGAGAGCACTACAAAATATACATGGTGTAATTTCGTAACAGAAACAGAAAAGGAAAATTAGGAATAAAGAAGCAATTCAACAAAACTAAAATATTTTGAGAAAAGTAAATGGGGTTAAGGCATTCCTGGTCCATTAGAAGGCAGGGCAGAGACTAACCTCAGCACTGAAGCTGGCCTCAACAACCCCCACTAGACAGGGCTTCTTAGCCCAGAGAAAAAGGGGGGGGGGGAGAGAACAGGATGCTAACTACATACGCTATTCTAAACTACATTAAAATAATTATTTATAAGAAAAATGCTAAGAAGGATCTAGTCAAAAGGGACACAAGTCCCCATTTGCTCTCTGTAATGGAGGTGAAGGAACTGAGGTGGATTAGGGGTTGGGCTCCCTATATAGAGTAGAAGGTTGGCATCACCACTGTGTGGGAATGTTCATGAGTTCCCCAACAGACACGGTTTTTGAAGGCAGTTCCACAGCTTGACACAAGGGGAAAACAGACAAACCACAAAAAAGTTCAAGTTAGCATTTAAAAAAAAATGTATAGCCATAACAATACATTTAGGACTATACAATATACAGAAGAATGAAGGAGGCTAAAACCAAAAAAGGGATAGAAAGGAAAGAAAACATTTCAATTGCCTGAAGGAAACATGAAACCGGACAGGAGAGTAATATAGTAAGAAAGAGTCTGAATCACCCAAGGCTGAGGGAGAGGACAAGAAATAACAATTCATTATCAAAGTGGCATAAAATGGCACCACAGAGAGAAAAGAAGAAAACCAACATGACAACCTAGACTTAGACGACAGAAATCATCACAACACTGGTGTGAATTTCCACTATCCTGCAGCGTGTGGGATTCAGCTTTTTAATAATCTAATCACGACATCAAGCACACACATTTGCAAAATCTATATCACAGGCAATTACCAAAGATACCCAGTATTCACTAATATCAAATGCAAGCCTGAGAGAATGATTTGAGCTGAATACGTATGTGCTCAAACACAATTTGAGCCTAACCCCGCTGCCACCACCTGTTCAAAGTCTGGAATTTTTCCAAACAAAAGAAAAATCCATTCTCTAAGACAGCATGAAAAGAAAACTCTATTTCCCAAAATTCTTTTCAGATGTGCCTCTCTGCCATTCTGTCAGATCTTTAACAGTACAGTAAAACCTCCATTTAACGGACTAATTCGGGCGAGGGAGTGTCCGTTAAATCAAAAAGTCCGTTATTTAATTTTAAAAAAAAAGAGAGCTGTCGGAGCAGCAGCCTGCCCGCTGCCGGGACCCGGGCGGCAGCCGGGAGCCGGCAGCCAGCCCGCCCGCTGCCTGGACCCAGGCGGCAGCCTGGAGCTGGCAGCCAGCCCGCCCGCTGCCTGGACCCGGGCGGGAGCCGGCAGCCAGCCCGCCCGCTGCCTAGACCCGGGCGGCAGCCGGGAGCCGGCAGCCAGCCCGCGAGAAATGGATTTTGGATGCATCAGACTTGCTCAGAAATTTTGTCCGTTGCATCCGAAGTCCATTAAATCGAGGTCCGTTAAATCGAGGGTTTACTGTATCTTAATTTGGTTTGGTGGTGAGGCACAACTATGATATTAAAACTCATTGTTTCCCTTTATTTATACGTTTGATGCCTCTTTTAAACCTAGTAGAAGTTCAATCCCCAGTATGCTGAAAAACTCGCCAGCAAAATTTACAAGAAATAAATGGTTTTTTAATATCCTTTATTTACTATAATAAATGAATATAAAGTATCCTTTGCACCTTACTAGGAAACATGTTGAGGTAACACATTTAACTTTCTTTAGTACCTTTCCACCTTAATGAAGAACTCCAGTTTTATAGTATGCTAGAAGAAGCCAGGAAACATAGTGCACCGTGATAATGAGCTTTAACAATGCAATCACTTTCTATATCTCAAGGAAAAGCAATGCAGATCAATGCCTTTCTCAAGGTTTATCCTGCACATAATATAGAAAATATAATCAGGCTCTAACAATAATAGCAATGATAAAATGTGAAGTTCATCCGGTATCTGTGACTGAAGCCTATAATTAGACTTCCCTACCAAATTCATCTCCATTTTTGTCAATTTCACAGGCATAGGATTTTTAAAATCATACATTTTTCTTGATTTCAGCTATTTAAATCTGAAATTTCATGGTGTTATAATTGTATGTGTCCTCACCCAAAAGGAGTTGTGGGGGAAGGAGTCGCAAGGTTATTGTATGGGAATGGTTGCAGTACTGCTACCTTTACTTCTGCACTGCTGCTTGCAGCAGTGCTGCCTTCAGAGCTGGGAAGCTGGAAAGAGGCAGTTGCTGGCCGGGATCCCAGCTCTGAAGGCAGAGCCACTGCCAGCAGCAGTGCAGAGGTAAGGGTGGCATGGTACGGTATCGGCACCCTTAATTCTGTGCTGCTGCTGGCCAGGCACTGCCTTCAGAGCTGAGCGCCCAGGCAACAGCCACTGCTCTCCATCCGCCCAGCTCTGAAGGCAGTGCAGAAGTAAGAGTGGCAATACCACAATCCCCCTAAAATAACTTTGCAACCCCCCTTCAATTCCCTTTTGGGTCAGGAGTCCCAATTTGAGAAGCGCTGGTTTTCCCCCATGAAATCTGTACAGTATAGGGTAAAAGCATACAAAAGACCAGATTTCACAGAGGGAGACCCGATTTCACAGTCCGTGATGTGTTTTTCAGCTGTAAATTTGGTAGGGCCCTAACTATAATACTAACAAACTTCTTATCTCAAAGCTGCAAAAAATAAATTACTACTAAATACGGGCAGTAGATCTGTTGAATAAAATTTCACAAATCACACCTTAATAAAAGCACTAAAATATTGCACAGAGTAATAATGCTTCCAGCATTAGAGGAATAGACTCTGGCCAAATGTATTCAAGCCTTAATGGTATCAAAATACAACTCATTCCCCAGAGAATATAATTACTTATACAATATATTATATGTTGCTTCCAATTTGGGAGCACATCCTTCTCATTCATTGAAAATAATTAAATGTGTTTTAATACCTGAAGGTTTTATTCACAAAAGATTCACAGAAGCAATTTTTTTTATTTTCCTACCATATAAGTCTCTGATTTGTCTCCTTAATTAGGCATGTAAATTTAGGACAAATTATGTAATCACTATGTGCTTGACTATGTCAGATAAAATAGTGATGAACATGACCGAAGAACCTATACAGAAAAGAATAGAGGAATTCCAATAGGCTTTATAAGCCTTAATCTTCACAATACATCTGTGAGATAGGTATTATAACCATTTTTCAGAAAAGAGAATTGAGGCTCAAAAAGACTAAGTTATTTGTCCAAGGTCACGCAGCAAGAGTAGCAAAATAAATTATTCAGTCCAGGATCTAGCCAGAGATCACTTTTTTTAAAAAAAGACAGCTATAATATGACAGTCTGATGGTATCACAGGTGAAAAGGCTTACCCACATCTCAACCTGTCAAAACTCAGTGTTGCGTGAAAAAAAAAAGATGAATGTGAGGAATTTTTAAAAGCTGTGGGATTTATTTAGAGTAAATAACTCTCTCTATAACCTCAGTTCACTGGTTCTTTATTTCTGAGGTAAATAATTTCCAACCATAAAAGTGAAGGAGATACCAATTTTGAGTGGAACATAGGTAAATTGTGCACTAAAATTAGTGATGTTTCTTGAAATGAAGTACAGTTGAGATACACACAGCAGTTCAATACCATGTATTTTACACATGCAAAACGCTCTTTGAAATCAGTGTAGGAATAGGCCCATAAAGAATAACACATTTTGTGAGTGATTTTACTGATTCAGCTGAAAGTCAACTCAGAAGCCAAAGAGCCAAATTCTGCCATTTACTTCAATTAGCATGGTCTACAAGACAACAAAGATGAGTAACAATGTCTAATAGATGACTGACACAGCTTCAGGGCCAAAATCTGTCCTTGTTCACATGTACTGTTCCCATTGATACTAAAGAAAACTGTAGCTTTATAGAAAAATATGCATGCAATACTTTTTTTGCACTTACAAGGTCTAATATAATTGATGCTATACCAAAAGATTATTTGATTTTATCCATATATCACATTGGTCATATTTAGAAACTACCTCCTTCTGAAATTGTGTACAGTTTTTGGGGGAGTGATTAATTTGGCTAGGTAACCCAACTCTGCTGGATGTTAGCTAGTAATCAATTACAGTTTTGAATCTTGTGCTAGTGGAACTGAGAAAAGACCCCTGAGTCTTTTGAATGAAATCTCACTAAGTATTAATTTAATGTCAAACCAATGTTCTGTATCAAAAGAGCATTTCATTACAGCATTTTTAAAATCATGAATAGCTCTAAATCCTGCTGATCACATGAAAGAAGGGTCATGTGGACTCTGTCTCCATACAAAGCTCTAGCAGCTGTCTCACATTAACATGCATAAACACATAAATAAAGTTAAAATAGAGATGTAAAGTTACAAATGTTGAATTAATTTTAAGCTAGTGTATACTTGATATAAGCCATTTTTTACAGTTAGCATCAGAAACTCATAAGTCCTAGCTACCGTTGAGGTCTTGGTCAATATTTACTTTGGATGGGCCATATATAAGTATATATTCTTTCCCTCTCTCTCAGGACTTAATTCTTAAGTAAAATACGGTAGCTATTATTTTATGTCTATTGAGCTAAGCTGTTCTCAATTACACAGTTCTTGTCACACTTTAGAGGACACCTGGCAGTTATTTTTTGTATGACCAGGCTATATCATGTGAACAACCATATCTAAATCTTTTAATGTAAACAAATGTAATGAGGCTTTATTAATTTTTATGGGAAACTTCTCAAGCAGATATTTTCTTAAAGTAAATTTAGTTCCCATAAAAGGTGCCAACTGGACAGCACTGAACAAATTAAAGCCCTCTCGTTGTCCTTAGCACAATTTCCTGCTAATGTGCCTCAAAACTGAATGTAAAGAGAACACTTTTAGAGGTGAGAGAGTAATTCAGTATTAATGCCCTTTGATCATTTGTTCTCTTGAATACCAACAAAGATGGCTTTTTAAACAGTGGATTCTGTGATATTCACATATATACATACCAGTAACTGGCCTGAGACCTCCAGTTCACCTCAGAAGGGATATGAAGGAGCAGATGGTAATAATATTCAGGGGAGTTGAGTTTCACAACTCAATAAACATCACAGAATACATAGATGGATGAAGAGAGAAAGACCCAATTTTTAATAATTTTTAAACTGTGTTGTGCTTCTTCAAATCATTTGAGGGAGATTCTTTCACCACACTCTCCAAGTATGCCATATTTAAACCTCAGTTGATACAACCAACCCCTCCATCTGATGTCTATTATTCAACCTATTTCCCAAAAAAGTTAGCTGAGAACCTTGCCAAGAGTTGCCTCCAAGTCCACACAGAAACAACCAATATCCTGGATTCCTCCCAATCAGGAATTTTGTTGTCCTATTGTGCTTCTTTAAAAACACGGCAGGAGTTAGTGGGATTTTATTGAGATGACATCAAATGTTCTTTCCAGACTATACCCAGAGAATCATGATAAACATCATCTCCTCTACTTCCACATCCATCATCAGTGGAGTATCACTGGGATCCATTCTCTCCACTCACATTAATCAAGACCAATACAAAGCCATTGGGAAAGGTTGTGAAACAGCATGGACTGAAGTGCCAAGGATATTTAGATAACATCCAGTTCTACAACAGATACAAAGAGCATCTTCCCCGTTATCCAATGGTCTAGTTAAGATCAGCAACTTAATTTAGGCCAGCTGGCTGAATCTTGTCAATACTGAAATTATGTTGGTGGAAAAAGTGAAGTTTTTCAGAGAAATCGACACCTTTCTAACATCACCCTCCATTAAGAATATCTACCCTTAAATTGTATGACAACCACCACCTTTAGGTTCACCTGGATTCCTCGCTATTTCTGAATACTCAAACAGCCAAAGCCACATCAAAATACCCTTTTCCAATCTACAGCTAGCAAGGACATAGTGTCCCTTCTCTTGAAGACAGATTTAGTCACATTGACCAAAGATATGTAACCTTCAGCCTCAACTGTTGTAACTGATTGTACCTAGGTATGAAACTGCCAACCTTTAATAAACTTCAGTTGGTTCAGAACATAGCAGCCCAATAGCTCTGCCACACAATTCACTCAAAGTGCACCAAATGTCCAAACTCTTCTCTGGCTTTCCATTGAACAGATCAAATGCTAGATTTCAATCTATCTTGAAAGACTCCTTTTTGAATGGCCCAATTACCTAAGGAACTCCTTCTCTGGAACACTTGAACTGTCAACCTCAAGTTGTGTGTACAAGAGACAGAGCTTTTTCAATGCCTGACTCAGAAACCTGGAGTTTATCACCCAAAGTGGTCAAGATAGAATAATAGAATCTCAGAAAGGCAGGGCTGGAAGGGACTTTGATAAGTATCAAGTCCAGCTCCCCAAACTGAGACAGGACAACGTAAACCTAGACCATCCCTCAGAGTCATTTGTCTAATCTGTTCTTAAAAACCTTCAATAATGGGGATTCCACAACTTCCCTTGGAAGTCCAATTCCAGAACTTAACTACCCTTACACTTAGAAAGGTTTTCCCAATATCTAACCTAAATCTCCCTTGCTACAGAATAAGCCCATTATATTAGTCCCACATTCCGTGGAAATGAAGAACTGGTCACTGTCCTCTTCAGCTCTTAACAAATTTGAAGACTATTATCAGCTTGGCCTCAATCATCTTTTCTCAAGACTAAACCTGCCCAATTTTTCTAACCTTTCTTCATAGGTCAGGGTTTCTAAACCTTTTATTATTTTTGTTGCTCTCCTTTAGACACTCGCTAATTCGCCCACATCTTTCCTAAAGTGTGGTACCCAGAACTGGACACCGTACTCCAGCTGAGGCCTCACCTCACCAGTGAAAAGTAGAGTGGGACAATTACCTCCCATGTTTTACACACAACATTCTGTTAATACACCCCAGAATATTAGCCTTTTCACAACTTCATTACACTGTTGACTCATATTTAATTTGTGATCCACTATAATCCTCAGATCCTATTCAGCAGCACTGCCACTTAGCCAGTTATTCCCCATTTTGTGGTTGTGCATTTGCTTTTTCCTTCCTAGATTTAATATTTTGCACTTCTCTTTACTGAATTTCAACTTAATTTCAGACCAATTCTCTACTTTATTAAGGCTGTTTTGAATTCTAATCCTGGTTTCTAAAGTGCCCAAAACACTTCTCAACATAGGTTATCACAAACCTCAGTGTTATCAAAACAAAATGCAGAATTTACTTCCCTAAGCGTCTCTTCTCTAAACAACAACAAAAACAAATGAAAATCCAACAACAACAACAAATCTCCAGTCCCTCCTGGCAACAGAGGGGAGCGAGAGAAACATATCTGTGTGTGCACTTAAACCATCAGAAACAAGGATAAGCAGCACTGTGTAAGAACCTCATCTTAGAGAAAGAACACACACAAGACCCTTCTCTTTAAAAATGGTAAGCTCCTAAAGGTGATTACAGGACATTTTTTTTTTACAATTGTCATTTGAGATTTTGGTGCATAATATCAATCCTAAATAAAATAAGAAAACACCAAGATGACAGATTCGTGGAAGCATCTTAGATCAGGACTGAACTTGGTCCCTTGCTATATGTTCTACAAGCACTAATACAGTCAACTCCCTCTAGCAGACAGTTTCAGCAGCAGTGACATACTCTGGAGGGAGCCATGATTTGTGGTCCAGAGAGAGAGAGACCAAAAAAAAAAAAATCACTGCAATTTAGCGTCAGAGGTTAGGGAGGGGGAAGTGGGATATTCCTGAGGAGAAGGACAGAAACTGATGAATTATGTAGAAAAATTCCCATACTTAAACTATACAGGACCAAAAAATTCATCACTCATGTCCACCCACACAATCCCATAGACTTAAAAGAACAACACAAGTGTAACTGTAGGCAGAACTTTGTCTACACTATTTTGAAGTATCTTATGTTATCTTGTGTTTTCAGATTATTACTTTAATACACAGGAAAGCAATAAATGTATCTTTTCAAAGTAGTGATTTCTACTAGCCAAACAAAAAATTCAACCCAAACCTCACAAACATTTATCATAGAAATGTGTTCTTATTTTCAATCTGCTTAAGGAAAACAGAGATTCTTTTCCTAAATCACCACATAAGAAACTGGCACATTGACTGGTTCTGTAAATTAGAATTAATATGCTCTTCTCTAATCATTAATGTAGCACAGTAGTGTCTCATTTTGCTCTTTAATAGCTTCTTTGTGTATGTCATCTGGTAGTACCAGGCATACAACACAATGGTCTGAACAAGAAAGTGGCACCAAAGCTCTGCCTGACATGTTACATAAACACTTGTTAATCCAGAGAAGGAACAGGTCAGTAACACTAGCCCAAGAAATTGCCAACACTGACTGCTTTTGTCCAAAAAGATAATTCATGCAGAATTCCATCATTACTGTAATGGCATCTGCCATGTTTCTAATATCAGAGGAACAAAAAATACTTTTCATTGTTTCTTGTTTCGAATTCTGATGTTTTTTTCAAAAAATCCACATTCACTTTTGTCCTGTAGATTTGGTATCAAAATTGCTTGGGAAAACAGCTCTTTTACAAGAGCTGCAGTTTCAATTTCTGCAAAGGTCGAATTGAGCAACAGCCATGTATTGAGTCATCATAGAGGTAAAGTGCAGAAAATGATATCCATACTAGTAAAGAGAACAAGATCTTTTTGTCCTGCGATCAAGTATCTTGATATCTAAGGCCAATGAACACAAGCCCCAAAGAGGTATGTGAAACGTAGAAGAAACTGAAAAGCAGCTGTTTTATTTCTCATTCTCCTTTAAGCCCTGATTTCACAGTGAAGACACAGTATCCTGTTTTAAATGAAAGTGGTTGGTTGGTTTCTTTTTTCACTACAGAACCTGACCTGTTTGTTTTCAAGCTCATCAAATGAAGGTAGTTGGACACACTACAGCTGCTAAGGTCCAAAAGACAGCAAATTTAATTTTGTAATAAAATGCTGCCCTTGCTTGTTCTAAAGGTATAAACTGTGTGACTTGAACATTTATATTTGGGTGACTGCTGAGTAATTGCACCTGTGAGATGTCCAGTCATCCTGCACAGCTGGTTCTGAATTGTTTCCAGCAATATAGATACCTGAAAAATTTGACAGCTACTGTGAGATAAAATAAATTTCCTCACAATGTTTTTCAAGCCCTGATGAAAAACAGCTTTCAGGCTCCACACTTTGTTTCTCACATTATTTAATTTGGTTTCAGACAGTGAGGGAGATTAACTTTGTGTGCGTACATATCTGGGGACATGCTGCAAATAGTTCAAAAGATTTGTTCAAAAATGTGTTCAAAAATAAGTATTTTCATTAAAATCACAGCTATAGCTATGAAGACTCCTCAACAAAAAATTTAAAAGCTGAAACCCTTAAGAAATAACATTTACACTAGGATACATTAAACTAACTAGGACACAATTAAAAGGGGTCACAATCTTTATACTTCAGTATATGAACTGACCATTTGCTGGGATTTGGAAGAAATTTCTCCCTGACATACGCTATTGCTCAACTAAGTGCATTAGGGGGTACCTTCCTCAAAAGCATCTGACACTGGTCACTATTAGACAGAATACTGGACCATGGATCATTCCAGTAAGACAGTTTCTATAAAAACTTCAGATCTGTTCATTTTGTATACATTTCTGTCTCAATCTGTTTGTTTTTCAGTGTTGTGAATGCCTGAATTGCCTTTCTGCCCACCTAACTGCTGCAATGTAAACTACACAGGGCTGACCAGCAACTGGAAGAGTGCCACCACATTGAGTGATTCTATCTCATATCAAGATAATCAGCTGTTTCAATAGAAGTAAAGGCACAAATTTCTACAATACAGAATAGAAGTAAAAATACTTCTCAAATTCCCCACATTAAGAAGACTGCTCTGCATTTTATTCTTATTTTTAAATGCACTCAGTTGTCACCTGTAATGCCACCACATTTTTCAGACACGCACTGTATTCAGTGCTATTTTTCAGGATACATAGATGGAATGCTACAATCAGACTATTGTTATTTAGCGAACGAAGACATGCAGAAGAGCACCATGTAGTTCAAAAGCTTCTCTTTCACCAACAGAACTTGGTCTAATAAAATATACTACCTCACCCACTTGCCTTTCTAATATCCTGGGACTGACTCTGCTACTGCAACACTGCAAACATTTCTGCAATGGGCAGTTTAATAAATGACTAGTCACTACACAGCAGTATTTAGTTAGGAAACTCTTCAGAGATTCCCTAACTTCAGGTCAAGTAAAGAGAAGGTTATACAGGAATGAAAAGAGTTTCTCTCTTCCCAAAAAAGAAAGTGAGAAGTAGTGGAAAGGAAGAATGAAGAAAAATTGAAAGGGAAGGTCCAGAATTAAAGAAGCACTATTATATTCTGGCAACTTCATAAAAGCTTATTTTATTTAAACAAAACATTAAATCTATTAGATTCCATCTATGTCCCTATTCATCGTTGTGTATGAGTTAGAAATGAGCCCAACTATAACCACATATTTCCTTCAATTTGTAGAAGCTCAGTTCTACGTCAAAGAGGTGCAACCTAGCCATAGCTGTAGTGCAAGTTCATTTGTATATTAATGGAAGATACCGCTTTTATAATCAACTTACTTCTCCCTGGATTTGTTAATATATTTACAATAATTATTTATTGTCCGTATTACAGTAGCACCTAGAAACCCGTGCTAGGACTGGGACACCTCTGTACTTTGTAATATGCAAATAAGGGTAAAATATAGCCCAGGGTGGCCAAACTGCGGCTCTTTTACAGTTAAAAATGTGACTCGTACAGCCCCCCCAAGCCCTCTCCATTTTTTGCCTCTGAGACTGTGCAGGGAGTGGAGCTCAGGGCTTCTTCCCTGCAATGGGATTGAGAGGCTAGGGCTTCTGCCAGAGCTAACTGGTGCCTACTGAGACTAGAGGGGCATAATTTAAAGGTTTGCCCTTCCCCTTCAGGCATGTCTCCCCTTCTACCCTCAGTGGCCCTTCCCTGCAGCTTCCCGCAGTGGAGTGGTGCCTGGAGTCCCTGGCCAACGGCATCCAGCCAGAGAGCCTGGCGGGCATTTCATGAGAAACAAAAAAAGAGTGACTGAGTCTCGCGTGACAAATCACATATTTGCATGCTGATATGTGAAGACATGCTCTGGCTGTTGTCATTGGAAACCTTGAGACTTGTGTCAATGAGCCCTTACAGGATCTTGAACCTATCCGCCCTGATAAATTCTGCATTGTATCGGGACTAATGTGCACTTGGTGTCATTTACCAACAGGCCCAGAGAGGCACACATAGACAGAATGAGTGCCACGTGGTCCCATACCTGCAATTGGGAGCTACCCTGGACCAGCCAGTCATCCAGGTAGGGGAAGATCTGGACTCCATGGTTCCTGAGGTAGGCTGCCACCACAAAGACATACACTTTGTAAAGGGGCAGTAGACAGGCCAAACGGGAGCACCATAAATTGGAAGTGTTCCTGCCCAATCGGGAAACTGAGGAAGTGTCTGTGCCCCTCGAACATATGAACGTGGAAGTATGCGACCTGCAGAACCAGGGCAGCATGCCAGTTCCCGGGATCCAGTGAGGGAATGATGGAGGCCAGGGAGATCACACAGAACTTGAGCTTCACCATGTACTGGTTCAGGCCTCAGAGGTCCAGGGTGAGCCTGAGCCCCACTTTGGCCTTCAGGATAAGGAAACAGCAGGAGTTTGAACTCCGCTGGCACTACTTCCACTGCTCCTAGGCTAAGGATCCACCCCACCTCCTGCTCGAGCAGAGCCTCATGAGAGGAGTCCCCCATGAGGAACGGGGGCAGAGAGTGGTTGGGAGGGGTAGAGATAAACTGGAGGGTGTAGCCCCGAGAGATGGTGCTGAGGACCCATCGGTCCAACGTCAGCCACAACCACTCCAGGAGAAAAGCACACAACCGGTTGGAGAAGGGAATCTTTACTGTGGGTGGATCCCTAATGAGAACTGGTAGGTCGTCCCCGGGTGTCCCATCAAAACTGCCGTTTCCCTGTTTGTCCTTGGAGGATCCAGGCTGGGGGGCAGACCGAGACTGTCTCTGTGGACATTTCTTATAGTACCACGGCTATTTATAAGGGGGCTCATATTTAGAGTGGGCAGCCTGGATGGGAGCCTGCTGTGGCGTAAACTTAGGTCTAATCGGAGCCAGAACATAGAGGCCAAGAATCTTAAGTAGAGTCTTTCAGGCCATGCAGTCTTATGTCAATCTGTTCCACAACCGGGTCCCTGCCATCAAACAGGCGGTCCTGCAAGGAGTTCTGTGCCTCTCTGGACAGCCCAGACAGCAGGAGCCATGACACCCTTACCTTACACAGTACTCCTCCCACACAAACATAATAGGGCGCATAGCTTTGTGATTAATTAGGCATTCAATATGCCTCCAGTTGTCATTCATGTCATCTAACTTTTAATTTCCAATATACAGTTTTAAGCTTCTGGACATCACTGTTTCATAACTCTCCATTTTTTATTATATTATACATACTAAAATAGAGAAAGAAAGGAATGATGTATGAAATGGAGATTAGAGATATAATACCCCTAGTGGAAAATGAAGGAATGAGGTATATTAATTCAGAACAGGTGAAATTTCTAGGGAACAGGAATGAATACAGTCATTCTCTTATGCAAAAATAAACTGTGTTATAGTGTTAACTTACTATGTGTTACATCCCAGTACGGTAAGTAGGATTGAGGCTGTACCCTTTTAGATTGTTAACATTCTAGACAATGCAATTAGATCCTGAAGTGATTAGTTATCTTTCCAAAGCAAGTGCCTGGAAAGATTTACCATAATGTACAGGGAGGGGAAAGTGTTCTTGAAGATTTTCACATATTTGCTCCATTTCCACAACTTCAGTGCATGTCCCTTCCTCAGGTCAGCAGCTGATAGTCCCTGCCATGCACTTAACATTGAACTAATTCAACGCATGAGAAGCAAGTCAGGCTGCTTCCAGTATTGAAGATGCTGAGGAGGGAATGAAGGGCAGGAACTGCAAGTTTCTGAACTGCAAATTTTACATTTTGGTTTTGGTATCATAAGCTTATTGGGGTATGTCCGAGTATTCCACAACGTTTCTTTCACATATATGCACTGAGGTTAATACCATCTTACCTGTGCTGCCAATGGCATCCCACACATTAGCTAACTTCAAAACTACACACATTTTCTGATCCATACGCTATGCCTCCTTTGGGATGTGATGTGCACCATGGAACTTGAGCCAGGAAACTCCTGTACGCTATGAAGTGAAATAGCCTGATTGGGTTATAATACAGAAGGAGAAAGGCTCCTTATACACTACCAGCCCTGCACACACACAAAAAGTTTGTGTCTGATTAGCCAAGACCAGTAGTTTCAACCCACAGGCCATTTGTGGCCCAATCAGCACACAGCAGTGGCTCATGTGACATACTCTGGACCATACAGGTAGTACATATATTGTGTGGATGCAGCCCACATAACACAGAGAGCTACATATGTGGCTTGCAAAGATAAATAGGTTGAGAACTACAGGCCTACACTAACCTCTGCCTATCCTTAGGACCTACTGTACCTTTGAAACAATTAACCAGGCACAAAATTTTTTGTAGGACTGTAGCAGGGCGGCGAGACACCCCGCAGCGCCTCCTGCTGGTCTGTCCGGGAATTAGCTCTTCCAGCATCCGGAGCGCCCTCTGCAGGCTGATGTCCCTTTTGCTGCTGGCCCCGTGTCCTCCTTGACCCCACTGCCCTCTTACCGAGGGTGCTGCACCCCTGCAGTACCCCCACAGTCTCAGGGTCTCCCCTTCACAGGGAACCCCTAACCCTATCCCCACCTTGCCTCAGTCTAGGCAACTGCCAGTCACCACTTGCCCCCCGTTCTCTGGGGCAGACTGCAGTATCATTGCCATTCATCACAGGCAAGGAGGGTTTGGCCTGCTGCCTCTGCCTCGAGAGCCATGGGCTTCCCCCTGCAACCCCAGTACCCCTTTGTTGGGCCTTCCCCTAGGCCCTGCAGCCTGGGGGTTTCCAGGCCAGAGCTCCCCCAACTCGTCTTGCCTTGCCCCAGCCCTGCTTCACTCTAGGTACCCTGTCTAGCTCCCCAGCAGCCAGGCCTGTCTACCTTTGCGGCCAGAGGAGACTCTCTTCTCTGCACCAAACTGAGCCCTTTTCATCAGGGCCAGCTGGGCCCTAATTGACCCAGCCACAGCTGTGGCTCCTATGACTAATCAGCCTGGGAGCTGCTTGCTCCCAGCCACAGCCCTTTGCAGTGTTTTAAACCCTTTTTTCCTGGAGTGGGGCAGCCACCCCACTACAAGGACAAAGGGCCAAATCCTGATTTTTCACTGATTTTATCAGAAATGACTCCACTGAGATCAGTGGGGCAATACCAGTGTAAAACTCATGTAAATAAGATCAGAATCAGGGCCCAAAAGAGGTTTCCCAATAGTTTTTGGTAATAAAAACAAAATCTGTGTTTTAAACAGGCCTGTGCTAATTGTAGCATAACAAATGGTAAAATGGGGATGGAATCCAACAGTTCTGCCTTTTCCCACCCAGAAAAATTAAAATTAAATTTAAAATTAAAAATAGATCAAGAAGAACACCCACCTCTTCTCATATAATGTGTGGAGGTGAAGTAGAAGAGATATTTTCTTGGATTATAGGCAATATTGTAGTTATTTTCCCAACATAGCTGGTTGGGAAAATAACCTCACCTTCCCTGATTGAATTTACTTTGCTATCTTACCTGCATATTTATACCTGCCTCTGGAGATTTCCACAACATTCAACTGATGAAGTGGGTCTTTGCCCATGAAAGTTTATGCTCCAAAATATCTGTTAGTTTATAAGGTGCTACAAGACACTTTGTCACTTTTGAGGATAAGGTTATCATCCACCAGGATGGAATAGAATCTCCTAGCCAGACTAGATGGTAGAAAATATTACTTATGGATGCTGCTATAGTGTCAGCAAGGAATCCAGAATACTCTTAAATTACAGACTCAATTGACCAATTACAGGTGTATGCCTTGAAACCATATCATCACTGAAAACTCTTCAAAGTGCTTCCTTTGGGCCACCAGCATAACTTCTGTCTTGCTCATGTTCAGCGTCAAACAGCTGTTCTTCATCCATGAACTCAACTTGTCCAAGCATTGCATCATCTTGGTGGTAGCGGTGTATCATTTCTTTTTTCTTGATCTTCTAGATTAGTATAGTTACACTGACTAAAATTATATAGGGATTTTTTAAAGAAGCATAATGACTGAAATAGTAGGGTCCAACCAATCTACCCAAATAGCCACCAAACATATATAAACCGTATGCCAACCTTTATGAAAAAAGGACAAGAGAATTTAATTGGGATGAAACCAGTAGGCTTTAAATTTAAAAGAATTCTATAGAAATTACTCAAAAAGCCTAGCAGTTTTTACAGACAATGGTGTCCTCAATATTTTTTTCTATAATTCTACAGCAGGGACATTCTTCTGAATTACAATTCCATGGGATGGTACAGAAAGATTATAGTTTCCAATTCCAAGTACATTCTATAGGATTTTTCTATAACAGTTATTTCTCATCCTGGGCCTGATTCAAAACCTACTGAAACTAATGGAGGTCTTTCCATTGACTTCAACAGTCTTTGACTCAGACACACTATGCTGAAATATTATAAGGAAAAAAAACACCAGAGACAACTAATGCAATTTCTCCATCAATATTTTTAATTACATCTGTAGTAGAAGCCTGCAGTCTATTGTGTATGCTTCTCTCTGAGATGAAAAGCCAGGGCTGAATAGCTGGAGCATTACATTGACATAGAGTTTTATAGTCAGGCAGTTTCAAGCCAGAAGGAATCATCAGATCATCTAGTTTGACCTCTTGTATACCAAAGGCCACCATCACCATCCAGCATACCTTTTGTATACCAAAGGCTACCAGTACCATCCAGAATAGCAGTGAGAAGTAGCCCCAATGCCATAAACTGCTGTACCTCACATTGTGTGTGAACAAATGTCACTCTGGTATGTTTTCTAAGACATGTTTTTCTGAATGTGAAATATAAAAATCTGTTTGTATGTGTACTCGTGTAGTTTAGGTGGAGTTGACAGAGCTGACTGGTAGCACACTAGATGGGGAGGGCTCTGAGTTACTACAGAGAATTCTTTCCCAGGTACCTACCTAGCATGTCTGGTCCACATTCTCGGGGTCTAACTGAACATCATATTTGGAGAAGGAATTTTCCCTGGGTCAGATTGGTAGAGACCCTGGGGGAGGAGGAGGGGTTGCCTTCTTCTGCAGCTTGGGTCTCTTGCAGGTTTAAATTAGTGTAAATGGTAAATTCTCTGTAACTTGAAGTCTTTAAAGCATGATTTGAGGACTTCAGTAACTCAGCCAGAGGTTAGGGGTCTATTTCAGGAGTGGATGAGGTTCTGTGATCTGCCACATACAAAAAGTCAGACTAGATGATCATGATGGTCCCTTCTCATCTTAAATTCTATGAATGTGTGTGTCTGCGGCAGGTTTCATTTTATTTTATTTTTGATGGTTTCTAAAATGACTCAGTCATTTCTGAGAACAAGTTTAGAAGCAAATGATGCATGTTCAGGTTAAAATATAAATCTTCCAAACAAATATTTTCTTGATAAACTCTCATGCCTCCATGCTTTGGAGAAAAAGCTTGAAAGTTGGCATGGAGCCACCTGGGTGTCAGGGATGTGCCTTTTGCCATTCCTGTGAAAATCCACCCAAATCTCATTAATTTATAAACTCTCCAAAAATCTCAACTTGCATATGGTTAGTAAAGATTTACTAAAATTTGGCAGCAATATTCTCCAAAAATTCTGTCTGTTCTGGGGATGCTGGAGCATGTTGGAAGCCAGGTGTGCAAGGACTTATCAGGACTTTCCTTATTCAGTGTTGCCCCCCTCCCATTTACTGAGAAGTTAGCAGGAGGGACATGCTCTCCATCTGCTCCCTGACCCTCTCTCTCCTGGGGCCAGAGACCCCAGCCTGCAAGCCCATTGTGTCCTGTATCCCTCTACACACACCCCCATATGTCTCTCCACCTTTCTAGATTAACTCCTTGCCCAGCCTACATTCAATTTATATTTGTAGTTATGGAATTGTTTTGGGATTGCTTATTAAACAAAGATTACCCATATTACAATGCCCTATATGTAGATAACAGAAATATTAATTTGTTTGAAGACGAACTCCTCCAATAAATGATATATGTTTACATGATTTGTTGTAAAGGGTAGGACTATAACAAGGCTTAAAAGAGAACTGGATACATTCATGGAGGTTAAGTTCACTAATGGCTATTAGCCAGGATGGGTAAGGAATGGTGCCCCTAGCCTCTGTTTGTCGGGGAGGAGGGGTGATGAATGGCAGAGAGGGATCACTTGATCATTACCTGTTTGGTTCACTCACTCTGGAGCACCTGGCATTGGCCACTGTCGGAAGACAGGATACTGGGCTGGATGGACCTTTGGTCTGACCCAGTACATCCATTCTTATGTTCTTATTTCCCTGAGGACTAGATTGTTGTACAATATTTAAATCTGAGTTAGCTAAAAGACTAATAAAATCCCACGCACAATAGGCACACAGCTCCAAAATGATTACCCATTTCAGAAGGCCCATGTGCATTATTCCAACAAACACATGGAATAAATTATACTCATCAAAATGTGTTCCTGTTTCAGACAAGAGTATCCAAATAATTAATGCATAAAACCACACTTCCCATTTTTGGTTAAATCCCATTTTTGGTGTCTTTGAGGGTAGAATCAGTTCTCACTTAACTCACATTTCTATACTCTATATTTTGATGAAAAGTACATACATATCTAAGGGAAGAAGAGTGTCCTAAGTGTATTTTGACTTCAGTGAAGCTATGCTGATTTATAGCTTAGGATCTGGCATCAGGACATTATTTGTTCTTAAATTTGTCCTGCCACACAACAACAGACAAAAGTGTAATAAACTAGCCTAGTGCTGTAAGATCATATCTTACTCTTGTGGCCATCTCACTTCCCCACCAGCTAAAACAGCCTATTACTCCTCACAGCTTAAATAGTTTACCCTGAGCTCAAGTAGTAGAAGCATGTTTTTGGTACTGAGGTTCCTATGTTCTACCCTTTTACCAACCATAGTGTTTGTGCCACTGTTTGTTACAAAATGGCACCCAGAGTCTTGTGGACCCCATACTCTCTGGATAAGCTTGCTTAATTCAGCAAATATGTAGCCCTAGTTACCATGGTCATGATTCTCCCTAATGGGTGGCCGCCGCAACTAAGGAGTCTGCTAATATGTTACAACAGAAAGAGAATTTCCCTTTAGCTCAAGTTTTAGAGGCCTATGTGTCTGATGCTGAGTGCATGTGGCCTCAAACTCATTACATAGTCAAATCCTTTACTTTACAACATATGTTTTCCAGCTAATAGTTCCCTCCATTTTGCCTGTGTTACATTACTCACATAAGGAAAAAACTGAATTGTTTTGTTCTGAAAGCTTATCGCCTGCTGTTTTTTGGCAGCTTGTAGGATTCTATTTTAATTCCCCTATTCTGAAACAATCACTTAGCTTGAACATTGAGGTTTTTCCTTTATTTTTTCCTTGCAGTATTTTATAAGGAACTAGCGAAAATACCTGGCGTTGCTCAGGTCCATCGGAGGTGGGGAGGGGCCAGAGAGCTGAGCGAGTGCGGGGTCTGTTGGAGGGGGGAGGGGGCAGAGAGCAAACCTGACACCCCCACCTCACCCCCCCGACCAAACCCGACACCCCCACCTCACTTACCCCTCGACCAACCCCAACTCACATTTTCACCCCCCCACCCAAACCCCGTCACCCCCCTACCAACACCCAAACCTCACCCCCGTAGACCAAACCTGACACACCCACCTCACTTCCCCCCCAACCAAACCCGACACCCCTACCTACCACCACAAACAAACCCGACACCCACACCTCACTTACCCCTCGACCAACCCCGACCCCCCCTGCTCACCCTCCCAAACAAACCCAACACCCCCACCTTACCCCCCCACCAAACCTACCCCCTGACCAACCCCAACACCCACACCTCACCCCTCACCCACCCTGACACCTTCCCACCATCCCCAGACCAAACCCAACACCCCCGGCTCACTTACCCCCCCCCCCCCCCGACCAAACCAGACACCCACACCTCACCCCCGGACCAAACCCGACACCCCCACCTCACCCCCCGACCAAACCCGACACCCCCACCTCACCCCCCGACCAAACCCGACACCCCCACCCCACTTACCCTCCGACCAAACCCAACTCGGGTCCGTCGGAGGTGGGGAGGGGGCAGAGAGCTGAGTGTGGGGTCCATTGGAGAGGGGAGGGGGCAGAGAGCTGAGCGAGTGCGGGGGCCGTTGGAGGGGAAAGGGGGCAGAGAGCTGAGCGAATGCGGGGTCCGTTGGAAGGGGTATTATGACATCATAACTATGTCACAGAGAACAGCAGCTGCCCAGCTGATGTAATTGGCCTTTAAATAATTTCACCCCTGGGGGGCGTCAGAGGTGAGATTTGAAAATTTTTCGACTCTTACCCTGATTAGGACCCTAAGACCTCTAACTGTACCAAATTTCAAGTCTCTAGCTCAAACGGTGTGGAAGGAGTAAGCGCACATCCATACATACATGCATACATACACGCATACATACACCATTTGACATTTATATATATAGATAGATTACAACTTATAGTGGTTGTGAATTCATGTCAAATTACTAAACAGCAGGAATCTACTTTTCAAAGAAGGATAGCGGCCATCACCTTCCACTGGCTCTTACAGTCCCATGTATGGATATAATTCCTATTTTGATTTATTAACGAGTTCCAAATATTATTATAACACATTTCCTTCACTAACACTCATGACAATCAGGTTAAGTGTAAAAGAGAAACCATCCTGGAACAAGCTGTGTTTGCTATCCTCTCAAGCTACTTTTCTGAGGCATCTGTTTTCCACTCTATATTATCAACCCTTGTTCTCATTTTTCCAACTTGGCATTCATACCAGATAAGATTGATTGGTACTTATTGACTTTGATAAGATGCCTCTACTAGTTTTTTTCTGTATTTTCCATACTATATATTGGCCAGAGATGTCAGCAAAGAACTAGATGATACTCTTGGCTGAGACTGATGCTACTGTCTCCTTTATGGTTGTCTACCACTGCCTGCCTTCTCTATTCTTTCAATTATTTCTGATTGACAAGACTTCTGCACATGAGTAGAGAATTCCTGTAAATGTCGCTCCTTATCCAGCCCACAAAAATAGACTACACTGAACTGTAACAGATATATAGATACTTATGAGTTCATAATCATCCTACTGTGCACAGTACCATTACATTTTCATAGGTAGAATTCAGGTATTTCTTCTCCAAAATCACAATTTCCTCTCTCTTACATTAAAGTTGTATACAATCTAATAAGGATGAAACCAATATGAGTCAAAAGAAATTGTTCTAAAATCCTAGAGGATTTAAAGTGTTTTCCTATAGCATTTTTAAACCAAGATATAGAATTTAACAGAGAATTCTATCCCATGTGGAGTTCTAGAAGTTGATTTAAAATGATTATTAAAACATATGTATGTTACCATTCTTTTATTGAATTCTCTAGGATGCTTTCCATATGAGACACAAAATAAATTTCTTGAGGAGAGAGAGTAGTGTGTGGGTTCATGACATTTCTGATTACATCTACCTCGTAGTATAGCGAAAAGGGCAACATTCATACCAGTTAATCAGGGCGTTATATAAACATAGGGATGGCTTCACATGCATGTCTGTGAACCAAAAGAAAGAGATTGGTGGTCTCTAAGATAAGAAGATAAGATTTTAATAGTGGTGGAATCTTTGTACTAAAAGTCACTGGTAGGTTTTTTGTTTCCTGTTTCTCCCCTTCCCTCCCCTCCCCCCGCAGCACCATGTTTTTTCTCCCTCCTCCAGCAACTTTTTAAAAATGTTTTTAAGAGCTGCATGAACTTCAACAAATTATAGACTGCAAGGCCCCTATACCAATGATCCTCAGTTTATAGCTATAGTGCCACACACCACTCTTGAAAGCATTTTATGTTACCATTAGGGCTCCAATTAGTCTGCAGCATAACCGCACTTCCATCAACAACAACAAAAAACACACTAACCCACTGCTTGGGCTCAGGGTCCCAGGACCCAATGGGGGTGGAGGGTCTGAGCCTGAGGGTATGGCTACACTGCAATGTAAGTCCAGAGTTAGTAGAAGTCGAGTGAGCAGACCCTGGGTTTGTTAAAGTAGGGTTTAAACAAGTACACACATTTGTAATCCCAGGTTACAGGATCCAGGAATTGTTGAACCCTGGGCCCCAACCTAGCACTCCAATGTCTACACTACATTCTGCAAGCCCTTGTCAAACAATCCATATCCCTGACTTAGAATTATAGAATACTAGCAAAAATACCCAGCGTTGCTTGGGTCTGTTGGAGGGCGGGGCGGGGGGAGAGAGCTGAGCGAGTGCGGGGTCCATTGGAGTGGGGGCGGGGGGAGAGAGCTGAGCGAGTGCGGGGTCCATTGGAGGGGGGAGGGGGGAGAGAGCTGAGCGAGTGGGGGGCTGTTGGAGTGGGGGAGATTTTAAAAATTTTCGATTCTTACCTGAGGGGGGGAGAGAGTAAGCGAGTGCGGGGGCCGTTTGAGGGGGGAGAGAGCTGAGCGAGGAGGGGGCCGTTGGAGGGGGGGAGGGTGCAGAGAGCTGAGCGAGTGCGGGGTCGTTGGGGGGAAAGGGGGAGAGAGCTGAATGAGTGGGGGGGCCATTGGAGTGGGGGGAGGGGTGAGAGCTGAGCAAGTGGGGGGCCATTGGAGGGATGAGGGGGGAGAAAGCTGAGTGAGTGGGGGGGGCGTTGGAGGGGGGAGGGGGAGAGAGCTGAGCGAGTGCGGGGGCCGTTGGAGGAGGGGAGGGGGGAGAGAGCTGAGCGAGTGTGGGGTCCGTTGGAGGGGGTATTATTACATCATAACTATATCACAGAGAACAGCAGCTGCACAGCTGATGTTAATGGGCTTTAAAGAATTTCACCCCTAGGAGGCATCAGAGGTGAGATTTGAATTTTTTTTTATTCTTACCCTGATTAGGACCCTAAAGCCTATAACTATACCAAATTTCAAGTCTCTAGCTCAAACGGTGTGGAAGGAGTAAGGGAACGTACATACACGCACGCATACACCATTTGACTTTTATATATATAGATTAAGGTTGGAAGAGACCTCAGTTCAGCTAGTCCAATCCCCTGCTCAAAACAGGACCAGTCCCCCAACTAAATCATCCCAGACAAGGCTTTGTCAAGTCAGGCCTTGAAAAGCCTCTAAGGATGGAGATTTCACCACCTCCCTAGGTAATCCATTCCTGTGCTTTACCACTCTCCTAGTGAAACAGTGCTTCCTAATATCCAACCTAGACCTCCCACACTGTAACTTGAGACCATTACTCCTTGTAGAGCCAGTTATCTCATCACAGAAAGCAATCAGGTTGGTCAGGCAGGACGTGCCCTTGGGGAATCCATGTTGACTGTTCCTGATCGCCTTCCTCTCTTCCAAATGCTTCCAAATGAATTCCTTGAGGACCTGCTCCATGATTTTGCCAGGGACTGAAGTGAGAATGACCTGTCTGTAGTTCCCCAGGTTCTCTTTCTTCCCGTTTTAAAATGTGGGCATATATTTGCTTTTCCTCATCATCCGGGACCTCCTCTGATTGCCACAAACTAAATGGGGGTTAGGCTTGAGCCTGAATTTAAACCCTAGGCATGTCTACATAACCTGAGTCAAGCCAGGACCCAGGGGTCGAGCCCTATTGCTCCGCAGTGTAGACACAGCCCCACTGGACTCATGCTCTGAGTCCCCAAAAAGCACCACGGTTTGACTTTCTTTCTCCTCTGTGCAGTCAAATATGGTGCACAGTCAAGGTTTCCCACACTGCATCACAAAGGACTAAAGCAGCCAAATTCTGGGAGGGTGCTGGGAAGTCTTGGATATGGGTGATCAAACTCAGGCCGGAGCTTCATGCTCCATGTTTGCTGTTGAAGAAAAAAATTCACAATACATAAATAACATTGTTGTTTTACTTAAATAAAACAATTTGGATGTCTGTCTGATGATATTCTCCTCCTAATACAGCATGGCAATCAAATCCTCCAAATATTAATGATTAACCTGTTGAATTGGAGATAGCTCACATCCCAATGACTTCATAAATGTCTGCTTCAGTTACCTTTGTTAAACAATAAATCATTTTCTGGTATAGTGTAAAACTAATTTGAAAAGTTTTCAAAATAAATCACTAAAAATGTATAGTATGTACCTTCTAAAAATGAAACCTACATCTACCTCTGAGTTGTGAATAATATGTATTAAGGTTATAACAACGAACAAGAATGCACTTTTATGTAGAAATCCATGGATTAAATTGAGTCTTCCTGACTAGTGATTTAATTCAAATCCACCCTGCCTCCTTGCTTCCCAAAAAACTGGTGAATCATGAGAGATTGTGTCAAATTATGTCAGAGATCTTCATGGGATATTGGGTGGTACAATTTGCACCTGCACAGCAGTTATTTCCAACTTCCTTCCACTTTTGAGAATCATCCTCATTATTAATGTACGGCCATAGGCATAAAACATGATATGCATTATTTATATATATAAAAGTCAAATGGTGTATGCGTATATGCGTGCGTGTATGTATGTTCCCTTACTCCTTCCACACCGTTTCAGTTAGAGACTTGAAATTTGTTACAGTTATAGGCCTTAGGGTCCTAATCACACACTCGCTCAACTCTCTTCCCCCCATCCAGGGGCCCCCACACTTGCTCAGCTCTCTCCCCCCTGCCCCCCTCCAACAGACCCCACACTCGCTCAGCTCTCTTC
Organism: Sternotherus odoratus; assembly: GCA_032164245.1. Lineage (NCBI taxonomy): Eukaryota > Metazoa > Chordata > Testudines > Kinosternidae > Sternotherus > Sternotherus odoratus. Next base: position 49,862,908 of record JAVMKO010000004.1, read on the forward strand.
GAGCAACGCTGGGTCCCCTTCCCCCCTTCCGATGGACCCGAGCAACGCCGGGTATTTCTGCTAGTGAGGAGATAAAAATAATATTATTGCATCTATTCAAGATCTCAAAACAACAAATGGCATGTTTTGACTGGCTGTCAATAAGATCAGACCTACATAAATAATCTCTCAGTACACGCAAAGACTTTTCTCTATTTTAGTGTTAGGATTCCAGTAAGGCATTCTAATGAAAGAATTTCTGAGGCTTTGGTGTTATTTGCACTTCAAAATAGCAATCCCAGATATGCATTACCTATCACGTCCTAACTAGTCAACAAAGTCTCTGAGTCAGAAAGAAATTATTAGACTACAAAAAGGAAATGACAAAAACTTCAAAGACATTTTTTTCAAATTAAAAAGTGCTGTCTTTTCAACTGCTGAATTTGAAATGTCTTGATTTTTCCTTCAAATGGAGTTTTAAAAAATTGTTAATACCACTCAGATGCAAACTTTTGTTTTTTAATTACAAAAGCAAATACAAAATATTTTCTTTTATTTTTTTTAAATGAAAATAATGCACAAAACAAAGCAAGTTAGCAGCAGCATTAAATCATTATGAGACTACTATGCTGCCAAAACCATTGCTAACGACATCAAAGACAACTTGAAGAAACAACAATTATTACTATAGCAGGAAATGGAGTTCTGCTTTAATGGTAACAAAAGGGAACAAACAAAAACACTGGCCAAACACATTTTTGCATAAAGATTTTGGTATTTTTCAAGCTAGCAGGAAAATTTTCCTCTAAACTGTTTAAAAAAATTCTTTCAATATAAAAACCAAGGATTTATAAACAGCCACCAAAGTAGTTACTTTAGTATTATTTGGTTTTCAGATTCAATTTTCAGGGATACAATTATTGTAATACTGCTAAGGAGGGAACCAGCATGCTATTTTAACATTTGACATTGTGGAAATGTTTTCTTATTACTTTGGAAAAGTAGGGTCATATTTAAATTGTACTTTTATTGGCCCTTTTGTTCCTTGTAGTTTTGTGAATCCCTCCCTCTCCCTCTCTCTCTCTCTCATAAAGTAGATCTGAATGTGGCATTTTCGGAACTGCCTTCAATACTTGGAGCATAAGTCCCATGCACCTTCAGTGGGTTATAAAATTGTTGTATGAATGACCTAGTCTCAGACACTGGGCTCCAGCCTGAACACCTATATGGCAATTTTACAGCCCCCCCCCCCCCAACTTATCTCAGTGAAGGTGAGCAGGATTCTACTCGATGGCAATGTGACTCTTCAGCTCTGCAAAGCTGAGGCAAGTCATTCAAAAATTGGTCACATGATGGAAAATGGATTGTTCTACAGCGGCCTTAAAATTTTTTAATGGAAATCTACCATCCAGACACAATCTACTCTCACTCCTTAACTATGGTGACTGATAAGAATGAAAAATCTAGTAGATATTTTATTCATCCCTTTAAAAAAATGACTTGCCTGGATTGGGTAGATTTTTTTCAAGGCTTTGCTTCTTCTTAGGCATGCAGCAGCACACATTAGAAGACAATAGTCTATGGGCTTGTTTTCACTACTGGGGTAACTAGACCTAAATTACGCTACTCCAGCTATGTGAATAACAGCTGGTATTCCAGTTTGTGAATAATGTAGCTGGAGTCAATATAGCTTAGGTCGATTTACTCCGGTGTCTTTACTGCACTGCATCAAAGGGAGACACTCTCTGGTCAACCTTCCAGCTCTTTGAGAAGAGTAAGGAGCACCGGTCGACCTACCTTAGTCTTCTCAAAGAGCTGAAGTACCAGAGAGCGCTCTGCCATCAATTTAGTGAGTCTTCATTAGACCTGCTAAATCATCATCAGATCTTCACTAGATCTGCTAAATCAATACTCGCTGCATTCATTGCAGTGGTATCGATCTCCCCGGTAGTGAAGACAAGCCCTATATTTGAGTTCATCGCTCAAGACCATTATACAGACACCCTTGTAAAGCCTGGTAAACTTATCAGCCAGCCCGCTCATGTCTCTAGATGGGGACAGAAATCAAAAGTTTCTCCTACAACATCCCACTATGGAGAAGAGCTGGACAGTTTCCCAGTGTCTTCTATGCAAGAGGAGCCAACTGGACATCCAATTAGTTCTACAAGGAAGAGAGGAGCTAGCAAGCAGCCATTGTATCTTCCAGTCAAACTAGACATTTCACTTACTGATGTACCTAAGACCTTAAAGATACCAGGACATTAAAAAAAAAACATCTAAAAGTATATAAAGAAGCATATAGTAACTGTTTCTAGGGCACAGATAGAGAATTCAGATAGGATTTTTACTCTCTCCTCCCCCTTCATTTGTGCACATTGCCCCGCAGATTCAGGCATCATACGAATGTCTCAGAAATATTTCCTTCTTTGGGCAATATTTTACTTCTACTGTACTCACTCAGTCAGTATTTGTATAACAAATGTAGGCAAACATTTATTAACTTACTTCTTTTTTTTCCTGTCTTATTGTTTTTAACCAATCTCATGATATGAAATAGCATGAGTTATTGCCCTAAAAATATATCACACAGAGAAAACAGACACTGGGAAGAAACAGACAGTTTACACATCAGGAACAACTCTGACACTGATATCAACAGGAAGCTGCTTTGGTATACGTAGCTACATAACTGAGTGTATTTCTAAACAAGCAGTTAGTGAGCAGAAAGCCGAGGTGTAAATCTCCAGCATGGTGCACTCTGTCTGAAAGTTCCCTAGAGCATACTGACAAATCAGTGTGCTGCGCACTGGAGTACTGTATATTCACACCCAAGCTTGTCACTCAATGGCTCATTTAGACAAGCCCTAAAATGAGATGATGTCATTCCTTTTTGTGCACTTCTAAAAGCTGAGTTCCTGCCTGCTATAAGAACAGCTGCGATTTCAGGTTATTGTTCAAATGAAGGATGTTACAGAGTCACAATATTCTCTCTCTGTCTCTCTCTCCCCCTCCCTGTGCCCCTTCCTCCCCATATGGAGACTTTGTTCTTTATTGCTGTCTTCCTTAATCTGAAATAAATTATCCAGACTGAGAAATGCATGTTTGGCCTTTGTGTCTAAACTTGTGTCTAAACTTAACACCATTTATCTCCAACTCTGTCCATGATAGCTCAGCAACTCCAGAGCCAGCATCACCAGAAGACTTCTCACCCTCCACTCTGCAAAAAGAACTGAATATAATAATTTTAAAAATATCCTCAAGAGTTTCTCATGAGATTATTAAAACCAGCAAAAATTTCATTTTAGATCCCAGCTAATAAGAGAAAGTAACCCCCCAAAAATGAGAAAGATAAGGCCAAGCTTCACAAATTTAGCCCTTAGACAAATATAACTCATAAATAAGCAAAGAAAAAACACCATCCGGGAATTTAAGGAACCTTGTTAGGTACCATTCCAGCTGTAACCTTAATTAAAGAAGTTTTTCCATCTTTCATTATCTGGCTCACTTTACAAGAGATAAAGCTTATAAAAAACCACTGGCGATCTGCAGGCCATTGATTGAGAGTCAGTGAGTTACAGGCAATTCCGAAGTACATCCTATATAATAATTGGCTAGGGAAGTTTGTGTGAAGCCGTCATGCGCAGTAGAGACGGCCCGGACGAACGGCATGCTGGGGGTTGTAGTTTGGAGGCACAAAATGGCCACCGCACATGCCCGCCTGAGGGATCCTCACTCACACAGAGCTAGAGCACCAAGGAGCAGTTATACATATAAAGTTAGACATAGTTGGAGGGAGCTGAGCGGGGCGGGGGGGGGGTCATTGGAGGGGGAGGGAGCTGAGCGAGGGGGGTCATTGGGGGGAGGGAGCTGAGCGAGGGGAGGTCATTGGGGGGGAGCTGAGCAAGGGGGGATCGTTAGGGGAGAGGGAGCTGAGTGGGGGGCCATTGGGGGGGAGGGAGGGAGGGAGCTGAGCGGGGGGGCATTAGGGGGAAGGAGGGAGCTGAGTGTTGGTTGGGTAGGGAGGGAGCTGGGAGGGGGTAGGGAGGAAGCTGGGTTTGGGTTGGGGAGGGGGGAACCTGGGTGAGGGGGGGAGCTGGGCGAAGGGGGGGGGCGCGAGCCCTTACCATTGACCCATGTACACGGGCTTTTACACTAGTGTATACATATTTAGGTATACACACACACACATCAGGTCAATTCTGTACACAGGTGTCACGTTACTGGAATGATTTGGTACCATATAGATCAGGGGTCTCAAACTCAAATGACCACGAGGGCCACATAAGGACAAGTGCATTAGCCCGAGGGCCGCATCATTGACACGCCCCCTCGCTTTCCCGCCCCCGCTCCACCCCTACCATGACGCCCCATCCCTGCCCTGCCTCTTCCCACCCCTTTCCAACCCCTTCCCCAACGCTGTCCCCTTCCTGCCAGCAGGGAGTGCAGGAGGTGTGCAGGAGGTGTCAGGGGGCAGGGAGTTGGTGTGTGGGATGCAAGAGGGGCGAGGGGTGCGGCAGCAGGTGGCTCAGGGCAGGGAGTGCAGGAGGAGTGCGGGGTGTGGGGAATGCAAACAGGTTTCTACCCAGTATCAAGCGGGAGGGGGTGGGAGAGGCTGAAAAAGGCTCACAGAGAGGAAGAAAGGGACATAGGAGCGGACCTATGCAAAAGCCCTCGGAGTGCTGCCGATGTGCACAGCTCCTGGGGAGGGGGTCAGCGCCCAGCCCTGGCCCCCGGCGTGCTTCCGGCGCAGCGTGGGTCCAGGGGACAGCATGCAGCCCCAGCCCCCAGAGTGCTGCCTGTGCGGCTCTGGAGGAGGTGGGGAGCACGCAGCCCCGGCCCCGGGAGTGTTGCCTACCCAGTGTGGTTCAGGGCGAGGGGGGAAGCGTGTAGCCCTGGCGCCCGGAGTCTGCCCGCACAGCTTGGCGGGCCACACAAAAGAGTCCTGAGGGCCAGTGTAATTACCACCAGTGTAATTAAGAATATAATCCATCCTGTACAAACTTGAAGCGTTTTAGGAGACTTTGTGTATGGGAAAACAAGAATATAAAATCAAATTCTATTCAGCTTCTTCATGGTCAAGAACAAAAACTGATGCAGTCCACTAAGTAGTCAAGACTAGAGCCATCCTGTCAAAACTAGGTACCCTGGTAAAACTGAGACAGTGACAACTTGGCATAAGGGCCACCACGTCTTCTATTCCCATCCAAGCAGTACTTTCATTTTAAATCTTAGTCCCATGTCCAGCAATAAGTGCTCTTGAGATTAAAAATATTTTCTATTATTTGTATAGCACCTAGCAAACCCAATCACAGCTCAGGACCCCACTAACAAGATATTGTACAGAGACCTACAAAAAAGACAGTCCATGTCCCAGAGAGCTTATTTTCCTCCACTTTTATTAGCAACTTAATTTGGGCTGGAAATTCTTTAAAGGACTGATGCTAGAAGTTTCAGAAGCCTTTATATCAAACTATAGTGTGTACTAAGACAAACTGAATTTCAGTCATGTGCCATGTAATATGATAGTTGTAGAGTTACTCTTCAGAGTTTTATTAGAGCTTAAAAGCAAAAGACACAAAAGCTAAAGTATATCAGCTCCAGTTTCTCTGCATAGTAATGTACATCCAGTACTCTGGACATTACCCTAAACCATATGTGTTTGCTTATATTAGTTAAAAAAAAAAAAAGCATATACAAGTTGTTTGTTTCAAGTGTGTTTAGTCAGACAGTTTAAAAACTGCCCTTCCTGTCACCCCTTTCCAAGTACCAGATGTAGGTCCAAATCAGTGGAAGTGGAGCAGACACAAGCATGACAATCTAATTCTCTGCACAGAAGAGAGTGAAAAACACCATGTAAGAGTCTCACAAGGTCAATGCAGGAGACATATTTCAGGGCTGAATTTGGTAGGTTTGCTTGTTTTGTGGAAGGAGCATGTTATTAACAACATATTATTAAAAGTTTCATACTTAAAATAACCCAAACTTCAAAGTGCAGACACTGATTCCAAGTACATAGGCCTAAGACTGTCCTGATCTTTACCTATTGTCTTGGTTCATACACAACAGAAATCTTAAGAGCTAGTGAGCTCTGGTATAGACATAAAAATGTTTTTGTGTAGGGAAGCTGACAGGAAGAATGGAAAACAAAGACTCTAGAGATGCATGTCTGTTGCCGTATCTTTAACTAGAGCAGGGGTTCCCAAACTTGTTCCGTGGCTTGGCCAGAGTAAACCCAAGTAGCCGTAGGTTCGGCCGCTCGCAGCTCCCACTGGGAGCTGTAGGGGCTTACCCTGGCCAAGCCACAGAACAAGTTTGGGAACCCCTGAACTAAAGAACTATCAAAAAACAACTATTTCCAAACAAAAAGGCATTTTAAAACTCATGGACTTGATTCAGTCCTGGCTTACCCTAGGATATGGCACAGTTGGAGGGGGAAGAAAGAGTTGCAACTTTTGTATCTTCCCATAAAATCCTGCTCCATTAATTCTATATGATTCTCAGCAGCTGAAGCTACAGAGCAGGGAAAGGCTTTGGGTTGTAGAGTAGAATTCACTCCTCTACAGAAGTATAAGGTTTTTGCACTTCTTAAATCTGATTTAAGTGAAATGTAAGTGTTATCAGGCCTTGTGCTGGTTTTTCAGAGGTGAATTTCATATATTTTAGCACATAATTCTTACATCCAAAACATTCACCTCCCCATAATACTGGCCAAGTAATCGCCAATGCCAGCAAATTCTACACCCAAACATGGCTAGCCAGAATAAGGGTCTAATAAATGCTGCTTTTATGCTGTTAATATGTGGCCTGTGATCATACTAAACACAAACAAGGGCTGAATTTGGCTGTGTGTGTGTTAGGCAGGAAAAAATTTAGTTTGGATTTTTCTTTTACTGTACATACTATGGATTTTTATCAGCACAATTCAAAACAGAAAGATGCAGTGGGCCTGCACATCTCATTGGGCAATGCTAAATGCTTCGGGGCACGTTTTCCAATAAAAAGTAAAATCTTTGCAATTCTACATTCTCCTCAGAAGTGGGTAACCACCCAGGGCCCACAACAAGAGAAGAACTCCTGGCTACAGAGGCACCTTTATGGAACAGTCCTTCAGAAATTAAAAATGAAGAACATCAATAGGGTTTTATAAAAGTTACTCCAAAATCTAGGAACATTTTCAAGAAAATTATCTTCTCTATAGAATATTGAACTTGATAGCAAGCATATAATTTCTATTACTGTCTACATAATGATTTAAAAAAAAATCATAGGAAGATAAGCATTTTCTATTACCGTATTTTTCGCCATATAAGACGCTCCGGCATATAAGACGCACCTAATTTTAAAGGCGGAAAATCTAGGAAAAAAAGATTCTGTACCCCCTCCGCCGAAAAGCCGCAGATTTTTTTAAAAGCGCCGACCCCCCCCCCCCTGCCGGCTACACCCCTGCCCTAGTCCCCGCAGCTGCACCCCCCCCCTCCCCGCCGCGGGCAGGCTGCCGGGTCCGCCTACCCCCCCCCCCCACCGTCTGCGCCGCCGCCCCTCCCCCGTCTCCGCCGCGGGCAGGCTGCCGGGAGCGTCCCGGTTCCCCCCTCCCCGCCGCGGGCGGGCTGCCGGGAGCGTCCCGGTTCCCCCCTCCCCGCCGCGGGCGGGCTGCCGGGAGTGCCCCCGGCAGCCCGCCCGCGGCGGGGAGGGGGGAACTGGGACGCTCCCGTGGCGGGGAGGGGGGAACCGGGACGCTCCCGGCAGCCCGCCCGCGGCAGGGAGGGGGGAACCGGGGCACACATTCCCCCTATAAGACGCACCAACTTCCCCCCCCCCCGTTTTGGGAAAGAAAAAGTGCGTCTTATAGAGCGAAAAATACGGTAAGTTCTATAGAACTTTTCCACAAGGACAGAAAATGTTGTTGAGTGTCCAGGTATGAAGTCCCTACTGTGCATTTCATACCTTGGTTGACAGAGGCACAGCAGAAGTTCAGGTCCGGGAGTGTCAATCCAAGCACCAACCCAACATAACAGGGATGGCACAGTAAATTTATGTCCCCCGGTAAGCAGTGGAAAAGCCAACAATGTCATTTCAGGAGAACTACACCAGTGACCATAACAGATGTTAAAGAGTCAGAGTGGTGCCTTAAAGTGCCTGTACTCCCTGCTCTATAATATTATGTGGCTAGCCCCTTCTCTCTCTCCAGTAACTGCCATCTCTATTGCTCACAAACTCCAAGAGCAGTACGGGAGCAACATATCTAACAACACAGATTAAATTAGATCAGAGCACATCTCCTGGCCTCTGGCAAGTCTCAGCACTTATTTATGTTCAAGTGCCAGCGGCCACTGTTCATACACAAAATATTTTTTTCAGCTACCAACATAGAATACTCTATCCCACTCACAGCTACTGCGCTCCACTATGTTTTGCATAAAGCATGTTTTATGAGCTGATATCTGTGCCTGTTTATTGCTGATACCTACAGCAGAAGCTGGCTATTCTCACAAACAGTTCAGCCCCCTCCTCCTCCTGACTTTGCAGCTGCTTCTATTACCTCTCTTTTATAATAAATACAGAGTAGGAATTATTCCAAATATGTTGTGCAGTTGAAGCACCACACAGCAGATTTCTCCTAGTGTTCTACGAGCATACTGAATTGAGCTCTACAAAACTTGTGAATAGGTTCTAAATCAAGCTCATAAATTGTAAAGGACAAATGCAGACACTGTAAACCATTCATATCTTTCCAGTATGGTTTGTTGTTCAAGAATGAATTGTTCTTACAGCAGTTTAGAAAGTAAAGACTCATTCTGTGACATCTCAGTCCCCCACATAGTAAGCTAGTTTGTGACTTTTAATTTAAAAATGTCCAGCCCTTATTTTCCCATGCTCTTACATCTTCCAGCAAAAATTGCCAATTTTTCAATTTATAACTCTATGTATGGATGATAAACTGCCATTAATATTTGATAAATGGATATACAGGCCATATAAACACATTTACAACTTAATAATAATTTACTCATTGTGAAAACAACTCTTACATAAAGGTGACAATAGCAAAATATTTCTGAATTGGATTTCTTTCCATTTGACTGTGGTCACCAGCCAATAATACAGGAAATCAGTGATTGAAAATGAACACCTCCTTGATTCTAAATAAATGTATGTTACATAAACCTTCAGAAAAATTAAGAAATTAAAGACACTTCCAGCTTTTCATTTGCATGTTTGCCTATGGCGTGCTATGTTTTCATTGACCAATATTTTAATGAATTAGTATCCTTAATGGAAAAGAAATCACACCAAAAGATTAAAACTTTACACACCATCTTGTCAAGTGCTAAGAAAACGTTTACTTCCTCCATAAATACTTTTTCAGTGAAGTCACTACTCTCATCAAGACTACAGATTGCAGTGGGTATGCACTGCAAAACTGATCTGCCTGAACAAACCTTTGGACTTTTCTGCTTCTATGTCCCAATACAAAGCTCACTAAAGTCAATAGAAAGGTTTCCATTAGAGCCAGCCAAAAAATACCAATTGTTTTCTGGAAGAAATTTAATTTATTTTCCCATGCAAATTTTTGGGTTTTGACAGATAACCAAAACTGAAAAAAATCTATTTTTAATTATTATTTTTTCAGAAAGCCAATTTTTATCTTAAAAAAATCCCCCTACCAACTCCAGCTCACATTTATTTCAATGGCTGGAGACAGGCCCTAACACCTACTGTACCTAACGGTTAAAGATGATGATATGAAAACAAGCCTGTTGGCTGCAGTCAGCAGTCTCTTTAACAGCTCACTTCGACTCATGCCAGAAATAAGCATTAAGGATAATTAAACGCTTATTTCTTTTGCATGTGATCTCATGTGAGAGGTTAGTTAGCAAACAGCTGCTCATATGATACACTAAGCTCAGGAGGTTATCCTCCCTTGAGAGATCTGGCATTTGCTCATGTCGAATGGTGAAAATTTATCTCTTTCCTTGTTTATGATTCTTGACTTAATCCATGGAAAGTCAACAGCAGCAAAAGCCGTTGTCCCCTTATTCTCACTTCTCCCACTACTGCATTTTTACCAAGTATCAGAGGGGTAGCCATGGTAGTCTGTATCCACAAAAATGAGGAGTCCGGTGGCACCTTAAAGACTAATCGATTTATTTGGGCATAAGCTTTCCTGGGTAAAAAACCCAGTTCTTCAGATGCATGGAAGGAAAATTACAGATGCAGGCACAAATATACTGACAAATGAAGAGAAGGGTGTTACCTTACAAGTGGAGAACTAGTGTTAACAAGGCCAATTCAGTCAGGGTGGATGTGGTCCACTCCCAATAACTGATGAAGAGGTGTCAATATCAAGAGAGGGAGAATTGCTCCTGTAGTGAGCCAGCCACTCCCAGTCCCTATTCAAGCCCAAATTGAGGGTGTTAAGTTTGCAAATGAATTGTAGCTCAGCAGTTTCTCTTTGAAGTCAGTTTTGTTGAAGAATGACTACTTTAAAATCTGTTACTGAGTATCCAGGGAGATTGAAGTGTTCTCCTACTGGCTTTTGTATGACCTGGTCTACACTGGAGAAGGTAGGGGGGAAGCTAAGTTAAGCAACTTCAGCTATGTGAATAATGTAGCTGAAGTCAGCGTACTCAGATCGACTTACCGCGATGTCTTCACTGCGGTGAGTTGACAGCTGAAACTCTCCCGTTGACTTCGCCTGCACCTCTCACCCTAGTGGAGTACCAGAGTCAACAGGAGAACGTTTGGTAGTCGATTTATTGTGTCTTGACTAGACTAAACATGATAAATAGACTACTGCTGGATCAATGGCTGCCTGTCGATCTAGCAGATAATGTAGACAAGCCCTAAGTTACATTCCTGATGTCTGATTTGTGTCCACTTATCCTTTTACTGTCCGGTTTGGCCTATGTACATGGCAGAGGGCCACTGCTGGCACATGATGGCATATATTACATTAATGGAAGTGCAGGTGAATGAGCCTCTGATGCTGTGGCTAGTGTGGCTGGGTCCTATGATGGTGTCGCTAGTGTAAATATGGGGACAGAGAAGGTAATGGGTTTGTTACAGGGATTAGTTCCTGGGTTAGTGTTTCTGTGGTATGGTGTGTAATTGCTGGTGAGTATTTGTTTTAGATTGGGGAGCGGTTGGTCTGTAAGCGAGGATCGGCCTCCCAAAGTCTGTGAGATTGGGGGAGATTGTTTTCCAGGATAGGTTGTAGATCGTTGATGATGTACTGGAGAGGTTTTAGCTGGGGGCTGTACATGATGGCCAGTGTTGTTCTGTTATTTTCCTTGTTGGTCTGTCCTGTAGTAGGTGACTTCTGAGTACCCATCTTGCTCTGTCAATCTCTTTCCTCACTTCCCCAGGTGGGTATTGTAGTTTTAAGAATGCTTGATAGAGATCTTGTAAGTGTTTGTCTCTGTCCGAGCGATTGGAGAAAATACAGTTCTATCTTATGGCTTGGCTGTAGACAATGGATTGTGTGATGTGTCCTGGATGGAAGTTGGAGTCATGTAGGTAAGTACAGTGGTCAGTAGGTTTCCAGTATAGGATAGTGTTTATGTGACCATCACTTATCTGCACTGTAGTGTCCAGGAAGAGGACTTCTTGTGTGGACTGGTCCAGGCTGAGGTTGATGGTGGGGTGGAAATTGTTGAAATCCAGGTGGAATTCTTCAAGTTCCTCCTTCCCGAGGGGTCATATGATGAAGAAGTCATCAATGTAGCACAAGTAGAGGAGGGGCGCTAGGGGACAAGAGCTGAGGAAGCGTTCTAAGTCAGATGAGCTACAATTCACTTGCATTTTTAGTACTGAATAAGAGCTTTATATAGTCACCAAAAGTGTTTTCATGCATGTCAAATGTTTGAGACCAGCTCTGAAATGATTACAATAAGGAACACAAATTAATTGCCTTGAAACACAACATACAGGCTTCATTATTAATTGAATTCCTTTTCTGTCCTTAAAAAAAATCTTCAAAAAGAAGTCATTTAAATATTACTCTAATTAAAAGAATATACAGAAAGTAAATTCACTCCAAAATTAAAAGAGGTATCGAAGAAAAGGTATTACCATAAAATATTTTTTCCTGTAATATAGAAACAGTTATAGCACAGCAGGTAATAAGATCCTGCATGGAGTTTTGAGAGACATTGCACGTTTGTCCGTTAAACTCTGAGCACAGAGCAGCCATAAAATATCACTGTCCACTAAAGCCACATATTTTATGGATTACCAGAAGATATGTGCAGTCATGAAAGTGATTTTATTGCCATAGAGCTATTATCCTTTATAGGGACTCCACTGACTTTGATTTCTGGAGAGCTGAAGAATACCCTACATGAATTTAGAAATCCAGAATATAAATTAGACAAATTGCTATAAACTAACAATTAACAAACTAAATACAGTGTTCAAATAAATACCAATACAGTAAACCCTCGATTTAACGGACCTCGATTTAACGGACTTCTGATGCAACGGACAAAATTTCTGAGCAAGTCTGATGCATCTGAAATCCATTTCTCGCGGACTGACTGCTGGCTCCCGGCTGCCGCCCGGGTCACAGCAGCAGGCGGGCTGGCTGCCAGCTCACGGCTGCGGGCGGGCTCCCGGCTCCCGCCCAAGTCCCGCAAGCGGACGGGCTGGCTGCCAGGTCCCACCTGCGGGCGGGCTGGCTGGCTGCCGGGTCCCGCCAGCGGGTGGGCGGGCTGCCGGCTCCCGCCCGGCTCCCGCCTGCGGGCGGGCTGCCGGCTCCCGCCCGGCTCCCGCCTGCGGGCGGGCTGCCGGCTCCCGCCCGGCTCCCGCCTGCGGGCGGGCTGCCGGCTCCCGCCCGAGTCCCGCAAGCGGGCGGGCTGGCTGACGGTTCCCGGCTGCCGCCCGGGTCCCATCAACAGGCGGGCTGCTGCTCCGACAGCTCGTTTTTTTTTTTTATTAAATAACGGACTTTTTGATTTAACGGACACCCCCTCGCCCGAATTAGTCCGTTAAATGGAGGTTTTACTGTAGTACAAACAGGATGAGCAATTATATGAGTTATAATTCTATATTGACCAATAACTTCAGTCCATCTGGTTTTCAAGCAAGTGGAGTTGTCTAGTTTGTGGTTTCCCCTCCCCCCATTTCCAATCAAGTTTTAGAGTATAAAATATTACAACCACATTAAGCAGACCACCAGCAAAGTCTACTTAACTCTAGACAACTTTTTGAAAATGCAGAAAGAAAGAAGGGAGACAGGATAGTTCTAGAGAGTGTTAATAGGATACAAAAGCCTTTTATTTTTCTGGGGCTGTGGGAGAGATTTGTCTCAATGCTGGCCCAGGCTGATAACGACCTGTCAGCTTTTGATTGCTGTTTGAGACCTACGTGACATAAGGTCACATTGCAATTCTTAGCAATTACAATTTGCAGTGGTTGGATCAGACTGAATACATTATAGAACTAACCACTCACCTCCCCTGCTCAGTGCTGAGGCGCACAGATGAAAGAAATATGTAATGCTGAAGCCTGTACTGTTCTGTGCAGTGGCTAAAGAGAGGATTTCAAACCAAAACCCAGCAATCTGATACCTTTCAGGAGCACTAAATATCCTTTTTTGAAAAAGCAAAACATGTATGGGGGAGAAAAAAAACAGAATATTAAAATAGAAGTCTTTTAAAAATCTTCCCTTTCCATTAGTGGCTGTTGAAAATATGTACATTTTATTACTTTGTCTTCTGTTTATGTTTAATACAGAAAACATGAACAAATCAAAAGTCCTGCAGATGCTCCTTAGCTTTAAACATACTTATATTGTATTTCAAACATACTTTCTGAAAATCCAGAGGCCTCTCCCTATTCAGTACATTAAAAATTGATATTGTTTATAATATACTATTGCAGCTTTATATGAAATCCTTTCTTGCTGAGATGTGCATTCTACAGCCAAAAAAGTACAATCACATCTCACAGATTTTGTTATTCCATGTCTCAGTTTTGAAGAAATAAAATCAATTTAGACGCTCCAAAAAGTGAACTACAATAATTCTCTTATGGACCTTAAAACTGCAAACTGTTCTAACAGCAAAATGCTTATGGGTTTAGATAGTTTGATAAGTAAAGCACATGATCTTTAGCTCCTGGACTTTCATAGAGACTAACATTTTGTTCTAAAAACAATAAGTATATATTTTTTATTCAATCCTTAGAAGAAAACAATCTTAAGCACAGAACTACTCTGTCTAATCAAGAGTAATTTGTCACAATTTGTGTTCTCTTCAAGCTATTGTTAGATATAATTTTTATACCTTTCACATAAGAATATATACAGTTCTTTTTATGATGCATGTTTTTTGCAATGTACAGCTACGCTATAAACTACAATCTGATCCTTCATTGGGACCAAATTCAGGCACTGTGGCCGAGTTAAAGACATTTAGGCACTTCTGTCAATGGGATTTTGGCTCATGAGTGCCTAAATCCCCTTTGAAAATGAGACATGGGCTCCAAATTAGTTAGGTATTGGAACAATAAAAGCAGCAACAACAACATACCTTTAAAAATCTGGTTCTATATGCCAAACAGCCACGCAGTTCACTATACTGAACAACAAAATATACTAAAGTAGGAACATTACTAACTTGTTGAAGTTCAACATAAAATAGTTAATTAGAGATCCTGGCCTTCGTTGCAGTCACCAGCACACTCTATCCCTGGACAGCATGATGGGCAGAATTACCCCCAATGTATGAGAATCCTTTGGTGGTACAGGTTGAACCTCTCTAATCTGGCACTACCTATCCGGCAACATCTGTGGTATGGCATAGGCACCGAATCCATGGGTGCTCCGGGGCTGGAGCACTGATGGGGGGAAATGAGTGGGTACGGAGCATCCACCAGCATCAAGCTTCCCGTCCCCCGCCCACCCACTTACCAACTCCTTAGGGCAGGGATGGGCAAACTTTTTGGCCTGAGGGCCACATCAGGGTCACAAAATGGTATGAAGGGCTGGGTAGGGAAGGCTATGCCTCCCAAAACAGCCTGCCCCTGCCCCCATCCAACTCCCTCCCACTTCCCACCCCCTTCAGAATCCCCAACCCATCCAACTCCCCCTGCTTCTTGTCCCCTGATCACCCCCTCCAAAGACTCCCCCAACCCCAACCATCCCTCCAGGACCCCACCCCCAACCAACCTCCCCTGCTCCATGTCCCGACTGCCCCGACCCCTATCCACAGCCCCTTCTCCTACGCCCTATCCAACCCCCCCATTCCCTGCTCGCCTGCCCTCCCCCCAGAAACTCTGCCCCTTCCAATTGCCCCGCCTGCCCCCCTACCCCTTATCCAACACTCTTCCCCCCCCCCCCCCGTGCTGCCCAGACACGCTGCCTCACAGGAGCTCACAGCCCCACCCCCTGTAGAACGCTACCCACACAGGGAGGAAGGCAGGGGTGGGGGGGGACCCTCCCCAGCTGGGATCTCAGGGGCCGGTCCAGGCCAACCCTCAGGTTGGATGTGGCCTGTGGGCCACAGTTTGCCCGCCCCTGCCTTAGGGTGACCAGACAGCAAGTGTGAAAAATCAGGACAAGGGGTTGGGGGAGAGTAATAGGAGCCTATATAAGAAAAGAGACCCCAAATCAGAATTGTCCCTATAAAAGCGGGACATCTCGCCACTCTACAACTCCTACTCCTCCTTCCAACCAATGTTTCTGGAGCGCCACAAATAGCAAATTTGCGGCGTTCAAGCTCTGAGTGGGAGGGGGAGGACCTGGAGCCGATGGCTAGGACCCTGGGCAGGGGGCTGGCAACCAGGACCCCAGGTTGCAGCGGGACCCCAAGACACAAAGCCTGTGTTGCTGCAGCAGCCCCTGCATCCCTACTTCACAACCTATAGAGACCCACTGGCACTCTGCATTGACTTCCCATGGTTCAGCAAATTCTCTGGTTTGGCACCGGTGAGGTCCTGAGGATGCAAGACTAGAGAGGTTCAACCTGTACAGGATTGAGGCTATGGTTCCTAGGCCATACCCACCTTCTATGTCACAGGTGGGCAAACGTTTTGGCCCAAGGGTCACACTGGGGTTCAAAATTGTGCGGAGGGCTGGGTAGGGAAGGTCCTGCCCCTTATCCAACCCCCATCCACTTCCCACCCCCAGATTGCCCCCCTCAGAACCTCTGACCCATCCAACCCCCCCTTCCTTGTCTCCTGATCGCCCCCTATGGAAACGCACCCACTCTAACCAGGGCCGGCGACAGGGGGGTACAACGGGTACAGCTGTACCGGGCCCCGGACTTAAGGGGGGGGGGGCGCCTCGGGCGGCGGGAGACCGGCCGGGGGGGAGGGGGGCGCCACGGGAGATCGGCCGGGGGGGCGCCGCAGGAGACCGGCCTGGGAGGGGGCCGCGGGAGACTGGCCTGGGAGGGGGGGGGCCCGCACGATCTGAGTATGGGGCCCCAAAATTCCTGTCGCCGGCCCTAACTCTAACTGCCACCCCCAGGACCACATCCCCTAACTAGCCCCCCTGCTCTCTGCTCCCTTACTGCCGCCTCCCGTCAATGTGGGTCAAAGTCAATGTGGGTAGCAACTCTGTCAGCTTGTTTTCTATAAGAAGATGCCATAATTATGGATTCAAGGAAAGACCCTGGATCTCTGGACTGTTTGGACTCTTACAGGGAAGTGTACCAGATTCAAAGAAGAGATCCCCAGAGACAATCTGAGTACCCTAAAAAGACTTTTGGAACACTGGCAGTTTATCATATCACTATATTTACAATGGCGTAGCTGGGGGGGGGGGGGAGGAGGCGAGGCTCATTTCCCCAAAATGGCACCTTTTTTGAACTCACCAGCCACTCTCCCTGAAGGAAGATTCCCCAAAGTGGCGCCTTCTTTCACTGCACAAAGCAGCGAAGCGGATCCTTCCGCCGATCACCAAAAGGGCTGTACTTTTTTCGGCAGCCTTACCCGCTTCACCGCTTTGCCCGGAGGCAGGTCCACCAAGTCAGTTTTTTTCCCCCACTGTTTGGGAAGGCGCCATGGAAGTGGCGCCTTTTTTTGGTGGTCACTCCCCCTGCTCTTCAAACCTGGCTACACCCCTGACTATAAACTGTGACTAACTATGCATATATTTTACCAGCTTTGACCTCTCAATAACTCTCACTTCTTTTTCTCAGGTAATAAACAGTTAGTTAGCTTACCACAGAATTGGCTACATGTATTGTCTTTGATGTAAGACCTACAGATCTGGGCTAAGTGACTGGCCTCTTGCAACTGGAAGCAACCTAATCATGATGTGGTTTTTGGTGTAAACAACCAGGTTGTCTATGTGGCAAGATAAACTGGAGTGTCTAAGAGGACAGTCAATGACTATGGTAAGAGTGGTATAGTGATCCAAAAGTTCACATCTGTCACTGGCTTGGAGAAATCTAATTATAGAACACGCCATTACTTTGGGGTGTCTGCCCTGTTTTCTGACAGTCTGCCCTCAGATAAGCACTTTGACTCATGAGCTACTCCAGACATTTTGATGCACAATAAAATGTATAGTTATCAACAAGTCTTCAGAAGGATGATAGGTCAATTGAACCTATTAACTCCCAGAAAACTAGGTATTTCAAACCTGACTCTGACTACTACACAATTCAAAGACACTGCTGTTACTGCATCAATATAATGAATAATAAAAACATATACACAGACCTCTACATATTCAGAGCACTTACTGATATTAATTATTAATCCTACAACACAATTTTAAATAATACATTTTAATATTACAACTAAAACATTTATATAGCATTGTGAACATTCATGAACCATAAAATGATAACACTGTCTCTGCCATGAAGAGCTTGCCATGACAAATGTATGTCAGGATTTGATTTAGTGGTCTTGCTAGGGGTTGAAAACTTTCTCTTTGCAAAATCCCATTAGGAAAAGGTTCTTCATCAAAATGATTCAAAGGGACAGTTACCAAGTACATTTTAGGATACAAAATATATTACAGTATGTTCTTAATGCACCAAAAATGGATCCTAGTGTCAGATACACAGAAGAGTACTTAAAAAGAATTAAATTAAATGAAAATTTACAGGTCAAGTTTCAGCCTGTTGTGTACAAAAGAGACAAATGTTATATCCCCCCACACACACAGTCAGTGAAGACAAGGATCCATCAGTGTTTCTAGACCATAGTGACACGTCAGTTAATATTATATTCTGACACATACCACATTAAAACTCCATAAGCAGCACTACAGTGGATACTGAAAAGCATTCATAATCATTTAAAAAAAGCTTCAAATAAATAAACTTCAAAAAAATAAAGTTAAGAGACTGATTTAAACCTACATTAGCAAGGAAATTTAGAGGTAAGACTTCCACTCATTCCTCAATGCACTACATGATGATCAGCAGAACACTGCAGAAGAGAACTAGCTTGTCATCACCCATGATACTGAGGCCCATAGAGCTGTAGTAGAGTACTTTGCAAATTACCCATTTATGTTAACACTAGTGTAAAAGCCCGTGGACACCAGCCAACAGTAACGCCCCCCCCCCCGACTCCAAGCCCCCCCCACTTCAAGGCCCCCCCCCGCTCAGCCCCACGGCCCCCCGCTCGTTCAGCCTCCCCTCCTCCCCCCACGATCCTCCCCCCCCGCTCATTCAGCCTCCCCTCCTCCCCCCACGGTCCTCCCCCCCCCCGCTCGTTCAGCCTCCCCTCCTCCCCCCACGGTCCTCCCCCCCGCTCGTTCAGCCTCCCCTCCTCCCCCCACGGTCCTCCCCCCCCCCGCTCGTTCAGCCTCCCCTCCTCCCCCCACGGTCCTCCCCCCCCCGCTCGTTCAGCCTCCCCTCCTCCCCCCACGGTCCTCCCCCCCCGCTCGTTCAGCCTCCCCTCCCCCCCACGCCCCCCCACTAGTTCAGCCTCCCCTCCCCCCCCACGCCCCCACGCTCGTTCAGCCTCCTCTCCCCCCTACGGTCCCCCGGCTCGTTCAGCCTCCCCTCCCACCCACTCCAAGACCCCCGCTTGCTCAGCTCTCTCCCCATCCCCCACTCCAACGGCCCCAGCTAGGCAAGTCAAGATTTTAAAACTACACAGACTGAGCTGTTTGTTTTCAGTCAGACCATTCTGTTTTAATAATCTTGAAATGTTTTATTTGGATTTCAACTTTTAAAAAATATTTTTCAGTCTACTTAATTTAAATGTTGAAACAAAAAGTCATTTTGAACTGGAAAACTTTGACTTTGAAACTTTTTTCCCATCAGAATTTTTCACAAGTTGGAGAATTTGTCGAACCCAACCCAATTTCAGGCAGGATGGATTTGATTTAAATCATTGCATTGGAATGGGTTACCTAGGGAGGTGGTAGAATCACCTTCCTTAGAGGTTTTTAAGGTCAGGCTTGATAAAGCCCTGGCTGAAATGATTTAGTTGGGGATTGGTCCTGCTTTAAGCAGGGGTTGGACTAGATGACCTCCAGAGGTCCCTGCCAACTCTAATATTCTAACATTCTATGATACCTTTGAGCTATAATGTATCTTAATTAAAACTATCTTTAGATAGGTTTTTTCCTCAAAGAGCATTATTGATTTTTATTCTCCCTGGTTTCGGGTCAAAAAATTGCCATTTGACAAAAGCATTTAGTCAACTTATTACTGACCAGTTCCGCAGATAACGCCCTTGGAGCTTGGACAGAAGTCATGGAAGATACCAATGCCAGGATCATTTCCTGTTATCTGGCTCTATTCCGTCACTCCATGCCATTAGGTTGGCAGCAGCAAACCTAAATGCTAATTCATTTTCAGTTTGGTGAGGAGTGGTACCACTTGTGTTGTGGGCCACATATTTATCAGGCCGAGTAGGAGAGAGTAGAAGGGGCATTATCTAGTCCCCAGTGCACAAAAAGAGTTTATTTCAACTTCCCAGTTCCTTCCCCTGGACTCCTGTGAAAAGAGAAGGTCTATAAAAATCTCTGTTGAAGACACACAAGGGAAAGAGTGTTTTGGAGGAAAAGGCAGCTCTTTTCTCCCAGGCTCGAAAGGCTTGATTGATGCCAAGGCTGAGTGGAGCACTGTTTGGGGATGGTTGGTATCTTGCTTGCTTGTATGTTTTTAATGCAACACTTTTTGCCTATGTTACCTAGTTTAATTTACAGAGTTTCTCTCCTACTGAGTTCATCTTGTTGTCTGTTATATTTTGTTTCTGCTTTGTCATTTCACCAGTAAATAGTGAGCTTAAGATAAGTGTACTTAGAACCCATAATGAATGGTTTGCATGTGTAAAATGCACAACAATTTAGAAAACCCACAAAATGAATAACTAACAAATTTAACTCTGTGCATTTCAATGCATATTCTTCCCGGCTACTTCACAGCATCCAATAACCCATTCATTTCTGTTTGGTTCCCCCCCCCCCCCACCATCCTTTTAAGGATATTTCCTATATGTTTGTTTAGATTTCAGGTGATGATTCTAAATTATCCCAGCCTAGTTGTTTTTTCTTAGTGATGCAGTCATTATGCTGTCAGCTTCTTTGAATTAATAACTTCTTATCTCCGCTGCTGCATATAAATCCAGTTTATTTTCCAGAGAACACTTTGTCTCTCACTGAGCAGCAGGGAAACTGTGAGGACAGATCAGATTGATCTTCGTGCTTATGCAGTTAATAGCTGTCTTGCATCTCTCTAACCTACCTGAGTGCTTGCTTAACATCACGTTGTGTCATAAACCATATCAAACAAAGAGATGGAGCAACTACTTCTACTAAATTAGCTGGATTTGCAAGAAAATCTGCCTGAATGAAATGAATCAGTATGAACAAAGTTTTACATTTTTCTCATTGCTGCTGAGATTGTACTTAAAACACAGGCAATGGTATTTTCCTAGGCTGCTAGGCACTGGAGCACTGAAAGCATACATTTTTTTCTACATGAGAGGGGCAGGTTCATTTTAAGCTATGGATATTTGTAAAGCCAGTGAAATTAATCAAATGCAGATTTAGGTGCAGAGCGACCCAGTACCGTCCACACAACTAATCTAGGAGACATCATTTCGAACAGGAAAAAAATCAAAATGAAGGAAATCCAAACAGCAATCAAAACAGGATTAAAATTTCTTGTGAGGCAAAAATTCTTGACCACATCTTGTCATTTGGAATACAGATGAAAAAAAAAAAAGCCCAGCATTTACTGACTGACTGGATTTATAGCTGGGTAGTAGAGTAGAGCAAGATCTAGAACATAGCTCTTTGTTACCAGTCATCAGTTTAGTGGGGGTGAAAGTAAGAGGCTTCTATACTTTACCATCTGGTTTGAAAACCCCCACAAAACAGCCCTGGAGGGGTGGGAGAGAGAGGGGAAAAAAAGCTTTTTCACCTATCCAAATGTCCAAGCCATTGCTTGAAGCTTCACAATATGCAAAGTGATGAGAAAAATTTAGCCCTCAACTAGAATCCGGGGTTAACATCTATGTAGAAATCCCAGCACCCTCCCCACTCCTAGCAGCTGGAAGTGTCTGGACTTCACTGGGGCATTCCCCGGCATCTTGCTGTTGGGCCCCACCCTTATCTTTTGTGTGACCTCTGGCTAATAGGTTCAGTCCTATACCTATGATAGTTATATGGCAATTTTTTCAAGCTCTACTCATAGTTACAACAGTGCAGTGACAGTCAACATATACTGTACATTTGACAATTGCATGATCTGCTAGAAAACCCTCATTCTCCACTAGTCTATTTAAACCTTTTTCTAAAAAAAAAAAAAGTGTATGTATATTACATTTCTTTTGATCTCTACACCTCCTTGAGGATGGTAATATATACATGACTAAATCAATCTTATATGTCAGAAATAATCAGTTCCTGATGCAGACTGAGGCCAAATCAATTTAAGAATCAACTTTTCTTCAGCACCATGGACTGCTGGCTGCAATCCTCCTCACTATTGCTATCACTTGGCAACCTTAATGAGGCTGAAGTATCTGACTAGCAGCAGACAAACTCCTCAAATGGTTTTACCAGCTTTTCTATTTGCTTCTCAAAGAATGTAGCCAGCAGGAAACATCATGTGACCTGTTACCAGGAGGGAGTTTGAGTGGAAGAATTTTTTGGTTTTAAAGCTTACTATCTTCAATAAAGAGCTGTTGTAGCACATTTGAGTGCTAATATGAGCTAACTGTTTAAAATACGAACTGCATTTTAAACACATTACTTTTTATAAGCCAAAACTCCCAAAAACTAATGGTGACATGGGTATTTTGAAAATAACAATCTTGCAAAATTCTACTCAACCATACTTGTAAAGGAATAGTTGTTTGACAGTAAGTAAAACATCTTTTTAAAAAAATTAGCATTAATCATCATGGTAAAGGATCAATGAACTGACCTAGTTCATTGGCAGGTAAACTTTTATGATCATATTGCAAAGCTAACTATTCCTTTTTCCTGCATTTCAGTTCCCTCAGAGTCATGTGTCTGGCTCCTTTCCTGCCACAAAGCTTCAGAATCTATCATTAAGTACCGTATTTTTCGCCCTATAAGACGCACTTTTTCTTCCCCAAAACGGGGGGGGAAAAGTTGGTGCGTCTTATAGGGCGAATGTGCGCCCCGGTTCCCCCCTCCCCGCCGCGGGCGGGCTGCCGGGAGCTCCCCCCTCCCCGCCGCGGGCGGGCTGCCGGGAGCGTCCCGGTTCCCCCCTCCCCGCCGTGGGCGGGCTACCGGGAGCGCTCCCGGCAGCCCGCCCGCGGCGGGGAGGGGGGAACCGGGACGCTCCCGGCAGCCCGCCTGCGCGGCGGGGACGGGAGAGTGGCGCGAAAAAAGCTGCGCTTTTTGTGTGGTGGTGGTTTGTTTTTTTGTTTTTTGTTTTTTTCCCGGCTTTTTTATTTAAAAACTCGGGGGCGTCTTATACGCTGGAGCATCCTATAGGACGAAAAATACGGTAATAACTACCATTAGAACCAGCTCATAGGGATTCTGTGTTTATTATCTTGCCCGAGTGTCAAAGAGTTTTATATGCCAAGAGATACAAATTAAATCTTTTTAAGGATACTTCATAAAACCCAATACAATAAATACACTGTTTAGCTGAGCCCTATTGGGACAAGCTCTTACCATTGAATAGGGGCTCAAAATGGTGCAAGTGACAATGTAAAATAATGTATTTTGTGGCATCATAGAAAAGCAGAAGCCAGGCAGCATAACTATGAAGGAGCTGAGATGAAGAGCACCAGAGAATAAGTCTAGTTTCAAATCAGTTATGTGTTGAATGCTAATCAATTACCCTTGCAATTCAGAGCATTCACAATCTATAAAACAAAATGCATCAATTAATTGCAGCGTTTACCACACTGTGGGCACTACTGAAGACAAATAATACATTCCTTTAATTTTTTGCAACAGTTGTAGTTCATATTAAAGTGAACACAATTAAAGTTATAAAGACCAGATACAAAATACTTCATCCCTTTGCTGACAAAAAGCATACATGAGAAAATCTATCATTCATGTGATCCATATGCTACAACTATGATTTAATTGGAAGCACATATCCATGGTAAAGAGACCAAACACTAGGAAAACCCCCACAAGGCTTTGAAGCAAAAGGATTCCACTAGCAGAAATATGGTGTGAATAAATCCTGGTTGCAACACATGAAGCTAAGGAAAAGTATACTTACTCTGAGCTTTCCTTCCTGTTTTCTTTCCCTGCTATGGCTCCAGTTAGGGTCAAGATCACTATCAGCAGTTTACTCTGTATTTTTTGAGGAGTTGGTGGTTTGTTATTTGTTTGTTTTTTAGTTGCATCCAATTGGCTAGATCCTATAGACACTTACAGATATGAGTTATTTTACTTATGTCAGCAGCCCTACTGAAACCATGTGAGGACTTATTCACCTGTATAAGTGTTTGCAGGTTCAGGCCTTAATGTTGGAATATATTTTACTGCATCCGAGTTGAAAAACTAGCCAACTCTATGTTACACCATCCCCCATAAAACTAGCTCACTAAGACCACCCAAGCAGTCAATCCTGAGTAGGGCAACTAATAATACAATTATAATTTTAATTTCTAAAGCAACCACACTGAAGTGCCTGCGTACTGTAAAAAATAAACACTATAATTTGTGCAAAAATAACTCATTCTCCCACTTCAAGTCTGTTCATCTTGTACCAACAGAACCAGAACTATACAAACATCTTGAAGCCATGACTTTGTCAAAAAGGGACTCTCGTCTATTATACCATATGTAGCAAATGGTAATACAAAGCCTGGAGGATACTATGGAAGAGAAAGAACAAAACGTATCCCCTGGGTTTATGGAATGCTTAGAACAGTTTGGTACCAGAAAGACTTTTCCCCCCAGAGACACCACAAGGAGCACAATAAACTATTGTTCTTCTGAGGACCAAAGTTTGCCTCACTCATATGGAACGGTTACAGGGTTCTGCCCATATGGCAAAATCCAGAGCCTCCTGTACAGCCTCAAGAGACCTTTGTGCCTTTCTCTGGCTCTACAGAAGACCAATGTCAATAGAATTGTGCCGCCTTGGATCTCAGCAGCTAGTCCATTCCTCCAGAAATCCCTTTGCATGAAAGAAAAAGCATGTAAATAGTGAAGTTAATATTGATTGTCAGGGTTAACTCTGCTGCTGAATCCATGCATAGTTGAGGAGAACAGACACTCCGTGAACACAGAGCTAGGCATACTTTCTGAACTCTACAGCATGTCTTCAGTGGTTCTTGGCAAAAGGGAGGTACCATGCTGCAGATGCCCCTTTTCTATGTTTTCTGCATAATCATCTGTAGGAGTTTTCCAGAGGCCCTGGAAGGGGTGTGTGGATTTCCTTGGTTTGCCCCAAATCACCAACATAACCTACCAGTTTTGAAAATGTGACAGTGTTTGAAAAACGGAAATGATTTCTTTGGCTTCCTTCTTACAACTAATGAGAGAAGCGGGAAGAGAATTGTTACGCCTTACAATGACTGTGTGTGCAATGTTTGAAACCAGAAGCCAGTGGAGGGGATGTTGCGATTTGGGAGTGACAAGTTAAACTGACAGTACAGAAGTTCAGATACCCTCTGGCAGTCGTGCCTAGGGGTCACAGCAGTGAGGTTTTATACATTGGCCATAGTGTGAGCCGGCTGCAACCCCACCAAACCGGCTGGCTGCCCCTATGCCTCCCCACCAGGGATGCTCCCTGTCCCTCTGTAGAGAGGAGGCTGCTACAAGCCCCTGAGAACGAACCCGGGTGTCTCGGGAGAAGATGCTTAAGCATCTCCGAGACTCCCCACCTGCTCCAGCCCCAGCCGGCCTGCCCCCGCCACCCAGCCCCGTTACCTGCAGCAGGCAGTGGCCGGGCCCCGCGTGCTCGGCCAGGCTGGCGGTGTAGACCTGCTGCTCGAAGACGGGCTCGTTGTCGTTGGCGTCCTCCACCCGGACGCTCACCAGGCAGGAGGCGGAAAGCGGCGGCTCCCCCAGGTCCCGCGCCACCACCCGCAGCTCCAGCGCCGCCTCCCGCTCGCGGTCCAGGCCGCGCCGGGTGCTGATCACGCCGCTCAGCGGGTCGATGTGGAAGAGCTCGGGGCCCGGCGCCGCCTCCAGGGCGTAGCGCACCTGGGCGTTGGGCGAGCCGGGCTCGTCGGCGTCCGAGGCGCTGAGGCGCAGCACGGTGGTGCCGGGGGAGGCGGCCTCGGAGACGGCGGCGCGGTAGCGGGGCTGGGGGAAGGCGGGCGGCTGGTCGTTGACGTCGGCGATGCGGAGCAGCAGCGTCTCCTGGGCGGAGAGCGGCGGGGAGCCGGCGTCTGTGGCCGCCAGGCGCAGCTCGTAGAGGTCGCGGCTCTCGCGGTCCAGGGGCCCCTCCACGCAGAGGAAGTAGAGGCCGGCGGCGCCGCCGGGCCGCAGGGCGAAGGTACCGTCCCCGCCCTGCAGGCTCAGGCCGATCTCGGCCCCGGCCTCGTCGGGGTCCGAGACGGAGACGCGCGCCACGTAGTCGCCCGGCCGCGCGGCCTCGGAGAGCCGGGCGCCGCCGCCCTCGGTGAGGTAGAGCAGGCGGATGGCCGGGCGGTTGTCGTTCACGTCCAGCACGGCGACGGAGACCAGCGCGCTGCCCACCTCGGGCTCGGCGCCGCCGTCCCGCGCCTGCACGATGACGCGGTGCAGGGCGCGGGCCTCGCGGTCCAGCGGGCGGTTGAGGCGCAGCAGCCCGGTCCGCTCGTCCACGGCGAAGTAGGCGGCGGGGTCGCTCTGGCGGCGGTTGATGAGGTAACGCACCTCGCCGTTGGCGCCCAGGTCCGGGTCGGTGGCCCGCAGGCGGCAGACGGCGGTGCCCGGCGCCGCGTCCTCCCGCACGCGGGCCCGGTACTCGCTCTGGCTGAAGGCGGGCGCGTTGTCGTTCTCGTCCAGCACCCGGATCTCCACCCGCAGGCGGCCGCTCAGCCGCGGGCTGCCCCCGTCCCAGGCCTCGACCACCAGCCGGTGCGAGTCCGCCCGCTCCCGGTCCAGCCGGCGCAGCAGCACCAGGTCCAGCGGCTCCGGGGGGGAGCCGTAGCGCAGCTGGAAGAGCGGCGGCGCCGCCTCCTCCGGCCCCTCGGCCAGCAGCGTGTAGCCCTGGGTGCCGAAGCGGCCGGCGTCGGGGTCCCGGGCGGCCGGGAGGCGGAAGGCGGTGCCGGGCGGGCTGAGCTCGGAGACGTTGAGCCGCAGCGCGTCCCGCGGGAAGCGGGGCGGATGGTCGTTCACGTCGGTGACCGCGATCTCCACCTGCACCATCTCCCCGCGCAGCGTGGCCGCCACGAAGCTGTAGCGCGCCCGCCGCTCCCGGTCCAGCCGCCGCGCCGTGCGGATGATGCCGGTGTCCGGCTGCACGTGGAAATCCGCCAGCACCGCCGACTCGCCGCTCCCCTCCGACAGGAAGAAGCCGCCCGGCTGCCCGTCGCCCGGGGGCAGCCCGGCCCGGATGTCCCCGACCAGCGTGTCCGCCGGGAGCCCCTCGTCCACCGCCAGGCTCAGGTTGTACAGCTGGGCTGAGCAGCCCCCCGCCGCGCACAGCCACAGGGACACGAGCAACCCGGCCCCAGGCGCCCCCCGGGGGAACGGCTGCTCCTCCTGCCTCCGCCACCTGCTGCGCGGCCGCTGCCCCATTCCCCGCTGCGCCCCCTTCCCCCGCCTCAGCCGAAAGCCCCCGGTCCTGGTCTCCCCGCAGCGGGAGGATCCGAGCGCCGGGTGCAGTGACACGGGGAGGGGGTGCTTTGCAGTCCTGCGGCTCAGCCGCGCCGCCTCTTCGCTCTCGCCTCCTTTAGTTCGTTCCCATCCGCGCCTCGCTTCGCTAGCCCGAGCAGCCGCTTTCCCCTGCCGGAGTCAGGTGCATGATTCCTGGTGCCAGAGCGAGAGGAAATCCTCTCCACGCCAAAGTTGGTGCGGGGAATAACAAGTGTGTGAGGGAGGCGGGAGGGGACAGCTTCCTGGCTGCTGCAGCGGAGACGCCTGCTCCCCACTCAACGTCTCAGGAGGAGCAGAGCTGCAAACACACCCCCTCCCAATCTTCCCCATGTGACTCGGCTCGCAGCCAAGGGCAGACTCCGTTCCTACGGAGAGCTGGAGCAAGCACTGCAGCGGGGAGTTGTCCCCTTCTCCTCTCTGGCTGGGAAGCGAGATGCGCGGAAGGACAGCACGCCAGCCAGATCCTGCTAACCTGAACCTAGCGTGAGAAGAGACATGCAGGGATCAAGTGATCCATAAAGTAGTGATTTGGGATCCTAGATAGAAATAGGGTTTTATCCACATTTATCTTGAATAACCTTATAAATCAGATACAGGAATAATCGCTGATGATACAATTGGATAGAAGGACAAATTGTGCCAAAAGAAAAGCTGCTTAGCTTGTGGGGTTAATATAAAGGATAAAATGAGTAAATCCATACAGGGATGTGAAACCACATTAATTCTGTTTGTGCAACTATTAAATAATGTGATGGAAAAAAGATTCTTGCAGAGCCACCAGGACACAGGCGGAAGGGGCTGACTTTGGGCTCTCATTTTCATCAAAGTCACAACACTGTCTGCATTTGAAGATGGCGATTTAGGGAGAAAGATAGACTGGAGGTTCTTAAAATGCAGAAAATTGACAGTCTGGGAGAAGTTCCTGTCTTATGCCTTAATAACTTAAATGCCGTGAAGTTTGCTCACAGATTGATTGTAACACTCCAGACTGTGCAGATTGATAACGATCTAGCATTTTTATAGAGCTTTTCAGCCAAGTGGAACCCAAAGCACTTCACACATTTTATTAAATAATTGTACAAAGCCATTAGCTGGATAAAATTGCCACTATAGTCAGGATCACAATCTCCTTTTCAATGATTCATGTAAACAGTAGTATACTAATTTATTTATGATTAATAGAAGGGGAAGCCACACAAAGGTCTGAGGTAGATGTGATGTAATATCTATTAAAAAAAAACAGTGCAAACCACATGAGGAGAAAATATATTCCCTAGGTAGGCAGTTATGGTGACACCTTAAGAGCCCAGGGGATAGGCATGTTAGAAGGAGGATATGTTTCTGTGGCTTTCTACTTATACAAATAAATCACTACATTTTTGTGAATCCTGCAGTGATCAGTCCTGCTCTTATGTATTGCTAAATTGTGTAACATTTTGTCATGCTTCAAAGATCTAAAACAAACTAGAACCAGGAGATGGCTTTCACAAAGATTGATTTTTGGGGGGTGATGGAGGAAGAGCTTTTTAAATGAAAGCAGTGAATAAAACACACTGCTGCTTTTAGATGCAGAAATATGCTTAATCAGGAGAGAGAATTTAAATTATGCAAAAATCTGCAAGAATAAACAGTTTTATTACATTCAGAGAGTTTTTGTTCTCTTTATTATTCTGGTCCAAATTTTCCATAAAATGAATGCTAGCTCTTTAGTCCACCATTCTTAGCTTAGTAAATAGTGAAAAGCACTGCAGGAAAGCATTTACCAGGAATGACTTCCAAGTTAAGTGAAACTTAATATCCAGTATAGCCCTTTTTTTTCTGTCACATTATCTTGTGCCACAACTTCTAAAATCCTGCTGCACTTGGCAGTAGCTATTCTGGTTTCTAATGTCACAAAATAATTGTCAAAATTGATTATTGCTGAAAGTGTTTCTCATTTTCCTGTTAAAATGAGTCACATTAGTCCCTAGAAAGTTCTGCATCTTTTTTCAGGAATATTATATTGGAGAGGTGGTTTATTCTGAAACACCATGGGACTTGGGATTTTATAGCAGTGACGTCTAGACTAAGCATAGGTTTAGTAGCCAGGAACTCCTGAATTCTAATCCTATATCTAATAAATTTGAGCAAGTATTCTAAACTCTCTCTGGGTGGAATCTTGGCTCTATTCAAGTCACTGGCAAAATTTCCCTTGATTTCAGTACAGCCACTATTTCACCTTTTGTCTGGTTCCCCATTCTTCATGTGTCTACCTAACTGGGCACCTCATGAAGATTAATTCCTTAATGTTTCTATGGCGACACTGAGAACGTACAGCACCCTATACATGCTAAGTACTGGGGCAGCTATCATTCTTTGAAAGCGAAGGACAATATTTCAACATTTCTAGGTGTCTTTCTCTTACTACTCCTTCTTTGTGCTGAATCTCACCATTTCTGGCATTCAGAAAAGGCAAATTTGGCATGGATAGACAAGAACGGTGATTAAAAAAGGGCAGCAGCAGTATATATTATAGTATTATGGTATGAAAGAATACAGTTTTTGTGTTTGCTAGGCCCTTAGGAGAATGGCTTGTTTGCTACTTGCCTCTTTTTTAAGCATGATAAGAACTATCATTATGTTACCCCATTCCTAAGCACCACTCCTGGGATGGCAATACTCCTTGGAATGGCTGATGCTGCTGTAACATCATCTAAAAATAGCAGCTTCAGGGGAGAGGTATTTTTTCCCCAGTGTTATTACAGTTCCACATATCAAGATGTGGTAGGTATTTCATTTCTGACATTTCTTTCTCTATCTCTCTCTATTATCAATAAATTTTATATATATATGGGAGGGGGAAATTAACTAATGGGGAAAGAATAGAATATTTAAGAATTTACTTCTCCCTTTATTCCATATTTTTGTGACATGGCTTGCTGTGTTTTGTAGAGAGAAGGTGAGGCAGAGTAAAAGTTAGATCTATTCATCTTTCTGGATGAAGCAAAACACATTGATAATAATGTGTGTGTGTGTGTGTGTGTGTGTGTGTGTGTGTGTGTGTGCGTGTGTGTGATAATTGCAGGCATGGAAGTAAGAAGGAAACATTCCGAGCCTTGCCAGTTCCACTAATATTCATTGAGAAAACACATGGATCCTTCCCAAGTCACAGATGTTCACTCCAAAAATGCCTGGATCCTATTGAATCACAGCACATTTGTGCGGGGGGAAAGCCATGTCCTATTCAGTCTATGCAGTTACTAAGGAAACATATGAATCATGTTCAAGCAAGGCAGTTATTGAGGAACTAAACAAAACCTGCTGTTTTCAAGCACGTCACTGCCTAAATGGGGATAGTCTGTATTCAGATATAATCAGTGTGGAAGTACCTGAAGGCACAACAGTTTGGTGAGGAAACCCATTGAATGGCTATGTTTGGCTGGATTATATCTGGATCTATTAAGCTCTATCCAATTTCTCCCCAACTTCTGTGGATCTGTCAGTATTGATGCATGTATGAGTGTCCATTGAGTTTACAGGGAGCTGGGTGTTTCCTCACTATTTGTATCCAGTAAACCTCCCTATATAAGGAACAAAATCCAGCTGACCAATAGTAAATTTTTCTGTTGCTACATTACGTTTATTGCATCCTAATTACAGTAGAAATATTTCATCTAAAGCTGTGTGTGTTACCTCCTGGAGTCCTCCTCCCCTACCTTTGGCAGTCCCCCTTCCTTCATCTTTGCTTTCCTCCACCTCTTCTTCTCTGATGCTTTCCATCCCCTCTCAGTTTTTCTTATTCTCTCTCTGCTTTTTTCAATGTTTGTCTTTTTCTCCCCCACACCACAAGTAAAAGGTTTTAAAATCTTGAGCAAACTTACATGATATATTTAACCATCTCCTCTGATTACTCACTGTACAGTGACAAGAACTACATGAAGAGTAGGAGTAGCACAGATTATAGACACATACATATGTTTTCACGGCAAAAAAAAGTGTGTGCTTAGCTCAGGTTAGTTCCTGCATTTAAATAGCAATGAAGACATAGCAACTTGGCATTTGAATTGAGTTAGCAACTCAAGTTCAACCCGAGTCTCCCTTAAAGGCTTAATCTCCAACTGTTAACCCAAGTTAGAAGCAGAGTTGCTATCACTGCTATTTTAATCTGATTTAGCTAAATTAGTTAATATAGATAAGAACATGTGCTTTTTTGCAGTGAAGACATACCGTAGTGGCAGCAAAGGAGTATTATATCAGCCTCACTTCTTAGATTAGTATGACAGGAGTAGTTTGGAGACCACCCTGTTACAGTAAATGCAAGACATTCTTAGTAGGTTTTGAAAGTTTTGACTTAAGATTTTCATCACTGAAGTGGGGGTAGATCTCTATGGCGATAGTCACTATGGAGATTCAGCCTGGAAGATGTGATGAATGGAGGATGCCTCAGATATGTAGACCCTCCACAGTTTGGTTATTTATAGGTCTCTTATAGGACCCTCAAGGATGTTGTGGCAACCAATGAAAGTTGTCACTGTTACTATGTTAGTAGTAGCTTACGTACAGAACTAAGTTAGGGATACAGTAAAACATCACTGTAGTGGTTCTGCTGGTAGCCATTATTCATCTGTTATTCACAAATTGCTTTGTACAACTCTTATCTCTGAATCTAATGCTTGATCTTTCCTAATCCACGGGGATTTCATTATAAGAATCAGATTGGAAGTAATTTCTTTGATTTTGTTTATTTTCAAAGGCAGGATTTTACACCTTTGAGTGTCACGTGGCTACAAGTAAAATGTGAGTAGAAGTCACTTTATTCTAGAGAGAGATTTTCCTTGTAGGCATGTCTGATTTGGAAAGTTCACTGTTTTATAGGTATGGATGTGGTGATCATCCAGGGTCAGATACTGATGCCTTACTCCATATGAGTAAGGGTTATGGGAATCCAACTCTCAGTCAAAATAGAGTTGCCCAAATGAATACTTACATATTACTTTCTTCATTAGTATTATTTTCCCCTCCCTTCTCTCCTTTGCTACTCCTTTGTATGCCCTTTTGCTCTGCTACAGGCAGGAATGGCGCTGGCCAGGGAGAAATCATTTTTGTTTATTCCCCCTGCCTCCATTAGTCGGGGGTGTGACAGGAAAGACTGGTCAATCAGGGGACAGCAAAATAAAAAACCATGTGGTTCAGCAGGATGGCACCCTTTGGGAGACTGTCCTGCTCACATGCACCTAGTATCAGCTGTGGTTTGAAGGCTCCCTTTCCCTCCTTCATGTCTCTATTATTCTCTTTTCTGTAGACCTTGTTCCATGCTCTTTTTGTCTCACACCTTGTTCCACTATTATCCGAACTGCCATTGTCACCTCACTCACTTAACTATGTTTCTCCCAGCTGTCTTCCTAACAGCTATTAGATTTTCCTCAGAACTCTTCTTGATTAACTAAAAGGAGCAGCATAGAGGGTCACACATGCTCTCTATCCCAGCCATCATTAGACAGAATACACAGCTCAAGTATTTTGAATCTAGGTTCATAATTTTGTACAAATACAGTATGTTCCTTCCTCTCCCAAGAATATCAGGATGTTTATTTCTGATGAATAAACACCCCATCTGATTTCTTTTATGCTTCTGGAAAACTAAGGTAAAATGAAATATGAAAATAAATATGAAAGGGATTCAGTGGTGCTTAGGATATTTCTTTACCCTACAAATGGTCCCATTTAAGTCAGTACTGAGTGGGATCATTAATGGAGTAAGACTTTGAGTAGTGCATAATAATTTAAACTAGATAATGGTATGCCCTTTTCAACTTTAACTCTAGCTTTCACTGCTGTAACACTCTGCTATGTACAGTGTGAAACCACCGACATTTAATTCTTACATTCCTTTTATCCTTTACATTGAAAAGGAAAAGTTCTGACAAACATTTGAGATGATTTTCCTATTCTCTCTCCTGGCCCATTATACCGATTAAATTAATAATGGTTTAAAACAACCCCTTTAAGATTTTTCTGAGGAGTTCACTGTTTTTATATATTGTGTTTATTTTGTCATCAGACAGTAACCACAGAAGAAGTTTAGACTGCATGATTTTTGCTTTACACAAAGTTCTCTTGTGCCACCTAGCTACCATTGATGGAATCAAAGTACAGTGGCTCTGATGAAGTTGGACTTGGACACCAGAAAGTCTGTTAAGAAACTAGCTCTCCTGAATTAGTCCTAGTAGCTCAACCTCACTAATTCTCGTCTCCATTAAAACTGTTCATTTGTGACTAGAAAGGTTTTCACTATGCCTAAATAAGGGATTGTTCAAGTTGTTTTGATTCATCCCTTACTAGGTTTGTCAGAAAGAGTCCAGATTCACTTCTGCAAACAACAGTGCCCATGCAGAGCTCTGTTGTATTTTATTTGTGCATGCAGGAGAGAGGGAAAGGGGAAGAAGGCATAGGACAAGAAATAAACTAGGGCAAAATTCTATCATTGGAAATGCATGCAACTTCCAAAGGAATTCTATATATTACCAAGGACAGAATTTGGCCCAAAAGGTGATAAGCTTTTTTCATCTTTATGCCTTCTCTCAACTCAGTTAAGTGACTTCAGGAGCAGAGAGGTCAGTATACATCTATAGGATGGTAGACCCTGAAGTACACTGGTACACTTTAAAAAAATCAGTTTCAGGTGTAGTTGTCATGAAACTATATAAAGTAAGATTTTAGTGAGAGTAAACATAACAAATTGGTCCTTCCCTATTTGAATATACTCAGGATAAATACTGGCTAAAACTCAGGAGTTTGGGTTTGGGATAAATGTTGGTACTTCCCAATTTGCTTTCATTTCAATTCAGAAGGAAAACAAAATTACTGAAATTTCATTACACTGGAGATCCCTGAAAAATTCATTATGGAAACACTAAAATATGGTGTTCTTGAAACAAAATATGTGAAATTGACCTTCAGTTGCTAGCCAGTAGGGATCATGCCAGAGCCTTAGGCTCTGCGGACTGCTAGGCTCCCCACTTAAGCCAGCGCTCTCAGCTTCCAGGTTCCCTGCAATAGCGCTGGGATACCAGAAACCCTAAGATCTTCAACTCCAGGGCAGCTTTGCCATGTGGACTGCTCTGGACTGGAGACCCTAGTGCTTACAGAGTCCTAGACCAGCTTGGTTTTGGGGCTGACCTATTTTTGAGCAGCCCTGGAAGTCCTGAGAGCCCTGATTAGAGCTGGGAGCCAAGCAGCTCCCAGAGAGCCCGTTCCAGTTCCGGGGCTAGTGAGAAGTCTATCCGCCGCTCCCAGGCTCTCTGCTGCAGAGCTGTCAACTTTGGAACACTGGCAGGTTTCTACTGGAAATCTGCTAGATTCAGCAAAACTTTTCACTCCAGCAAATCAGCGTTTTCTGACATAACTAAATTTCATCAGAAAATGTCCGGCCAGCTCTGTTTGAATACTTGAGTATAACCAGACGGTATCAAATGTATGGATTTTTCTGATCATTCTTCCCTCTCACCCAAATAAATCCTAAATTCTTCCTTCTCACCCAAATAAATCTCACACTATAATCCTAAAGCTGAGGAGATGCTTTGCTGGGAAAATAATTTCTGGAAGCAATGTGCTTGGACCAACCCCAGGCTCCTCCTACAGCCACCATTTAAAATAGCCAATACTGATTTTTGACCAGTGTATGTAGTGCCATTGGTGCCAGGATATCAAAATGAAGTCAGCGGAGTTCAGACTGGAAAAAGATGCAAAGAGTAAGAATAATGAACCACAGGAACAGATTATCAAGGGCTATGATAAATTCTCTGTCACCTGGAGTCATTTAATCAAGATTAGATGTCTTTTGAACAGATATGTTCAGCTTTAACCACCAATTAGAGGACCTGATGCAGGAATTACTGGGTCTAACTCTAAGGGTTGTGTTATATATGAAGTCAGACTAGATGATCAAAATGTTCCCATCTGGTTCAAAAAAATCTATGAAACTCCAGCTTCTTGGGGCAGCTGCCCTCATCACCAAAGAACAGCCCACACCGCACACTTGAGATCTGGAAACTTGCTGCTATCACTTCATCAGTTTAAGTCCCTACTGGGGATTCAAACTTGTGGCACTAAGAGCAGAGAGTTGACACATGAAAACATATCATTAATGTGCTGAGCCACTATGCCAGCTCCTTCCCTTGCTATTTTTAGCTAAGTAATTATTTAAAGTAGCTATAAATGGAAAGAGACTTTGCTCTTACAACTAAAATATGCAGTAATCCATATGTGAATTAAGGCCTTTGGCTATTTTTGCAAAAAGAATCAAAAACAACCAAGTCACTTGGAGTTGCTGAGCCTGTATACTACTTTTTTCCAGATGAAAATTTCACAAGCCATTTAAGCTGGGGCTGCCATGCATCAACTGACACCATCACTATTATGATTCCAAAAGTCTATCCATTCAAATACCCTTTT
The DNA here is from genome assembly GCA_032164245.1 of Sternotherus odoratus. Lineage (NCBI taxonomy): Eukaryota > Metazoa > Chordata > Testudines > Kinosternidae > Sternotherus > Sternotherus odoratus. Next base: position 49,898,501 of record JAVMKO010000004.1, read on the forward strand.
GAAGACCAAAAAAAAAAAAAAAAAAGCAAAAGCAAACTGGCTCCCACCTGCAACATTCCTGTCCTGTTGACTTTCCGGGCACACTACAAGATGCATCTATTTGTGTGGGAGACTATGGAGGGTAAGGGTTTGATGGGGTTCAAAATGTGAGGAGAGGGGATACATGTATGTTTGCAGGGGGGTAGTTATGCTGGAAATCAGGGTAAGCTGCTATTTAGTTTTTGTTTTATATATAAGTGGTGCTTTTGGATAGTCACAGTTTTGTTTTGTGAAAATCCTAATTAATTAATGGATTAAATGTAGCTGAATTTGAGCCATATGTGAACCCTGAAAGCATGAGCTGATCTGGACCTATCTGGTTTTAATTTAGTCCATATGGGTAAATAACATTATGGTATTTGCATATTTCATCTTTTCAGGTATACTTCAATCTCTAGCAGATCCACTTTCAGTTTCGTCCAACTGCTATTTGTTTTGTGTAGGTTTTTTTAATAGTGCCTGTCAGTCACTGAAGTATCTGAGCACCTCACACACTTTATTGAATTTATCCTCACCACACCTTTGTGAGGCAGGGAAGGTTTCTTTACAGAAAGGGAATGGAAGTACAGAATTTAAGTGACATGTCCATGATCACACAGAAAGTCTGTTGCAGAGCAAGGTACCAAACCTACATTTTTTTAGTAGACTTGAACAAAATGGGGGATTTTGATTTTCCAGAGGTTTCAGTGTTTTTAAAATTGCTTTCATTCTGATTCAGAACCAAAGCAGATTTACCCAAAATGTCTTGGCAAACCAGAGATCCCCAAATATTGTGTTTCAAAAATACAGAAATACAATGTTCCTGAAATGTAAAATTGACATTTTTATCAATTTTATGGTTGCTGTTCAGTGAACAGCCATGAAACTGACAAGAAGGTCACTTTCACTTAGCTCCTCTGTTGCTGGGAACCTGCTAGCCCCTGGAACCCTTGAGGCTACTTGACTCCTAGCTCCATCTTGGGCTCCAAGGACTGGCAGGTTTCCTAATCTGTGGCAGCAACTGGTACAGCCTAGGATAAAGCCAGGAATCTCGGGGCTTTGATCATGTCGCCCCTCTTTTTGCATCCATTCACTGGCTCCCTCTTTTCTTCCAGTAGTATCAAACGTAAGCTATTTGTCTTCACTTTAAAGGCCCATCATGACTGTAGTTTGCCACCCCTGGATTAGACCCTGCTCAGAGCAGTCTTAATAGCATACTGTTATAAATGCCTGTTGCTACTGTGCCTTGTGTCCACAACAGCACAGAGCTGCTTCAAAATATCACTAGTTCACCAGCATAGACCTTGATTCTGCAATACATCCCCTTATTAAAACATTTAAGCACATGCCTGACTTCAACAGCTCATAAGCATATGCTTAAATGCTTTACTGAATTAGAGTTCGGACATGTTTTTCCTCTCTATATAGGCAAGGATAATCCATATTGTAACATGATTTCCCCAGTACCATTTTATACACTGGTAACAGAGTCCTGTGGCACCTTAAAGACTAACTAAAGTATGCAAGCCATCCGACAAAGTGGATATTAGCCCACAAAAGCTTATGCTTCAATACTTTAGTTAGTCTTTAAGGTGCCACAGGACTCTTTGTTACCTCTGCTATTCCAGACTAACACGGCTACCTCTCTGATTCTTGACATCATTTTATACACTGTTTCAAAACGTTGATTTAGGTAACATAGAGAGGGCCTTTATTGTCTTTGATAACATTTTTTGTTGTTGTTGTCTTAACTATTGCAACCTTTGTGGCCAGAAATCCTTTTTTTGTTTGTTTTTTTGGCTAGTGTGACAAGGTGGCTCCTCTGCTCCCCTGACTCAAGTCCTTTTGGGTTCTGACACAGCACTGGCGCCCTGACCAGGCTGAAGCAGACCCCGTCTTTCTGCTGCTCCTTAGCAGCCCGCTCCCTGTCTCTCTCTCTCTCAGGGCCAGGCTCCTGCAGGCTAGGAAAGCTAGGTTCCCCCTGGGAGGGACCCTTTGTTCCCTTCCTCTGCCTGCCAGCAGCCTCTCCGTCCCTGCTTCCCTCAATTTACTCTGCACACTCCTCTGCTTTCACCAAATTCACTCCTACTGCCTCCAACTCACTCCTCAAACTCCCACACTCCTCCCTGGGGAGGAGTCTCTTTAAAGGGCTCTGGCAGTCTCCTTAACTGGCCTCAGATGGCCTTGCTCCTGGCTGTGGCAGCCTTGCTCAGCTGGACCTCATTCCCCTGTAGTAACCCTTCTAATTACAGGTCCTTCTGGCAGCTGCCTGCCCTGGGTCTACCACACATCCTCCCCCCCTCCCCCCTGCGCAACACCATGGGGTTGGGCTACTTGGGTCGCAGAACAGTGTATCCTCGACAGACCGTCCGCATTCCCATGCAGGGGGCCGGACCGATGTTGTACGCGGAAGTGGAAGGGTTGTAGCGAGAGGAACCATCTTGTAACCCTCGCATTGCTGTCCTTATTTTGATGCATCCACTTCAGCGGGGCATGGTCCGTAACTAGGGTAAACCGTCGACCGAGTAGATAATAGCGGAGGCTCTCTATGGCCCACTTCACCGCCAGGCACTCCTTTTCTACTACAGCGTATTTCCGTTCTCTGGGCAGGAGCTTCCGGCTGAGGAATAGAACCGGGTGGTCTTCACCATCCCTTAGCTGGGAGAGTACCGCTCCCAGCCCTACCTCAGAGGCGTCTGTCTGTAGGATGAACTCTTCCTTCCAGTCTGGGGCTATCAGCACGGGGTCGGTGCAGAGGGCTGTCCGCAGGTCCCCAAATGCTCCCTCAGCGGCGTCCGACCACTTCACAATGTCGGGGCCATGGGCTCTCGTCAGATCGGTCAACGGGCAGGCCCGGGTGGCAAAATGGGGGATGAACCGTCGGTAGTACCCGACCAACCCTAGAAACGCCCTGACCTGTTTCTTTTGGATAGGTCAGGGCCACTTCTGGATCGCTTCCAGCTTGTTAAGTTGGGGCTTCACTACGCCCCTCCCTATCACGTACCCGAGATATTTAGCCTCTTCTAGCCCAATCGAGCACTTGGGGGGATTTGCGGTCAGCCCTGCCTTCCTCAGGGTATCTAAGATGGCCTCCACCTTCCTCAAGTGCGTCTCCCAGTCTGGGCTGTATATGATGACGTCGTCCAGATAGGCGGCCGCGTACTGCCTATGGGGCCGCAACAGTTTATCCATTAGCCGCTGGAAAGTGGCGGGGGCCCAGTGTAACCCAAAGGGGAGGACAGTATACTGGAACAACCCCTCTGGGGTGGCAAAGGCCGTCTTCTCCTTATCTGCCTTGGCTAGGGGGATCTGCCAATATCCCTTGGTCAGGTCCAGGGTCGACATAAACCGGGCCGAGCCTAGCCGGTCAATCAGCTCGTCTATCCGGGGTAGTGGGTATGCGTCGAACCGTGAGACGTCATTCAACCTCCGGAAGTCATTACAGAATCTGACCGTGCCGTCTGGTTTAGGCACCAAGACGACGGGGCTAGACCACTGGCTATGGGATTCCTCGATGACCCCTAGCCTTAGCATCTTCTGTACCTCCGCTCGGATTTCTTTCCTTTTTGCTTCTGGGACCCGGTAGGGCTTGACGTGCACCTTTACTCCTGGCTCGGTGAGGATGTGGTGGTGCACCTCAGTAGTCCGGCACGGTGTCTCTGAGAACACATCCCGGTTACGCCGGATCATGCGGACCACTTCTGCGCGCTGGTTTGGGGTCAGGTCCGGGGAAATCCCCACCCGGCCGGGTGGGCTGCCCTCCCGGGGTGGCGCCCCCAGCGCAACCACCAGAGCGTCTCTTTTCTGCCACGGCTTTAGTAGGTTGACATGGTATATCTGTTCCTGCTTCTGGCGTCCCGGCTGTCGGACTCTATAGTCCACGTCCCCCACGGCTTCTATTACTTCATACGGCCCTTGCCACTGGGCCAGCAACTTGCTCTCAGCCGTGGGTACCAGCACCATCACCCGGTCTCCCACCTGGAACTTCCGGCTTCTCGCTCGGCGGTTGTAGTACATCTGCTGGGCCTCTTGTGCCTTCTCCAGGTGTTCTCTCACTATGGGGGTGACTTGGGCTATCCTTTCTTTCATCCGCACTACGTGTTCGACAACATTTCTCCCTAGGTTCGGCTGTTCTTCCCAACCCTCCTTGGTGATGTCAAGTATGCCCCGAGGGTGGCATCCATACAGCAGCTCGAACAGCGCGAATCCCGTGGAGGCCTGGGGCACCTCCCTTACGGCAAACAGGAGGTAGGGGAGCAGGGTGTCCCAATCCTTCCCGTCTCGGCTCACCACCTTCCGCAGCATGCTCTTCAACGTCCGGTTGAACCGTTCGACCAGGCCGTCAGTCTGAGGATGGTACACCGACGTCCTTATCGTCCGCACCTGGAGTAGGCCACATAGGTCCTTCATTAACTTGGACATAAAGGGGGTCCCTTGGTCTGTCAGGATCTCCCTTGGTATCCCTACTCAGGCAAAGATCTGTAGCAACTCTCGAGCTATGGTTTTAGACAGCGTATTCCGTAAAGGCACAGCCTCGGGGTAACGGGTGGCGTAGTCCAGCACGACCAGTATGTGTCGATGGCCCCTGGCAGACTTCTCCAGTGGGCCTACCAGGTCCATGGCAATCCTCTCAAATGGGACCTCTATGATGGGGAGGGGCACTAAAGGGGCCCGCAAGTGGGGCCGGGGGGCGTGCAATTGACACTCCGGGCAGGAGGCGCAGTACCGCCGGACCACTGCATGGACCCCTGGCCAGAAGAACCTCTTCATGACCCGGTCGAGGGTCTTCTCCACTCCCAGGTGGCCCCCAAAGAGGTGGCTGTGAGCCAGGTCCAATACGCCTCTCTGATGCTTCCGTGGCACCAAAAGTTGTTCCACCGACATGTCATGCATTGGGACTACCCTATACAGCAGGTCCCCCTTGATTATATAATACGGCCCTCGGCCCTAAACTTTTCCCCTCTACCGGGGTCCCATTTACCTCCACCACTTCGCTACGGACATTTTGGTAGGCTGGGTCGTTGGCCTGATCTTGCCCAAAATTCTCTGTGGCCGGGCCAATTGGCCCCAACTCCGGGGTATCTACCTCCGCCTCCCCTTCGGGGGCTGCCTGGGGCGCACCAGTTCCGGCGTCGGCCTCCCCCACCGCCCGCCTGGTCCTCCTTCCCTGGGGGCTCCCTCGTTCCCCCACTAGTGCAGCCCTCCGGTATTGGGTCAGGATTCTTGTCCCTAACGCCTTGGCTGCCCTCCTCTCCCTCCGAGACTTCCGGGACCCCCCGCCCACAGAGAATAATTCTGGGTCAAACTTCCGGAAAGCTGGTGCCCCGGGACCCCTCGGCGTCACCTCCGGGACCCTGGCACTAACTCCTTCTGTCCCCCGCCCGGGGAGCAGGCTGTCAAAGTCGGGGAAGTCTCGACCAATGAGGACCGGGTAGGGGAGCTTCGGGACTACGCCCACCACTACATTCATGGGGTGTCCCAAGATGTCTAAGCTTACAGAGACGGTGGGGTAGTAGTTAATATCCCCATGCACACAGGATACTGCCGAGCGCTTGGCCCGGGTTAGCTGGTTCTGGCTGATCAACATCCCGGAGACCAGCGTAACCGCGCTCCCTGAGTCTACTAGTGCGGTGGTCTTAATGCCATTCATTTTAACGGGCCGGGTATACCTATGGGGAGCCATCGCAACCCCCACTTGGTTCACCAGGTCGCACGGATCCCCCATATCCCCCAAGTCACAGTCCATGGGGTAGGCCCGGTTTGGGCACTGGGCGGTTAGGTGTCCCATTTCCCCACAAGCATAGCAGCGTCTCCCGGCTCGGGACAGCCCCCCAGTTTTCGGGCTGTTCGGCCCTACCCCCCGAGTCCCGGTCCCCAAGTCTGTCCAAGCTCTCAGGCCGTCTCCCGGCCTCCTCTTCTTCCTCCCTATAGCGGCTTGGGGTCTTGACAATCCGGGGCTTTTGTCCGGAGGCCGGCCTTCTAGTTACCCGCAGCCCCTCCATGGTGGTTTGTGACAACTCCTGGGAGGCAAGGTGTCTCTCTACGAGGGCTACCAGCTCGTCATAGGAGGGGGGATCGTTCTTTCGGAACCACCCCCTTAGCTCAGGTGGCAACCCCCGCATATACCTGTCCAGCACCAGGATCTCTATCATCTTCTCCGGGCTGTGGGTCTCGGGCCGTAACCACTTCCGGGCAAGGTGGATCAGGTGGAACAGCGGAGTCCTCGGGGTCTTGCCGCCCTCGTACCTCCACTCATGAAACTGCTGGGCCCGCAGGGCTGGCGTTACTCCCGCTCTGGCCAGGATCTTGGCCTTCAGCTGGGGGTAGTCCGCAGCGGCCTCAGGTGCCAGGTCGAAATAGGCCTTCTGGGCCTCCCCGCACAGAAAAGGGGCCAGGATGCTTGCCCACTGTCCTCAGGGCCAAGCCTCACGCAGGGCCGTCCTCTCGAAGGCGAGCAGGTAGGCCTCGGTGTCGTCGCCTGCCGTCATCTTCTGTAGGTAATAGCTGGCCCGTAGTGGCCGGTCGTCAGGCCCCCCACGGCCCATTGTGCTCAGGGCTTTCATCTGCCGCACCACCTCCTGCAAGGTGGCTCGGTCCTGGGCGGCCTGGGTTATCAGCAACTGGTTGGTCTCTTGCTGTACCCAGACAGCTTCCTGCTGGGCCGCAGTGGCCTGGACCAGGGCATTCACCACCTCTTCCATCTAAGTATGGGGGGAGGGGCTGGCCACCAAGTCTATTCCCTTCAGATCCCACCTCTGACACCACGTGTGACAAGGTGGCTCCTCTGCTCCCCTGACTCAAGTCCTTTTGGGTTCTGACACAGCACTGGCGCCCTGACCAGGCTGAAGCAGACCCCGTCTTTCTGCTGCTCCTTAGCAGCCCGCTCCCTGTTTCTCTCTCTCAGGGCCAGGCTCCTGCAGGCTAGGAAAGCTAGGTTCCCCCTGGGAGGGACCCTTTGTTCCCTTCCCCTGCCTGCCAGCAGCCTCTCCGTCCCTGCTTCCCTCAACTTACTCTGCACACTCCTCTGCTTTCACCAAATTCACTCCTACTGCCTCTAACTCACTCCTCAAACTCCCACACTCCTCCCTGGGGAGGAGTCTCTTTAAAGGGCTCTGGCAGTCTCCTTAACTGGCCTCAGATGGCCCTGCTCCTGGCTGTGGCAGCCTTGCTCAGCTGGACCTCATTCCCCTGTAGTAACCCTTCTAATTACAGGTCCTTCTGGCAGCTGCCTGCCCTGGGTCTACCACACTAGTTGGTGAGTGTCACGATACTGAAATAGTTTGGTACCGTGTAGATCAATGGGTGCACGAAATATTATGGGAAGGGGGTCATAACAGGTGTCTTATGTATGTATCTATTCCATATGTGTGTATCTATTCCATATGTGTATATCTATTTTGTAACTAAAGTTAAAGCTTCAAGCTGTACTTCAAGCTTAGGCTTGGCTCCTGTGAAGGCTCAGACAGGCTGGGGCTGCCTGATGGCCCATTAAGGGACATCAACCACACAATGAATTTTGTATATGCCTGTCCACACCCAAGCTGCTCTAGGAATGTCACTGCCTGGTCAGAAACTGAATCCTGGAGAAGTCTGGTGATTGGACCTTGTGACTGAGCCTCCATTTTGCAACCGGACTCTGCAGAAGAAGGAGGAGGGTCTTAGGCCCAGAAGAAAAAAGTCTATAAAGCCTGGAAGAACATTCCCCATTTTGTCTTTCACCTCCAGACTTCAGCCTGCCTTGTTTTCAGCTTTGGATGGAACTTTGCTACTCTGGGAACTCTGGACAATGGTACTGACCCATCCCCCAAATGGGATGCATCCAAAGACTTTGATTTGAACCTGCAGTTTATTCTACCTTTGCTGCAAGCCTGTACTAAGAGATGTGCCATTACTGTGTGTAATTGATTTCTTTTAACCATTCTTAACCCTCACCTATGCCTTTTTCCTTTTGTAATAAACCTTTAGATTTTAGATTCTAAAGGATTGGCTACAGCATGATTTGTGGGAAGATCTGATTTGTATATTGACCTGGGTCTGGGGCCTGATTCTTTGGAATTGGGGAGAACCGTTTTCTTTATTAGGGGGATTGGTTTTCATAACCATTGATCCCCAGGACAGGTGGCTGCTGGTGGTGATACTGGGAATCTGGAGTGTCTTAAGGGGATTGCTTGTGTGACTTGTGGTTAGCCAGTGGGGTGAGACCAAAGTCTTTTCTGTTTAGCTGGTTTGGTTTGCCTTAGTGTGAAGAAACCCCAGCTTTGGGCTGTAGATGCCCTTTGGAAGCAATCTGTCCTGATCTGACACTCACAGTTAGATCCCACCAGGAACAGCACCGTCACAGTGGCGTAGTCGTGCTAGGATCCACAGAACCAGGTCAATTGAGCTTTGGGTCAGAACCCCACGCTGTCCAAATTTGAGTTTTGGGTGTAGAGAGTTTGGTTGGTTAAAGAGCAGTGGCAATAAGTAATCAGAAAACCAAGGCAATGAAACTGCAAGCCCTGAAAGACAAACTGCAGCGTGAGTTTGAACAGGAACTAGCAAAGGCAAAGCTGAGGTTGTGGGAAGAACAACAAAATGCTAAGTTTGAGAAAAGAGCCATGGAAAGGAAAACTGAATTACAAAGAGAAAGGGATAAAGATCTTGCTGAAAGACGGGAGAGACTTCGAAAGATGGAACAAGAAACTGCCAGACTTCAGCTCCAAGTCAAAAAAGCAAAGGAAGAAAACCAGAAATTGTATCCTCTTGAAAGTCCAGTTTATAAGGATGTTGATATGTTGTATAATTCTGAGCGGGGGTCTGGGTGTAACCAAATGTACCCCAACAATGCCACCTTTCATGTGAATGCTGTGTCTGTAAGTTCAGTAAAGGGTGGTAATGAAAAATTCATAGAAAGTGTAAAAGTCAATGGGATAAGCTGTTTGGGGCAAATCATGGCTTCTCACATCACTCTTGTGAAAGCAGATCTGGTAAAAGAGGAAGATTACTTACCAAATCAAAGTGTGAATATTGTAATCCTTTGTGAGTTCACTGTAAGTGTGCCTTTGGCCAAAATCTACCTGGAATGGAATGGGGCTAAGCATGAAGTTATAGCTGGTGTAAGAAAGTTATTGCCTAAGGATCTTTTAATTGGGGAAAATGTTAGAGCTTTGTTCAGTACAAGTAGCCTGTCACAGGAAAGGAATTATCTGAAACCTGTGTCTATTATGAGCAATGGTTTGTCTGGGGAGGGTTTCTCCAAGTGTTTGCCTGTGCAAGAAAGCAGTTTGCCTGTGGATGAAGTTTCTAAATGTCTGTCTAATGTCTCAGAAGTGAGTCTGGAATTAGGTACAGTGCAGGAAAAACTTATGGATCAGGAAAGGGTTTCTCTGGAACAGGTTGCAGTGAATAGTCAGGTTAAAGCCCTAACTGAGAAAAGAAAGGGTGAAATAGTTTTGGCTGGTACAGCTTGTGAGAGTGAACCTGCAAGAAGCCACAGTGTATCTGTTGGCAGTGGCCATGTGCCTCGTGAGGAAGGTTTAAATAAAACTAAGCAGCAGTTTGGGAAGGCTAGGATAGTGGAAGAGAAGTGTCCCTATGCCTTACCTATGTCCTGTGTGGAGAAGTGTGACAGTGAAGGGAGTGTGCCTGTGTCTGTCAGGGGTATTGACTTGCCTGTGGAGGAAGCTACCTCAGTCTCCAAGCAGTTGTCTGTGTGCTGGGACAAGGGAAGTGAGATCCCAAGCTGTGGGTCTAGTGAAGGAGAGTGTGTCTCTAACTCTTCTTTGTCTGTAAAACAGACAGAAAATGCCTGTCAGCCTGGAATGGTTGAGAGTGGGGCATTTGTTTCAAAGTTGGTTTTGGATTCAGCTAAAGCTCAGAAAGGAAATGGTCCTGAGTCTGTGTCTGCTGGGAAGGAAGGCTCTATAACTAGGGGTGATCTGGTTAATGCCTTAGCAAGATCCCAGAGAGCAGACAATTCTGGTGCTTGTATTTTGCCTGTTGCTACTAGTGTGGGGCTGGAAAAGGGTGTAGAAACTCTGTCTAATCAGAGGAATATCCTAGCCAGAACACAAGGAGAGCAGAAAGGTGATTTGGGTGTGTTACCTGCCACCAGCTTGACAATAGAGAGCAGGGGGGAATTGGGACAGCCCTATAACCAAGTGGCTGTGTTGAACCAGCTTGTTGGGGAGGCAAGGTTGTTCACAGGAAAAAGTCTCCATGCTGAGTCTGCAGGTGAACAGTTTGGGTCTCAGGCTCAGGAAGATGACTGGGTAAATGTATCACCAGATCAGCCAGGAAGTTCTGTTAAGCCAGAGGGAGCCAAATTTGATCCTTCAGGGCAAGGAGGAAAGAGAGAATTTGACTTTGCAAAGAAAAGCCACAAGGTGACCCTAAAAGACCAAAATTCTAATGGTATTGACCCAAAGGCATGTATTGACAAACCTAATTGTAAATGGACACTTACAATGGAATTGTTGTTGTTACTAATGGCAATTTGTGTAACTACTGTGTTGTTGCCTGAAACTGTAAAATTGTACAATGGGCCTAGTCTTGTGAAAAATCCTTTAGACATGTCAAGAGAAATACAGGGGAACACACTTTATGTAAAGAGGCCTGGTTCTACTGATGTGTCACAGCTGAGGCCTGTGAACAGTGGTAAGACTTTCCAAAGGGAAGAAAACATTCCACACCACATGTGCAATGTAAGAGGGGAAACTGAGGCACAGTACCCTATTGTTTCCATGGCTAAATGCCAAGATTGCTGTGCTATGAACAACATTGATATCTATATTAATTTGGTGGTACTGGGGTTCCAAACATTTGCCAGAGCTCGTATGTATAAAGTAGCTGTTTTCTTTAGCTTTTGGCAAAGATCACATAACACAAACCCACGGATGGGGGAGCTTTTGGGATGCAATCAGGGCTGTTTTGTCATCCCTTCCTACATCAATTTTGCGTTGGGGGTGTCACGATACTGAAATAGTTTGGTACCGTGTAGATCAATGGGTGCACGAAATATTATGGGAAGGGGGTCATAACAGGTGTCTTATGTATGTATCTATTCCATATGTGTGTATCTATTCCATATGTGTATATCTATTTTGTAACTAAAGTTAAAGCTTCAAGCTGTACTTCAAGCTTAGGCTTGGCTCCTGTGAAGGCTCAGACAGGCTGGGGCTGCCTGATGGCCCATTAAGGGACATCAACCACACAATGAATTTTGTATATGCCTGTCCACACCCAAGCTGCTCTAGGAATGTCACTGCCTGGTCAGAAACTGAATCCTGGAGAAGTCTGGTGATTGGACCTTGTGACTGAGCCTCCATTTTGCAACCGGACTCTGCAGAAGAAGGAGGAGGGTCTTAGGCCCAGAAGAAAAAAGTCTATAAAGCCTGGAAGAACATTCCCCATTTTGTCTTTCACCTCCAGACTTCAGCCTGCCTTGTTTTCAGCTTTGGATGGAACTTTGCTACTCTGGGAACTCTGGACAATGGTACTGACCCATCCCCCAAATGGGATGCATCCAAAGACTTTGATTTGAACCTGCAGTTTATTCTACCTTTGCTGCAAGCCTGTACTAAGAGATGTGCCATTACTGTGTGTAATTGATTTCTTTTAACCATTCTTAACCCTCACCTATGCCTTTTTCCTTTTGTAATAAACCTTTAGATTTTAGATTCTAAAGGATTGGCTACAGCATGATTTGTGGGAAGATCTGATTTGTATATTGACCTGGGTCTGGGGCCTGATTCTTTGGAATTGGGGAGAACCGTTTTCTTTATTAGGGGGATTGGTTTTCATAACCATTGATCCCCAGGACAGGTGGCTGCTGGTGGTGATACTGGGAATCTGGAGTGTCTTAAGGGGATTGCTTGTGTGACTTGTGGTTAGCCAGTGGGGTGAGACCAAAGTCTTTTCTGTTTAGCTGGTTTGGTTTGCCTTAGTGTGAAAAAACCCCAGCTTTGGGCTGTAGATGCCCTTTGGAAGCAATCTGTCCTGATCTGACACTCACAGTTAGATCCCACCAGGAACAGCACCGTCACAGTGAGGTTTTACCAAATCTCTGAATTTTTGTTTTTTGCCTGATTTGGTTTCAGTAGAAATGTTTGGGATTATTTTTACCTCTTTTCTCTTCCATTATTATGGGATATGTTAGTCCAATTGTCAGAGTTCACGCTATTGTAAGGTAGTACTAAAGGTTTGTGTGGTTTTTGAAAGAATATACAATAAATATGCTGCCAGTTCCATTTTATATCTTAACACACTCATGCTTCGCACTTACATCACGGTTTTATTGCTGACCTTCCTGTATGAATAAAAATTAGTAGTTAACAACTATAAGTAGTGTTCTGAATTACTGCCACCTTGTGGCAGCATAGAAGGGAGTGGAAAAATAGCCTTTTCTCTTGTATTACCTGATCATTTCACTTCCTGCATCACTCTCGTCATCACACCTGATTTCTGATGGTTCTGTTTGTAAACTCTACAATTTTTAGATAATGTACCTTGTCACAATAGGATCTTTAAAATAAAAAGGGCAAGTACAAAATTCATCCATGTGTTGTTTTTAGACTTCCATATAAAGATGACCATTTGACCATTTAATGACTACAAGATGATACAGTGCCCACAATAAAACCCAATGATTTTTTTCCACAGTTCTGACCTTTAACACTGCTTCATGCTTATTGCTCCTTCAAGGGGGAGAACAGAATTGGTGGATGTCAGAGAGCTGGATCCACTGGTGACTCGTTTATAATTTTCAGTTTGAGATCAGCTTGTAAATTCGATTCTGATGCTAAAGAAAACAAAATACATTAAAGTGCTCTTCTGAGATTCAATCTGTTTTCCCTCTCAGGCTCAAAGCTCAGTTTACACCCATACCAAATAACATTGCCAGCATGAGCTCATAACATAGTGATCCCTTTCTCAACACTCACTTTGGCTCTTGTACTTGGAACAGTTTGCTATTTTCTCCGCAGCTCAGTCGTGTGATATTATCTCACTCTTTGTCAGGAATCAGGATGGGGTTTATACTGCAAATAAGTGAAAAAAATGACAGTGATTTCAAATTAATGTGCACATTTTTGAGGACGACTATTGAAACTAATATTACAATGTTTATTAGAACAGAAAATGAGATCTTTCCGTTAACAGATTCTCTATGAGGTGCATAATTAAGGTCCATCATCTCTTTCACTTCTCTCTCTCTGTCTATTCTCACTCACTGACACAGTAAGGCTTTCAGAGCACTGTGCCTCAACACTGTCCTGAGACCACTTCTAGATGGTCTATATTCACTTCTAGATGTGAAATGGTAGCCCACATTCCATACAGTCTCTGACCTCTCTGTTGAGACTGCTAGTAAAGTGCCAGCCAATTCTGATAGTTCTGATTACATAAACTGTTGTATACTAAGCACTGGATCAAGTCCACTAGACCACCAAAAAACCCACCAATTATTCTTGATCACTGTCCAAAAGGTAGCTTCAAATTAACACAGTGCCCTAGAAGTGAGAAGCTCAGCAACAGTAATAGTGATCCATTTAGTTCCCATCCTGTCAGGTTCCGTAGCTATAAACTGGGTCAATATCTTCTCATCATCACATTCCAATTCACTTCAATAAGAAGTTTGTTTACATTGAAAGAAAATAAATTGATCCACAAACTACAAATTCCATTTAAATGACAATTGCTATTAAAATAACAGCATGCTTTCAGGTGTCATTCTTTGGAGGGCTATCTTGTTTTTAGTGTTCAAAACAGCATTTAAAAGATAGACCATCCAGTTACTTTCGTTGCTTCCTCCAAAATACTCACCTAAAATACAATTATAAATCTCAGTTAACATGTAAAAAATCTACTATATGATAATAAAAGGCAAAAAGCAATCTTTGAACTTGAACTATTTTCTGTTTCTCTAAAAGAAAACAAAAATGGATACAGAGTTATCAATTCAAAACTAACTTTTCACAGTCATTTGTACAAATAAAATGGTTTTCATGTGAATTGCATACTGTGCTAATTGGATGCTTCAGCAACATGGTAAATCTCTCTACTACTTAATAAAGCAAAGTAGTAAAAAACCAGTAGTTAAGACTACTATGTTTGTTTAAAATATACAAAGATCTCGTTATAGGATAGTATTTTATCTTGGAGAAGAAAGTATCTCTGAGGCCTGTTTGTTTTGTAATCTGTGCTCCAAAAAACTTTGAATCTCTAGTTTGCATCAAAATGAAAATGAAAGCTTAATAAAGACTGCTTCTCCTGAAACAAGTCATGTTTGAACAGTATATAAGATATTGCACCAATGTGAAAGAACATGTTAATATTTGGAGAATACCTGCTTTTCTTGTAGGCTTTGAATTCAGGACAGTTAAAAATTTAGTAGTTCATTCACTGGTACACACAAATTAAAATTTAGGGTTTCTGGGTTTAAATTGAAGGAAATAATGCAATACAAATAAACTCTCAGACATGTTTATTAAAAAGATCTCTACAAAAATTGTAAGTGGCAAGAATATCAAGACAAAATTGTTCCAGGCCAATTCTCCCCAGAAGTAGATGACCTACACTGGATTCCTAACCTACACTCGGGTGAAAGCCTGGCCTCACTGAAGTCAATGACAAAACTCCCATTGACTTTAGTGTAGTCAGGATTTCATCCGGTCTACAGAACAATACCACCATCACCACCAAAACATATCCCCTTCATTTTATTGGTAACTCAAATCCCAACCAAAAACAAACTGTCACCTAAGCTTTCTCCACAAGCTTGACTGTTCCTAGGTTCTGGATGGAGACTTCTATAGCCCAGGCCCTATATTTATCTCCTTGAGAGGCTTCAATCATGTTGAGGCTAATAGAATCTGTTAATGACTCTGCATTAGTTCTACTGCATCTTCATGCAGGGTTGAATCACTTGACAGAGGAACCCAGCCTCCTCAACCCTCTGTTACACCTGATCAGCCAAAAATATTCATGCTGTACAAAAGGAAACCAGCGCATACTAAGTGATGCTATCTATTGTTTTATCTTGACTTACCTTCACTCACTAACATTTCTTCTGGTATTATAACACAACGAAACAAACTGAATATGAAAAAATGACTGGAATCATTTTTTATTTAAAAATTTATTGGTGATTAAATTGCTGTTACTTAAAAGTTAGGCATAGCAATTTTATTTCTAGAGGAACTAGACCAAAAGAAGAGAAGAGATTATTAAAGACTAATTTATGTATGCTGTAAACAGGTAAAATACAATCTTCTGCCCCATTCTTCATACTGCCATCTAATGACAACGTTCTAGTGCTCTTTAATTTTCACTGTATGCTCTACTGTACAGCATGTTATAAAATCACATCACCCTTACCAATTACATAATTTTGCAATTAGGTTACAATCAGAAAGTTTCTCATCACTTTTCTGTAATTATGTACAGTAAAAAGCAAAACCTAAACTTTTGTGGATAGAAATGGGTATGATTTGTCTATATATACACACATAAGCAATAATAGAATTTACAAGATACTTGGCAATAATTATCCATGTATCATCTTAGATCCAGTCCAAATACTGTAACAAATTGTAGCAGGATACTTTTCAGCAACATGGAAGTTAAGCTATGAGCCTTATCCTCTTGTATTGCCCCATTATCTTATGGTTTATTTAAATGTACAAGAAAAGTCTAAGATGTTCACTATAAATATATAGGGAAAAACATCACAATTGTCTATAGCTACTTATTAAACTAACCTTTCAATAGAGGTACATTTAAAAATGAATTAATCTGCACTCTTGGTATATAATAGCTAATTAATTTGAACAAAATCAGGTGTAATATATTTACATTACTGAAAAAACTAATAGAAAAAAGGAAACTGCTGATAAGAAATTTAACATCAGGTCAAATGTTAAAAAAAGCAAGGAGACCTGAGTTAGTACTAGAACAGTGCTACAACCAGACAGGAAAACTATAAGGCCAAACAGTAGTGACTTAATTTGCTAACCAAATCCATGCGCATTAATGGGAATTATGTACATGCACTGCTGCAAAGAGTACGCCCCTAATCTTTGGTGCTGCCTCACCGAGCTACCGGTGTCCTGCCAAACTGCACTTGAGAAGCACAGGTTCTGCAGTGGTCTACTCATCCATCTTCACAAAGTAGTACGGCAGTGCAATGACAGAAACTGTTAAGGGTATGAAGAAAGAGCTAACCCAGAAGGATAGGAAAAAGAGTCATGAGCCCAATTGTCTAATTTTTTCACCTTTTTACTTCAAAATATGTATCCTGATAAAGGAGACGAAGGTATTTCAACAATAATCTAAGATTTTCTTGGGAAAAATTATTTCTCCTTACTCCCTAAAGAAGGCTTTGTTCTAACACATGATGCCAAACCTGTGAATTCCAGGGATGCAAAAGTTTGTGGTCATAATAAATTTACAGAAATACAATGCACAAGAATACAACAAATTTTTCATATAAGAACATAAGAACATAAGAATGGCCATACTGGGTCAGACCAAAGGTCCATCTAGCCCAGCATCCTGTCTACCGACAGTGGCCAATGCCAGGTGCCCCGGAGTGAGTGAACCTAACAGGTATGATCGAGCGATCTCTCTCCTGCCATCCATCACCCCCCTCTGACGGACAGAGGCTAGGGACACCATTCATTACCCATCCCGGCTAATAGCCATTTATGGACTTAGCCTCCATGAATTTATCCAGCTCTCTTTTAAACCCTGTCCTAGCCTTCACAGCCTCCTCAGGTAAGGAGTTCCACAGGTTGACTGTGCGCTGTGTGAAGAAGAACTTCCTTTTATTTGTTTTAAACCTGCTGCACGCCAATTTCATTGAGTGGCCCCTAGTTCTTCTATTTTGGGAACAAGTAAATAACTTTTCCTTATTTACTTCCTCCACACCACTCATAATTTTATATACCTCTATCATATCCCCCTAGTCTCCTCTTTTCCAAGCTAAAAAGTCCTAGCCTCCTTAATCTCTCTTCATATGGGACCCGTTCCAAACCCCTAATCATTTTAGTTGCCCTTCTCTGAACCTTTTCTAGTGCCAGTATATCCTTTTTGAGATGAGGGGACCACATTTGTACGCAGTATTCAAGATGTGGTCGCACCATTGATTTGTATAAGGGCAATAAGATATTCTCCGACTTATTCTCTATCCCTTTTTTAATGATTCCTAACATCCTGTTTGCTTTTTTGACTGCCGCTGCACACTGCGTGGATGCCTTCAGAGAACTATCCACAATGACTCCCAGGTCTTTTTCCTGATTGGTTGTAGCTAAATTAGCCCCCCATCATATTGTATGTATAGTTGGGGTTATTTTTTCCAATGTGCATTACTTTACATTTATCCACATTAAATTTCATTTGCCATTTTGTTGCCCAATCACTTAGTTTAGTGAGATCTTTTTGAAGTTCTTCACAGTCTGCTTTGGTCCTTACTACTTTGAGCAGTTTAGTATCATCTGCAAACTTTGCCACATCACTGTTTACCCCTTCCTCCAAATCATTTATAAATAAGTTGAATAGGATCGGTCCCAGGACTGACCCTTGGGGAACACCACTAGTTACCCCTCTCCATTCTGAAAAAGTTCCATTTATTCCTACCCTTTGTTCCCTGTCTTTTAACCAGTTTTCAATCCATGAGAAGATCTTCCCTCTTATCCCATGGCATATAATTGAGGTTACAACAGCTGACAGCTGTTCTTGAGAGCACCACCACGTCAGTACTCGTGAAATAATATCGATTTAAAGAGCCTGGCACCTATTACCCCGACTGTCAGTAATTTGGACCAGCAGCAACATGCATCTGAATCTTTGCTGATTACTTAACTTTTGAAGTCAGGATTCCACTTGAAGTATATTTAAATAATGAAAATAATGTATGTAAAAATTATCTGTATGTAATCTTTTTACATATTAATACATTGACAATATATTTTACAAGGACCCAAACTATCTGTATAATCAAATTTATGATTTATTGATGGTATAATGCATTTCCCCACCTTACATACTAGCATGAAACTACTGCTCAGGCACTGCTCTTAGGGGAGTTCACATGCACACACTTCCCCAAGCTCTGCAAGGAGTGTTTACCAGTAACAAAACTGAAACAGCACAGGCAAGAGGCTCCAGTCAAGGTGTGTGCAGAAAAGGGAAGGAGGGGAAAAGTGGGATTTTTTTTTTTTTTTTTTTAAGATTCAGGATGTTCTATCAAAAATTCCATTTAAAAAAATTAGACAAATTTCAAAAGATAAGCGTTAGAAGTGCCCCTTTAAAGTCAGATGTTCATTTATGTTCAAAGCAGCTTTAACCCAAAATTTAATATTGTTTCAGATTTTTTGCTTTTAAACAGGTCTTCTTTTGAAGAACTGTGAAAATGTTACTTATCTTTCCCAATTTTTTTTCTTTCATACCTTGAATTATCTTGATCTGAAAGGCCATAACACTTGATGTATCACAACTGAACAAAATTATTGCAATTATATGTATAAAACTTCCTACATTATGGATATAACTCTAAGTAATAGTCTTAAACCAAAGTGCAACTGCATAGTTTTAAAAGGACACTATCCAGTCTATTATTTTTAGATATAGTATTCAATAAAGGATGTATACAAGACTGTGTTCCTTCTAAAATCTTATAGAAGGCATTAAATAATGTTTAACTACTCTTACAATGTTAACATACTTACTTGCATTATAAATGACCCAAAACTAAAAACTCCCTGAAACAGAGGGCTCGGGGAACTGGCAGTTCTCCGACCACTAGTTCACAGCTGTGAATGTCAAAGCCAGGTTGGCAGCAACTAGAAGTTGTTAATATCCAACTAGAGCCCGTAGTAAAGTTCTTAATGGACAGGTACATATTGACAATATGAAAACCACCATCACAACTGTCTTTGATAACAGTATCATCTGGAAAATCGAGGACTGAGGTCAAGGTCAGGGTTAATTACAAATATTTTCTCCCCTATGTGAAATTTACTTCAGAACAGGACTGAGCTCACTGACAAAATGATACAAATTTGCTTGCACTTTCGCTGCCCATCACTTGCACATTCATAAACAGATTGAAAACTTGCCTTTCTAGGGTTATAAATTCATCACCTTTCATGAATACTAAATTCTTTTTCAAATATTATTACAAATGTCTCAATAATGCAGTGGTAAGCTGTAATATTAAGATGTGATTTACAGACTCCAAATCTAATTCATAAGAGTTTTAGTACCAAACGAATGGTTCAAAATATTTTTATAAGGTGATTCATGTATGAAATTGATAAAGACAATTTATAATTAAATAAGATAAGTCATTTGGTCCTGAACATCTTGATAATGACACTTTAAATTATAACTACAAATTATTCACTGTAAGGATCCAAACAGATTTTGCTTTAAGACCTTACTACCCAAATTTTACGTACAAGGTAAAAGTTTTTCTAATGGGGAGAAGAAAAAAAAAAAAGAAAAAAAAGACTTTAAACTCAGTTTCACCAAATAGTATAATCTCTGGCAATGGTCAGTAGCTCATGTTCATGAAGCAAAGCACATAAGTATCATACACTCCTGCCTCCTCATTGATGGTTTTATTACTCAGTGACAGAGTAATTTAACAGTAATAAGGGGTAAACAATACTGCTCTAAAAATCTAAAAATTTCATTCTCTAAGAAAAATCCGGTAGAATGATCTCTACGTATAAGCTTGTCATTAGTTCTTGGAGTCAAACAAGGGTCTTCCAGAAAAACTGACTCAAAATATCTTCAGCGCTCTTGCATACAATGAATATATAATAAAATAACCACCTGCACGTCTATCCTATTCATGAACTATACATGCTTGACAAAGTCAAACAGTTATCAGCTGCAGCTGGTTTCCTGGGATTTTAAAAAGAAGACAAAACCCTAATAGAAACAAAATTTATTGTAAAACAACAAGGTGAAACAGCAATGGCTTTAGCTGAGTTCCTGCTCTGCAGTTCCATACAGAGCATAATGCTCGCAGGAAAGCCAAACCAAATGATGATAGCATAACGATGCAGATCTTGCCACATTAAAATCGCTTTCTCTTGATAATTTCTGGTTTCCAGTTGACGGGATGAGTTTCTTCAGTCTGGAAAAAAAAAAAGTAACAAAAAAATAAAAGACTGAAATTGTAGTAAAATTATTTTTAAATGTAAACTAAGCTATAATTAGTTTGGTTATAACTAGTTTAAAGTTATAATTGGTAATTACACATGATAATACTATACATTCCATAGGTGCACTATATTCATATATTGAACAGTTTATGTATTTGCTTCAGTTAGAATTTTACTTAAGAATGCTCAGTGATTTTATATGCTCATTAACTTTATTCCTCCTCCCTCTCCCACCATTGGAAGTCCTGGGCAAATTTTATTGTTATGAATTTTTTGGATGGGAGAACAAGATCATAAGAGGTCAATGACTGGTTCAGAAGAATGTTCTGGTTATTAGGGCCCAGGACTGGGAGTCAGCAGAGCTAGGCTTTACTCAGTTCTGCTACTAATATGTTATATGACAACGGGCAAGTTCTTTAACCTCTGTGCCACATTTCCCCCCCCCCCCCCCAGTGGGGAAAACAGCTACCTCCAAGAAATATGGAGGTGCTAGTTCATTATTTGTGAAGCATTCCAAGAATCCTTAGATGGAAGGCACCATGTAAGTGCACAGTAACATTATATAACCCCATTCATATCTACGATTATATTGTATTATAATACAGTAGTATATTATTGTATTATAGTAGTGCCTAGTGGACCAGAAAGTCCAAAAATTATGATTAGATTCCATGCATTACACACTTATTATATAGAGTGACTGTACAGTAACTGTTAGCATTCCTTGATGTACTTTTAACAAAACGTAGTACTTCGAAAATAAGCTGTCTACCCTAGATTCCAGTCTGCTTGCCTTAGAAACTATTCTATGGTGATCACATAAAGAGGAGTAATATACCCCTTTTAAACTGCATCTTTGTCTTGACGATTACAACCAGGCCCACCGCTACATTGGCCTCAATTTGCAATGTGCACTCTTTTTGTAATGAGGTATCCCCACACTGCATCACAAGGGAAGTTCTGTATTTCAATAGATGGACCTTTAGAGAGGCTTGCTATACTACAGTTAACAGGTAATCACTAGTGCAGAAGCTAGCCACGGTCCATAGAGTATTAGACACACTATTATTTTCCTCTTGGATATAAATGTCTCAACCTTAGCCTGAATAAACATCTGACTGTTAATTTAATGCTTTATATTAATTTTGTCTTGAAACTGTGGACTTCAGGAAAATGCAATTAAGACACTTCAGCATACCGCAGTATCATCTTCTCTGTACACTTTTATGGTTTTATCAGCTTCAGCAGTGAGCAATCTGCTTTCTGACTGGTCAAACGCACAAGCAAATATTCCTGATTCACTGTCCAAAGAACCAGGCTGTACAGCTGCATGTACCCTCTGGAAATTATACCCAGTTCTCCAGTCCCAAAGATGCATAGTGCCATTATCAGCTAGAAAAGAGAAAAATCAGCATTTCAATCAATCCATTTTTGTCACCCTTTCTGTAAGAGTAGCACTCTGAACTTCTAACTAAATGCATGAGGAAATGCACTGGTTTGAACTGGTTAGACAAAATACTCAATTAGAATAGTTTATTGCACCTCAATAGGTTCCCCGTTTCCTTGTTCCCTTCCTGACAAAGGGGGAGAGCTGCAGCTCCCTCAGGAGTTCATCTACATTTTACCTAGTCTGTCTGGGATAGATGGTGCTGGAATCAAACTTCAAATCCCCAGTTGGTAGCATATGGCATTACAAATTGGATGGTATTTCTATATATCACTTATGAAGTAATTAGAAACACTACAGGATTTATGACTTTGCATAAGTTTAAATTAGCCCCAAATTAGCTGTTACCATTCAAGAAAGATTTTGGAGTCATTGTGGATACTTTTCTGAAAACATCCACTCAATGTAGAGCGGCAGTCAAAAAAGTGAACAGAATGCTGGGAATAATTAAAGAAAGGGATAGATAATAGGTCAGAAAATATCATTTTGCCTCTATATAAATCCATGGTACGTCCACATCTTGAATACTGTGTGCAGATGTGGTCGCTCAATCTCAAAAAAAAAAAAAAAAAAAGATTTATTGGAATTGGAAAAGGTTCAGAAAAAGACAACAGAAATGTTTAGGGGGTATGGAATGGTTTTCAAAGTAGGAGAGATTAAGAAGACTGGGACTTTTCAGCTTGGAAAAGAGACTGCTAAAAAGGGATATGATAGAAGTCTATAAAATCATGACTGGTGTAGAGAAAGTAGATAAGGAAGTGTTATTTACTACTTCTCATAACACAAGAACCAAGGGTCACCAAATAAAATTTACAGGCAGCAGGTTTAAAACAAACAAAAGGAAGTATTTTCTTTACACAACACACAGTCAACCTGTGGAACTCCTTGCCAGAGGATGTTGTGAAGGCCCAGAACAGGGTTCAAAATAGAACTAGATAAATTCGTGGAGGATAGGTCCATCAATGGCTATTAGCCAGGATGGGCAGGGATAGTGTCCTTTAGCCTCCGTTTCTGGTAAATCAGCCAGTTTGCAGATTGATGATTACCTGTTCTGTTCATTCCCTCTGGGGCATCTAGCACTGGCCACTGTTGGAAGAGGGAATACTGGACTAGATGGACCTTTGGTCTGACTCAGTAGGGTCGTTCTTATGTAAAGTTTATAGAAGCTCTTTCAGATTAAACTAGACGCAATATCACTGCCAGTAGCATCAGTTTAAGGGTAGTTCCAGTGATCCGAGATCCATGTTTGGAAAGACCCACTATCAAAGCAATGTTTCAGTTATGATACATGTGTCATCTAGTCAAACCAGAGCTTAACTTGTCCACTAATGCCAGCCAGATATGGAATCCAGACATTTCAGGAAGTGTCTTTTCTAAGGTAAGACTTTAAACATTAATATATCTTATTTCAGCATCAGTTTCTTTGAAGTTGTGGCATAGTGTGTACTGATTTCCAAGAAAACCTGTTTTTGTAGGGTCACAGTTTTTTAAAGAAGTCTTTAAAATTTAGTTCCGGCTAGAACAGCAATTTTGATCTGTGGAAGAAAACTAGTTTCTCCATAAGCTTCAGCTATTTCAAAAGGGCTGCCTGCAGAATAAGAGCAGCCCAGTTTTGTACTAAAACCATTACAAATGCTCGTACAAGGTCCTTACAGAATTTATCCTTCAAAATCATCTAGAATTAAATGAAAAAGAACCCATCTTTAAAGCTTTTATCCACATAATTTGTATAAATCCTTAAAGCTATGAACTTTTGTTTATGGTGACAAATACAGATTTAATTTATATTTAAAAAGAAAGCTCACATATTTGTATTAAAAACAATCAGAATAAACTGACCTCCCCGCCCATGCTTGACACTACACTCAATGTGACAATAAACTACCATTTAGGTGTTTAAATGCAGTATAATTCTCTTCTGAAAAGTGACTTCTCTCAATGATTTCCAGAGCAAACATGTTCCGCTTACAAATAAAAAATGTTTATCACAAACAGTTTTTCTGCAAATTCATCCTTAAAGGAAGGAAAGCTGCATTTTCTGGCTCAGGCGTGATTCTGTGAACCAAATTGTACCTTTGGTTACAAGTGTACAAGAAACCAAAGGCAATTTGCCCCTGCAGTAACACATATTATAATTCTGTGAGTAGTGCATAAATTACAATAGACTCTCAGTTCACTCTCCCATAGCTATGCTGGTTCTTTAATGCTTCCAAGAGTCAAAAGTAGTAAAAAGAAAACTGGCCTTGTAGTTAAGGACTGGGACTCTGCAGATGTGAATTTAATTCCTACTTTGCCTCTGGCACCCTATGTGATCCTGGGCAAAATGACTATCTGTTCTCTGTCTGCAAACAGGAGATAATATTTCCCTTCACCCACCCTTTGTCTGTCTCATCTACAGACAGCCTAAAGTTATACACTAGGTTAGCTGTCTAAAGCCATACACTACCCTCTCACTAAGTTTGTACTATACCCTAGCAGAATTGGGCCCTGATTTCAGTTGGGACCTCTAGGAGCTACCCTGATTACTTATTTTGGTCACTAAATAGACATGACTGAGTACATATACAGTAGAACGCCACAATACCGCAACGATCGGGGTCCGAAGAAATCTACCGCGGTAAACACCGCAATATCACCATGATATCAAAGATATGCAAAGGGCTTTCAGGAAACAAAACCAATGCTCCTCTGCTACATATGAAGTGAGGGGATAGGATCTGGTGGGCTTTGCAGGGATGCATGCACCTTATGTTTGCGGACCCTGCTCCATGTGCACTACCATGCAGCAAGTGGGTAGGAGTGAGGCAGAAGTAGGCCAGGGAGATCTACTGCTACATGGATTTGCCCAATCCAACCCACACCTGTAGGCAACATGTTAAGATGGCAATGGCTGCTTCAGGCTCAAGAGTGCAGTAGGATCCAGAGTGACTCTGCAGTGACTCCTCTTCTTGTTCGCCAGAGGCTACTTAGCCCGCCTACTTAAGCTGCATCTCTGGCTACGGATTTAGGTTTAAATGCAAACACACAGAAAACAATCAAGATGTTTAAATTTACCTCCTGATACCAACACTCCATCAGAATTCACAGCCAATGTGTTGATAATAGCATTATGACCAGAAAGATTTTGAATGAAGTTTCCATCTGGGAATTTCCACTGTTTAATGTTATCTGGAGAACCAGATGCAAAGGTATAACTGGAACAAGATTAGCACAATAAAGGAGAGTTAAATAGTTAAATCATATCATTTTATTAATAATTCATTTCAGAGTAGCACATCACTTCTAAAACAACAATTATATATAGCAGATGCTGAATGTTATTTCCAAAACTACTTTATCACTAAATTACCATTTTTCCATAATAGCCAGTTTATAAAAACAACCTTTTATATTTATACACATTACTTTCTTATAGTTATGTAACTCTGCAATGTTTCACTACATTTGTTTTTCATTTTATTATTGGATTACCTAACCACACAACCACATGGAAGGTATTTTTGTTTGTTTTGTTTTTAGATATGCATTAATGGTGTCATGAAGATAGTTTTCAAAGAAATAGTTATTCTCAATAAGAACACATGAACATTAGCTTTTATAGTATCCCAAATTTAAACTGGCTTGCATTTTTATTTTAGCAATACTCAAGCAAAGAAGTACCATCAGAAAAGTTAACAGACAACATTTTAAAAAGATTTCACACATTACTGGACAAGTGCACTATTGCAGATTTCCTTGTTGAGAATATTGAAGACCAAGAAAAACTGTCAAAATGATCATTCTTCTAAATCTATGCAACAGTGTATAAGGCACTTCTACAGAGAAACAGTTAACTTCCAAAAGCTAATTTCTATGAATAGCTGAATCATCCTTAAATAACTTAATCCCCTCATTCTCAAATGAGTCTTCACATATTTGATCTGGGCAGCAAAGTTTAAAAGCATCTTAAAATATTTTTAATTAGGCATCTTCAAAGCAGTTCTCTGACTTTTTAACAGAAAGCATCATAGCAGAACAGGAGTTACTGATCAATTAATCCAGATAAAGGATAAAACAGATTAAGTAAATTTAGAATTTGTGAAAGGTACACAACTGAAAACGCCTTGTGCTGAAAATTTTCTATCCCGCAAAACTCAAACAAATATAGGTTCAAGAATAGCAGCCGTGTTAGTCTGTATCCATAAAGAAAACGAGGAATATGCATCCGATGAAGTGAGCTATAGCCCACGAAAACTTATGCTGAAATAAACTAGTTAGTCTCTAAGGTGCTACAAGTATTCCTCGCTTTCTAAACAAATATAAGCTCTTTGAGAGGGTAGTTCAGTCTCTGTGATCAACACATTTTAGCTTCTCTGCTCAGACTGCTAAGAATGATAAGAGAAGTGGCTCTGTAAAATGTTCAGTACTGGAGCTGGACTGGAACCAATTCACTTCACAAAGATTCTCAAGTTTGGTAACAAGGAGACTGAAATTAAAAGGAATCAGATGCAACCATATCATAATCGTGTATCATCCTTTTCTATATCATTAATAGAGGAGGTATGCTAGGAATCTTTATTCTAATTATTCTTCAATGCATAAGACATTTCTAACGGACAGAGATTAGGAATTGGCAGATTATTATCTAATGGTCAGATTATTCCATAACAACCCACTACTGGGCTTTTTTTTTTTTTTGCACCTGCCTTAGAAGCATCTGATCCTGGCAAATGCAGAGACAGGATACTAAACCTGACAGCCCATCACCATGGTATTAACTACTCTCAACTCAGGGCTTGTTTACAAAAGAAAATTTGCAAAACCTTCCCATTTTCTTCTAATAAAGATTCAGCTCCATCAAGTCCTAGTGCCACTGGTTTTAAGTAGTGTCATCGAATGCTGCTGCTTAAGAATCCACTACAATGGATTCTACAACAATGCTAACCCCAGTGGAGGTGAATTGGTGTTATTAACAACTGCTTCATAGATACCTTAATTGCAGTGGTTTCCCGTTGAGTACATATTTTTGAACTCTATTTTCTAGACTGGGTAGTACATATAAAACTAATGTTCTATAAGATAGCAAATGTTAGCTTGCTTCTCCTGTCACACGTTACAAACTGCAAAGGGCTAAAGGAACAAGGAAAACTTACTGTCTTGGATGCAATACAACTGCTCTGACAGATTTCTTGTGATTTGTCAAAGTGACACGAGTTTTTCCTGCCACTAAGTCCCACAGTCGTATTGTAGTATCATGGCTTCCTGTGATTAAAAAGACAAAAATGGTAAATACTATAAATACTACCAACTTTTGTTTGAACAACCAAATCTGATATATGGGAGTTGCTAATAAATTAAAACAAGGCTTTTCATCCTAAAAGTGCTCGACAAACATACTAACTAGATACAGTGATCTTTAGTAACTACTGATGTACAACTACCTCTGAAGTAAAACATGTTGGCTTTTAACTGTCTACAGCAACATTATAAATATTTAAGGAATGAAGATTATTTTATCAATGAAACCAGAAAGGAATGCAAGTTGTCATTATGCAATTTAAGTTTGATTTTCACCACATGGCTTTTGATATACTGGGGTTGACGATATCATTTTTACACTTAACTGCATAATCTGAAATTCTTCCCTTTGTTTTTTTTTGTATTTCCTCTTACTATTTACACTAACATTGACTCTTTCCTTTGAGTGATTTCATGGACATGGAAAAGAACCAAACATCATTTTACATATTAAATATGAATAAAAGAATATTAAAGAATATTTAAGTGCCAGAAGAGTCCGGAAACTCAGAAAATAAAGTTTTCATTGAATACATACATACAATTAGGCACATTACTAATAGGCCAACTACTAATTGGAAATACTATATACGTGCAGTGTTACTATCAGAACTTTTATTTCTGGATTACCTGACTTGTACTTAAACACAACCTTATTTTTGCATTAATGTTGCAGTTCTTCTGTATCTATATATATAAAAGTCAAATGGTGTATGCGTGTGTGCGTGCATTGATGTATGCTGCCTTACTCCTTCCACACCGTTTGAGCTAGAGACTTGAAATTTGGTACAGTTATAGGCTTTAGGGTCCTAATCAGGGTAAGAGTCGAAATTTTTTCAAATCTCACCTCTGACGCCCCCCAGGGGTGAAATTCTTTAAAGCCCATTCACATCAGCTGGGCAGCAGGTTAACACCTGCTGTTCTCTGTGACATAGTTATGATGTCTTAATACCCCCCCTCCAACAGACCCTGCACTCGCTCAGCTCTTTGCCCCCTCCAACGGACCCCGCACTCTCTCCGCTCTCTGCCCCTTTCCCCCTCCAACAGCCTCCGCACTCACTCAGCTCTCTCCCCCCTCAGGTAAGAATCGAAAAATTTTAAAATCTCACTCCCCTCCAATGGCCCCCGCACTCACTCAGCTCTCTCTCCCCTCCCCCCCACTCCAACAGCCCCCCCCACTCGCTCAGCTCTCTTCCCCCACATCTAAATGCAAGAGAATGAAATTAGACAAAGTGAGACTTCTGAACAAAATTTGTATTAATAAAAAACATTGTAGTCTTTTTACATCCCAATTTCCAATTACAAATACCCCGAGCAACACCGGGTATTTTTGCTAGTTATTTAATATTTGTATTACATTAGCTCCAAACAGACCAGAGCATGGCACAAACATAGCAATATGTGGTCCTTGTTTTCCTCCAACATCTTACAAATTGATTTAATACAAGACACAGCAAATGAAAAAACAAATGTGATGAATTGGGATTAATCAATGAAGGTAAGAGTGATATGAATGTGTGCTTATACACACTAGTTATATGCATAGTGAGCTGGTTTTGAGTCATTCAGTTTGGGAAACATATACCATACCTGTAATAATCTGTGGTTCCGCAGCTTGGCACTTCACTGTTGCCACTGCATTTGTGTGCCCCGCTAATGTATGCACGCTGGCTTTTGTTCTCACATCCCAAATCTATGAGAGCACAGTGAATTCAATTAGTCAAGAAAACGTATATTCATCATTTTTAAGTCCTATCATTGACTGCGTGGATTACATGTCACAATCCTCATTCATTTCGTCATTGTGAAAATTGATTTCACAATGACAAATTAAATTAATTTATAAATTAAAATTATGGTAATCACAGAACTGTGCAAGCTGGAGAAAAAACATGGAAAAGCTGCCATTCCATGTATTCTAAGGAATCCGGACAACTGTATTTAAAACCAGGCACCATAAAGCTGTACTACTCTCTCAGGCTAAGAAACTTTAATGACTAAAGGGTCTTAACTGTCTAAATGATATTTCTTAGTGGCCTCAGGTGTAAGTAATATATAAGAACCCACTAGCCTTTTATACACTGCTGAGGACAACTCAAGGCTTCAAATTTTAATCTACAAAGACAACGTGATTTGGATCCTGATTACCAAAACAATCCCTCTCTCCATGAACCATTGGAGGACTTGAAATTAGCGGAGGAGCTCAAGAGTTAAAAGTTCATAGATTTAAATATCTGGAAACTGGAGGCAGAGTGATTTTCGTAGAGAGCTCTCAGTACTGGAATTTTTGCTCATTCATTGGACTGTCAGAGCCCAAGTATGTTGACCTTCAACTTGCGGTTTTCATTCAGGTTTCTGTATGACCAGGGCAGGGACTTAATGCAATAAGTAAAAAAGGTATGGTATTTTGGGGAAAAGGGGTTCATGTAGATAATACAAGTTGACCTTTATGTATTAATTTTTGTATGCTTACAGGTTTTTTAATTATAAAAGTGGACATGTAACAAAGTTAAATCTCACTGTTCTACTTACTCTTGCAGTTGAATCTCTGCTACATGTTACCAGCACATCTATTGTCGGGTGCAAATCCAAACCATAGACTGCACTTAGGTGACCATGATAATGCCTAATAACCTAGATAGATAAATAGACTTTTGTTAACTAGATATTTCAAATGACCATCTTTCATTCATTGTGCATTGAGCAAAGAAATCTAAGCTTACCTTATTATATTCAAGATCCCAGCACTTCACCTGTTTATCTTCTCCACAAGAGAAGAGGTATGGACTTCTTCCACTTACTATCACCCCTCGTACAGTACTAATGTGCCCCGTCAAAGACAATT
Source organism: Sternotherus odoratus (assembly GCA_032164245.1). Lineage (NCBI taxonomy): Eukaryota > Metazoa > Chordata > Testudines > Kinosternidae > Sternotherus > Sternotherus odoratus. Next base: position 49,928,238 of record JAVMKO010000004.1, read on the forward strand.
TTAATTTACCACTAGCAAGGTCCCAGATCTGTATTGATAGACAGAAATACCTGTAAGTTAACAAGATATCAAAGCATCATATAGTTATACCCTAGGCAAATCTGTCATGAATAATTAAGGTTTAAGAACTAAGTTAGCATATAGACTTATCTCATTAGCATCATAAGGTCTAGAGCAGTGATACTCAGACTGAAGCTCATGAGCCACAAATAGCTCTTTAATGTGTCTCCTACAGCTCTTTGCAGCACACAATATTAAAATAATGCATCATTTAATTATTCTTCTTAGTATATACGCGACATGCATCAGCTGCCACATGACCGAGACCCATCATCAAATTTGGTCCATTTTGATCATTAGCTTCCCTGGCCCAATCGGGTACTGATAGGGAGCGCGACATAAACACTTAACCAACCAATCAGGATTCTTTTACTGTTATTAACCAACTGTAGTTGATCAAATATTATTTGATCAGTATTCTGCTGAGAATTATAAATAATTTATTTATACATACTGTGGCAAATTATTCCCACGATATTGATGGGTCCTGCACTTTCTCTTCTTGTGGGGGAATTCAGGGAGCCTTTTTCTTGCCTCTGAACAGGGTATTAACTGTCCCACTAGTATCCTAGAGGGGAGAAGGGGAGAGGGAGGGACCCGAGCCCGCCCTCTACTGCAGGTCCCAGCCCAGGGGCCCTGAGGATAGCGGTAAACCACTGGGATTAGCTACTCCTTCCCCTGGACTACTTCCCTCTCCTCCTCTTCAGCTTGTGGGGGGCTTCCTGCCCTCTCTCTACACAAGCCAGGTGTTCCTTTACTTCGGGTCTGGGTCTTTCTTAGCTCACCGCAGCACTTCTCCAAACTCTCTCTGCTCCAACTTCTCCAAACTGCTCTCTGCTCCAACGCCTCCAAACTCCTTCCAAACACCCACACCTGTCTGCCTGAAGCAGGGGTTTTTATTAAGGCCTTAATTGACAGCAGGTTCTCCTAATTAACCTGCTGCCTGCTTCCCTAGTCTACAGGGAGCCACGCCCTAATGAACCTGGAGCTGATATATCTCCCCTCAAACACTCTGCCACAGCTCCCTGACCTTCCTCTATCACAATACATACATACACATACTGTAAATCAAACAATTAATTCATATACAGTGGCTCTTTTGGGTAATGGTGCTCACTAATTTGGCTCCTGAATCACTGAGCTCAAGAGGTTTCACTACTGATGCTAATCCAAATTTTGGAATGTTCAGTGAATCAGATCTCACACAGAAAGTAATCCACCAGAAGATGAGTGGCCGGATAGTGAAAGAAAATGTGTTTTATAGCTGTTCTGTTAATGACAACCAAGAAACCATTTCCGACAGCTGAAAACATTTAAGAAGCAAGTGAGAAAATAAAGCTAAACTGGGACCATACTTTGCCAATCCTTCCCTCTATTCCTTACCTTTATAGTTCTGTCAGCAGAGCCAGTAACAAACCACTGATTTCCCGGTTCAACTGCAATACATCTCACCCAGCCCAGGTGACCACTGATAACCTTTAGAAATAATAATAAAAGCCTCTGAATCAAAATAAATGTACATTTGTTGACACCCTCCCTAAAGTTGGCGCTCTCAGTTGTGGGATGAGACAAAATGACATTACCCTTGTCCAGGTGCTACCTGTTCTAAAAATAGCAGGAACTTCAGTTTCTAGGGTAATCAATCAAGGATCTTACAGTAGCATTAAAAATTAGTTTAAAAAAAATCCAGTAAAATTATAGTCTATGTGAACATGCAGGAAAAAAATAACTGAATTCTATCTTTATTTGCATTTCCATAACCATAGCTTTAGGCCATGTCTTCTAAAGAAAACCTTTTTCATTGAATTATGCGATAGTAACATCTGCAGCTACAGAGCACATATTTTATAATAGATAGTGGACCAGAGACCAGTAGTCAAGTCCTAAGGCCCAATGGCTCAAAGTGGCCTTAAAACAGCTGGAGATCACCAGTGGCCAATTCCTCTTGCATGGGAAAAACTTTCCACCAGTGGAAAGCTGGTTGAAGTGGCTCTGCTGTCTCCTAAACCAGCCACTCCCCCCATCTCCCGCCTGGCACAAGGGGAGACTGGGGGCATGTCAGAGGCATTCTGTGAATAGGCATGAGGGGAAGCACGGTGAAGCAGAGCTTCACTAAACCTCATCCTTCTGCTGCTCTATTTTCTGGGCAGTGCTGGATCTGAAAGCCACATTCTGTTTTTCTTGGCTATCACTCTCCATTATATCAGAGCGCAGCTCAGGTGTAGTGGAGAATCAGGGCCGGGCTGCTAAAACAAACTGAACCCAATCATGGGTTCAATGCATCTGGTGATCAAACCTTGCTCCCTTCTGGGGTTTTAACAGCAAATGCAGGGCCATGACTGAGCAGGAGCTGCAGAAAGACTATGGTACTGAGCCTTCCACTAGGTACTCTTCAGTTATATACAATAATTCTCTCAAAAGTCCTGTTTTCCTTATTAAACTGACTCAACCATTATTCACTTGTTTCCTTTTTGACTCCGTTGCACCAAAAATAAAATTTGTCTCAATTTTTATAACTGAATTGCTGCAGAACTATAATCTTACACCATACTCTTACATATTCCTTTGTGCTCACCTTTTTTCCCCAAAAAGACTTCTCTTTAGATTAAACCATAGATTTCATGGATAATAAATCTTCAGTAAATATTTACAGTCTGTCAAGTGTACATAAAAAGGCATTATACACATGAACTGTGCTACCAAGATAAGATACTCCTCTGGTAACTCAGCTTTAGTGAGATTTTTCCAGTCTCTCACAATCAAGTCTGATCTTCCTTCAGTAACCAGACCATTTCTCTGAGCACGGAAGCTACCTGAGTTTCATATTATGTATATATCTAAAGAGAGTGTTTCATTGTTTTCAATTTGTGTTTTTCTACCATTTACCTTTAGATTTTTCCCCCTTCATGCTTATTTTCCCATATACTCATTTCACAAGGTATTCAGATACCTGGTGATAACTGAAAAATACTAATTGGTATCATCTCAGAATAAAATTAAGGCAACAGTTAACATTAATGTAACATTTAGATTGAACTCAAGCACATGCAAATGTGCTAAATGAAGTGATAATTCTAAATGAAGTGATAATTCAATAGTGTTTAGACAGTATTCATGTTAGGTAAAACTGGTCAGATTTATTGACAAATTCTCCAATGGTGTTTGTATTTAAAAATTATATTAATGCTTTAATTTAATTATGGTCTGTTAACACGGTCAGAGCAGCAATTGCCTATTTGAAATCTAGTCAATTTAAAAAAATTAGTTAAAATAGATTCAGGTTGTGACACATGACCAGAAAGGGTTAAACATCCAGCAGGATAAAGGACTCAAATTCAACCCTTAAAGATATATACGGAGATAATCTTTGTGTTTTTGTGTATTTACATCTATATGGGTAATGGTCGACAATGTAAATCAACAGTCCCTGTCTAAGCTGTATTCTGATAATTCAGGTATCGAAAGAACATCCTAGCATTTAAATGAATTGTAAACGCAGGATATTGCTGTATTCATCTCTATTTGAAATGTATTGCAAAACACCTGTGAATGGTGGAGGAACAAGCAATTGCCTTATGTTAATTCATATAATTAAGTATCAGCAATGAACCTACTTCAAGTCACCCTAATTACCTATTGTTCCCCAAGGGACTCCGCCATGTCAAAGAAGGCTTGAAATTGTATAAAATATCCTGGGTCCCAATCCTTTTATCTCGGATCTGCTTAAACTTTATCAGGGGAAGTTTGAGTCTCAAGATTGAGGTCCCAGTTCAGCTGGAAACATCTTGAATATGATATTGGACATTGGACTATAATCTATGGACTAACTTCTAAAAGAACTCTTTGCAACTACAAGACTCACCATCGCTGCTATGTATCTGAACCTCAAGAATTGAACTCATGGCTGTATGCATATTGATCTTTCAACCTATCCAGGGTTTCTCAAACTGGGGGTTGCGACCCCCCAGGGGGTCGCCGAGCACTCCCCGGGGGGGGTTGCAAGCTCCTGCTGCTGCCGAAAAGCTGCCAAATGGATTATTTTCGCATTCTGCGGCATTTCAGTGGACATACCGAGCACTCTCAGAAGCGCTCGGCATGTCTGCCGAAAATAGGCGCCAAATGCGGAAGTATTCAACTCGGTGGCTTTTCGGTGGACATGGAAGGGTCGTGCCGCGCCGCCAGAGACGAAAAAAGGGTCGCGGTCTCAACTAGTTTGAGAACCGCTGACCTATACCCTCTCTCTTTCTTAATAATTTTTTGTTTAATTAGTAAGAATTGGCTATAAGCATGTATTTGGGTAAGAACTGGAACATTCATTATTCTGAGAAGTAATGGGAGTAATTATGAACAATATACTGCCAAATGTACGAAGTAAACAAAACGGAAAAAACCTCAAATAGTTTATTCTAATTTCTCTTTTCAGGTGATACCAATAATAGGCAGAAGTTACACTAACATTTCAGACCAAAGCTTGATTTTTAAATTGACTGTCTAATTCCATTTTGGGGTAAAATAAGTAAAATTTTAAAACATGGGTTTGAGTATACCTATAGAAAATGTAATACTCCTTTTTAATTTCTTGCATATTTCCAACTTACTCTGTACAGTTTCCATGGTGGATGCCATTGAGGTTTGGGCATTGTTGGAGCTTTCTTTGCAATCAATGCAGAATTTTTGTTCCCACCTGCTTCCATCAGAGCCTATACATTGAACAGAAGGTTACGATTATATTCTAGGACAGGGGTCTCCAAACTATGGCCCGCGGGCCGGATGCGGCCCGCGAGGCCCTCTCATCCGGCCCGCGGAGATCTTTTTGGCTCCGCGCTGGGGCCTGGAAGCGCCGCGCGCTCGGCCGCCGCCGCCAGCCGCGGGGCCTGGAAGCGCCGCGCGCTCGGCCGCCGCCGCCAGCCGCGGGGCCTGGAAGCGCCGCGCGCTCGGCCGCCGCCGCCAGCCGCGGGGCCTGGAAGCGCCGCGTGCTCGGCTGCCGCCGCCGGCCAGGGACGGCTCGGAGCTGGGGCCGGGACGCGCCGCACCGCCACGCAGTTGCAGGGGGCGAAACAAGGAGCCACCCACTGCCAGGCGGCGAACCGGTCTGTGGGGAGAGACCGGGTTGAGCAGGTCAGTTGGGGGGGGTGAGAGACCTGGCTGGGTGGGTCAGTTGGGGGGGGGGGGGTTGGAAGAAAGGAGGTTTTGGGGTGAGAGACCTGGCTGGGTGGGTCAGTTGGGGGGGGGGGTTGGAGGAAAGGAGGTTTTGGGGTGAGAGACCTGGCTGGGTGGGTCATTTGGGGGGGGGGGTTGGAGGAAAGGAGGTTTTGGGGTGAGAGACCTGGCTGGGTGGGTCAGTTGGGGGGTGGGTGGGAGGGAAGGAGGTTTTGGGGTGAGAGACCTGGCTGGGTGGGTCATTGGGGGGGGGGGGTGGAGGAAAGGAGGTTTTGGGGTGAGAGACCTGGCTGGGTGGGTCAGTTGGGGGGTTGATGTGTAGTGTTCATGTGTAGTGAACAGGTGTTCATGTGTAGTGTTCATGTGTAGTGAACAGGTGTTCATGTGTAGTGTTCATGTGTAGTGAACAGGTTTTCATGTGTAGTGTTCAGGTGTAGTGTTCAGGTGTAGTGTTCAGGTGTAGTGTTCAGGTGTTCATGTGTAGTGTATCAATGTGTTATTAAATAATAACTGAATAAAATAATATTAAATAAATAATTAAAAACAACATCCATGTTTTGATTCTTTTTTATTTGGACCTCGAGTGTGTTGTCGGCCCCCGAACTGCTATTTGATAGCTAATGCGGCCCTCGGGCTGAAAAGTTTGGAGACCCCTGTTCTAGGACAAACACACTTCATTCAACTCTGGAGTTTCTTGCAACGCTTTCAAAGCCTTAAGGATGCTCTTTCCTCTCAAGTCCTCACATTTTGGTCAGCCTCTTTCCATCAAGAGGACTGCATAAGACTGCTGCATGGAGCTAACTGCAGAATCTTAACCCAATTTGGTAAAAGATTACATCATCAATTTTAGAAACGTTTTGTATTATAAAAATCTCACCATGGACAAACCAGGAGGCTGTGCACGCTCCGGAATCCCGGCATGTCTGTAAATATCACCCACACCAGCAGCAGTCCGATTTGCCTCTAACCTGGATAGAGAAAAAAGTTCTGAACAATGAACAGGAAGCACTTTAACACAGTGAGGGAAGGTTGGAAAAAAATGGGCTATTTAATCTGGAGAAGAGAAGACAGAGGGGACATAACAGATTTCAAGTACATAAAAAGTTGTTACAAGGAGGAGGAAAAAACAACCTTCTTAACCTCTGAAGATAGGACAAGAAGCAATGGGTTTAAACTACAGCAAGGGTGGTTTAGGTTGGACATTAGGAAAAACTTCTTAACTGCAAGCTGAAAGAATTACAATGTGGAGTCTTACAAACTGGTAATGAGAAGAGGAACAACCATAGCATAAGGGGTTTTGGAAGCACACAGGCAGGAGCGGAAGTTGTGCAAAATAATGTTTGGGGCCCTCTTTATACAAGACCTGCACTATTCTCCTTCCCCCCCATACCAATGCTGACAGAGTAATCCGACACTAGGAGGCACTACTGTAATAAACATTAGCCATTTCCTCCTAAGTTTCAGCTTCAGAAATTTCATTCCATTCTAAAGAACAAGAGATCCAAAATAATTTCCCCAGCTCTGTATCTAGCGCCATAGTACATAATGCAGCCACCAGTCAGCTAATTTTCTTATTCAGTGTCAGTAACGAAATTAAGGTAAATGATCACTTGGAATCTATTACATTAAAAAGAAGATGATTTTTTTTTTTAAGGGAAATGTAATGGAAAAGCAAAAAAAAAAAAAAGATCAGGAAGACTCATAAGGCCATGTAGAACCTAAAACTACCTGTTTTTAAAAAAAACAACAATGTTTTTTTACCTCTGGTACTGGGGGGGGGGGGGAGAGACAAACTAACAGCATAAACTGGTGATATACATAGTGCTGTCAAACATAAGAAAGTAAACAGACTGAATTAACAGGGAAATTCCATACTCCCCTCCACCCACCCTTTCTATTGAACTAAACTCAGGTATTACTTTTGTAGGCCTTGCTGGAGCTCTAGCAGTGTGAACCAAATGCTGTGAACTAGAGCAGGTCTGGTCTTGGCAAAATGACACACTAGATATTGGTTAATCAAGTAAGCACATTCCTGACCAGAAAGGATGGTACAAGAACACCCAGAGTTCTCAAGTAACTACAGAAACACATTCTTACGAGCTGGTACAGGGACACATTGATCGCTCATAAGATAAGGATGAGATGACAGAATGATGGAGAAGGGTGTTTTATTTGAACTAGCAGGCACAAGGATAAGGGTGGTAACTAACTATGTTGGGAGTGTAATACATACATTGTTTGTATCAATGAACAAAAGGAGAAGTCATAGGAGGGGCACCTTTGTCCAGTTTAGGGGACAGTGGAGACTCCAGCTGCTGTCTGAGCTGGTTCATTTTCACAGGCATACATGTGTTAGTATACCTGTAGCTCCTCTGGGGTGTTAGAACCGTGCTTCATCAACAATAAACTGGCTGAGCACCTTCACTACTGAACTGAGCTTGTGGTCTGTCTTATGAGAACACCAAGGTCTGCTGAATTTGCAGGCTGCATTCCCTGCTGGTGCTAATAACACCAGAACTCCACAAATAGAAGCATTAAGCCAGCGGTGTGCAAACCTTTCCAGTTGTGCCCCCAATTTACCATTAATGGAATCTGTCCACACTCCCCTCCATGACTGGACAGGCAAGCCTTCATCAGCAGATGAGTTTGGGCTGAAGGCAGAGCTGGGGGCAGAAACAGGGATAGGGAGCCGGAAACAGAGATGAAGCTGTTCTGGGAGCGAAGAGGGAAGGAGGGCAGAGCTGTGCTGCAGGTGGCATGGGGGGTGGAGTGCGATTGGAAGCGTGGTGCTCCCTCCCCATCCCGTTGGGACTGGAGCTGGCACCAATATACTCCCCGCCCAGAATGTTGCTCTGCACCCCCTGGGGTCCACCTCAGTTTGGGGACCACTGCAATAAGCACTTGTAACAGCCAAGCAGCCCCTGGATAGCGTTACCATGGCAATGACATTCCAGCCTTCTGAACTTAACTTTTAACAATATGTAAAAAAAACAAAAAAAAAAACCCTTTCATAAAGGTGTGATTTTAAGTGGAAAGTATCCCTTTAATATACTAAATGTGAAGCCCACCTCTGACTTCTATTACATGCTTTGATTGCTGGAAGATGGATCGAAAGTTAAAGGATTGCTGTACAGCATATCAAGAAAGAAGTTGTTCTTATGAACAATTAAGTCCCATGAAAAGTTAACAGATACCAGCAATGAAAAATAAAATTATTTTGCTTGAGGTAGGGTATCTTATATTATTATTAGCTATTGTATGAAAGTTCAATAATGTGTGGAGACAAACAATAAAAACTTGGAAATAAGATAATTCACACTCAACAAATACTATGATTAGAGATGTACAGAACAGAGAATATATAAATGACTATGAAGCTGCATGGGAATTGGGGCCAAAAAAGAAAAATCACAAATCAAACATAGAATCGTGTGAATAGGAATTGGGATGATTGCAGAATAGCACAGTAGAATTTTTTGTATATTAAAAGAACAACATTGCTTATGGTGCTGGATTAAAACTCCTAGGTTGCAGAAAAAGAGGGCATTTTGAAAGATATGTAACCAGTTACTGCAAGCAAAAAAAAAAAAAGGCTCAGACTTGAGACTGAAAGATTGATTTCTACTTTAGTGTCTTCCCAACCACCATAATCCTCATCATCATCTTGAGAGCACTGTACTTCTTAAAATACCCGCAAGCATTGAAAAGCTTGGCCATTCCAAGTAACGGTTCTGCTTAAAAAAAAGCAAAATATATGCAAATGCAGTTATAGTCATCCACATTGTTCCTCACAGTGATACTTTGGGATTCTGCGATAACGTTACTCTTTCATCCAAACAAATTCATCTAACCACCACAAAAAATTAAATTCTTCATCTTAAAAAACCTGTTTGGTGGAAGGCTAAGAATATTATAATCTGATTGCTATGTGCAGCACTACTGGGGCAAAATTAAGATTGTTTGGGTGACATTAATTTTTGCATGAGTATATTCTCTAGTGATTTGTGTTTAATTGCAAAATGAATCTTAATTTGTAATTTCCAAGCTCATATTAGTATTTTTATTTATTGATTTAAAAAGAAAAGTAGATCATTTGAGGGTGTTTGTCTGAAAAAAGATTCTTTCATCATTAAATCCAGGTTATGTTTTTTTACCTTGGTTATAGGTTATAAAAAAAAGTTTAAGAAAGTAATTCAGCAGTACCTGGACTGAGAAGGAGGAAGTGCCACAGCTAAGGACTGAGCAGCTGATTCACTGGGCATTCTCTGGATCTTAGTATCTGCTGTCAAAGCCACACCTTGTAAAATAAAGTATACAAAAAGCACAAATAAATCTGGTCAGGGTGTATCTTCACTACCTGCCGATCGGCGGGTAGTGATCGATCTTTTGGGGATCGATGTATCGCATCTATCTGCTGCAGATACCCAAAGTACAATATATTTTAGAGCGACTGCATATTTTTCCGTAACTTTCTTCTAATATAGCCAGTCAGAAGAGTTTCATTAACCCCCAAATGAGAACATCCTTATTAAAATTTGTTTATCAATATCATTCAGTTGAAACTAACCCTATACAATGACTGTCTAGATCATCAGCATAAAATTTCCTGATTTTTTTAAGTATAAAAACTATCATTTGTGTGTGAAAAGTAGATTTTTTTATATAAAATGTTACTCACCAGGACCAGGTGGATATGGATGTGTACCGGTTATCAAATATTCAAGTTCTTGTCCTAAGTAATAGAATATTTTTCTTAATTATTGCTTTTTGTTGTAAACACTAAAATAAAGTGATTAAAAAAATTGTTGCATGTCAGCAACCAGCAAAAATGAGTCGCATTAAAGTTATAACACTGCAGTACCTGAGTGCTCCCTATTTCCTTTTGTTTCTTTTACTCTCCACTGTGTCAGTAAGATAATTGTTCAGAAAAGCATCATTCCATGAAATGCTGATGCTACTACTTACTACCAACAATGACTTTGCTTTAGGAACGCACTAATTCCTCACAAAAAAACCCTAAAAAGAGTATATTTTCATACAGATAAGGATTCATTAGGGAAGCTCAGTCAGCAAGAAAGAGGATTCTGTTACCCAACAAATAACTGTTCCATATGGAATGTATGAGAATTTTAGAGAAGAGCTAATCAAGTTATTAAGTTGAGACAATGACATTCACATGAGATTGGAGAAGAAGAAAAAAAAAGGAATCCTCAGCATGGCAGCCTCTCTCACTACCTGTCCCTCTCTTAAAAGGTAAAAATCTCAATTACAGTAGGAAGATGAGACACTCTTGAGAAAAGAGCAACGCATCACAGTAGAAGGGATCAATCAGAAAATAAAATATTTCAGGGAACATATGATGTGCCACTAGAAGAGTTTTAATAGAAAGGAAAAAAAGGATTCCTCCTTCAATGAGTAATTCATACTTAAATATAGGATATTTTTGCTTTATTTTTGATACCTGCCTATCTAAAGGCAGTTGAAGAAGTTCTTTATCACTGTAAGCCAACACTTCACACATTCTTTACTACCACCATTGGTGGCAACTAGAGGAACACAAAGTCTTGTTGTCTTTTGCCACCTACATGAAATAACCATTATGTTTTTTAACTTTATTATTTGTATAACATTGTACCACACATTACGTTCTGATAAACACCTTCCCTGTTCCAAACAGTTTACGTTGTATGGGTATACGCAGTAGAATACAAGACAATGAAAAACAGAGCTTACAAGTATTTCCCTTTGGCTCTAACAATCTTGAAATTTAATTTCGGTTAACAAGTCTAACCTTGATTTGCACACTAACCTTGATTTGCAGGATACTGTTTATGTCCATACAGATCCCCTGTATTCGAAGAATCCTTCTCTCTAAAATTTTCCTTCAGAATAGGCATGTGCAGCACAGAACCATAATCTGTGCGAAGCTTGATGGACATCTTTAACTTGTGACTGTTTAAGAAAACAAAACATATTAAATCTTGATCTTCTAATATTACAGACGCTCCCTCACTTATGGAAATTCGTGCTTACGGAAAAAGCTCTGTAAGCTAAAAATTGGAGGGTTTGCCCCCCTCCCCGGTAATGGTTGGGGATACATTTCCAACTTATGCAAAATTCAACTTCAATTTTTTTTTTAAATATTAATATTTTCCTTTCACTATTACCAGATAGCAGTTTTTCCCAAAAGGTGGACCAGTCACTATCAGACTTGGATTACAATTAGACCTAATCAGAAATTTTCCATTGAAACTGTTTTATCAAGCCTGAAATGTCTTACAAAAGTGAATCAGATTTGACTATCTTTTGCAGAATCATAGGCAGGGTTCTTAGAGAAACCTTCCTGGTTCCCCACCAGTTCACCCGGCAGCTGCTGGGGACCCTGAGCTTCCCCGGTCTGAAACTACATGGCAGTTGTGCCATGCAGGCTGCTCCAGAGCCGGCGATCCCAGGTTTCCAGGGTCCACAACTCCATGGCAGTCCCACCATGGCAAAGCTGTCAAAATCCTCATCACAGAGCTGAGAGCCGGACAGCCCTGTAAGCTCCGCACCTTGCCAGGATGGCTCTCAGAACATAGGCTCCTGGATTCACAGCAAGGAACCTGTAAGCCCTGGGAGCCTAAGCTTGAGCCAGGATTCCCAGGCTCCCTGCTACGGAGGTAGGAGCCTGGAAGTCCTGGAACTGGCTTCCATACTCCACGGATCTGGGGAGCCCCACCATGAAGACTGCCCTGGAACCAAGTATCCCAGGGCTTCCAGACTCTGAGGCGAGCTGGCTAGGAGTCTGGAAGGCCTGATGTCACTAGCCCCAGGGCACTCTTCATGGTGAGCATCTCCAGAGCTGCAGACCCTGGAAGCCCCAGCAGCTACTGACTGAAAATGACATTTTTGTCAGTTTCAGCACTACTAAATATCAGTTTCAGACAGCAGCTGCCTGTCGCTGGCCTCATACTTTTTATTAGAAACAGCATGTGTAGGTGTTTACAAAACTAATTATTTTAGGTAAATTTTCAGTTTACAGTAGACTCTTGATTATCCAGGATTGAATTAACCAGGATGTGGGTTAACCAGGATGTCAAAAAAACATATGTGCAACTCGCAGGGCTGACTCTGACTTTGCTGCCGCCCCAAGCACACACACAAAAAACCCCACCAGGGCACAGGGCAGCAAGTGAACCAACACCACCACCCCCCTCGGGCGCTGGGTGGCTGGTGAACCAACCCCCCCACTCCACATATTGCCTATGGATGGTGATTATCCAGGATTTTATTAACCAGAATTATTTTTTTCCCTATCATCCTGGATAATCAAGAGTCTACTGTATAATGAAATCTGAATTGGACCAAATTCAAGTTTTTTTAAATGAAACCAAATTTGAAGTGAACTGAAAATCCTGAATTTCAGTCAGCGCTATAAACAGTCTCAAAGGAGTGCCTGCCTCATATTAATGTTTTTAGACATACCAATAATTTTATGATAGCTGTTCTTACCTTACGTCATCTAATGGTATAGGCTTTGCATTATCAGCCACAAACATATCATGGGTTCTCTTCAAGGATCTGAACACCAATGTGTGCACAGAGTGTTTCTGCACTTCCTGCAGAGAAGATACATTCAATTATACATGACAATAATTTAATGAAAAACCTGAAAATGTCAATGAAAATTAAAGTAGTGATTCTTGCCATCCGTATATAAGAAATGGCCTGTGTTTAGCTTGCTATAGTACAACGTGTGCTTGAGTTAAATTAAAAACTAGTTTTGTGTAGGAGAGAGTTTCATCTTCCCCATCCCCAAACTTAAATCCATACTTAACTATTTCTCCCTTTCATGGGATACCCTGATGATCAAAAATGGCAGGCAAAAACTTTCAACAACATTCTGTGTTTCCAACTATAGGCACAGAGATTAATTTAATGAAGACACAAACAAAATGCTTTTCACTAATGCTTGTCAGCTCCATTTTTATAAGTAACTAATAAAGCGAGTCAGAGAGCAGGACTCCCTATAAATTTTATTTTATTGCCTAAATAAACAAACAAAAAGATTTACAAAGTGCCATGCACATTGTTACCTTTGTGCATGCCTCTGATCAGAAAACTGTACAGTAGTGTTCTTCTCAGCTCAAAACCAGTACCACTTGTTTTCATTTAAATAATCAAATTATTTTGTTTTAAAAAGAAAAGGTTTAGAATACCATGCAGTTGTGAACAAGACTCAAGCAAATTAACAAAACTTTAATGTTAGTATTTCTACCACAACTGTATTAGCATTTTATCCTCCTTGAAGACACAGAAAGAGGGCCATGAATGTAGAGACAGTCATCAAGTTTCAAAGAAAAAAAAAGAAAAAAGGAAACTGAGTGACTTGCTTAGTGCCATCCACATTACATCTTTCTGTCATAAACACTTTAGAAATGTATGTTTAATAAGTGTTATGTAAACAACTGGCAACTAAAGCATTAGTTTCTTTTACTAGTGGGAATTGAATCCAAACAGAAAAGAATTACAATAGATGCTAGAGTCACTGTAGTCCAATGAGAGGAACATGGACCAAGTCAGGAAACTAGTTCTATTCCTAGCTCATTCACTGACCAGATGTTTAGCTTCAAACAAACTACTATCTTTCTCAGGTGCACCCGGTGTAAAATGCGGACTATCAGTACTTTTAATCTCAGTTCTCTACATGGGCTCAGTTCTCATCACCTAACCTCAAAAAATAGAGAGGTAGGAGCCCAGAGATGAATGGACAGAACTGATTAGAAGCATGTAGAGATTGCAAAGCCTAGGACCACTTAGTTTAGAATGGGAAGCACAGTATCCTGACGGAAAATGTACAGATAAGCAAAGTAAGAAAAATGCTGCTTGAGAATGTATTAAGTGTGTGACTGAAGGATATTACTTTCTATATTTTGACAAGTGACGTTGACAATTTGTTTTAACAATTATCAAGCTTTAACTTTGAGTTAACATCTACAGTACTGTCATTAAATACCGTATTTACCGGCGTATAAGACGACTGGGCGTATAAGACGACCCCCAACTTTTCCAGTTAAAATATAGAGTTTGGGATATACTCGCGGTATAAGACTACCCCTCTTCCAACGCACACCAAATAAAAATTAAAAAAACATCAGATTTGAAGGGGGTCAGGATGGTCTCAGGGTGTCTGCAATGCTCACCCTTTTCAGCAAAGAAACCCTCACATACCCAGTGAACAGACTCAAAACCAGTTACAGGCAATGCCCCTGGGGAAAAGCCACCCCACTCCCAAATCAACCCCCACCAATCCCAACTCACTCCAGCCTCCACTTCCTAAATCACCCCACCTCAAATCTCCACCCACACCACCCCCTAACTCACTCCAGTCCACGGCCCCAAATCCCCGGCCCCACCCCACCTCCAGTCTCCACCCCCGCAACCTTCTTACTCAGCGGTTCTCAAACTAGTTTGGAGACCGCGACCCCTTTTTGTGATCCGGCGGCCCCTGGCGACCCCCTCCGCCGAAAAGACGCCGGATTACCAAAAATAAACAAAAAAAACCCCCACACACAAAAAGTGTGTGCGCCCCCGTCTCCCGTCCCCGCCACGGGCTGCTGTGACCGCCCCGGTCTCCCGTCCCCGCCGCGCGGGGGGGGGGGGGGGGGGCTGCCGGCTGATTCGCAGATTCTTCAGTCCGGCTCAGCACCCGCCCTATAAGACGATACCCGGCGTATAAGACGACCCCCGACTTTTGAGAAGATTTTCCTGGCTTAAAAAGTCGTCTTATACGCCAGAAAATACGGTAATTATTGTCCAGCTCTCCACCAGAAAATACGGTAATTATTGTCCAGCTCTCCACCCACATTTTCCTGGACTGTGAAAATGTAAGTGGATAAAAATAGGAATGAAATAAAAATGAAAATAAATACTATTTGTTAAAATGATAAAGCAAAAATCTTATTCTGAAAACCCTAAATATAACTCAACAACATAATTAACCAGATAATCTGCTGGTCTGATCCAGTACTGCAATTCCTATGTTTCAGGACAATGATACATGCTTTTGTAAAGTACTTTGAGATCTACGGAAACTAATACTAATTATCTGATGATGGGACCTAAGCGAAGTGCGTCTGGTGGCTTTCTGTCCAGTTTCACCTGCAAGTCCTCCATATAAATGCCACAAACCCACTGATAATGTCAACAGAGGCCAAGGACCAGCGAGACCGGCAGAGTCATTGTCGGGTGTCAGGCTCACAGGGCAGCGGCGGCGACACCTTCCCCGGGCGCTTAAAACGGGAACGTTTTCTGCTGTATCTCGCCAGCGGCCCCGGGGCGCCTTCGCTTCCTGCAGACGCTGCCCCGGGCCGAGGAGCAAAGCCGCCCCCGTGGGACTCACCCGCCCCGTCGCCGTACACACCGCAGAGCGACCGGCAGCTGCCCCAGAGCCCGTTCACCCGGGGCCGCCACGGCGGCGCGAGGCTGGCGACTCCGGTCCCACCACGGGGGATGGGGGGGACCCATCCCCACGCCTCAGCTCATCCCCTCCCCGAGGGAAACAACCCACCACGGGCACACCGGAAACGGGGGGGGGGCTAATCGCAGCCTCGGGGGCAGCGGGAGGCCGGAATCCCCCGCCCGGTTCTCCGGCCCGGGCGCTCCTCGCTTCGGCAGCGCCAAGCCCCTCACGCGGGGCGCGCTGGGGTTTCGGGGGCCCGACAGCCGCAGGGGCGGGCCGAGGCCGCTCTCTCACCTCCACCATGATGCCCGCTGTCCCCAGGGGGAGACTGGCCGCGCACCCCCTCTCCGGCCCGCTACGGAGACACTTCCGGCGCGTGCCCGGCTGCCCCGGAACTGACGCACTGAGAAAGACGCATGCGCCATCGAATGAGAAACGGCGCTGGTGGGGAAGCGGCGGGTTCGATTCCTTCCACCGCCACACGCCCGCGCGGTTTCTGACGCGGCTAGGCCGGGGGCGTGGCCAGGCCCGGGGCACTGGGCGCTGCGAATGGATGAAGCGGTTCTAGCCCGCAGCAAACGCCACGCGCCGCCAGGGGGCGTGGTTTAGGGCCCCTGGTATCCGGTGAGCTTGGCCCGTCGAGCGCTGTCAGCGCCCCTTGCGAGCCCCCCGCCGTGCCACACCCCACAGCTACTGGCACCCGCCCCCTCGGGCGGGCGGACTTGGCCAGCCGGGCTGGACCAGACTCCTTTGGGCGGAGCGCGCCTGCTCCCGCGAAGCTCGCTCCCGTCGAAGCGTGCGCCCCGAGCCCGGGTAGAAGATGGCGAGGGGAGCGATGCTTTGCAAACCCGTTGACGGTTTTTACAGACTGCTCCAAAGCAGCTTGAGAAGCAGCTTTAATTGACCATAGGATCAAAGCCTGACCCTGCTCCCGCTCCGCTCCCCGCCGAGTACGACCACGCCCACTTTCTGGACCCCATAAAGCGCGCGCCCACTTACGAGCATTTCACCCAGATGGTAAAAAAATAATCAACAACTGAAAAAGGGTATTTAGAAGATACACACTTGGGCAGATTTAACTTAACAGCTGCTGCAACATGTTTTAGCCCGGTTACACTGTGTCATTTCCACTCCTCAGTCATGGGGGATTACTTGATGAATATATCTAGCCATGTGCCAATTAAGGTCTGGAAAAAATGACCTGTGAGGGAAGATTGAAACATGATAACAGTTTTCAAGTGTGTACAAATAAAGTACCATATTTTTACAAAAGCTTTCTTACAATCTATAGGTATCACTAACTGCTACTGATAGCACATTTCTAGCAATTTCACATATACTATAGTAGTGCAAGAAACTGCTCCCTGTAGGCATTTGCCTCATCAGGTTCAACACAATTTACAATCTACACTTTAAAAAAAAATTAATCTACACTTATCAATAAGTGTTACTGGTAGCACATTCCTATGCAGAGTGGAATTCTACACTACACCTGCATACCAGGTAGATGTTTTGTATAAACAGTTGGTGCATGGAGCTATTAACCATGGGGACAGAGCAACTGCAATTACTGATACTGAACAGAAGAGTGCAATAGTTAGCTTTCTAAAATATCCTGTACTGTATTTCAGTAAGCAGCTGTAATAAACAAGAGTGCTGAAAAGCATGTTGACAATTCCAAAATTAGAAATGTCTCTGGAGTATTGGTTTCTGAGTTTAGTTGAATTTTATAAATCTTCATCCAGCTTTCTAATCTTATTGTAGAATGTAGAGAAATATTTTAGTAAAATTTTCCTAATTAATAGGAATTGCAATACTCAGAAAAGAAGAAAGTCCTCATGTAGACGTCACGGTGCCATTTGAAAACTGGTCACCTGCCTTCCACAAGGCCCGAGCATGGAAGACGCTGAAGTACACCCCTTCACACAACGCACAGTCAATCTGTGGAACTCCTTGCCAGAAGATATAGTGAAGGCCAAGACCATAATAGGGTTCAAAAAAGAACTAGATAAATTCATGGAGGATAGATCCATCAATGGCTATTAGCCAGGATGGGCAGGAATGGTGTCCCTTAGCCTCTGTTTTCCAGAGGCTCGGAGTGAGTGACGGGATAGGTCACTTGATTACCTCTTCTGTTCATTCCCTCTGGTGAAGCTGGCACTGATCACTGTTGGAAGATGGACATTTGATCTGACCTAGTAGTGCCATTCTTATATTCTTATGTTCTTTTGATCCATGCAGAAGTACAATGCAAACAATGAAAAAGGTGCACATTTCCAAAAGGTCAATTTTTTTCCCTGTAGCTTTAAAAGACCTAAGGCCAAGTTCACATCTCTGGTAATTTAATTTAGTCCAGCAAATTTACACTAAGGATGAATTAGGTCCTATTTCAGCAGTAATTATTACAGGCAAGTGTCTTGACTATAATATGCAGGAATCTGTTTTTATTTTCTGCAAACCAATTACAGCTGGAATTTTGAAATTCTAACCACAGAAAAAATATTTATTAATAATTATTTAGAACAAGTTATAATCATTTGCACACATTTTGAAGTGCTGTTTACAAGACTGGTGTAAACCGTTCAGAGTGTCTTACACATCTTAAAAAGTGCTTACTCCCAAAGTAAGGTGACAACATTATATTTAGTTTGAAACTCATTTACAAGAAACATTTGGAACAAATATTTGCTACCAGTAAGAACAACAATTTGAAGGGATCAGAGATTAGTATCTGCCTACACTATTGTTTTCATAGTCAATATATTCTTACAACACTATTTGTTTAAAAAAGACATTTCTAAATCAGTTGCTAAACAACAGTGGTCTATTTTTTTCAAATTTAATTCTGTAAACACTATGTCTTATCTGTGGCCTAAGAAAGTCCTGTTTCCTCCCACATCTGGTCTTATGCCAAAAACAGATTTATCTTTGCTATGAGAGTCACTAGTTCAATGCCCTTGACTTGTTTGACTTCGTGGGCTGATTAAAAGGGCATTGTACCATTGATCAGGCAAGCCAACAGAACAACTACTTCAGCTCCTGAAGAAAGTATCCATTCATTATTTTCAGCTCTAACGGTAAATATCCTTTTGTGTCATGTATGACATAGTGGAAGTAGAGCTCCTGACACACCATGGAGTTTACTATTTTGTCATCACAAATACTTGGCATGGCAAACTTTCAACAATACCATTACACCTGTAATTCAGGAAAAGTTTTTATCCTTTGAAGTCATGAAGAATAAGGAGGGAGAGACATGAAAAATAAAGTGTTAAACTTTTCCTTGTTGGGGGCTCTGAAAAAGTGTGTTTTCAGTATTACTAGTAACTGTAGTGTGGTCCCCATTGTACGGTAGTGTATGCAATTTGAAACTACAAAATATGTATGTTGTCAAAAATTGTTAATTTGTTGTGCTTTTCTAGTAAATCCTTGGAAAACACAACAAATACAAACAAAATGCTATATTTTAACAACAGTACAAGAGAAGCCAGACAGGCCAATCGAACATAATAGGGTGGGATAGGTCAAAAACTGAATTTCAACCAGGAAGAGCAAGGAAGTCACATGGGGGAAATTGTCTATGGCTCACACCAATGCCCCATCTAGGAGAGGGTCAGCAGAGAACTGGATCCTGTCATCATAACTGCATGTTTCTATGGGAATGAATTAAAGTTTATTTAATTTTTATAAGAGGACATTACAAGTACCAAGTATTCAAGAATGTATTTTTAGTTTCAAAAGAAGAACCAAAGGGAAGATAATTAAAAACTTGTAAATGTATTAGCAACTTTAGTTATGAGGAAGGATTGTCATGTGGTTAGGACTTTAGGCTGGAACTCATGAAACCCAGTTTCTGTCCCCTGCTTCACCACAGGTTTGCTATGTGACTCTGAGCAAGTTGCTTAGGCCCAGATCCTCTAAAGAATTTATGCCCCTAATTCCCATTAATTTAAATTGGAGATATGAGCCTAAATATCTTTTGAGAATCTGAGCCTTAGCCTCTGTATGCCACAGTTCCCCATCTGTAAAATGGAGATAATAGTACTTCCCTTTCTCAGAGGGGTGTTGTGAGTATAAATACATTAAAGATTGTAAAGTGTTCAAATACTATGATAATGGGGGGCATATAAACACCCAGGATAGATTCTAGGTGATGCCTTTTAGTAGTATCTAATCAAGTAAAATCAGTACAATAGGATACTGTAGTACTATTGCTAATTTTTGGCTTCTGTACATTCTTTCAACGCACATCAATAGGAAATGTGTGTGGTACAAAATGTAATAGTGATATGGGTGTCAATGCACAAGGGACCAAATTCAATGCAGCAGCACCTGCTTAGGCCAGGCCTGCAGTTAGTCCAAGATGTTTAATAATTAAACCCACAATCAGGCTAAACTGTGCTCCCATATTTCCTGTGTCTACAGGAATTTTGATAATGGTACATATTCTGAAAAAGAGTCTAAGACATGCAGTTTTATCGGGTCCCCTCTCTGTTTTTCACTAAAATTTTCACCTAAGGAAAGTGTAGCTTTACAGGGGAACTTATGTCCCCCTTATTATCTCCCAAACTATTTTGGATTGAATAAAATTATCTGTCACCATAGAATGAAAATGTGCTTTTTATAATGCTCCTTAGTTTTTGTTCTGTTTGTTTTATAAATGTCCATTTGCTGGAGCGTTACCTTATTACTACAGGAAAATATACTGCATTTCATTTATAATTTAAACGAAAATTACAGAAGGAAATAGCCAGTGATATGATAAAACCGTGGTTATATGAGAGTCTTGATAACTGGGAAGTGTTTTCTAATACCTATTGAACAAATGTGGGACAGTATTAATAAGGATATAGTTTAATAAAATACATGCTCGTAAATTCCATATATGTGTCTTTTTAGGGAAAAAATGAGAGTAAATAGTAAATCAATGAAGTAACGAATCTATGGCTGTATTTATATACAGAAATCACAGTTATAAGTTCACCTCCAAACACGCAGTAAAGAGGGACAAATCCCATGCTCTTCTGCTCCTAAAAAGCCCCCTACTATTTGAACTCAAGAAAAACTAGCTGTAGTAATTTAAAAACCTTGTTACAGGGCACCCACTAGCAGGGTATGTAACTACACGTTTGCGGATTTCTGCCTTTCAGTCAAGTGGAAGGCGACAGGACATACCACTGGCTTTTATATTAAACAGTTTACACACTGAGGTGAGGATTTTTTCTGCTTCAATGTGAGTATGAAACTTCCATTAGCTTTTGCAGGAATTATGCACACATATCTAGGCATAAAAAGATAAATACCCACTGTATTTGTCACAAGTCCATATTCAGCATCTAGTAGATAAGGATTAGAAGCCCCAGGGAACTTCTTTTGGATAGTATTCTTTGGGTGAGATTGTCAAAGGCCAGGAGAATTAGGCACTTATCTTCCATTTGTGCCTTTGAAAATCTCACCCTTAACATCAACTGAATTTTTATTACCTCAAAATGTTCATGCCCACTGTGATTATACAATTCAGCTTCAATATAAGGATTCCCATGGTTTTCTCTAAAAATATAATAAATTATATATTCTATAAATTAAGTACATTTTCTTTCTTATGTTAATGGCATTTAATGCCTCTTTTGACACATTGTGATGGTTGCCATTTAATAAGACACTTTAAGTATACAATATGTTCTTTAAAAATGTCTTTATGCACATTTTATTATTTTATTATCATTAACAAATCTATGATGTTCCTTTTGATTATGTAATTTACTTTTGCAGTTAAGGGGAAAGAGTATCTTAAATATGTGTAATTTAATTATTTAAAATTATTTTTATTTTGTTATTTTTTAAATCTAAGTATGACTGAAGTAATGTGAAGTAGTGTTGTTTTGTGCCTAAATTATTAATTTGCCTGTTGAATAGAACTGAGCAGAGAATTATTAATTACATGAATGTAGACTCTTTCCTGTTTGTGAATTTCCTCAGCAAGCTTTGCTATTCAAATGTCTTCACCATATTAATAATAATTTCTACAAATTATTTTTGAACTGTAGTTTGATTGTGAGCAAGTCACTAGGGATATTCAAAATTCTTTTTTGTTGGCTCATTTTGGCTGTTTACTGATTGTGCAAGTACAGCTCTTAAAATCCATTTTGGATATTCGCAATTGTAAATTCATAATTATCCTTCTATGATTGTTCTCTTATATTTGCTTAAAATGCGCTGCTACTGTGAAAATTCCTGCTTGTCAAATGACAGGAGAACAGATGAAGAAATGAAGTCAGGTTTTATGGTTAAAATGAATATTTTCAGAACGTTTCTTGAGATACAGAAGAAACATTTTGGATTAAAAAAGATCTACTAAGGATTTTGTTTTAGTGAGGGTAAATGAGGCCCAAGATAGTAGTGTTAACATTTGTAATGGATTTTCAAATATTTTACTTACTATTAAACCCTCCCCTATCTCTTCTAATTACATCAATATTAACCAGGACACTTATGAGTCTGCATCTAGTTGGCAATCCAGTCTTCCTGTTTATCCCAGGAGTTATGTTGCATATTCTGGGTCTGATTCTGCCAACAATTTTGTGAGCACTTGTGAACTCAAGTGAATAGCCCTATGATGCCAATGACCACTTTCTTAAATAAGGGTTTGCAGGTTTGTTCCATTTTTATCAGCACTTTTGGTTTGTTTTCCAATTTTTTTTTAAAAAAATACATGTATAGGTTGTAAACTCTAGGCTAGATATTGAGAGGTACTCAGCTTCCTTTGAGGCATCTTAATGGCTTTTCAAAAGGGCTCAGCATTCAGTGAATCCTGCTGACAACAGTTGGGCGCTGAGCAGTTTTCAAAATCTAGCCACATAGGTGAGCAAAAGGAAGCTGAGGTCTTCTGAAAAATCTGGCTCCAGTTGTGGGTGCTGAACATTTTTGGAAATCAGACTTTAAAAAAAAAATTAAGATATTCGATAGGAATCAACTTATTTCAATTAAATTATATTAATTATATATCTATAAGCCCCAAACGAACAAAGCACTTAAGAATGTGCTGAATGTTTAAATTCATGAGTAGTCCCATTGAAACTGAAATGCTATAGTGCTTTGCTGGATAAGGATTATATTTTGTAAGCTCTTTGGGGCAGAGCTACCTTTATTATATATGTGTGTGGTTCCTAGCCCACTGGGACTCTAATCCCCGATCAGGACCTTTAAGGGCTGCAGTAAAAATGATAGTTATCCTGTAAGCATCATGTACTTGCCTCAATAGCCTTCCTGAGGTTTGATACTAGAAATGTATGTCGAAGTATGCACTTTTCAAGTACCCCATGGCTGTACAATATAGCTTAGCATTGTTTATTAGATGATTTTGATACATATATAATGACATATTTTTAAAAGTCTAAGGCTTCCAAGAGGAGAAAATAAGTAACTTGCTCTTTTGTGACATTTGACATCATTTTCCACACCTCAGTTGGCTGATGTGCACCTTTTTAAGTGTTTCAAAAAGCTAATGATTTTTAGGAAAATATTAAATTCATGTAATTTTAAGAAGAGGATTTATATATTTAAACTATGATTTTCAGGATTTATATATTTAAACTATGCCATCAGATATACGGGGTACGTGTAACATGTAGATAAGGCCTCCATGTAGATGTTGCTCAACTGGGAAATTTGTTCAGGCACAAAGTGAACAAAGAGATTAAATATTAACAGAGGAATGATAACTCTTCTTTCAGGTTAGACCTATCATTAGCAAGCCAGGAGACTTCAGACTTTCTGGTATATATATGAACACAAAAGTGCCTTTCATTGTCAGTACCTTCAGCAGGGGAAGGTTACCAAGCTGTTTAAGCAAGCCAGCATCATGAAACTGCTACTACTGTGTCTGCTCTGTGTTTCCATAACTAAATCCCTGGCTCCTGTAGATTATGATGAGGAGGTTGTAGTAGTGATAATAATAATTAATAATAACAATAGTAATGCTTAATCTTACTTAGTTGTATGTATGACTTTATAAGCTTTTTAATTTAGTTAAGTTACAAAAATAAAATGTTAAATTATCTCAAGAACATATTCATCCTCAATTTAAGGTGTTCAAGGAAAATTGTTTGTAATTATTTTTTTCTCAAATGAGTAACAGCAAACTGTAGTGTTTTCCCCCCTGTTTTCTGATGTATTTTCCTTCTCTTTCCTCTCTCTCTCTTTGTAGGAAAGTGACCACGCTGCCACGGTAAGATTGGATTTAATTACGTGTTCAGACATATTCAAGTAAGGATGTTATTTAGAAATTTTAGCATTTATATAAGAGCATGAGAAACAAACTCTGTGTAAGTAAAAGAGTGGCAAAATGTGTGTTAAATAATGCCTTGAATTCAATAGGAGTCTTTCCTATTCATTGGGCTTTGAATCAGGCTCTAAATGAGCAACAAAAGGAAGGAACTGATTTCCAGTTCATACTGCACTGGAGTTTGAAAGAGAGAGGTAACATTCTGAAACAGAATTAAAAAACAACAAACAAACAAAAATATTCACAAGGCCAGTCTAAAATTAAGGCATAAAAATGTGTATAGCTGGTACAGTAAACCCTCGATTTAACGGACCTCAATTTAACGGACTTCGGATGCAACGGACAAAATTTCTGAGCAAGTCTGATGCATCCGAAATCCATTTCTCGCGGGCTGGCTGCTGGCTCCCGGCTGCTGCCTGAGTCACAGCAGAGGACGGGCTGGCTGCCGGCTCCCAGCTCCCGCCCGGGTCCAGGCAGCGGGCGGGCTGGCTGCCGGCTCCCGCCCGGGTCCAGGCAGCGGGCGGGCTGGCTGTCGGCTCCCGCCCGGGTCCAGGCAGCGGGCAGGCTGGCTGATGCTTCCCGGCTGCCGCCCAGGTCCCAGCAGCCGGGACCCGGGCGGGCTGGCTGGCGGCTCCCGGCTGCCGCCCGGGTCCCGGCAGCGGGCAGGCTGAGGAGCTGCCGCCCCGACCCTGTGGCGGGCGGGCTGCTGCTCCGACAGCTCTTTTTTATTATTATTAAATAACGGACTTTTTGATTTAACGGACACCCCCTTGCCCGAATTAGTCCGTTAAATGGAGGTTTTACTGTATATTAATTTTGCTTAAAGAAAGAAATGTAAGAGAAGTCAATATTAGATTTAAAATTGGATTTTAAAAAAATCTTGTACAAATCCCTACACAAATGAACACCAGGTCAAAAATAATAAATTATTTCACGTGAGATAATTGGCTGGGTCTATAAATTGAATATGTTTCTGATATACTATTTTACTAAATAACTTTCCGGCCATTTTCTAACATACACACTGCTTATTTCTGATCTTTCTAAGAGTTGAATCTTGGAGACATTACATACGTGGGTCTTCCTTACTTGTGAGAGTAAACTCATTGACCTCACTGGGCTACTCACAGTGTGTGAAGGATCAGATCCAAAATCCTGAATTTTTTGGTCAATCCTATTTCCCTTGTTCAGCAGATTGTTATCCATATAAATGACTAATTCCTTTTTGACTCCTATTAATAACTTGGAGCTCCATGTCCAGCGGCTATGAGTTGTACAAAATAATCTATTTCTTTTTATCAGGTTTTAGTTTCTTGCTATTTATTTTTTCTGAACCTTTTCTGTTTTTGCTATTTCTGTTTTGAGATGGGAGGCTAGTATTACAGGGGGATTACAATATTTTCAGTATTAGTTTCCAATTTAATTTTTTAACTGTCCTAACAAATTGTTTGCTTTTTTAATGCCAAAGTACATTGAACAGATGTTTTCATTCAGCTACCCACAATGATACTTAGATCTTTTTCCTGCATTGAATTAGTGTATTTCTTATGACTAAAATGTGTGTGTGAGAGAGGGCAAAATGACATCTAAACTCTAATTTATGTTATTTTTATAGTTTATACTGTTAATGTACCTGCTTTTAAAATAACTCATTATAAAGAGTTTTTCTCCTTCTGGCTTTATGTAGGCTCATGGCAAAGAAGTGGATGCTCGAGGTCACAGACCAGTAGATAGAAGACGGGAGCCAGTTCCAACTCTCAGACCAGCTCCTCCTCCCATTAGTAAAGGTGGATATCAGGCTCGCCCAACAAGACCACCCACTCGGGGCCAGAAGAAAGAAGGTACCATTTTTCCTGATGCTGGAGGCTGCAGACATGCATCAGACGAGCTAGTAGGTGTATTTGCCTTGTAATTGCAATGGAGACAGATGCACTTAATAGTAATTGTATCCCTGCTTTCAGAAATGTACTAAACCTCACAGTGGTACATTCTGCAGCTCAGCAGACATCTTGTGCTTGGAATGTTCATTGGCGTTCAGGTGGTTATAGTGAATTCGAGGCACTTCCCTTTCTAGTATTTTGATGATACCCTCCAGAAACATTATAGTCATCACTATTTTTTCAAAACTCATCTTTTTAAACTGCTGTGCCTTTAATATTTTTTCTTTCCTTAATGGTTGTGAAGGACAGACAGTTTTCTTAATCAACCAAACACCAAGAAATGACCATTGTAGTTCACTGACAGCCCAATTCTGCTCTCCCCTGCTCATGTTGAAGCAGTACCTGATTGAGCAAGTAGTCTTGTTGATTTCATGGGATTACTTGTTGAGTCAGATCCCACTTATGATGAGCAGGGAGGTGGAACTGAGCCCTGAATGATGAATGTAAATAACTATGAGCTAGATTGTGCCCCCCTTCCATCACTTACATGGTTGTGCATTGGGAGGGAAGGAAAAAGGAGCCTCTCTTCTCACTCTTCATGGCCTGCAAAAGGCTGGCTAGAATTGCAAGGCCTGTGGTTGAAGAGGTGTAGAGACCGCAAATGAGATGCTGCCCTCCATTTGGGGAGCCACTCACTGGACTGGTGCAGTGGAGTAGGCAGAGCCAAGAGTTCGCTTTCCCCTTAGCCCCCCACTGATTCATCACCCTAGAGATGAGAGGAATGAAGATAAAAATATGTAGCTGTATCTTTAGGCATTCCTAATTGAAAGAAAGATATAGCACAGATCTGCTTTAACATATTAATACATTATCCAGAGTATCTTCACTATCAAACATTTTTGCACTATCCTGTGCTGCATGGCTCTGTCCAGCTGGCCAGTATTAAAAGGAATCCCCCACTTTTTAAATTCTGCAAGCATTCATTACATTCCTCTGCCAGTCTTTAACCCAAGCTTCTTCAGATGAGGAGTGTATGCAAAGACAAGTAGTATGTTTAGAGAATGCTAATTTCCCTATACTACACCAGTTATGCATCACATTACCTCAGTTTTGGTCTCCAGTAAAAAGCATAAGTTGTGATCATACTGCTGGGCATCTTAGTACCTGAGAACTTATTACTTCTAACTAGATATGACTCAGAAAAGTTTGTTAAAGTTCAGTTACTCAGAAACCCAGGATTATTTTGGAGGCCTTTTGGAGGTTGGGTACTTTCGGCCTCACACTGCTTCGAAAATTGATGCTTTTGTATTTTCTTCGTCTGTTTTGGTATATTTTCATCCTTAAGAGGAATAGTGACTGATCATAGAATCACAGAATCATAGAATATCAGGGTTGGAAGGGACCTCAGGAGGTCATCTAGTCCAACCCCCTGCTTAAAGCAGGACCAATCCCCAACTAAATTATCCCAGCCAGGGCTTTACTACAATAATAGTGCCAGTTTCCCAAGGAGATAATTTTTTAAATCTTTTTGTGTATGGCTGTTTCACATGAAAGATACTTATACCTTATGAACCAGAGTAAAGTTAATACTTAATTCTGTGATTATGGGGTAGGGACATATATCTCAATATTTTTGGGTACCTGATAGGGCTGTAGTGCTGGATGAATCATAATTTTGTAGCTGCAGCTGGTTAAACCATGAACAGTTGGTAGTCCAGGAAAATTAGCCAAAAGTATGTGGTGGGTCACAGATATTAGGAGGGTCTCTCCCTCCCAGAACTTTAATGTTATCAGAAGGGATCCTCAACTGAAGCCTGAGCCTGCTTTCTCCATTTAAGACAGCAGGTTTTTTTCCAATAAATTGAATGTCTGAAGTATTTTGAGACCTTATTGAGACAACAAAATAAATGGCCTAGAGTTGCTACATGCTCAGCACGTTTGAAAATCTGGTTACTTGTTTAGGTATCTAAATATGAGATTGGGAACCTAACTTTAGGCACCCAGTTTTATAAATCTACAGCACTTGTAATTGACTCTTTCCCCTCACTTTTTTAGGGAGTGTTGTGTCCGACTGGGTGTGAGCTGCAAACTGCAATGATAAAACAGGAAAAAAGTGTAAAATCCAACATTCGGGACCTACAGAGCAAAGTAGACAAGCAGTCCGAAACCTCTTCAATATTCTATGAGTATATGAATACACTACAAGATAAACTGGCACTAAGCCAGAAACAAAGAAAAGGTACATTATTGTTATGCATTGTTGCAATAAATCAGCATTACAGACAAATTTGCTTTGTTACAAGTACTAAATATAGAGGGCTTATTAAAAAAGGTTACAGATAGGAGCATCAGTCTAAGTAACTAGAGGGTCACAAATCCATAAAATTAATTCTAAAAAATCCTAGCTGAGGGGCCAAAGACCTGATTCTGCTTTTGTTGACATCAAAGGTAAAACTTGCATTGGACCTCTAGACCTGTGTCAACCCAACAGAGGAACACTTTCAGTTGGCCCAGGTCAGCTGACTTGGATTGCAGGGCTTGGGCTGCAGCACTGTAAAATTGCTCGGCTCCAGCCTGAGCCTGAACAGCTACCCAGCCATTTTTAGTCCTGCAGCCTGATCAAGGCCAGCCACAGTCGTGCTGCAGGTCTTTTATTCCAGTGTAGACATAACCTAGATGTCCCCAGCTGCTGGACAGCCAGCATAAAATTCTGTGAGGGTGTTTACTTGGTAGAATATAATCACAGCAAGAAATCTGTCAGTTTATATTGAGCCATAATACAAAGTATGCCCTTGTTACAGGAGCTAAAGCTCTTTGCACACTGTGAAATCAGGGAAGAGAGGAAAAGGACACACAGAGCACTCTTTTCATTTCTACAGTGGAAGTAAAATCTCAAATAATACTGACTGGATCATGGATTACAATTTGGATTAGAATATACTAGTTGGAAAACATGTTGAAAGTTGTGACAGTTATAATTCTCTTTTCTAGACAATGAAAATGTAGTTTCTGAGTACAACACAGAGATAGAGCAGCACTATACGTACATCAGAGAGAACACAGACAACAACATCCCATCTAGCCTCCGAGTCCTCCGTTCCGTTGTGGATACCTTACATAAAAAGATACAAAAACTGGAAAATGCTATAGCAACCCAAATGGACAACTGCCGCTCTTCGTGCATTGTTTCCTGTAATATCCCAGTGGTGTCAGGCAAAGGTAACTCATTTACATGTACAAAAATCTCTCCCTTCCATCATTTATATCATTGTACAACTGCACAGATGCATTATCGGCACAAGTTCACATTCCTCTGAAGCATATGACACCAGCCACCAATCAAGATACCAGAGTTGATGGACCACTGGCCTGATCCAGCATGGAAAATCATATGTATTACTGGTCTTATTTATCTATTGTGGGTGGGATATTCAAAAGCACCTAAGTGATTTAGGAGCACAAGTCCCACTGACTTTTAAAAAGGCATTGTGTGTCAATGGGCCCGGTGCCCCTAAGTCACTAAGGAGTGTTTTAAAATCTCATTTTATAAAGGATAGTGGGACAATACAGATATATTATTCTTTCTTTCTTTCATGATTCCCTCCTATGTCATTTTAATTTATAATTTACATCAAAGTGAAATCGAGCAGAATTAGATATTTTAAGATATTCCTGTATAATTAGCAAATAGAAAGCTATTCTCCTAATTATTGTCTTTATGCAGAGGATTGTTCTACTAGAATTTCACAGATCTCTCAGGAACATAAACTGTTGATTTATGATTGCAGAATGTGAAGACATTATCAGAAAAGGAGGTGATTCATCTGAAATGTACCTCATTCAGCCTGATGCTTTCTTCAAACCATACAAGGTTTATTGTGATATGACCACAGCAAACGGAGGTAAGTGAGAGATAAACTATGGGTCTGTGACAGGGATAACTCTAAATATTCACAAAAATGAATTTACACTGGTCTTGTATTTCTTTGCATTTGTGCTCATTTGAGATTTTAACTTTTGGCACTAATTATTAGTTAATCTAAAGCAACTGTTCTCATGGTATGGCTTGTGAACCATTGCAGAATGTCATCTACAGAAAGTTTTGAAGACTATGTGCTGAGGGATCTGAGTGCTGGAGTGGAAGGTGGCCCATACATAATAGGATCTTTCTCTAATAATGTGGATAAAGAACTGTTGGATAGTCACTGACTGGGCTTGGTAGATGAAATTTTGATTTGTATATCTTACTGTGGCTAGACTGAAGTGCCATATTACAGCTGTGCTAGGAAGCAAGAAGGGAGTATGACTGCCCTCAGCTCCTCCACATCCTCCAGGTTGGCTATGTTAGGGCTTCCTGGAGCTTGGGTCCAGGACCTATGCAGAGGACAAGGGCTGAGCCCTGGATGTTCCCAATTTGGAGCAAGTGGCTCCTTCCCCACTCTACCCCATTCACTCTTGCTTCATTAGTACTGTGATCACCTCCGTAATAAGAGACCAAACCCGTCCCTTTTGGCCTGATTCTTCCAGCTTTACTCACAGATATGGTACTTCTCAGTGTCAGTAAGGGTGGTAGAACTAGGCCCTTATGCTCTGGGATCCTCCCACCCTGCAGGATCCTAGAGCCTGAGCTCCAGCCCGAGCCCAGAAGTCTACATAGCAATGAAACAGCCCCGTGATCCCGAGCCTTACGATCCTGAGTCTGCTGTCACGGGCCAGCCATAGGTTTTTCATTGCTGTATAGACATACCCTAAGGGTTCAGTCCTGCTCCAGCTGAAGTCAATGGCAAATCTCCCTGTATTAGGGTTGACTGTCTCCAGATAGCCCCCTCGTGGTCAGAG
Source organism: Sternotherus odoratus (assembly GCA_032164245.1). Taxonomy (NCBI): domain Eukaryota; kingdom Metazoa; phylum Chordata; order Testudines; family Kinosternidae; genus Sternotherus; species Sternotherus odoratus. The sequence continues at coordinate 49,958,902 of JAVMKO010000004.1, forward strand.
GTCACTGTAGTGTCCTGCCTCTGTTTCCCCCTATTTAGGACTCCTAACACAGACTCCATATACTTTTCTGTGGTCAGAATACCCATTCTTTGGGTCTGAGTTTATTCATAGAACAAACTAATAATAAAACATACAGTCCCAAATTAAAGTCCAGCAGACAAACATTTATCTCCCTAGTCCCAGGCCTTTCTGCCTAAGGAGGCCTTTCTGTTTCCTGCTTGCTCAGGTCTCTTTGAGGCCTCCCTTCCTGGAGAGGTTTACAGTCTCTCTCTCTCTCTTTTTTTTTTTTCATCCCCCTGCTTGCTCAGGATCTCTCTTGCCTTAGCCGGCTATGCCCAGCCCTTCCTAGCTGGAATCTTAGTCCCAAATCCCAGGACCCTGCTGGAACCTGCACACTCCCAGCAGTCTCTGCTCTCCCTGAGTAAGCACCCATCCATCCACCCACCCCCACCCCTGCACTTACTGCAGCTTCCAGCTGCTCTTTCCAGGGTAATTACCTGATGTCTCTTGAGTTGTGCCTCTGTCAGTAATCAGGGTTGGCTTGGCCCTTGCCCTCCAGCTCCTCTTACACATCCTTTGACACAAACAGCAGCAGGATTATATATACTAACACTATTTGTTCTCTTGTTAATTGCAAATGAATTCACATATTGTTACCCCCTGCAGGATGGACTTTGATTCAGAACCGCCAAGATGGTAGCGTTGGCTTTGGGAGAACATGGGATGCATATAAAAAAGGATTTGGAAATATTGCAAAAAGTGGAGGGAAAAAATACTGTGATACTCCAGGTAAAATTCTGAATACAAACCTTAAAGCTCTTCTTTTATTCAAACTTTTTTCTCAAGTTTCTTAAAACTGTCCACGCTTGATTCAAAGGATGTTCATAAATTGTAGCAGATTTATGGGAAAATGGTAAAGTTGCCTTAAAACATATTCTGAAAGTTTCCTTTTATTGGTTGTCAGGTGAATATTGGCTTGGAAATGACAAAATCAGCCAGCTTACCAAAATGGGACCCACTGAAGTTTTAATTGAAATGGAGGACTGGAATGGTGATAAGGTTTCAGCTCAGTATGGAGGATTCACTATACAAAATGAGGCAAACAAGTATCAGATATCAGTTAGTAACTATAAAGGCACAGCTGGCAATGCTCTTATGGATGGAGCTTCACAACTATATGGCGAGAACAGAACAATGACAGTTCACAATGGCATGTTCTTCAGCACTTTTGACAGAGACAATGATGGATGGTATGTACTTGCACTAGCAATCTTTTATTAATATCAGGATAAAGCAATCAGATTGGAGATGTTACTGCTTTATGTGCGTCTGGATATGCATTGTTCCACAGTCTTTTAGAATAGGCTAATATGTGCTAATTCTGCAAAATTTCACAATCTCTTAGAATATGTTTACTATCTGCTAGTCACCAGCCAAATGCATGCACTGTGCCACTGAAGTATCCAAGAGCAGAATTTGACCAAATGAAATTATGATTTAGTCTGGAGCTGTACCAGAATGAAAGACAGAGCACCTGCAGGCACACTGGAGTGGTGGGTTGAAGTTGTTCTAAGAATCACATCAGCGTACACAGACTGGCACCTTTGGACACTGTATTACCATCCACAGTAACTCATGAGGTTATGGTTCTAATCTTGCTGTCACTGAAGCAAATGAGAATTTTGACACTGAAATCAATGGGAGCAGGATCACTGGGCCTTAGTCAGCAGAAGCCAAAAAGGAAGGAGATCCGGTGATGAAGTTTGCAAAATATCCTGTTTTAAAGGATAAATTCTACCTAATCAAGAAAAGAGAGAATTCCAGTTGTTAGTGATAAAGTGCATAATTTAGATTCTCTTTGGCACTATACTTCTAAAATGCACTCTAACCCTTTTACATGGTCATTTACTCTATTATAATATTTACTAATGGAGGAATTACTTGTATTGGCAAATCCATGTGGTACATTTGCATTAGAAACATATATGCATAATATAACATATTATAGAAACTTTGTGTGCCAGTTTTCTTAGTTTTTAATTAAATTCAATAGGTGAATCCTTATTACCATGCATGGACTTATGCAATGAGTACCAGTGACAGCTATAGAATATTTGATGCGGTAGTTCTCTTTTCTGTAGACATGCAGAAAAAGTGTCCATTACAGTGATCTATCATAAACACTTTTTCACTTTGTTGTTTTTAAAATGTGTGTCATTTTTCATGCTTATCAGAATGATGAATCAGGTATAGTGCAAATTTTCCTGAGCATTTCTACCAATGCACCTCCAGCATTCCTGTTATTTAAATGCTTGACTTCTCTGAAGCAGATATTTCTAATTCTGTGGTAGCCTTATGGAGTGAAGACATACAGTGAAGACTAGAATAAGGTTGCCAGAATAATTTTCACTTCCTTCCAAAGTTGTATTTCAACCAAAGGTATCCAGAAATGAAAATCTATTACATGAACCCACTCTGACACCTTGTTTCTGTCCAGCCTCTTATTGAAACCAAGCCCCATATAAGTTTTAGTTAGGAATGTAATGAAGTCTGTCCTGTGACCATTTCCAGAACTGATAGGTATTACTTGATAAACTAAGGTGATCTTTCAAAAAAGAGGCAGCATAATTGAATACAATTTGTTTGCAAATTCTTTGGGATAGTTTCTTAAAACAGGAGATTGCCTAATAGAGCTGTGTCTTGTTCAAGATTCATTGTAGATGGATGTTTCTTCTAAGCCTAGACTTTTCATTATCAATTTTTTGGCTGTTTGGGCTCAGACCATATACTATTATGCATAACAAATACCCAGATGAAGTGTATAGAAAATTCTCTAGATTATCAATCATCTTGGGAAAGTTCAAAGATAACTTTTACTACATCTTGAGGATCGGAAAACAGATTCATACACGCACACATGCATACATAAATAGGGATATAAGACCATAAGAATGGCCCTACTTGGTCACATCAAAGGTCCATCTAGTCCAGTATCCTGTCTTCCGACAGTGGCCAGTGCCAGGTGCCCCATAGGGAATGAACAGAACAGGTAATCATCAAGTGATCCATCCCCTGTCACCCATTTTCAGCTTCAGGTAAACAGAGGCTAAAGACACCATCCCTGCCCATCCTGACTTATAGCCATTGACGAATCTATCCTCCATGAATTTATCTTGTTCTTTTATGAACCCTGTTATAGTCTTGCCCTTCACAACATCCTCTGGCAAGGAGTCCCCCAGGTTGACCATATGTTGTGTGAAGAAATACTTCCTATTATTTGTTTTAAACCTGATGCCTATTAATTTCATTTGGTGACCCCTAGTTCTCGTGTTATGAGAAGTAGAAAACAAACTTCCTTATCTACTTTCTCTACGCTAGTCATGATTTTATAGACCTCAATCATATCTTCCCTTAGTCATCTCTTTTCCAAGCTGAAAAGTCCCAGTCTTATTAATTTCTCCTCATACAGAAGCTGTTCCATACCTTTCTTCACACAATCCCTATTTTGTAAACATGTATTGTATTGTTTAGCTACAATGCATCTGTCACTATTAACTATGTGTTTCCGTCCCTCTTTCCCCCAACTTCCAGGGTTCATGCAGATCCAAGAAAACAGTGTTCTAAAGAAGATGGTGGTGGTTGGTGGTATAATCGATGCCATTCAGCCAATCCCAATGGCAGATATTACTGGGGAGGACAGTACAGCTGGGATATGGCAAAACATGGCACAGATGATGGAGTTGTATGGATGAACTGGAAAGGGTCATGGTATTCATTGAAGAAGATGAATATGAAGATTAGACCATTCTTTCCACAATAATCATCATTAAAATGAACAACATCAAATGTGCACATCGAAGTTAACTTCTTTTAGTGCATGAGATTTGATTTTGCCTTTACATAAGAGAACCCAAAATACCAAAGTTTATATGTCTGACTATATTGTGATTTGAATTGGAGAAGTCATGCTGAATATAAACCTATGTCTGACCCATTAAAAAAAACTTGCAAGTGTCTTTTGTACCATTTGTACTTGATCCCAAGATGGAAGTAACTGACAGCTATCTTGTCAGTCCAGAAATAGATCAATATGAAAAATATCTTTGCCTCTTGTTTATAAAACAATTCAAAATCAGCTATGAGGAGGGAGAGAATTATTTAGCTTCACTGAAAATGTTTAAAGTAACTAAAATCTTAAAACAAAAGTGTCTTATAAATTATCCTTATTTATTTGTTACCAGTGAATAAGCAAATGTGTTCAAATGGCTGACGGAAGATATATTAATGTTCATTAAATGTTTTCTACCACTGCCGAAGAATGTATTCTTATTCAGAAAAGTGAACAAAGTAGCACAAAACAAAGTTATTTCCTTGACCCACACAGGCCTCAGAGATCTAGTGACATTTCACTCTGCACCCCTCTCCCCTTCAGGACCAGTCCCAGAAGCAAACCTCCCTCCTGCAGCTCTCCTCCAACTAAGATCTCTCAGCTCTTTATAAATATCACCTGACCCCCTCCTAGCTGGGTCTGCTAATTGGACAGAGCTGCCTGACCTCAGGCCCCCGGACCATAGAGGGACAGACTGCCATGTTACAGCCTCCATAAGGAGGCAAAAGCCCCCTTTCTATGGTCACAGGTTCCTATCCACATCTGCTCATGGAGAGGACCTCAGTCCTTCAGCAAAACTTCTATTAATGTTAAGCAAAAGAGCTTAGTCTGACAAGAACTGAGTAAGGACTACAATAGTGTGTCCATGATTACCCCTTTGTCAGTACCTAAAGATATTGTTACAATACATGCTAATCCATGTGATTAGAAGCAGGGAGAGTCCAGTCACACTCTCAGTTATCAACCACACAAAGAAAACTCATGCACAGTAAATATTTGTTGGTTAGCTTTAATCTTAAAGGTACACATCTGCAGAATAAGCACAATGCATCCTTGCTACTCACAGGATGTAACTGTTCTTCCATACAGATAAACTTTTCACTATAAAAATTCTTATCAGTATGTCGTCATATAAAAAATTTGTACATGAACCCTAGCTACACACTACAGGAAAGAAACATAGAGAGAAAATGTATCATTAAATCTATGCTATTATGGACCATTCACACTGAGTATTCTGTTACTAGCCCTATTAAAGTCAATGAGATTCCTCTCACAGCAATGTACTTACTGAATGTGAGTAAAAGTGGCAGAATCGGGCCCTATAGAATGTAGAGGCGTTCAATCAAATGCTTTCCACACCCTGTATAAGGTTGTTTTGGGAACTGTGCTTTGGTGAGTTACAGTGATGTATCTTATTTTAAAACTGTAGTGTTTATGGTGAACTAGCCACCAGGCAGAGATGGGGTGTAGATGCCACTTGTGTAAGTGTTTGCAGGATTGGGGACTAGGATATCCACAGCCATCTAGAAGTCATTCCCCCAATGCATACATGTTCTCATTTATTAAAGGTAAATCCTGCCTTCTTTCCCCCTTTATGGCTATGAGAGACTCTGAATCCATAAGGAACAATGTTGTTCTGCTGTGCAAGATGGGACACTCCTAGCACACCACCCAATCACTGTGTCGAGATTCACTTCACCGCAGTTTGCAGGGACCTTTGGGAGGGACGCAGAATTAGACTGTTCAGTTGTTGACTACACAAATCCACTGGCCAAAACACACACAGTACTATCCACACTTGGCAGATGGGAAACTGAGGGACAGAATGCTTCAGATTTCATGTTTGACCTGGTCATTTAGGTTAGACAGGAAATCTGAAGCAAAACGGGATTGAATCCACATTCCTGGAGTCCCAATCCAGTGACTTCACCACAAAAGCAACCTTCCATCTTACTTCTGTTTGTTCCATTATGTGCATCCGATGAAGTGGGCTATAGACCATGGAAGTTTATGCTGAAATAAACTGGTTAGTCTCTTAGGTGCTACAAGTATTCCTCGCTCTCTTCCTTTCTCTGAATTTCTCTTATGTTGGGGGTTTATGACAGGCAAACACTGGTTCCAGCAATGCTATTTATACAGTGACTTTCAAGAGCAATAATTGCATTTTAATTTAGTGGACATTTGTAAAGAGTTGTAAAGGTTTTATAAATTGCCTATGTTACTTATGTCCTGCTTGTGAGTAAAGGATGTTCGTATGTTGGAAAGGAGAAGGTACTTTAGGCTTTGTGGATTTACCATTACAAAGGCCCAGTGTTAGTCTTACAATTGATTCAGAAAGGAAGCCTATTACAAAAATATAAACTTTGTATTGTAAGTGATGTATTGTATAATTCTGGGCATGGGTACCCACTCATTTTCTAACTTGTTAAAGGAGGGCTCCCATTCCTAAGTGTTCCTTTTCAAGGAATATTTTAGAATATTGCAGTAAGAGTTTTGTGTGACTTTTAAAAAAATCTTCAATATAGTTGAGGTAAATGATTAAGTTCAGCAAATAATATGTCTTAAAAAGAATGTGGAAAGGAAAGGGACTATTATGGGAACCAGCTGGCTTGTTGAAAAGCACTGTTCAAATTCCACCTTTTGATGTTATTTGAGTTTTTCTGTGGATTGAATGTAATTCTTGATTTAAAATGTGACCTGACCCCAGAAATTATGAATCTATCTATCTATTTATTAGTGTGCCCCCTCCAAATTATCAGCAAGTTGAACTCCAGCTATGTCCTGAAAAAAATCACTACATTGTAGTGTATTTTTTATTAATTTACTTCTGCTAGAATATTGGTAACTGAGTAGAAGAGACCAATAAGCTATAATTATTATTTGACTTTATCACCTTAAGTCAGTGTGTTTGCTTAATTTGTAAAAATACTTAACAAAATTTAAGCTGAGAAACACTTTCCCCATCAGAAATATATGTTTCCTGAAATCCTGTAATAGCTATGCTTGCTATAATATCATAGCTTTATTATCCTTTATAAAGATTTATAAAACTTTACTTTTTTTGCAAGCTATATTGCTTGTGAATAAGAAGACAGAAGAAATGCTTTTACAATTAAACAATGTTTATTTTTTTAAAAGCATAAACATGTCTCAGTTACCTTCAGTTTGATTGGGTAAAGACACATCAAGTATTTTGAGGTATATTAAACAAAAATAAAATAACCTGCCTTACTGTGGTTTGCCTACTGGGTTTCTATGGGCCTGATTTTCATTCTAACAACTTTGAGAGAATAATCCGAGGCTCTAAATGGTATCCAGACCACTCCATTTTCAATCTCATAAGGAAGATTGTTCCTTGGGTCATACTGGCCTCCTTGGTAGTAAATGCCATTGAGATTAGCAGCTTGACAGTTGTTGTACCACCAGCCCCCTCCATACACTTCAGCACAGTTCTCCTCCCATTGGTCGCTGTCCCTGTCAAAGGTGCTGAATTTCATCTGATCATGTGCTGTGTATTCACTACCTTCCTCCACTGAGCCTATGATCAGTGCATCCCCAGCTGTCCCCTCATAAGCAGAGACACTGAGGACATAGCCTTCTGACTCAGAACCTACATGTATGTTATATTCGGCATAAGCTTCATTGCCAGCCCAGTCCTCTAATTCGATTCGAAGGACAGTGTCCTTCTGGGTCAGTAAGTGGATGTTTTCATTGCCCAACCAGAACTCTCCTTTCCTTTTGTCATCCATGCTGCCGAAACCTTTCTTGTAGTCTTGCCAGGTCCGGTTAAAATTCACTGATCCATCCAATCTCTGTTGGATCAAAAGCCATCCTCCCAAAGTGGTCTCTTGGTCGCAATAAACTGAAAAAACTTTATTGGATCCTGCTGGCTTGATTCTGAAAATGCCACTTTGGGCACCAGAAGTGTGTTTCTGGCGGATATCATCACAGTCTAAAAAAAAAATTTGATCTGGTTGACAGAAGTTATCAGTAAAACTTTACACAGGCTCACGGGAATCCAAACAGTAATAATGTTGAGGGGAACTTGCTAACCATATTTTGGTCTATACTGGGAAATGTGCCATGCAACATTAAAAATAGAGTTTACATACAATTTAACTTGTAGATAAAATTCTCTGTGCAATTCATTTAGCATCCAATTATTGATATAGAATTTTGTCTCTGCCTATCCTAAATGGCAACAAACAGACACATTGTTTGTATTGTATAATCAAATTAAATGGATTGCAGTGTAACCAGTGTGTCAGTTTGATTGTGGACTGAATCTGGCTCTGCTACCTCAGGATCTATTTTCAGTCATGTGGATGGATACCTGTCCCAGTGTAGCTTGTCCCAAGCTTCTCTCCTCCTGTGCTCAAGCTGCGTGCCCGAAAGTCTGGGGTATCCTCTCCACTCTCATCGTGTTGCAACCCACCTAAATCCTCTGTCACTGCTCGGCTCTTTAGTGATTTGGTTTCAAAAGTGGAGCCACCCTTGTCGAAACTAGTGGAGCTGCTACTGCTGCTGGTCACTATTTTCTTGGAATGAGACGAACTGCCACTCTCAACTTTGCTGGAAGGGAATCTAGGTGTGTCAGAGTGACTATCAAAGGTATCCTCTTCCCCCTCCCTTAGATCTGTGAAACTCTCCGACCCTCCAAAACTCGTAGTGTGACTAGCAGTTCCACCACTGCTATAGCGTCCAGTACCACTGCTAAAACTTCCAGTTCCAGTTCCAGTTCCACGGTCAGTGCCACTAGTGCTTGTGTGGGTGGTATGCAATTTGCTACCAGTGAACCCAGATCCTGAGGTAAAAAATTTATCCAAGTCTGGCAAGACTCCTCTCTCACCCTGAGAGGTCAGTCTGATATTCAAGGTGCCCTCATGCTCTTCTACCCTGCTTAAAGCTGAAAAATCGGAGCAGTCAGAACCATCAGATGAAGTCATTGTTTCAAAAATTTCTTCTCTAGGGCCATCAGGACCATGGACAGTTTTTTTGGTGATAGTTTTGGTACATGTACGGTGGTGGATTACAGAAGAGGTATGTTTTTCTCCCAAACCAACAGATTCCTTTCCATAACCTGGAGTCACTATTTTGCCATCTCGTGGTCCTCCACCTACACCTGATACTACTGAAACATGTGAGGTCTCTACTGAGGAGCCTTTTGCCTCTGCTTCTGGCTGTTCTAGAGTCATCACAACCTGTTTAATATCTCCAAGAATATTTAGGTCTTGGGTTCCTGGCAGACGCAGAGTTTTATAATGCCCAGGAACAGTAGAGTCCTTCAGTGGCCTCATTTTCAGCACCTTCACGGAACTAGTTTCAAGTTCAGAGTGCAGATTGATTGAACTGGCCTGAGTGAGCTGCTTCTGTATGTTTTCATAGCTCTCTGTGTCCACCTGGTAATTGAAACCTTTAGCACAGGATCCTTTGCAGGCACGTATCTTAATATCAATGTCCACCTATCAATGAGATAGAGAGAAAAACATTTGTTTAAGTGGTGATCTCTGACTCTTTCAAACAAATCTCTCATCAATGCACCTAGCTAATCAGGAGGCCAAAGCTCTTAATATAAACAAAAATGGACTATACTCCAGCTGTGAGAGCCCAGAAGAGAGATGAGATACTTTTATAGGTGCTCCCTCTTATCCTAGCTGCTCCTAAGTCTCTTGTCAGCCACTGTCTGCAGCTCCTCAGAAAAGGAGGAGCATCACTCACTGAGGCCAATCAGTGCCAGTTGTAGGGAAACACAGCACTAACTATTCTTGTTTCCTTCCCAAGAGAGGGCAGTAGGCAGAAGCTCTCCCAGTAACACAAGAGGAACAACTACACAGACAATAACTCAGAGGGAGCCAACAAGCCTGCTGAGGCCACAGGGGCATCTGGTCTGAATCTCACATGGGAGGATCAGAGCTTCACTGGGTGGAAACCAAGCCTATCAGAGTCTGAGGGGACATCTGTCTCATATAGGCAGAGCTTGGCTTGACGGTGGAATTGTTGAGATTATTGGTCCATTTTCTTTTCAGCTGCAGAATTTCTCTATATGTAAGGACTGATAGTTCCTGTTTTTTGTAGCTGTGCTTTGGAAATAACAGAAGTTACGTGAAAGTCACCTACCTCCAAACGCTTCATCTCTACAACCTGATCTCGGATAGTGTTTTGCAGTGCTTTAATCCGGTTTACTTGGGCAAGAACTTTCTGCTTTAATATCACAAGTCTCCTTCTCAGATCTTCTGAAACTTGCCCATATTTATTGTCAATCTCTGGAACAGAAAAATGTCCTTGTCAGCTACATGGGAGATTTCTCCCCCAGGAATAGCAGGCACACACACACACACACACACACACACAAATCAGCAATACATTTACAAGGATCCAAATTAACATGGAAAAAGATCCATTTAGGATTTTAAATATATATGTATATCATACTATTGGATGGGTAGAAATTAGGACAATATTGGATAGGTAGAAATTAGTAGCATATTTTATTTTAGCTAAGAGTCTCATTATTATGGTTGATCTGCCTTTTTAATAATTAGCAGCATTATAGTATATTTATTTTAATTAAATATTAATTGGTTGTGCAAAATAGTGCATGAAAGGAACCTAATGTGTTTTGAAAACATTAGACCAGCTGTGCTTGAAAGAAAGCAAGCACATTTTGATTCCTTTTTAAGGACAGAATTACCATTTTTTAAAAAAAAGAAAATACTGCAATAAACATATGGAATGTATGTGGTTGAAACAAACATGGACTATAATCATGAAGATTTTAGATATGTGAAATTAGATACAAGATGCAAATATAGTCTTGTTTTTGCACAAATAGTCTTCTTTCAAAAGTATAATTCTGAAAAGGAAACATCCATGTTTTCAAAAATATTTAAGCATTCTTTTCTGCAGGGATCCAGCAATGACCTCAAAACCATAGTAAAAGAACAAGTCATTTTTTAAAAAAACAATGAGAGTTTCTCTTTCAAAGGGATTCCAGGATTGAGCCCCATGTAAATTGCTGTGTTTGAAGATCATTACTGTAGAATACTTCTGTAGTTCTAATTCCACAACTGCCATACCCCACAGCTGCTCTTTCTCCCCTCACGCTTGCTTTTGAAATATTTCTTTCAGAAATAGATTTAGGGCCTGATCCTGCATTTCTTGCACACCCAAAAATCTCATTAACTGCAGGAAAGGCATAAAGTACAGGTCCTTAAGACGTATTATTCCATTTCTATTACACTAACATAAAACGGGGGCAATCCAGGGAAGTGTCAGGCCCAATAGCATTAAGTCATGGTGATCTTATAAGAAGGACAAAGTAAACCTGCTTTCAGCTGGCTGCTTTTAGAAGAAGTTAATATAATGTTGGTATATATTTCAGAACAGCGTATATTGATACTTACCCAGGTCACTATCCAAATTTCCTTTCAGGATGTTAATTGTTTCCACAGTTAACACATTGGATTTTTTGTACTTGTTTTCATTATCTAACAACAGGTTCCTAATTCTTTGTATTCTGTGATTAAAATCTTTATCAGTTTCATCGATCAACCCTTGCATCCTGCAGCCTGAAGGACATTTGTGACCCTACAATAAGCAAAAATAAAAGATAAATACCTTAATGATACACATCTTTAATATTATGACTACCAAATTTTGTAAAAGCTGGAAACCCACTAATGAGCCCAAGGCCAGATTCTGCCTCGTTCCCGCATTTATCTTACATATTCCACTCACTGCACTACTAATCCAATTATTTTAGTAGAAGAGGAATGGTCCTGTGGTTACAACTCTGGACTGGGACTCAAAAGATCTGCTTTCAGTCCATAGATTTCCTTTGTGACCTTGGAAAAATTAATGTGGGGCCAATTCTTCATCCTGTTACATTGGTTTTACAATGGTATAATTCCATCAAAATCACTGGAGTCAAATCAGTGCAAAATTGCTGTGATGGAGTGAGTAATCAGACCTTTAGTCTCAGTTTCCCATCTCTAAAATGGGGATAATGACAAATCCACAGAGGATCTGTGGGGATAAATTCATTATTCAAGCTGAGGAAGAGTGGCAGAAAATGCCACTCTATAAGAGAAGTTTGCCTAAGAAGAGCAAGATTTCCTACAAAACCAAGGAGATTTGGAAACATGTCAAAGTACAAATGGCAAGTGTCCAGAGGAAGATTAAGATTGAGAGGACTCAGAGGAGCACAATTTACTATTTTCAAAGCAACAATGACTATACATAATGTTCAGGCTCTTATTGGTGCTAGTGGAAAAACTCCCATTGACATCAGATGGTGTAAGACCTGACACCTTATGACTGAGTGCTTATACAAACACACATCCTGTCAATCAAACAGTGTGTATATTCTACTGACCATTTTGCCATCAGATTTTCTATAAAGTAACTTGTTTTTGTTCTTCCTGTTCACGTTTCTTTCCTGCTAGTAAATATTCCTCCCCAACACTACCCATTTAGTCTTTGGGTATCAATACTCTTGGAAATTTCCCACACTTATCTGTTCTTTCTCTTTAAGGCACTTTTCTGATTCTTTCTCTAAACTTACTTCAATTTCTTTTTTCCTTTCCTTTCTCCCTCTCTTTCATTGGCTCAGTTTTAATGTCTCTGTGATCTTCTCACCTTCCTTGCTCTATCCCTTTGTCTCCTTTTCCCTCTCTCTGCACACAATGCCTAGAAGTGGGAGGCTCTGTGCCACTATTCCCTTGGCAGATGGCAAAAGGTAGCCCTTCAGCACTCACTGAGCCTGGATCCTGGTGCTCTGAAGATCCAGTAATGAATGCACTGTGATATAGTGGATTCTAGTAGTGTGGTGGTAGGACTGTACCTATGAACACAACTCTGACCCCCTTGCAAGTACTTTACTGGACCATGAAACAGTTTTTCCTGAAAATCAGGTAAAACGTCTGTGACAACAGATGCATTACAGATATACCATGTCGGATCGAAGATTTATGAGAGGTTAGTTAAATCTCCATGATTAATGAGTTGGGTGTATGTGAATGAAAAGGGGGGAAATAATATAATTCAAATCCTATAAGTACAGAATAACAGAAATGGAAAAATGTGGCGGGCCAGTTTCATCATTGTTATGATTTCAATGGAGATTATGTAGTTCTGAGATTTTGGGGAGGGATAGCTCAGTGGCTTGCACATTGGCCTGCTAAATCCAGGACTGTGAATTCAATCCTTGAGGGGGCCATTTAGGGATATGGGGCAAAAATATGTTGGGATGATTTAATTGGGGATTGGTCCTGCTTTGAGCAGGGGGTTAGCCTAGAGGATCTCCTGAGGTCCCTTCCAACCCTGATATTATTTTTTTTTAAATCTTTAGAAAAAGTTCATGGCACTACGGAGGCATAGTGCACCTGAGGTCCATTTGAGTAGCCATGATTAGCTGAACTTTCTGATTCCCTCCTCTTTTCTTACCCAGTCATCATCTGCACAGAAAGGCCAGCTCTTATCCTGTTTGCACTCGGATTGGATTCCATGTTCCATCACCCTGGGGCCACGTACGCCTCCTCCCTCCTTCAAAAATGTGCCCTCTTCATCTGTTGCCTGCCATAGAGACAAGGGGAAAAAGCAAAAGGGAGATTAGTTTCACAGATGGCAATACAATGAAGTAATAAAACTGAAGTCACTGAACATTCTATTCAACAGTTAGCCTGTGGCAGAAATAGGCACATGGAAAAATATAATCAGTCAGTGTAAGTAATCTATTCCATATGTTTCCTGTATTAAATTATCTTGTTTTGCCCAGATAAGATTCTCCTTCTAATCTAGTTAAAGCAGATAACTATGATATTGGATGATGCTTAAGAGATTTTTAATAACAGAATGATTAAGCATGCATTTGATATTATATGTTTACATAAAAACAGCTGCTTTAAACTGAATTGATAGTCTTTTAGTTAAGTCCCTGAGTGTTTCTAAAATAAATCTCTACACTTTAGACTACAACTGGGCATAGAAAGGCTATATGGTGATCTCTTTTTATTATTTCGGGTGGTTTTTAATTACAAAGGGTCAAAATCAGATGTTAACTACAAGTTTATAACTCGGAATGTACAACTTTAAAAGCACAGGAAAATAATAATAATATGGTGTTTGAGGGAGGAAATAAACGTACCAAGATTTTATTTAATCCTGAAAGGAAAAAGTCTTTGTTCACCAACTAATTCTAAACCAAAATGTCATAAGGATTTTTGACCCAGCAAATGAATCTTTGTTCAGGGAAGTGGTGACAGCAATATTTCTATTTCTCTAACAGATGGTCTTTGGGAGATATCAGGTGACAATGGGCTCCTTTGACCACATCACAAATTATCAAAGTAGAATAAAAATTAACTCAGAGATGAGCTCTTTAGCTAGTGTTAATTGGGGTGAAGTCGTTGAAATCAACAGACATGGCTGATTTACACCAGCTGAGGCTGTGGCCCATATATATCTGTAATCTAACGAGCAACAAAAAAATTAAGTCCCTAAATATGTTCCATGGGCTTTTAAAAATTGACTTTATGCACAAGTAAATGACAGATTGAAATAGCTCCAAATTGACCCTTTCTGTTCGATCAGATTACCCACACACTCTCGGACTTCTTCCTTTCTTTCAAAAAGGAATAATAAGGAAATGTGTATATAAGAATTTACCAGAGTATTATAGGCTGAATCTTAAATTAGCCAACAACAGGGTTAAATTAGCATATCTGAGAGTTATGGCTACCACTCTTATTGAAAAAAAAATACACCTCAGCTCCCCTTCAGCCTGATAATGCTGCCACTGAAATCAGTGGCAGTGTTCTTATTCTGTGCCTATGTACTACAGCAAAGATGGGATCAAATTCTGTCTCATACACCGAGAATCCCACTGAAGGCAACTGGGATCCAGGGATGCAACTGAGAGTAGAATTTGGCTAATAACATCTAAAATCCCACACAGCTAGGAAACCTCTGTACCTAGGTGCAGTGGAATAGGTTGAGGACTTACAGCCTCACCTCTGAATCTACTGATTACTGGTCATTTATTTTTTTCACTTTGCGAGACTTTCAGCAAAATTCCTCTCGGGTGCTTCTCGAGGAACCAGATCGGCAGTAAAATGCAGAAGAGACTCGAGAGGGAAGGGCCAGTAATGAAGTGGCTGGGATAGGTTTGTGTGCGTGTGTGTCTGTGTCCTTTTTCAAGCTACGTCCTAACCAAAGAGTATTTGGTTTAGTTTACCTGAATATTCATTCGATAAAATGCCCCCCCCTTTTTTTTTAAAGGAGAAAGCCAAGCGATCAATAGAGTCAAATAAAGTGAAATCATACCCAGACTATGCTAAGGCACAGCCACATGCACAAGGTCCTCAGCAGTATCATCTTCGGCGTCGGGCTGAGGAGGAGTCTAAGGGAGAGGTCCCTTCCACTTGCTTTTTGCTTCATTTTAAACCATCCTGAACTGCTTAGATTAATCATTATGTTCTCTTCTGTTTGAAGAGTTGCATGCAGCATGCCCCCAGTTGGTTACCCGAGGCCTCTTGCACAAGCTCATGAGTTTGTTTGCTCTAGATAAGTTTGTGCATTGCCAGCCTGGAGGCGGGGGACAGGGGGATGTAGAACCCACATTCCAGGAAAGGTATTGTCTACAGCTTAGTTTCTGGTAACTAAGTTATGGAATAAAGTATATGTAAAATAGTCACTAATACTTAACCACTGGAAGATATTCATGATGCACATCTGATATTTAAATAGCATAATTAAGCAATCATAATTGTATGATTACCTTCTGTGGACTTCAAGTCAATGGGTAAAGGAATACAGTAAAGGAATCAAGATCATAGTCTAATAAATGTTAATTCGAGATATATATGGTCATCAACATAAACTCATTACTGAGAGGTGTTTTTATGGAAGTCCCATGTTCAACTCATTTTCAGAATTCTGGGTCAGTCTCATCCTGTGCTCTTTACTCAGACAAAATTCCCACTGATGGCAAATAAGGCCTGAAGAGCTGACCCTAGTTGTAAAAGTGAGCTGTTTACACATTTTTATAATTAAACTGTATTTGCTTAATATGGAATACATATATCACTGTGCTTTATTTTATCTGGCTACTAAAATATCATTTAAATTAAAAAAAGAAAAGAAAAAGTAGAAGTTGAGTGTGAAACTTTCCCCATTGTTTTCAACTTGCCCTACTAGATACAAGATAAGGTATAGGGCTGACCAAATCTTCCCTGAGCAAGTGTCCCGTGTCTCATGCTTTCCACTTTATTCCTTTGACATAAACACTGATTTATAAACAGCAATTGTACAGCAGCTTGTTACCTCTGAATGACTGGGAACAAATACAGAGGATAAAGCTGTCTCCTAATGACACTCACATTTATGTAGACCACAAACTTTAAGATCCAGACATTTCTAAAGGAAAGTATGAAGAACAGAAAATATACGAACAGTCCTATATTATGAGATAGGGTTAGGAACTGGAGGATTATTTCTCTCAAGTCATTTTTTCTGCTGGGGAAATAGGGATTGGTTCATTCTCAGTTAATATCACTGATCTAATGGCTATGTAGTTATTCCTACTGCATGGTTTGCTATTTTGAATGAAGTGGGAGCTTTAGCATTGGAGAAATATTTTTAGAATGAATACATCCCATTTAAAATCCCTGTAGTGCGTAATATGGTGACTATTGCAATCATATCAATGTGTAATAATGCCAAAGAAACCAGTTTAACAAATAACCTGGTGGCACAAAAAGTTCTTTCAACATGGCTGTTTATTCAGTAGATGTTGGTCGATGAAGGCTTGTTGTCTTATTAAATGTGCTTTGGCTGTCACACAAAAGAAAATATATTCATTTAGAATGTCTGCTTTTACTGGTTCACTTTTTGATATTTTGCTTCTTAGGGGGTTTGGAATCTTATAAATCACGTAGGACGCCTGGAAAATTTATTAAGATCTGGGCCATGTGGAGATTGATACAGAATTAATAGTGATGGTTCATCAGTTCAAATGAAGTTGTATATTGAGCAGAGACATTAGCATATTTTAACTGTGCTTGTGGTGTTTATAACCTTCATTGGCTGAACCTTTCCTATTGGATTAAAGAATGGGGTCCAGACTGGATAACGGATATGCATTTGTCCTTAAATAGTAGGAGAGTTTTGCCTTCACTTATGTATATCCTTTGTATCTTTTCCACTCATTTTTGCCAATAACCTGTTTCTTTCAGTTAAGAGGCAGAACATTATTAGCTGTCATAATAACTTAAGAGCAGAGCATATGCATGTGTTTTTGCTGGAACAGGACCTTATTCTGTGAACTCTTCTATATAGGAATCATGTCTTTCTATCTGTGGTTCTGGGTGCCACTGGAATATAAACAATGATATGTGATGATGATGATAGCTATTTCAAAACAAAACCTAGAATTTATAAGGATGTGGGGAAAGAAGTAAATATTATACTGCCCGTCGAAACATTTCACAGTGGTTGGGTTTTTTTTGGAACAAAAAGTGTCACTAAAATATAACAAAATCCAGCACGTGCAGATGTGGGGTTATGCAGTTTAGAAAGTGAATAAATGTTTCTCTTGTGTTTTTAAAATTACACCACACTAGGATTCTCAGACATCCCCACCACACTGACACTGCACCATTGTATCTGTTTGCCATTCTGTAGCAGCATTTTTAAATGTACTGCTAACTGTGTGCAACAAATGTATTTCATAATAACTGCTTCTAACTGATCCAAGAGTCCTTTCATGTTCCCCTTCTCACCCTTTCACTTCTTATGCTCCTATTTCTCCTCCTGTTCATTGTTCCCTGAGGGTCAATTCAACTCCTAGTGAAACAGAGGGAGTTGAACTGGATCCTGTCTCCTTTCATTCTTAACTTCATGCCCCATTTCATGCTGCTCTAGGACTGTCAACAAAGGGCTAGATTCACACAAAGAGACTTTGGTGTTGTGATGCCTAACTCTGCTGCCAGGTATAATTCTCAGCTCTGAGTTAGGCATGCAGGCTGCCCATACAACACATGAGGAGTGCTGGGGATCTAACAAACAGATTCTCAGAAGCCAGCAAGCTGAGCAGGGAGTTGCCAGCATTAGACAAGTGTGAAATCACGCAGAGAGAAGAGGCAGGGTTCAAGCCACCAATCCCAATGGATTCCACTTCCACTGTTGGCTTTCTGCTTTCTGTTTGATTTATTATGTTTAAGTTTATTGGGACAGGGACCTTGTCTTTTTCTAGTTTGAAAGTAGATGTCTCCTATGGCTGGTAAAATTGTCTACTGAAGTGTGGTCTATAGATGACAGTACAGTAAAACCTCCATTTAACGGACTAATTCAGGCGAGGGGGTGTCCGTTAAATCAAAAAGTCCGTTATTTAATTAAAAAAAAAAAACAAGCTGTCGAAGCAGCAGCCCGCCCGCCACAGGGTCAGGGCGGCAGCTCCGCAGCCCGCCCGCTGCCGGGACCCGGGCGCCAGCCGGGAGCCGTCAGCCAGACTGCCCTCTGCTGGGATCGGGGCGGGAGCCGTCAGCCAGACTGCCCGCTGCCGGGATCTGGGCGGGAGCCGGCAGCCAGACCGCCCGCTGCTGGAATCTGGGCGGCAGCCGGGAGCCGGCAGCCAGCCCGCCAGCGGCTGGGACCGGGACAGCAGCTGGGAGCCGGCAGCCAGCCGCCTGCGAAGGGGACCGGGGCCACAGCCAGGAGGGGTCGCGGTCTGATATGGATCAGAAATTTTGTCCGTTGCATCCGAAGTCCATTAAATCGAGGTCCGTTAAATCGAGGTTTTACGGTAATATGATTCAATAGTCTCTTCTAGCTTCAGCAGTGGATGTGTAAAATGATCCCTAAACTGGATTCTCCTAAATTTCTGGTCAGTCTGTAATGATGGTGTTGGCAGATTACATCAGAAAAAAGTATGTAAAACCCCTCATGTATAAACATGGCATCAGATTATTCTCACAAATAAACAGACTCTTTAGGTGTTCTGTGTTGCAACATCTAACTGATTAAGGAGCCTATATCATATTTTCAAAAGTAATCTAGGCATTTAGGGATGTAAATCCCACAGACTATAAATGGGAATTTGGATCCTAAATCCTTTTTGAAAATGAGATTTAGGCTGCGAAATGAATTAGGCATTGCAATGCAGAGCACAGCAATGCCTAAATCCCATTAGAAATCTGGACCTTAGCTTCTAACATTGGCATTGCTAAGATTGATGGCACACTCTCGGTCTGAATCCTCTTCCGTTTTGTTTCCTCTGGCTCAGAAATGTTATCACAACACTAGAAAAGGCACAGAGAAAAGCAAAATGGCTAAAGGCAGGAAAGAAAACACTGAAAGGATTTGGACAATTTAATTTCAAGAATTGATGAACAAGGGTCTGATCCAAAACCCATTGAGGTCCATGGAAAGTCTCCCAGTGTCTTCAGTGAGGTCTGGATTAGGCTCAAAGAGACTACATATATATATATGTATATATATATATATACATATAATGGCACATAAAAAAACTGATGTGCAAAGATCTCTAAGACTGCAAAACAAAGCACTCACTAATTAAGAAAATCTACCATTCAGATTGCCTGGGCAATGTTCACTAGGCTCCTTTGTGAGTCTGCGTTAAGATATAGTCTTTAAGTACCTGAACACATACTATTTTTCCTTAAAGGATCCCAGGCTCATTCAGTGCACAGGATAGGCAGTGCGCAGTTAATGAGCAGCTATTCAATATTTTGTTTTATTCTTACTGTTCAGTGTGTGGCCCTAGGCCTTATATTCAAATCCTCCTGGGTTTTCCTCTGGTGGTCATCTCTATAGTATCCGAGTGCTTCGCAAATTTAAATGTAGTTATTTTCACAAGACTGCTATGAGTTGAGATGCTATTATTCCTATTTCAGAGATGGGGAACTAAGGCACAGGTGCCTAAAGCCACAAAGATATTTAGATGCCCAACTGCATCTGCAGGCCTAAATCCAGCATTTACATGCCACTGGCATTCTCAAAGCCACCACGTTGTTGCCCAACTGTGCAGGTGCCTACGAGGTCCAGGTGTCAAAGTGGGTAGTTTGGGCATTCCCAAAGCCACCTAAGCATTGATACCACCCCACAGCTAATGAGTATCCATAGCCCTGGCAGCCCCAAAGCAAGATTCTTAAACTAGGCATGCCATTGCAATTCTCTCTAGCAAGGATCAGGTCCCATAAGTGTGTTCAGAGCACACCCAAGACCTGATAGAGAAGTCACAGAAGACAGTTAGCAGCAAAAAGGCCAGGAATCTTTGGAGTGTGTGTGAGGTTCTCACACATTCTAGTGGTTAGGGCAGCCACTGGGATGTGGAAGACCCCAGTTCCCTTTCCCAAGTGAGTGTCCTAATCAGCAGACTTTGTTATTTTGTGGTTGGTCCCTGTCAGTCTCTACTGTTGTGACTTAAACTTAGGTCTTCACAGCCATGTGGGCTAGTCTACTGGTCTATTGGTTATACTGGGGTAAGGCTGGCTCTCGTCTTAATTTCAGCTAGTCAGCATGGGTTACATAAATGGCTGATCTGACCTAGGCAATTAACTCCAGGAGACCATTCACACAATCAGAATTCCAAGCAGAAGGAGATGCCTCCTCTGTCCCATCACTCTGGTGCCAAAGGCCCAAATCAATGGGAGTTAGGCACCTAAATACCTTTGAGGATCTGGGTCTAAGCCCTTCCCCTTTCCTCTGCATTTCACTCCTGACTAGCATAGGCAGCTCTCCATTCAGTTTGCTGGCTTCTGAGGATCCCTTCCTTAGATACCTACTGCTCCCATGCATTGTATGTGGAGTGAAGAGTGCCTAGTTGAGGGGTGAGAATTCCAGTAGTTTAGGCATTTTTTTCTGCTCAGCAGCATAATACTTAAGTACCTTTGTGGATATGGGCCAGAAAGGTTAAGGCCAAAGTGTCCACTTATTTTGAGATATCCTGATCCTGATTCTTGTGAGCACTCAACTTTTTATAGTACTTAACATATTCAAAGCACAGCTCTCATTGAATGCAGTGTTAGCTGTCATGCTCAACTCCAGGGTCTCAAGTTGTGTATCCATAACATGAGGAACATACGGTATCCTATAATCCCATTTATGCTTAGTAAAGAGGCTGAAGAGCCTGGATACCATTGGGGAGAATGCCCCTGTGCAGGAATTCAGGAAGAAAGCTGCAGGCTGGGCTTCCAAAGGTACCCTGGCATAGGAAATATACAGCGAGTCAGCAATCCCGGGATTCAATCACTCTGTCCCCCAGACAAGTTCAGTAAACAGGGGCTGTCCATAAATTATGGAATGTATTTGGGCAGGGGTTCTCAAACTGGGGGTCGGGACCCCTTAGTGTGTTGAGAGATTATTACATGGGGGGTCATGAGCTGTCAGCCTCCACCCCAAAACCAGTTTTGCCTCCAGCATTTATAATGGTATTAAATATATTGAAAGTGTTTTTAATTTATAAGGGGGGGGGGGTTCACTCAGAGACGTGCTATATGAAAGGCGTCACCAGTCCAAAAGTTTGAGAACCACTGTTAGGGGATGGTCGAGTCCTTCATTTTTTGTATTTGTTGCAGTTTTACAAAGCATTACAAGGGCTAGGGTGGGTCTTACAAATCACCACAAACGTGTTACATAATTTCTGGACAGCCCCCCAACCAAAACTGAAAGATCCTCAAAATTCTAGATCAGCACTTAAAACAACACTATACAAGTGACAGGGAAAAGCACTTCAGAAACAGCATCAAGCTGGACCGCTACAGACCAATCCACTATCAGCCTGCCTCATCACAATGTACATAACTAAGACATATGTTAAGAAATGTACATGACTAAGACTCTCACCAAATACAGATTTGTAACCAGAAACTAGAGATATAAGTCAGGAGACACAAAGCCCCATCTAAACCCAGAGGAGACTGCCTGTGTAGTCAATGTGACCAAGGGCAGAAAGAGACAAACTCCAAAATATAATAATTAGTTCTTATATAGCACTTTTCATCTATGGATCTCCAAGTGCTTTACAAAGAACAGCAGAATCATTATCCCCATTTTACAGATAAGAAATGGAGGCACAGAGGGATGAAGTGACTTGCAAAATGTCATCCAGCAGACTTTTGACAGAGCCAGGAATAGAACCCAATGCAAGTCCCAGTTCATTGTGCTATCCACTAAGCCACATGGATACCCTGTACAATATGAGGGAATGCAAAAAAAGATACTCCTCTCACTATAATTTACCATGACAAAAAAACTCATTAAAAACAATGTGGAAAAACTGGGTTTGACTCAGGGAGAAGGGAGATGGCATCATGCTTTACAGCAATCTGTCACCAGATAAGGAATGGACAGTAATAACAACGACCCCTGGGATCACAGGGTGTTTGTTTTGTTTGTTTTGATCTGTTTGTTTTGATCTGTTTGTTTGATTTGTTTGTTTTGATTTGTTTGTTTATTTTGATCTGATTGTTTTGATCTGTTTGCTTGCTGCTGGATCATGAATGACAAGTCTTATGTGTTCTATGTAATCAAATTTTATTGAAAGTGCATACAGAAAAATAACCCCACACAGAGCAGACACAGTAACTTGCTCATGCAAAAAGGTTTGGGCATTTAATTATTTTGTTTTAATAGTGGGCATCAATTAACAGCCAGAGCTGAACTGAAGAAGTTTAGATGAAGTCAATGTCCCAGAGGTAAAAGATTTTGTTTTCCTGTCTGATAAATCTTTGTTAAACTGTCTCTTTAAATGTCTTGAGCCTACAACAAAGAAAAAAAGAAAGTATTGTAATATTCTCTGCCAAAGGATGAACGATGTATGGTTACAATGGTATGTTTATGGTGGTCATGCATATTTATACTAGTTGAATTTAAAAAGGGACGGTGCTCAAAATATACAAAGGCAGAGTCATTTCTGATGAGACCATATCCCTTTATTTGTCAGTCAGCCGAAATAATAATTGTCTGTTATCTTTCTAAATATCGCCTCGGCCATCTGATCCAACCTTTTTGGAGCCACCTAAGTTCTGCTGCTGTCCATCTCCTATTGAAAGTCTGTTGAATGGGATGATTTTCATTGTAGTTTTCTTCAGGGAATACCACCGAGAACGCCAGGCTGCCCAAATAATCCCATTGTCGTATCCAGCTGGACCAACCTCACTTGCTGAGTAAGTGCCACCTAAAATATAAATTGTAGCAGAATATATAATTGTTTGTGCAATAATTTAGACGCACATTCATGTCTTTAGTAATGAAAATCGTGTGCTAAACTATATTTATCGTGCACCACTGACTGCCTCAACCTAGTAATCTATCTCCCCCAGGATTTATTCTAACATTTCAAATCTCTGAGCAGCTTCAAACTGCTGTCACTGTAAAAAAATGTAAAAAATGGCAGAAAAATGTTTCCTTCTCCTCTCCAAATAGATTTCCCCTCAAAGCACATTGGTCTTAGGTACAGACAGCCAATATTCAGTCCTGCGTGAATGCCAGGTTTAAGGTCTGAAATCTCAAGATCAACCATGACTCCATGATGGCATGGTGTGGAATAAAGATTTTATTGGTACTTGATGGACATGACCTCCATAACTTCTTCATGGCTACATGATTTATGAGTAATTAGTCATCCCAAACTTATACTGATAAACTCTTTCTACTACATCATATATATATCCCAAACACACTGCTATTGCAGATTTCCTCTCCTTTTCTCCATTTGTACAAACTTCTGTACTATCAAGTCTGTTTCTCTCCTGAAGTCCCTCTCTCCCACCCTTTTCTCCTTATCTTTCCACTTTGCCTTGGGGTGGTTTTTTTGCCTGTCCTCCTGCAACAGGATTATGATTGGGACTCTGTTGCTGGAGACAATACTTTTGTAACCGCAAAGCAAAAGGGAGAAACTTCTTGTCTTTGCCTCTAGCAGCAGGGGAAGACAGCACCTGTGCTTTAGCTCTTGAATACAATGCTTTCCCCCACGCTCATCAGAAGCTACCTGGAGTAACAAACAAGGGCAGGTAGAGTATCAATTTGTTGGCAGAAAAATCAGCTGTGAAGCGTAAGGAATGGGAGGGCCAAAAATATATAAACATCTAAAATCTACACAATGTTTTTCTCCATCTATAGAATTTGTTGTAAAGCCATGAAGCAATTTTTTTATATGAAGTAGATACCCAAAGCATTTATTACCTGGATAATATTTGCCATTGAGGTTACCAGCATGACATCTATTCATCCACCATCCTGCTCCATCCTGTTCAGCACAATTGCCAGCAAATTTATCATTGTCATTGTCATAGGTACTGAACTGCATGCCATTATGGGATGTATAAAATTTGTCACTGGCATCATCTCCAAAGTCGAAACCTTCAAAGGAATCCCCTGCATCACCACCCTCAACAAAATAGGCATAGGTCAGTCGGTACTTGTCTGCTTCTGCTCCCACTTTGAACACAGCATAGTCTGCAGTACTGTTAAAGAAATAATGGTGAATTTATGTACACTGGATTCCCAAAATATACACAATTAGACTATAAATGACAGCATTTTAGAGTCGGTTCCTGTGTCATTATGTCTAATTCGAAGACATATCTAATATCTAATTAGATATTTCCTTGCCAGATTATAATATGTCACTTTAATGTATCATAATAAAGCCTTCTATACCACGCCCCCGTCAACTTTAGATAGTCAAAGACAGGTAAAATGGGCCATCTCAGTGGCTTTAGAGTAGTGCTTTGTGATGGCTTTCAGGAGATCTGAGTTGGATAGATAATCACAGTCTCCCATTGTCCATGCTGGCATGAAATGGGGAGGATGAGAGCAAATTGCTCCTGGAAGGAGAAAATGGCTAGCACCACTCAACACCTGTCTCTTTCTATGGAATAGAGAAGTATGACAACAGGTTCTGATGGAATCTCATCAATTTCAAGCAGTTAGAATGATGAGTTATCAAATGGAATGTCAAGGGTGTCATGGCAGACTAACCCAGAGGGAAAAGTAGAACATCTTAAATGCTCCACATGGGTTGTAGAAACTTTGAAGGGAAGAAACAGATACATTCTACAGAGTAAATTATATTTTCCAGGGAAGATGCCAACATGGAGCTTTCATGAGCATATACTGCTTTCTTTTTGATCACAAAGTTGCAGGTAGTGAGAGAAAATTCAACTGTTAATATATTTATGCTTTTATAAACCTACAGAGAAGGTAGTTTGATACAAATAGGTTAATGACTCTACTTTATCCATTCTTCTGAAAGTTGTACAAACTGATCTGGTAGTGAAGACAGGTGTCTGATATTTGGTGGTAGAAACAGATATCTGTGACTATACCAAAAAAAAATCAGTACACATGACAGGTATGTATTTTAAGTTGACTTGTTTAGAAGGCTCATTTGTGAAATACCTTTTTTTATTCTCCCAGTCTTCCAGTTCTATCCTTAAGGCATATGGAAGAGCAGACTGAGTGGTTATTAAATGAATCTTTTCATTTCCCAGCCAGTACTCTGTCTGGTCATTTGGTGACAGGTGTCCAAATCCTTCTTTGTACTGAACCCAGTTTCTATTGAAGTCCACGCTCCCATCAAGTCTCTGGTAGCAGAGAAAGAAAGAAAGAAAGAAAGAAAGAAAGAAAGAAAGAAAGAAAGAAAGAAAGAAAGAAAGAAAGAAAGAAAGAAAGAAAGAAAGAAAGAAAGAAGAAAGAAAGAGAGTCAACCAAATCAACATGTGCCCATGTAAATGAAATACTGTTATATAATCAGAATTATTCATGACCTGAATTTACAAATTACATACTCTCTGAAACACTGTCCATCCATTGCCAAATGTGTCAATCTCACAATAGACTAGGAACTGCTGCTTAGCTTTTGAAGGTTTGATGAAGTAAAGACCACTGTGTCTGGCTCCTTTATTTGCAATATCTTGACAATCTGCAATACACAAACACCATTATTTGTATTTTAGGTGCTGTCTTATCTTGTTTAAAGTGTTGTTTTAAAAGTATCTGATCATTTTCTAGTACAGTGCAACATACAAAGTACATATAATAATTTCTATGGCAAAGTTATCTCTAAGCTAGGTCTTCATCAGACAGAAAGTCGTACTGAAGTTAACGGGACTTGTATAAGGATGAGCAGGATTTTGCTATTAGTAAATATGTAGACAGCATAACTTGAATGTAAAATACAATAATTTTATTTGTTTCTGCCATCAGAAAAACAGAATTTTGGGGTCTAATGTATTAGATTAATTATCTACGTGTGGCTGAGCCAAAATATTATACTATAGTATCCTTTCTGTTCTTATAACTCCATAAAAGCACTTGCCTGGTCTATGGATTACAATAAAGATAGGATTTACTGGGATAGTCAAATCTTGGCTAATCATGCCCAAATGAGAAAATAAGATTTGTTCCACAACTTCCTGTATGTGGAACACCTATCTAGTATTTCTGTTGAATGAAGCACTGGCCACCAACCAACCAACCACAAAAATACCAGTAACAAAATGTAAATATGGGAAAGCATTCTTTATATTGGTCATGATGCTGAGTCCCTAATTCCCAAGGGTAATTCTTAGAGAAATCAATGGATTGTGTGCTTAAGAATAACTCCTGCAAGGAAGTTTTGCAGGACCACCCATTTAAGTACTTAGATGGCCCTCACCATTATACTGTTGACAGATAACACTTAAGAATTAATCCAAGCCACATAACAAGCATTTCATGTACCTCTTCCAGTTGTTTCCAGTATTTGGACTGTGTCTCTGCATGGCTCCTGACATTGTGATGCAAGCTGATTTACCTTCTGTTTCAGTTGTGAAATCTTGTTAGTGTTTAATATCAATATATCTGTCAGTTGCCTAGAGATAAAAACATAAAAATTACATGTTATGCCAGTTTTTCTTAATGAGAACAATACATATTTCCCTGAAATATGCCTTACATATTTAATGTACTAATCGAAAATGTGTTGCTTCATTTAATGAGACAATGTAAATCATTTTGGGCTACAGTGTGGTATGTAGCCACAGCACCACACTGGGGGGCAGTGCAGAGCTGCCCCATCCCTATACGAGCATTTGGGCATTCTGCCTTCCAGAGCTAACCATCTGCACTAGAAGAACAATAGTTTGCTACAGTCAGTGCCTGGCTGGTGAACAAGAAAGTGGAACCAAGATTCTGCCCATTCCTCTTCTCTATCTGCCCCCTTTATTGCAAGTTGCTTTGAGTGGGAGCAATTGGTTGCAGCTTTTGCACTCTTCTGAGAGCAACTGCTACTGTTGTGGGTAGCCCATGGGAAGGCTGTACAAGGCAGGTAGTATCCCTCTGCGCGCTCATTTTCACTATGCTGTTGCATAAGGGCCAGCCACATTCCAGCCCTTTGTAAATGCCTATTGGGGCTTTCATGTATATACACGTTTTCTATAATTTTGGCTTTGATGCAATGTTTACTGCATGTATCCAGAACTGAAATTTTATTTACGTGACCATTCCAGATCTTATCCCTTCACTACCTCCCTGATGTTTGAATGTCTTTTGCTTTGGCAGTCCTCCAATGTACTGAGCACTCTGGCCCTAATCCAATAAAGTGCTTACATGCATGCTTAATTTTGAGCAGACCCATACCATTGCCTGACTCAGGAAAGCACTGAAGCACATGTTTAACCTGCACATGTTTCACTTGGACCAGTATCTCTTTACCCAGTAAAGACCATTCCTGCAGTCAGTGCATAGACAAATCTCTATGGGAATTTTTCTTCTGTGAGAATTGCAGGTCTGAGTTCTGGAGGTAAAGTGTATAATAAGGTACAAGAAAGTACAATAGAAACCTGATTTTGAAGGGCTCTTGAAACCTTCATAAAACTGGGAATTCATAAAATAATGGGGACTTGAAATAACATGAAAAAATAACAGGAGTCTGCATTCATAGCCCTACATAATATGAAAATTAACTATTTCATATTTCTGTTTTTAAAAGAGTAAATACATTTGAGAGCAATTCATTCTAATATTATATAGAGTATGTTAATTAAACAATATAAACCTAAATCTAATATGAAAATTAAAATCTGTCATCAATGGGTGCTTAAATAAAAAATGCTCTCAGAATAGGTGTGCAAAGGCATTTAAAATAAAATATAGTTACCGTACATTAATTCTAAATGTCTAAAACTCAGACTTACTGTATATTAACCAATTATGAGTGATTCCTGGCGCAATGTTATCATAGGAGTGACTTTGGCATTTAAAGTTAAATTGTACAATTACAATTTATAAATAATAATATTCGTTATTAAAATTTAGATAATTTAAATATGTTTTCAAATATATAGAACAGTATAGACTTAAGATGAACATTTTTTAGTTTAATAGTTATTCTGGTTTCACTCCAATGAAATAGAGAGCAGAATTTGGTGCATGATGTGTGTTCAGCAATAAAAAAATATCATCTGGCTAAACAAATCTTTGGTAGGATCCATGTTACAGTTTCATGTTACTAAAATCTCTAAAGACTAAAAATAATGAATAGAAATTTTTTGAACAATTACTTCAACAAAAATATTGATTGGAAAAAAAGGAACAGCCAAGCTTTCCCATGTTCTTACAGCCCGATCTTGTATTTTAGTGGGAGATGTGGATATTCAAGAAATGCAGGATCAGATCCTTATTATGCATTTATGAGTGAAAAGGGACCAAAATGGTCTTTATATGCAGAAATGAAGTGCTGTGAAAGAAACTTCAATTGCAGCTAGTACAATAAAATAAAGGAACAGATAGGCATAGTTAGACAATATGAAAAGTGGAAAATACCTACTGTATAGTATTTTCATGTTCCACAATAGTGTTTTCATATCTGATAATTTCATCAATCATTTTCCTGTTTTTTTGAGCATACCCGTCGATCACATCTATAGAAGAGGTACAATATATTAATGCAATTACATGTAAAAGTAAGAAAACCAAATTAATGCATATTTTTCTCAGTTTTGTAATTGTCTTTATGTTCTCACTTGGCTGACTCAGTTTCTCTGGGGGGCTGAGGATTCGGATTTGGCGGATCAATTGTTCTGTTACAGTGGAAGAGTTAGTGATCTGCTGCAAGACATTTTCAAGGACCTGCAGCTGCTTATCCACATCAGGATGGTATCTATTCAAGAAGTCTGCAATGCCACATGTAGTTGGGCAATAGCTACCCTAAAGGAAAAAGAATAATTAAACATAATAATAATAATAATAATAATAAATGAATAAAGGACCAGTCCAGGTTCTAAGGTGAGGCAAAAGAGATGGCAGGAAAATATTAAGGGCAGCCCAACATTCAATAAGTATTTATGCTGGTAACTGTGGACAGGTAGGACTGGTCATTTGTACTTTGCCTGCAGAATCAGAATCTGTAGACAGTCCTGATAATGCATATTGTTATTAAATATTAAAAACAACAGCATATGTTACTGATAATAGTATACTTTAGAATAATACATGGAATTATTAATGAAATTTACAGTCCATTTTAGAACAATGAATGCTGGTATTAAGAGTGAACTGTAAAGCATAATATTACATTTAATAACAGTAGATGTTGAAAATTACAATGCATGTTAAAACAAGATAATAATGAGCTTCTTAATTTATAAGAAAGGAATTGCACTTCTACTTACAAATCGTTCATCTAAGATGCAGCAGTTTTCTCCGGTAGCAACATACTGAAAGGGAGAAAACAACATTATTTTTTAGCTATTTTTCTCCTTATGGTATTTTTGGGGCATAGTAATGGTGCGTTTGTACAGTTTCACTTACTGCCATGCAAGTTGAAAAGAGTAAGGACAGGAGATGCGCAGTAGCCCAGCTGTGTAACTTCGGCACCATTGTGTCTATACCAAAGTGTGCTCCCAGCTAATGTGTGTGAAGAGTCAGTGACTGAGAGATTCAGCTCTATGGGCTGCTGGAATCTGCCCTGACTCCCCTGCACTTCACAGCAGCAGTTTAAGGGAACTGGCTGAACCTGGGGGCGGGCACTGTGATGCAATTTGTAGGGGTGGGACAGTGGTAGAGGAACAACTTCTCAGTCCCTTTGTCTTGGATTCCCAGAATTTGCACTGAAGCTCCTGCTCCTCCCACTTTTAGCACCAGTTTCCTACTCGCCCACACTATGTCCTTTGCAGCCAGGGTGGTTTAGGATCTGGAGAAAGGTAAGGGGAGGCATGGAGCCAACTCTTTCAGTAACATGGGAGTAATAAAACTAACATATGATTCTGGACAATGTTGGAATGGTGCCTGAGATGAGCCCCACTTGTTTAGTTCCAGGAGAAGCCCCAGTTACTCTCAGTGATTAAATATAAAAGGTGCAGGTTATTCAATAACAGGCTGCTATTTTTCAAGCACTTACATTCTTACAATCCACAGATTCTGTTCTGGGGAATTGTGTCAGTTGTAGGATCAAAGTGTTGTCCTTTCTAGTCACCACTGGTTCAGAACCCATGCTTTGAGGAGCCCATTGCTTCTATAAGCAAGATTGTACACTCTTAGGGGCAAGGACTGTCTTGTATGTTATGTTTGTACGGTGCCTTGCCCAAAAGGGCTAGAGAAAGGGCAATCTTGTGGTTTGGACAATGAACAAGAACTCTAGGCTCCATTCCCTGCTCTGCTACAAATTTCAGGCTAGGTCCGCAAAGCACATAGGTGTTCCAATCCTCAGCATCGCAGGGCCTCCTTTTTAGGTGCCCTGCCCCCCAGTGGAACTCACAGCCGCAGGTTGGGTATCTAGGTTCCCTATACAATGCATGGGGAACGACTGGTGATTAAAGAAGGAATTCTCGAAAGCCAGCAATTTAGCAGGGTGCCACCTAAGCTAACCAGTGGGCAATGCCAGCCAAAGGTAGTTAGGTGATTAACTCCGGACCAGACGGAATTGCCTATCTCTGCTCAAGGTCCACAGGCTTGTGCCCTCTCCTGGAGTTAGGCATCGAAGCCAGGTCAGTCCTTCCTCATGAAAAAACACAGAAAGAATGAACCCCTCTATGGCCAATAGCCGACTGGTTTGGGCACTTGCCTAGGAGACCTATTTTCAATATTCATAGGAGCAAGAACATGAGCTTGGTCTCCCATGTCCCAGGTGAGTGCCCTAGCTACTGGGTATTCTGGGATACACACTCATACCAGGTAGCCCCAAAAATTCCCAGTCAGGTTGCCCTCAGATGTCTTTTGTGTGCGGCCCACAGATGAGACAGGCAGAGGAACAACTAATTTAAGATTCTTTCCAGGGCTTAAATTTGAGCTAAAGTATGGAGCGGCCTGGGGGCATCAGGGTTTATGTGGTTTTCCACATGCCCACCAGCAGAAACGTAGATACTCAGGGGTCTTTACTGCTGGAAGTTTAGGCTCTTACAGAAGAGTTTAGGCACTTACAGCTTGTGGTGGCATCTGAGCAGGGATTTGAAGCTCTTGATGTTGCTTAAATGCTAGACCTAGGCACCTAACATGGCAGGTAGGCTCCCAAGTCCTTTGCTGATCTACCCCTTACCAGCGGCAAGCCATTTCACTGCTCTATGCCTCGGTTTCTCGTCTGTAAAATAGGGATAATAATAAAACTATCTCACACTCTTTGCTTATCTCTTCTATTAGGATTATAAATCTTATGTTA
Organism: Sternotherus odoratus; assembly: GCA_032164245.1. NCBI lineage: Eukaryota > Metazoa > Chordata > Testudines > Kinosternidae > Sternotherus > Sternotherus odoratus. The sequence goes on from JAVMKO010000004.1 coordinate 49,990,449, forward strand.
GAAGGACTGTCTCTCACTATGTTTTTGTACAATGCTTAGCATTCTGGGGCCTTCATCTTGGCTGAGGCCTTTAGGTACAATTAATAATTGACTAGTTGATGAGAGGCAATGTGGCACTTAGGAGTCCTGGGTTCTATATCTAGCTCTGCTACTGGACTACTTTATGACCTTGGGCAACTTGCTTCATCTCTCTACACCTCAGTAAAATGGGAATAATGACACTTACCTTCTTTGAGGTATGCTTTGAGATCTATGGACAAATTATACTAGATATCATTTCTAATATGCTCCAAAACATGAGGGTTTATAGCCTTTATATTTTTATCCTATCTAATATAACTGTGGGTCAGTAAATATCAAGTTCTGTTTGTATTCTGACAAAGTTATGTATTGATGACATATTTTATATTGGTCTGGGCCAGTCTGGATCCTACCATACACAAAAAGTAGCACCATATAAACTGAAAAGACCTATGAAAAGTAACTGCACTAACTTGAGTCATAATTGTGCATTCATAAATGGACTTGGTGGCAGGAGAAGGCTCCTGACCCACATCTCTTCCTGCTCAAGCTCTATTTGTGTGATGCGTGAGCCATATAACAAACTTGATACATTCTGTACTTTTTCAGGACTAGAGAAAGTGCCCTTCTCTCCTTCACAGAAAGGATTTTATTCAGGCTTGAGTCCTCCAAAGGAGCCTTCAGTGTCAAGCGTATGGGATATGTTATTTATTCTAAACAGAAATTTCAGAGTTCAGAAAAAATGTTGAGTCTAGATTGGTGATGATAACTACTAGCACTCCTTGAGGATAAAGGTATTACTTCCCAAACATATAGCTTGAAAGTGGTATTGAGGGTAATGCAATAATTCTTAATGAAGTAACTATCCTCTGCTACCCTTACTAAGGAACCATCCACTGCTAAGAGTTTGTCATAGATAATTGGCAAGTTGGGTTCTGCACATGATATCACAAGAGCTAGCACAGAATATTTGGGAACCAAATTTGTGATGAGTTGCTTGTATTACACAACAGTGATATGATTAGGTCTATGGAGTTAAAGTGGATGGACAGAACAACTGGCCAATCTGTATAATGATTGTCAGGTATCTTTCATTTTTAAATGTTGCCATTTTCCATCCCCAACTAACACCTAGTTTTTTTCTCAACAGGAGCTGCAGGTTTTACACCTCGTGAAATATACATCCTTCCTGTGCTTTGCATCTGTTTCCGTGGTCATGATCTGGCCCAATTGGGGGTTAAGTGCCTAAATATGATTGAGGATCTGGATCTAACTCTATTGTATCTCCACTTCCTACACTCTGCTCCTGAGCTTTCATTTTGCATAAATCCAGAAATTATTTATTCCTGGCTTTCTGCTGGCTCCAAACCTAAAAATGATATGTGTTCTTAGCATAAAGGATGTATGGAGTTTTATTACTTCCCTAACATGACACATTTAGAAATTGAATGTTCTCTTAGAGAATGGATGATTCATGTTTTTGGAGATATGTTTGTGCTCTACTACATGTCCAATTTAACTTGCCTATATTGATTTTTGAGCAATTTTACCTTTCCTGTGGTTTATTTACTGATTTGCCAAGAAATGATGAATGATTAATGTAATGCAGACAGAAGGAACATTTCTTAAATTCAGTTTGCTTTTGGAGTTTATTTTTTGAGTAGATAGCAAAGGTGAATCAGTATTTAGTTAAAAGAGGATTGCTAATCTAGTTCAATACTTATTAATCAGATAGTGACAGACAGAATTTGGGTACATTTGTTATGCAAACACAGCTTTTATTCAATTGTGAGGCTTTCTTTGTGTGTGTGTTTTGTCACAGGATCATAGAAAGCTATCCAACACTTTCCTGTTATTGGTGATAAATCCTTATGTTAAAAAAAAACCAAACAACAACAACCGTGAATAGTGTCTATGATTGTGAAATAGTTGCTGATATCTAGAACATTATTTTAATTTAATTTGGAAAAAAATAAACTAGCTTTTACTTATCTTTCAGATTTTTTACATAGCATTTATCGCTGTAGTATCTAATCATTGCTGCTCTGGTAACATTGCAAAAGGCCTACTTGTAGCTTCCTACCAAACATAAAAGAAAATGCACTTAAGTGGGCATATATTAATGTGCAGAAGCAGTATTATTTTATGCCCACATTTTTTAGTAGATTCTGATCTCACACTCATATAAATCCAGACTAAGTGCACTCAGATTAAATCAATGGAGTTATTTCAGAGTTACATTGTAATGGATACCAGAATGTGGCCCTTTATTGGCAAACCTTGCCTCTGGTCCCACAACCACTAAACAACATACATGATTCCTGCTTGAAGGACAAATAATCTGTACTAATAAGGGTGGATAAATCCCAAGTCAAAGATACTACATGACAGAACAGGATACCTGTGTGGACTGGTAACAAGGACAAAAAGTAAAGATGATTTTTTAAATTGTCATTTTAAGTACTGCATAATAGAAAAGCTGAGTCAGTGTACTACAGACCTATTTATTTGAACTGTTCCTTCGTTTATAAATAGCTATACAGAAAGTGAAAATGAAAAAGGTTTCCTGAGTCACTTCATCAATGTACACTTTCTGTTTCAATATGTAAATCAGGGGAAAGCAGTGAAAAGCAACATTTCCTTGCCAATTCAATAGTCCATTCCCTGCAGAAGACATGCTGCCACATGTTTCCTGAAATAAAATATGTGAAATATTTGTGAATCAGCAAATAATTGTTAGCATGGCTCCACGGGTGAGATCAAATGTTTCTCTTTCTTACTACAGTAAACCCTCGATTTAACGGACCTTGATTTAACGGACTTCGGATGCAACGGACAAAATTTCTGAGCAAGTCTGATGCATTCCTGATCCATTTCTGGCGGGCTGGCTGCCGGCTCCCGGCTGCCGCCTGGATCCAGGCAGCGGGCGGGCTGGCTGCCGGCTCCCGGCTCCCGCCCGGGTCCCACCAGCGGGTGGGCGGGCTGACGGCTCCCGGCTGCCGCCCGGGTCCAGGCAGTGGGCAGGCTGCAGAGCTGTCGCCCCGACCCTGTGGCGGGCGGGCTGCTGCTCCGACAGCTCTTTTTTTATTATTATTAAATAACGGACTTTTTGATTTAACGGACACCCCCTTGCCCGAATTAGTCCGTTAAATGGAGGTTTTACTGTAATAAGAAACTGTTCTCTCCCTTTGTGTTACACATAGACATTGACTGCATGGCATGTGTGCCCTTCCTTTTGTCTGGTGAAAAAAATTTCCCTGGAAACTAACCCCCTCATTTACATTCATTCTTGTGGGGAAATTGGATTTGCTTAACATCGTTTCGCTTAAAGTCACATTTTTCAGGAACATAACTACAACGTGAAGTGAGGAGTTCCTGTATGTGTTAACTACTTATGGTGAACACTCTGTTCCAGATTGTATTTAGCTGTGACGTTTCCCAGATCTGAAGAAGAGCTCTGTGTAAGCTTGAAAGCTTGTCTCTCTCACCTACAAAAGTTGGTCCAATAAAAGATAGTACCCTCCACACTTTGTCCATCATGAACTAAGGACAGTACAGGCACGGGTTGCTCTAAGTTTTGTTTGAGAAGAGCAAACAAATAGAAAGTGTAGGTGTATCTCTGTTCTACAAGGACAGCACACAGCAAAAGCACTGCCAGTTTAGACAATTCTGTGAATGTAGATCTGCCTGTGGACACTGTTCCCGTATCCATTCTCTGACAAATACTTTTACAGTTTAAACCAGATAGAATCTGCCTCTAATCCATATATTTACTTCAATGTCTATTTAGATCTAAAAAATCGATAATCCACAGCAGATTCGACACTAAGGGTATGTCTTCACTACAGCAGTAGGTCGATTTCCCTTAAGTCAATTTTCTAAAGTCTACTTCAGAAAATCGACTTAGTGTGTCCCCACAAAGGACAGCAGGTCGACAGTGTCTGTCCTTAAACTTTTGCAGGGGTCGACATAGCCAGCATTGCACTGTGGGTAGGTATCCCACAGTGCCGGGAGTCCCCAGCTGGCACCACCTTTAGGGGGAGCCAGGCACGCTCCCCAGGGGACCAGCCCCAGCCCGAGCAGCTCCGTGGCCCCCATGCCTGCCCAAGCAGGTCCGCAGACCCTCCCGCCCGCCCGAGCAGCTCCGTGGACCCCCGTGCCCGCCTGAGCAGCTCCGTGGACCCCCCGTGCCGCTCTGCAGACTCCCCGTGCCTGCCCAAGTAGCTCCGCGCCGGCTCCCCCTCCGCGGACTCCCCATGCCTGCCCAAGTAGCTCCGCGCCGGCTCCCCCCCCCGCCCGAGCAGCCCCGCGCCGGACCCCCCCACCCGAGCAGCTCCGTGGACCCCCTGCCACCCGAGCGGGGAGGAGGTAGCCGGCGTGGGGCTGCTCGGGTGGGCATGGGGGTCCACGGAGCTGCTCGGGCTGGGGGGTCTGGCGCGGGGCTGCTCGGGCGGGCGGTGGGGTCCACGGAGCTGCTCGGGCGGGGGGAGCCGGCGCGGGGCTGCTCGGGCGGGCGGGGGGTCCGACACGGGGCTACTCGGGCGGGCGGGGGGGGGTGTCCTTGGAGCTGCTCGGGCGGGGGGTCCGGCGCGGGGCTACTCGGGCGTGCGTGGGGTCTGGCGCGGGGCTACTCGGGCGGGCCGGGGGGTCCTTGGAGCTGCTCGGGCGGGGGGTCCGGCGCGGGGCTACTCGGGCGGGCGGGGGGTCTGGCGCGGGGCTACTCGGGCGGGCCGGGGGGGTCCTTGGAGCTGCTCGGGCGGGGGGTCCGGCGCGGGGCTACTCGGGCGGGCGGGGGGTCTGGCGCGGGGCTACTCGGGCGGGCGGGGGGGTCCGCGGAGCTGCTCGGGCGGGGGAGCCGGCGCGGGGCTGCTCGGGTGGGCGGGGGGGGTCCGGCGCGGGGCTGCTCGGAAGGTCGGAGGCTTAAAGTCCCATGCATCCTCACTAGATCACAATCGACCCAGAGAGAGGTCGATTTCAGCTAGTCCTCTCGTTAGGGAGGAGTACAGAAGTTGATTTTAAGATCTCTTTAAATCGACTTTAAGGGCATGCATGAGGACGGGTACAGGCTTAAATCGACTTTAGCTTGCTAAAGTCGACGTTAAGCCCTAGTGGGGACCAGCCCTAAGCTGTTGCCTGTCTGAGATAGTTTCTGCGTCTTCTCCCTGGAGGGAAGAGGATGGAAGGATTCATGTAGCAGCAGCTCCTATGACCCTGAGCCCCTTCTAGTCTCTGCTCTCATATTCAATTCACTGCATATTGACACACAGAAAACCACCAAGGAACTGAGCTCCATAATGTGCAATGGGTGTGCCCCTCAGTGTTGACCCCCAAAACACTGGCCCCCTTTGGCAGTGCAACCACATCAATTATGTTATCAAGGAAGGAATCCTGTGCAGCCAGAGAGGTCAAAGTAGGTTTGCTCCTAACCCAGTTTCACCTGTGCAATGCCCTCTGAAGTCTATCAAAGTCAATGAAATTGCCTTCCAATTTTTTGGAAGAAGATTATAAAGATATCTGCATGCGCAGTCCTATACTCCTTCAATGACCAATACTTCTTTTGACAATAAAAAGTATTCAAAGTAAAATTTTCAGAAGCAGATAATGATTTAGGAGCCTGAAAATCACTGAGGCTTAAGGTCCGAAATTTCTTAAGTGGTTTTGAAAATTTTATCCTAAAGACACAAAAGACTTTAGGAACAGGTTTTTAATAACATGATGATTTGAAGGAATTATCAATCTTCTGAAAAGTCTCTGAATATTCATTCTTAACTAGCTGCACAATTATATGATAAATAACATTCATGATTTTGTTTAAGACCATTCAAATCCCAAGCAATTAAGAGAGGAGATAGCTTTAATAACAATAGAAATGTGATACAAGGCAACAAGAGTAATATAGTTTGTGCTTACAAAAGACTGTATGTTATTATTTTGCTCTGTTGTAGCTAGAGTTTGGATCACAGAGCATGTGACAATGTTAAATTTGTATATGCTAAAATTCCTAAACACAACGGATTTGCTGGGAACAACAAGTTGAGCATTAGCACTGAATTATGCTGCTTTTGGGAGTTTGTGACACAATGTTTTTCTATAAAATGCTGCATTGCAAATTCCAGCTTTTACTTATTTACGAAGAACAATTTAGACTGTTGGTTCATTTAGAAAAGGTTAATTTTTATTGTATCTTCAAAAGAGAGATTACAATGTATACTTTACCTTGAGAGGAAGAGTAGTGAACTCCATTTGTTAAACAAAAATGTGCACTAATTTGTAATGATAAGATAAGAAATCAGTTCAAATATTTGCTGAATATTTTGTAATTGAGGGCGTATAATAAACTGAACTATATTTTGGTAGTTATTGATGTAGTACTTTCAGAAAGGAACAGACAGCTAATAACACTACTGTAGTGGCAATGTAGCAAAATTTATTACTGGATAGAAGAGTTTGGCTTGTGAAATGTTGTGTTACAACATTTTAGCAAGTGTGATTTTTAATTGCATGATAAACAAAAAAAAACAGTAAAACATGTTGAAAATATGTTTTCTCATACTTTCTTCAGCAATAAAGAAAACTCACTATCCTATGCCCTTCAATATCATACAGGCTCCCTGAGCTTATGCCTAGGGACCAATCATAAACACAGCTGCTTCAGGATAAGGGGAATGCCAAAGTGAGCTTTGTTCTACCTTTGCTCACTCTCTGACTTGCACTATGTACTCCTCAGTCATAGGTGAGGATCTGGCTAATAATTTTGTCCTTAGTTTTACTATCCTCCATTACAGCATGATCAGCCCAGTCATTAGCGGTTGTCCTGATATAACGCAAGCGTCTTAAAGCATAATTTAACATGCTCGTTTCTTGCTCTTTAATTTTTCTAGTTAGAAACAAGCATTATTGAGCATTAATCTCTTTTGACAGTTTCCAGGAACAGCAGAGACTTGTATCATGGGGCTTAAGGGAACAATTACAATAAGAATTTTGAGAATTAAAACTGAAATTTTTTTAGAGGAAGAGAAATTTTAGCTTATAAAATTCTGATAACTTACCTCTTGAGGCTTCTTTTCTAGCAAATAAGGACTACAGAGCTTCTAATCTCTGTAGTGGCCACCTGATAGCTTTTAAACTCTGCAGCAGTCTCTCTGGAATTTATAAACTCTGTAATATTCCTTGTGAGCTGTTCCTGCAGACAGTGGAAATATTTCAGTAAATTGTATCTATGGGCAATGAAATACAGTAGAACCTCAGAGTTATGAACATATAGGAAAGGGAAGTTGGCTGTAACTGAAATGTTCATAGTTGAATAAAATGTTATGGTTATTCTTTCAAATGTTTACAACTGAACATTGATTTAATATAGCTTTGAAAATTTACTATGCAGAAGACAAATGCTGCTTTTAACAGTGTCAATTTAAATGAAACAAGCACAGAAATAGTTTCTTTACCCTTGTGAAAACTTTTTTAACTTTCCTTTTTTTTAGTAGTTTGCCCTTAACACAGCACTGAACTGTATTTGCCTCTTTTTTATCTAAGCAGCTGCCTGACTGTGTACTTCCAGTTCTAAAGGAAATGTGTGGTTGACCTATCAGTTCATAACTCTGGTGTGTGTAACTCTGAAGTTCTAACTGTCAATAGTAAGGAGCTTTTATTATTTATCACTAACTTCAGTGTGGCTCTGGGGTGATGTTGGGGTTAGTCTTTCTGAAGCTCATTACAGAACTGGTTCTAAAACTCTAAAAAGAGAATAATCTGTGTGTGATAGATATAATGGGGAACAAATCTACAAAACAATTTTGAAGTTTTTAGGTCAACCTGTTTTTGTGTTGTAGATAAGAGAATTTAGAATTTTAAAACACACACACAAAATGTTTCTTTTATGTTCCCTAACTTGAAACAATGACTTTCCCCACAAAGTATTCTCTGGCACAAACATTAGGCCAGAAAAATGTCAGGCCAAATGGCATTTTTCTCTCTCTCTCAAATTTTAGGGGAAAGGGGAAGAGGTTCAAAATCAGGCTCAGAATAGTAAGTGTTTTATAAACTGTCAAAGTAGCCACCGGAGTCAGTGGTGACTGGCCCCGGCATATAATAGGTTATCACCTTTTGTAATGCTGACCCTCATGTGACTATGCCTTGGAAATACAGATACTTCTATCTATATCTTATCAGCAACCCTATGTATCAGACCATTATGTCATAAACTTAACTGTACAGTGACTATTGGACTTCAGTAATAACCATATAATGCCATCTAATGTCCTGTATGTGTCATTTTACTTTTTCAAGTTTGTATTAGGTGATTCACATAAAAAACAAACCACAAAATTGAAACTTACAACACTGCAACATTTCCCAAATCCAGTATGAAAATGGCCTGTAAGTAGAAGTATGTTAATTCTGTTTCAATTGACAAATAAGTGGTTTTTGTAGTTGCATCCCAACTGCTACCCAACCCAAATTCTTACAGAGACATGGTAGGTACTTTCTGAAGGGCATAATTCACCAAAATGAGCTCTTTATGCAGGGCTGCTATCTAGTGAATAGGCACTGAACTGGGAATCAGGACACCAGTATTTTATTTCTAGCCCTGCCACAGATATGCTGTGTGGCCTTAAGCAAGTAACTTCACCTCTCTATACCTCTGTTTGTCCTCCCCCTGCCTTCATTTGTCTATCTTGATTATAAACTCTTCAGGAAAGCATCTGTTATTATGTGTTTGTCCTCAGATACTACAGTGATGGGCAGCAGTATAAAATTCAAAGATAGATCGATCTAGCACAGTGGGAGCCAAATCTCAGCTAAAGCCTTAGGTGCTATTGGAATACAAATACCTCAGAAATAAATAAATAAATAAATAAATAAATAATACTAAGGGCTGGCTCTAGTTCTGCGGCTCCAAGCAAACTGACAAATGACTGCCCTTAATATCCCATATGCTCTGACCTTTTTGTATCCCCTATCATTTAGGTATCCTATGCCACTGCTTCTTCTGGCTGTAAAAAAGAGCCTGTGCTTTGTAAATGTATACACCATTTTAAACTCAATTTTAATTACTATAAAGCAAATAAAAAATGCAGCTCTCCACTCATGATAAATGAAGTAGATGAGTACATAGACTACTGTAAGGGATTAAGTGCTTGGTTTAGCTTTAGCACACGCAGAGTGTCCTACCCATGCAGAAGGGTATACCAAAAGACCTAACCAGTCAGAAAAGACCTGTGGACAATTGCTGTCATAATCTATGGTCTGACACTATTTGAAGGGAGTTACAAGAATAAGTGAGGCATCCTCTGCCTCTCTGGTATCCAAGTGAATCCTCTATACAGAACATCAAAGTAAGTGAATTCATGTTTATGCTTAACTCTGCCAAGCAATACATACATTTGCCTGATAATATGAGTTATATCATAATTACAATTGGTGTTGACTGGAACAACTGACATTTATTAGCGTGATTAGTCACTTCTTTTTGTGACCAGATTATTTTGCAGTGTTAGGCCAGGATCATGGATGCAATAGGTGGTGCAACACAGCCATCTACTGGCCATCCTAGTAAAATTATTTTTACTCTTATCAGTTTGAGTAGTGTGCCTTTTAAACCCAGGAAATAATCTTTCTTGGTGTGAGATCCTGGGCTCACTGAGGTCAACAGGAGTTTTGCCACTGATTTCATCCTGGTACTTCCATAGTATACAAATGTATATAGTTTTATACTAGTGACTGAGATTTCTCTTGGATATTTCTCAACCACAGACATGAATAAGGTTGCAGTGAAGGAATGCTATTCGATCCTCGTCTGATTATGATTATGTATGATTATGATTATCCTCATCTGATGATTATTTTTATTGTTCTTCTCTGGACTTTCTCCCACTTGGTCACATCTTTCCTGAAATGTAGCATCCTGGTCACAGTACTCCAGTTGAGGCCTAATCACCATGGTATCAAGTGACTCAGCTAGGTAGCAGAATGAGTACTGTTTACAAGAGCTGTTGATGGATATTGCTATAGGCTGAAGCCTGATTGACAAGCATCCAGAACACTGGCAGTCAATACATGGTACTAGAGGTTGGGGTTTTTTGCTAGCTTTTCGATTAGCTTACATACAAAAGTGTGTGCATGAACAAGGGGAATCAATAAAGGGTCAAATTCAGACCTGATGTAAGCAGGTGCAAATCCACTGACAGCATTAGGCTTGTACCCAATTACATGAGGTGTGAACTTGGCCTGAAATGTTTTATGAAGTGCAGTGAGTTTTTTTATTTAAATTGGATTTTTTATTTTATTTACACTAAGTTTTTTCTTTTTTAAAATAACTATTTTAAAAAATAAAATCAATTTAAACAAAATTAAAAATCTGATTTAAATTTAAAAATATCAATAAATAATTTCATTGTAAATATGAAACATTTTGATGAGAAGTTTATGTATCAGAAACATTTAAGGTTCTTTTGTTTAATAAAAATTAATGTTATATATGCAGTTTTGTGTATTTAATTAAATTCCAGTTGCTATTCTAATGCAGCTTTATACAAATCATGAGCAAAAAGTTTATTACCTAGTAAATAACCAATAGATTATTCACCATTTTCTAACATACTAAGCATGTACAATTAAATTAGAATCTGAAATAAATGTATATATCTTGCTTGACCATGCTTAAATAAATGCATATATAGCTATAGTGTACCCTCCTAGATAGCAAAAAAATGTACAAAATATAGGGTAAAAAGGCTCTATTATGTTATAAACCAACATGTTTTTATAATTATATCAATCAACAAGAATGAACCTTTCTTTAGAAAATAACTGACCTACAAATGGAAAACCTGATAAAAATTGATTACATTGAGACTTTCCACCTGATGATTTAAATTAATCCACTGAGTGCAGCCAGCATTTTGAATCAATTAGGACAGAGTATGAGTTACATTAACTCCTGGTTTAAAGAGAGACTGTGAAGTAGTTTAGGATCAAAATGTAGGTTTTAAGGATGGTCTTGTGGTTAATACACTGGACTAGAACTTGGGAGCATTGACTGCAATTATTGTCTGCCACATGCTTCTTTTCACACCTTGGGCAAATGACTTACTCTCTGTCTGCCTCAGTTCCCCATCCATCAAATGGGGATAACAATCTACATCATCTCTGCTTTACAGGGTGTTGTTGCCAGAATGAATTGATTTATGTCCTCATGTGCTCAGAAACTACAGTGATATTGGATAAAAATCAGGATTTTTAAAGTAAACATTAATTTGTAAGGTTTAAAATGTAACTACACTACTTTGCATGCATTAAAATTATAAAGTAAAGCTAACTGAAGGGGACTCTGACTAGTTCCGTTTCATTCTTCAAGGTGTGAGAAGTGTTTAGCTATGCCCCAAAGAATGGTTCCCTGATCACCTTGTGGCATCAGGTGTGTTCATGTGCAGGCATTTTAGGGGAAGACTAGGGATCACATATGTTAAAATATAGACACCACTCCCCCCACTGAAAGTAACAACTTGGAGCCAATCTGGACCCTGATCCTTCTGCTTACACCCGGTTTCCCAATCATTGGCTGCAGCTCTTTTTTAATTACAAACTGCTAGAGGCTGCAGCTCTGCCTGTCTATGGGTGTACAGGACCTAGCACATTTGGGTGGCTCAGTAACTCCCCTCCCGGTTTTGTTTCTTTGCTCACAGGCTAGCGGGGTGGCCTGCAGCAGGACCCAGGGCTTGGGTTGTTGTTTGTGGAACATGGGGGAAGAGGCCCGGCTGGTGATTTTTCGATGGAGGGAGGGAGGCAGACAGGCCTAATCTGTCACTAGCTCGCGGGGCCTCTAGTGCTACCAGCCCAGGACCTCTGCCCCGGAGCCAGGGCAGGGCCGGCTCCCCTTGGCCCGGGTGGGGACGGGGCAGCACCGATCGGGCCCGACCCAGCCGCAGGGAGGCGGCGGGAGCCGGATCGGGCCCGGGGCTGAGTCAGCGGCGGGCGGCCCAGCCCTTCGCCTCCGCCTCCCGCCCCGGCCTCGCCCGCCCGGAGTCACCATGAGCTGCGCCGCGCTGCTGGGGCTGAGGGGCGCCGCCGCCCCCCGGCTTCTGCGGGCGACAAGCAGCAGCCGCCGCCGCTGGAGCAACCTGGGCGGCGACGGGTCCTGCGAGCCCCAGGCGGGCGCGGCCGTGCGGCTGGGCTGCGCCGCGGGCTTCTGGGGAGACACGGCGGCCTCAGGTACCCGCGGGAGCTGGGGAGGGGGAGATGCACCCGCAGCGCGCCCCGCCCGGCCACACACCTCCGGGCTGGGGGGCACGCGCGGGGCCGGGCTGGGGTGAGCAGCCCCGCAAAACAACCCTCCCGTCACCGGAAGCGGACGGGGCGGGTGCCCGAGGGAGCGCCGGGCGGGGGAGCGGGTGCCCGGGGGAGCGCCGGGCGGGCGGGCGGCGCGGGAAGTGAGACCCGCTGCCGCACCCCGCTCGCCGCGGGACCCCAGGCACGAGAGCGAACCGGAGTCATTGCCGGGGAGGGACTGACACAGCCCCGGGAGAGGGGGGTTGTAGAAGCCCCCCCTGGTGGCGGGCCAGGCGACTCCCCAGCAAGGGAGACCAGCCCAGAAACTTGTCAGCCCGACTTGACTCCTAGTGGCCGTGGCAAGGCCAGCAGGGCCCCGCCTTCCCCCCACTCCGATGTTGTCGGTGGAGTTCGACGTGTATGACACGGTGTTTTGTGACTGGGCTCTTTGTTTTTTAAAAACAGTTTCCCCTGCCTCTCCAGTACATAAATAAACCAGTGATCCCAGCGCAACACTGAGCACCAGCCCCCAAACAACAACATATGTAGTGTGCAAAATTACAGACGCCTGCACATGGGAGTGATTTGCTCACATGTTGATTTTAACCGAATGGATTGAGTAAAATACCTTGCATGTATGTTTGCAGGATGGGGCCCAAAATCTTGTGATCTTTCTATCATTAATATATTGTCTCATGCTTTGCCCTAATGTATGTTTTTCTGATTTAGATTTTCAAAAAATTAAATGGCTTTTATTATAAAATATGCAGAAGTGACAAAGTCCCATGGCACCTTAAAGACTAACTAAAGTATTGATAACAAAGAGTCCCGTGCATAATACCTGGGCTAATACCCACTTTCCTGGGCTAATACTCACTTTGTCGGATGCATGCAGGGGAAGTATCCAGAGGCAGGAATAAATAAGAGGCAAGGAACAGGTTAGAGATAACGTTATTATTAGTCCAGTTAGGCTGAATCAGCTTGTTATCTCTAATCAGGGAGGATGATATCCTCTTCTCTAATCAGGGAGGATGACAAGCTGGTTCAGCCTGATTGTACTAACCTTATCTCTAACCTGGTCCTTGTCTCTTATTTATTCCTGCCTCTGGATACTTCCACTGCATGTATCTGACGAAGTGGGTATTAGCCTATGAAATCTTATGCTTCAGTACTTCAGTTAGTCTTTAAGGTGCCACAAGACTCTTGTCACTTCTGCAATTCCAGACTAACAAGGCTACCTCTCTGATTCTTGACATTATAAAATATGACTTTCAACTAAGAGTTACTTAATATCTTTTTGATTAGTTCCTCAGCTTCTCTATGGAGGAAAACTGAATTTTCTGGTTTTTGATTATCTTTCTGAAATTACGATGTCTCTGTTGACTGCTGCAAAAGCCAAATCGCCGGTAAGAAAATAATTATTTAAATTATTAAATAATTCAAGCAATTTTACATGAGAAAAGAATCACATGAATTGGATAATTCATTGATTTAGTATATTAAGTTTGAGCTTGTTTGAAATGTTCAGATATCATTGCAAAGTGTTCAGTGTTTTAAAAGCTCTTCAAACCTTTGCAGTTGCTGAGTTATGCAGGACAGTTGGCTGGAAAACATTATTATACAAATATTAAGATTTTAAAATCAGGCCCAACCCAGCTAACGCTTTGGGACTACTTGCATGAATAAGAATCTGCAGGAGTAGGTACTCCGTATGTACCTAGAAGAATGTTAATAGTCTTAAAGGGCTTGGCTACACTTGCAGATGTAAAGCGCTTTGGGCTAAACCAGCCTTTGGAGAACGCAGTAGGGAAAGCACTCCAGTCTCTCCACACTGACAGCTGCAAGCGCACTGACATAGCCACATTTGTGGCACTTGCAGCAACATTGGGAGCAGTGCATTATGGGCAGCTCTCCCAGCATGCAAGTGGCTGCAACATGCTTTTCAAATGCTGCGGGTGGGGTGGAGTATGACAGGGAGTGTGTTGTGTGTATGCAGGGGGAGAGAGAGTGGGTTTTGGGGTGCTGAGAGTGTGTCAGCAAACTGTCTTGTAAATTCAGACATCCCCCCCACTGCCTCTCTCTCACTCACTGAAAGCAAGCAACCTTCCTAAGGGCTTGGCTACACTTGAAATTTCAAAGCGCTGCCGCGGGAACACTCCCACAGCAGTGCTTTTGAAATACGAGTGTGGCCACGAACAAGCGCTGGGAGAGAGCTCTCCGAGCGCTCCCAGTAATCCACCTCTACAAGAGGAGTCCACACTAGTGCTTTAAAGCGCTCAGACTTGCTGCGCTCAGGAGGGTGATTTTTCTACTAGGAAGTTCTTCTAGGCCCTGATCCTGCAAAGACTTGGACACATGAGTAATTTTAGTCACATGAGTAGTCCCACTAGATTGTGGATGAATTCAATTTAATGTTAAAAACAATGGACCAAATATTTGCTAATGAAACTAGCAGAACTTCATTGCCTTCAACGGAGTTCCGTCAGTTTATGCCAGGAGAGAGTTAGGTACACATGGCTTGACATTTGAATGCATTGTCTCAATTTATATGGCTTCCATAAAACTTCTCCTTGAATGCGATAATTGTGAATTGTTTCGTTGTATGTTGTCAATATTCTGTATTTTAATTTATAATTGGAATTGGTTGGATCATTTATTCCCAGTATGATTCCAAAGGCTATTTAAAACTAATGGTATTTGTGATACATAATTAGACTCCTGTGAAAATATAGTGATGTCCATTTGTAATTATTTTAATCTATATATTGTTAGATATTGTTAAATTAAGGATTTTTTTATTTTAGAGAAATGTTTTCCAGGTTTCCTTTAGAAAAAGAAATCCACCATTTTAATTATAAAATTAAGAAAATGAGTATAGGCTGTTTTTCGATCTTTTCCGCAATCTAAAAGCCAATAAAGAGAAGGAGTTGATTTACCCTTGACAAAGATTTGGCAAGTAAATTATAAACCTTTTTTTTTATTATTATTATTTCAGGATTTGGGTTACACTCCTGATTTTGTGTTGAGTGCAATGGGTCCCTATATTAAGGACATTCACAAAAAAGGTATGTTATATAATAATACTAGCAAAAGTGCCCGGCGTTGCTCGGGTCAGTCGGAGGGGGGGAGGGGGCAGACAGCTGACACCCCCTGACTAACCCCAACACCCACACCTCACCCCTCACCCCTCACCCACCCCGACACCTTCCCCCCCCCAGACCAAACCCGACACCCCCCGGCTCACTTACCCCCCAGACCAAACCCGACACCCCCACCTCACCCCCTGAGCAAACCCGACACCCCCACCTCACCCGCCGACCGAACAGTGTATTTAATAATCTGTGTGCCACACAGTGCACCGTGAGCCGGGGGGGTGTCGGGTTTGGTCTGGGGGGGTGGGAAGTTGTCAGGGTGGGTGAGGTGTGGGTGTTGGGGTTGGTCAGGGTTTTTTGCGGTTGGTGGGGGGGTGAGGTGGGGGTGTCGGGTTCGGTCGGGGGGTAAGTGAGCCAGGGGGTGTCGGGTTTGGTCTGGGGGGGTGGGAAGGTGTCGGGGTGGGTGAGGGGTGAGGTGTGGGTGTTGCGGTTGGTGGGGGGGTGAGGTGGGGGTGTCGGGTTTGGTCGGGGGGTAAGTGAGCCGGGGTGTGTCGGGTTTGGTCGGGGGGTAAGTGAGCCGGGGTGTGTCGGGTTTGGTCGGGGGGTAAGTGAGCCGGGGTGTGTCGGGTTCTGTCTGGGGGTGTTGCAATTGGTGGGGGGGTGTGAGGTGGGGGTGTCGGGTTCGGTCGGGGGGTAAGTGAGCCGGGGTGGGGGTCGGGTTTGGTCTGGGGGGGTGGGAAGTTGTCGGGGTGGGTGAGGTGTGGGTGTTGGGGTTGGTCAGGGGGTGTCGGGTTTGCTTGGGGGGGTGAGGTGGGGGTGTCGGGTTCGGTTGGGGGGTAAGTGAGCCAGGGGGTGTCGGGTTTGGTCTGGGGGGTGGGAAGGTGTCGGGGTGGGTGAGGGGTGGGTGTTGGGGTTGGTCAGGGGGTGTTGCGGTTGGTGGGGGTGTGAGGTGGGGGTGTCGGGTTTGCTTGGGAGGGTGAGGTGGGGGTGTCGGGTTCGGTCGGGGGGTAAGTGAGCCGGGGGGTGTCGGGTTTTGTCTGGGGGTGTTGCGATTGGTGTGGGGGGGTGAGGTGGGGGTGTCGGGTTTGGTCTGGGGGGGGGGGTGTCGGGGTGGGTGCCCAGACCAAACCCGACACCCCCCCCCTGCTCACTTACCCCCCCGACCAAACCTGACACCGCCACCTCACCCCCCCACCAACCGCAACACTCCCTGACCAAACGCAACACCGACACCTCACCCCTCACCCATCCCCGACACCTTCCCACCCCCCCAGACCAAACCCAACACCTACACCTCACCCCTCACCCACCCGACACCTTCCCACCCCCCCCAAACCAACCCCAACACCCCCCGACTCACTTACCCCCCGACCAAACCCGACACCCCCACCTGACCCCCCGACCAAACCCGACACCCCCACCTCACTTACCGTCCCACCAAACCCAACTCAGATCCGTCGCGGGGGGCGGGGGGGGGGGGGGCGGGGGCAGAGCCGAGGGATTCCGGGGACTTTCGCAGGTGGGGGGGGGCATAGAGCTGATGGATTCCGGGGTTCCGTTGGGGAGGGGGGAGAGGCAGAGAACTGAGGGATCTCCGGGGTTCCGTTGGAGGAGGGAGGGGTGAGCTGAGCGAGTGCGGTGTCTGTTGGATATTATGACATCATCACCACCTAACCGCCCAGCTGATGTGATTGGCCCTGAAAGACTTTCACCCCTGGGGGGCGTCAGAGGTGAGATCCGAAAATTTTTCGACCCTTACCAGCATCTAGACCCCAAGACCCCTAACTGTACCAAATTTCAAGTCTCTGGCTCAAATGGTGCGGGAGGAGTTCGCTGTCATACATACATACATACATACATACACCACTTGACTTTTATATATATAGATGTGTTGAATAACTTTAATAGTTTATAGCTTGATCTTTGAAGTGCTTATCACTCTTAACTACTGTTGTCTTCAGTATTTGTTGGGGTGCTCAGAACTTCACAAGATCAGACCCTTAGTTTTATATCTTCATTGTGTACTTTTTTACTTCAAAGCTGAATATAGGAAGACCAACTGTTTGTTTTTTCTACAGTTTGAATGAAAACATTCAACAAAAGGAATTCTTATTTTCCCCATACCTAATATACTATATATTATCTACTGTATAAATTGAACAATGCATTTATTTTAAAAGGGAAACTGGATTTTTCTTGTCTTCGTTGAGATGTACTTTTATCCAATTTCATATTAATTGTTTAATGAGTGGGGTGGAAAATGTTTTTCCCATCCCAGAGAATTTTCAGAATTTGGAAAAAAAAATTCCAAAACATTGGGAGGCACAGCACTACTGTGCGCTAAGCGGATTCGCGCGTAAACGGATATGTACTGTAATATCTTTTACTGATGAACTTCTGTTGGTGAAAGAGACATACTGATTTATACTAATAGAAGGTTTATACTCATAGTATGCAGCCATACCAATTTTCTTCACAACTCCTTAGAAGTCAGATTTGTGGGTAAAAGGTAGTACTAATCTCCCTAAAATCCTCTCACAATTACAGATTATGCCTGCAATGTTAGAATAACTGTATGTATGTTTCTCTCCAAGGTTCTTCAGTGAAGTAGTGAACAGTGTAGATGTTTAAATAATTATTCGGTTACAGAATTGTACCAGTCAGAACTATTGTTTATCTGTAGATAAGAAAGCACAACATTTGGTTTATTGTTCTGATTGATAATGTGCTTGACAACATGCACCAGCGCATCCTGAGGCTCAGGGTGTGAAGCCTTTTTTGCAATATAACTGGTGGTTTTAATACTGAACTTTTTGTTCTGTTAAGGTGTTCGTGTCATTAGTAATGCTGGTGGAATGAATCCACTTGCGTGTGCTGCTGGTATTCAAGAGATGGCAAAGAAAGCTGATGTTGATTTGAAAATAGCTGTTGTTGCTGGAGATGATCTGATGGGAGAGGTATTTTATTGATATTTTATGGCTCAGTAAAAGTGTGGGAAGTTTGATTACCGTATTTTTCGCCCTATAAGATGCACTTTTTCTTCCCCAAAACGGGGGGGAAAAAGTTGGTGCGTCTTATAGGGCGAATGCAAAAAAAAAAAAAAAAAAAGCGCCTCGCTCTCCTGTCCCCGCCGCGCGGGCGGGCTGCCGGGAGCGTCCCGGTTCCCCCCCTCCCCGCCGCGGGCGCGCTCCCGGCTGCCCGCCCGCGGCGGGGAGGGGGGAACCGGGACGCTCCCGGCAGCCCGCCCGCGCGGCGGGGACGGGAGAGCGAGGCGCTTTTTTTTTTTTTTTTTTCCGGATTTTTTATTAAAAAATGAGGGGGCGTCTTATAGGACGGAGCGTCCTATAAGACGAAAAATACGGTAATTCTTTCATACAGCAAAGAGATGGCATTTAAAATGTGTGGTGTCATTGGGAGCTTCACTTTTGTTTATTTAATTAGTATACACTGCATCATTATTTGAGAAAATAACCTCTATCTTTGATCTGTTTTATATATGGCATGCACAGAGTTAAATGTATATTACTCAAATCAAATTTAACTTAAACTAGCTAGATTGATTCCATAATCAGTGCTTGGGATCATGTTTTCTACTTGCTAAATGCAGAAGGTATGAGTTATCTGATCTGAGGGATTACAAGAGCCCAAAGTGGCTCTGGTGTTTGTTTTTAGTGGTACATTCACAAAACTGACGTGTTTAGTATAGAAAATAGTAACTTTGAGTGTACCTAGAAGCTAATGAATTCTCCTTTTTGAGCTGATATTGTAAGACTAGTTATGGATTCTAATAGCCGGCCCTCAGTTATTCTAACTTGTCTTTTATCTGTGGTTCAACAAAATTCTAATCATGCTAGTATTTCCAGTGGATCATGTTACAAACGTAGATACTGTATTTATTTGTGGGGACAAGATGAAAATGTTTAGTAACCAGACAGGACATTTGAATTTCTAGGATGTTTAACATTGAGAAAAATGTCACATTTTCCCCAACTATTCATGAATGATGCTACATAAATTGTGTGTTAGAAAAATAACTCATTTTAAAGGGAATGATTTTTGTGCTTCAGGTCCATTTTAAATAAGCTTATCTGATCATCCCATGACCACAGTTTAGACATTCCGGATCTGCAGTCAGCATTTAGATTCTCAAATTTGTTAGACCAGTAGTCAAATGAGTGACACAATTTTGTAGATGATAATTAGAGCCTGGTGCAGATTCAAAATTTGCATGCACATCCAATCCACGATTTGTGAACATGGTCCTCCGATATAAAGCAGATATCTGCAGATTTGCAGGGCTATAATGATAATGATCTATATTGTTGATACGAAGCATTTTAAATTGATAAATGCAGTGTGATAAAACTTTAGTGTGTGTAAAGTTCCAATCTTACACTTAATAAAAATAAATGTAGCAGAAGTGAAGATTTTTGTCAAATGCTAAATTGCTAATCAATTGAGTAGTTTCTGTCTTTATTAGCATTAGTAATGAGAAATGGGGATGGATTGAAGAGAAAAGGTCAAAGATCAAGCCACTAAAATCCAGTTTATTAACTGGGTAAATACAGAAGGCCCGCTGGCACCTGCAATGTTGACAGCTGTGTAGGATTAGAAATTAGGTCGTCAGAAAGGTTGTTTAGATAGATAATCCAGATCCAAATATTGCTTGTGACCCCAGAGAAGTTCTTCCACAATTAATGAACTGTCAGCTATCCACTTTAAGATTGGATTGATATTGTGCTACTGAAACTAGTGAGGTGGGGGCCTGAGCCTCAACACTAGTTTCATTTTATGACCTTGCAACTACTGTGATCACAGCAGATATTTCTGTAGAAAGGGTTTGATTATGTTCAATTTTAAATGTGTTAAGAGCATCTGAAGAAATTGTAACTTACAATGAGTTAGTAAAACTACACAATTTATCATCTTTGAAGTTGAAGACTGTTTCCTCTGACTTCTTCAGGAAAGCTCTGATACAAAAGACTAACTCAGCCTCTTATTGAACAGTGTTAAAGTGATTTTTTTTTAGGTATTTTAACCATACCATTTTGCCTAGAATTACTAAATGATAGATATTTGCTGCTGTCTGATATTTAATACTGTAAAATATTCATAGACCTGGATGTTTTAACAGAAAGACAACCTAAAAGGAGCTGGTGTCATGGATATGGAGAGTGGAATGCCATTTCCAGAGAATATTCACAGCATGAATGCATATCTTGGGTGAGATATTTTTAAAAAGTGTATGTTTTGTCTATTGTTTCAAAATGCTGATGTCATACACATTCCAATGGTTGCATGAAGATAGTTTGTTTTGGTTTGCAAGTAAAATAATAATAATGTAGTGAATTAATGGTGTTGGACAGCCTGCAAAATCAGATTTATTTCTTTGTGTCTCATAAATATTTAGCACTGAGATTTTCCTCTTGTAGCTCTTTATCACATCTCTCACTATTCGTCCTCAGCTTTTATTTCATGCCAAAAAATTTTAATTTAGTTTAATTCTAAACAATGCCAACAATCCTTTGAGATCCATATGCAGAGGCTCCTCTCCTTGCATGGAACAGGATGGCAAGTGGGAGTGGGGGCAGCTGCTCTGGAGAAATCATCCCTAAACAAAAGCACTGGAATCTGTGAAAAAAATAATACAGTCTTAGGCTGCATTAGCTTTTCTGTCCAGAATCAGCTGTTAGTCTGGAATTGCAGAAGTGACAAACTAAATGTGTCTTTAGTTAGTCTTTAAGGTGCCACAGTAGGACTCTTTGTCACTTCTAGATTTTCTGTGGCGCCTCTCCCTGCTGTGACACTCCTGCTGGAACTGGGCTGTCCAAGAGTCTCTGTGTAGGTGGCCCTGCCCTCCAGAACCTTTATGGATCTGGGGATTCTGGGAACCAAACTTCCTGTCTGTACCATCAGAGAGGTAGCCATGTTAGTCTGGAATAGCAGAGGTAACAGAGTCCTGTGGCACCTTAAAGACTAACTATAAAGTTTTGAAGCATAAGCTTTCATGGGCTAATACCCACTTCGTTGGATGCAAGCCATCCGAGAAGTGGGTATTAGACCACGAAAGCTTATGCTTCAAAACTTTATAGTTCGTCTTTAAGGTGCCACAGGACTCTTTGTTACCTCTGTCTGTCCCATGGGGAACATAACTGTTCTTTCCTCCTGAGGGAAAGGTTCAGAGAAAACTTCAAAAGAGGAACATTCAAGAGTTTTTTCCCCGCTTGTCCCGCTTCTGCAGGTTTTTCTATATTCTGGCCTATTCTATATCACTATTTGACTGTTCAGAATTTTTTAATAGCTGTCCAGTTATAAGTATACACATGTGCCTGGTTTACTTGCAGACAATGAATGTGTTGGCATGTGAGTCTTAAAAGACTAAATGTCTTTAGTTCTCTTTTCTTTTTCAAAATACTACAGGCGTGTCGCATCTTATGCGAGGTTTCGGTTCTGCGATTTCTGCGTAAAGCAGAAACTGCATATAGCCGAAATCCCATTCACTTCAATGTTGGGTGTAATCTTCCGCCCTAAAGAAAGTTTTTATATTTTTAGTTTTCCTTAAAACTAAAGCGGAAATTGCACGAAAAGCGGAAATCGCGCAAGATAAATGCACGTAAAACGTGACATGCCTGTACTTTTGTAACTCTTTTCTCTTTGATTTTGGCAGTCCAAAGTCTTTTGTTTGCAGAGAACATAAAATATGTTGTAGCTCAACCATAAGTTATGGACTTGATGCAGGGATTACTGGGAGAAATTGTGTGGCCTATTTTATGCAGGAGGTCAGACTAGATCAGGGTGGGCAAAATACAGCCTGTGGTCCAGATCTGGCCCACCTAACATTTCTGTCTGGCTTGCCTTGACTAACATTTCTGTCTGGCCTCTTCTGCCCCCTCGCGATCTCTGAATCTGCGCTGCTAAAAGTCCTGCAGGGCGCTCAAGCAGGCTGCCTGGCTGCTGTGGCCCCACACAGCTCCCAGAGGCGGCTGGCTGCTGCTGGCACGTCTCTGTGTGCCCCTGGTAGTGGGGATGGGAAAGGGAAGGCAGTTCCGTGTGCTGGCCCCTCCCCCAGAACCATCCTCATAGCTCCCCTTGGCCGGAAACTGGCCAATGGGAGCTGTAGGGGTGATACTTGCAGGCGTGGGCAACACACTGAGACCTTCTGCCCCTCTCCCCACAAGGAGTGTGCAGAGACGTGCCAGCAGCAGCCGGCCACAGCCGTTTCCAAGAGCGGCGTGGGGCTATGGCAGGCAGGCAGCCAGCCTGAGCCCTGCTGCGCTGCTAGCCTGGAGCCACCTCTGGTAAGCATCTCCCAGCCAGAGCCTGCACGGTGCACCCCTTCCCACACCCCAGCCCGGAACCCCCTCCTGCACCAAACTCCCTCCCAGACCCCACATCCTCTCCATTAATATAGTAGAAATGTGCAGCCTGTGATGACTTACCAAAATTCATGGAGTGGCCCCCCGGTGAAAATTATTGCCCACCCCTGAACTAGATGATCATAGTGGTCACTTCTGGCCTTAAGATATCTGATTCTACGTATCATAATCAGATAAGGATACAAATATATTGTAAGCTTTTTGCAGTAAATTTACAGCTGATAAAAGCAGCCAGAGTTCTCGTCCTTACTATATATAGTGATCTGCTAACATACCAGCTACAACAGAAGCAGTACAGTATTCCCCACATAGCCCCAGTATTCTGCTTTCATCCTGTTCCATAAGGACAGCTTCTGTGGATAAGAATAGTTTCCATCTCACTCATCCTTTGCTGTGACTTCCCAGAGAGCCATCCAGTGTAATAGTAATTTTTAAAAATAGCTACCTGGCCACAGTAACGTGCACAGGGAGTCCTCCCATTTCTTTCACACAGGCCTCCAAAAGTCATAACATGTGTTTTTTTTTAAAAAAAAAAAAAAAAACCAACAACCTCCAAAACAAAAATAGCTAATCGTTCATCTTCTCAAACATTTTCTTACTGCAAAAATCCACATTCCTGCTGTGTGAAAGTGGAGTTTTCTTTTGGTCCCTTTAAATAAACAGTTTCCACAGACTTGTATGAAGACGACACCTCTGCACATTTAACTGTCTAGGAAAATCTTCATGTATTCAAGGAAAGACAGGTAAGTATTTAATGCAGCATACATATTTTTCTAGATGGAACAACAGTGTTGAAAGAGAGCTCTCTTAGTTTGTCAGTCAATATTTTCTTTTGAAATTGCTCTTGGCTTGTTTACTTATTGATCCTCAATATATAAAAAAAGCAGAAGTCACAATGAGCTATACATGAGGCTGCAGAACATGACATAAAAATGGTCATGCTGGTCTATCTAGCCCAGTATCCTGTCTTCTGACAATGGCCAGTGCCAGATGCTTCAGAGGGAATGGACATCACAGAGCAATTTATTGAGTGATCTATCCCCCTGTCATCCAGTCCCAGATTCTGGCAGTTGGAGGTTTAGGGGAATCTAGAGCTTAGGTTTAGGGTAGGTCCATCAATGGCTATTAGTAGTAATTTGGCCCTGATTCAATCTCCCTAATAACTTTGATGGACCTATACTACTCGAACTTGTCTAATTTTTTTTTAACCCAGTGATACCTTTTGCCTTCACAACATTCCCTGGCAGTGAGTTCTGCAGTTGAACTGTGAGTTGTGTGGAGTATTTCCTTGTGTTTGTTTTAAACCTACTGTCTATTAATTTAATTCAGTGACTGCTGTTTCTTGTGTTATATGAAGGGGTAAACAACATTTCCCTATTCACTTTCTCCACAGCATTCATGATTTTATAGATCTCTACCATATCCCCCTTTAGTCATCTCTTTTCTAAACTGAACAATCCCAGTCTTTTTAATCTCTCCTCATATGGAAGCTATTCCGTAACCCTAATATTTTTTGTTGCCCTTTGCAATTTTCCCCTCTGTGAAGTACTTGCCCTCCTTTGTAAAACACTTTGGAGTGCTAAATATTGTTGTTAATAAAAAAAAATGGAACCCACAGATAATACATATGTCTTAACGTGTGTGAAGACCACTTTGGCTGTATAATTTAGGTGGGTAGTTTTATTAGTTTGCCCTGTGTTTCCAATGAATGATCCTTTATATGATGAACATATTCAAATAGTTAGAATAGGTGTTTTTAAGTTAATATCATAAAGGATGTGTCCGTGATGTAATATGATACCCCTGGCATAGTTTTAATTTTTAAAATATATTTTTTAAATAGTTATTTTAAAAGTATGAATTAAATATTCAAAAAAATGTTGTTTTTGTTACGTCAGAGCAAGACCAATAAGCAGGGCTCTTGACCTTGGAGCTGATATTGTTGTGACTGGGAGATGTGTTGACAGTGCCATTGTATTAGGACCACTCATTCATTCTGTAAGTATGTCAGTTTTTCATAACTGGGGCTTAACCCTCTTTTCATAGTATTGTGAATACATATGAATGAACGGTTAGTAATCATTGTCAAGTACTTTTTCTTTTTAATTTAGTATCTACATTTTAATAAAACCAATGAGCCTTTGGCCTTTTCGTTGATGTTTGACATTCATATTAATTCACCATAAGGCACATGACATTTTTTCAGTTTCATTTAATACATGTGCTAAAATGGGTCCCCTTAGGCCCCCCTTAAGGCCTGGAGGGCATGGGGCTAGCCAGCCCTGATGACTAAAGAGGCACACCTGAGATGGATCCGGTACTTCCCTATAAAGGGCAGCAGGTGGCTACAGTGAAAGTGGAAGCCCAGGTAATTGTAGAGAAACTGCAGGGAGTGAGAGCGGCTTCTCCGTCCTATAGGAAAGACCCTAATGCCCACAGAATTTAGTAGCCTGACCCAGGAGACTCAACTCCAGCCAGGTAAAGCCTGGGGGTGAATATGAATTAGGATGCAGCTTTATGAAGGAAAGTTTGGAACTCCACTCCCTACCTAAAGTGGGGGGGAGGGGTGAGATTGAATCAGGGCCAAATTACTACTGGGGGGGGGGGGGGAGATAATTGGGACCTAGCTCTGGAAAGAAGGGCCAGGGACTCCGTACCTAAGAGGGGAGAGACAATGAATTGGGGTTGGGGTCTGGAGGACCAGTGTGTGTGTTGAGAGGACTAAATAAATTGTACCCCCAGAAGGGAAGTGACTTGGTTAACTTTGGACTGAGTGAATTATTGAGTGGACCAGAAGAGGGGGAAACACAGGCAGGGTTCCAGAGATTGATCCCTGGCCATAGTGGGGGCATTCAAGAGGCATGTGGTCATGGCAAGCTCTCTTGTTCCATGTGAGTTTTATTGGTCAGATAATGTTTTATCTGAAGTACAAAAAGATAGAGCCACTGCGTGAAATCATGGCCCCATTAAAGTCAATGTGAATTTTGGTGTTGATTTCAATGGGGCCAGGATTTCACCCTTAATCTTTTCTATGTTCAAATTGTTGTGCATAAGATTGTGAGATGGAAAATATCCTTTGCCACAAGGTGGCACAAGTGCTTTTTCGTTTTGTTTATAAAATGCTGGTGAGCAATTTTTTTTTGCTCTTGTGCTGGTCTGTTTTCTAGGGTTAAACTCTTTTTAAAAAAAAATCTTGAATTTTAATGTGACGCTTCTCCGATTTATCTAGCTACAGAGATAACACAAGACAAGAGGTGTGGCGTTTTTGAGCACTTGTATATGCAGAATACCTTTATGACCACACACCTTGGAATGTTGACATCTTTTTTTTTTTTCTTTCTGATGGATATTAAAATATTACTAGGTGTGTGTATGAGTATAGGAGTCATAAGTAGTTCATTTTAAAACTGTATTTTATTTCCTGCATGCTTAGAATGTCTAGCTAAACTTTTCCTTTTTTAGATCAGGTCATTAGTAGTTGTTCTGTCCATAACCTACCGTATTTTTCGCCATATAAGACGCTCCGGCATATAAGACGCACCTAATTTTAAAGGAGGAAAATCTAGGAAAAAAAAAGATTCTGAACCAAATACTGTAGTAAAATATTTTATATATTTATATTTATATTTATATTTATATATATTATATATATATAATATATTAATTCATTTATTTATCTGGTGACGGGGGAGCTCAGGTTCTGAAGAAGGAAAACGAGGAGTAGGGGGTCTGGAGCAGAGGGAGGGAGCCGGAGGGCGGGACCTGGCGAGGTGAAGCCCGGGGGAGGGAGATTTGCTGAGTGGGAGCGGAGGGGGGAGGACCGGGGGGCGGGACCAGAGAGCTGGTGAGGGGAGACGAGGGGAGCGGTGCTGACGGGGGGGGGGGGCACACAGCGGGGTCTGGTGACAGGGAAGCGAGGGGAGCCGGTGAAAGGCAGCGCGGGGGAGCCGCAGCCCCAGGGACATTTGGTGACGAGGGGCGCCGGGGCGGCCGGGTGAGGGGGGACGGGGGGAGCGGTGCTGACGGGGGGGGCACACAGCGGGGTCTGGTGACAGGGAAGTGAGGGAAGCCGGTGAAAGGCAGCGCGGGGGAGCCGCGGGCCAAGGGACATTGGGTGACGAGGGGAGCCGGGGCGGCCGGGTGAGGGGGGCGCCGCGGGGGCAGTTACCGGACTCACAAGGCTCAAAAAATTGGCGCAGCCGCGTGGGTTGCTGCGCCGCGCCCCGGCCGGGCTGCGGGCGCCTCACGTACAGCCGGGACTAGCCAGGCGCTCCCCTCTGTGTCCCTGGTGTCATTCGCCTCGCCCCACCCCCGCGCTGAGTCCTATAAGACTACACTCGGCGTATAAGACGACCCCCGAATTTTGAGAAGGTTTTCCGGGGTTAAAAAGTCGTCTTATACGCCGGAAAATACAGTACTTAAATACGCGAGAGGAAAAAATACAGTAGACTCTCGATTATCCAGGATGATAGGAAAAAAATTAATCCTGATTAATAAAATCCCGGATAATCACCATCCATAGGAAATATGGGAAGGGGGGGTTGGTTCACCAGCCACCCTGCACCGGGGAGAGGAGTTGTTGGTTCACTGGCTGCCCTGTGCCCTGGTGGGGTTGTTCTTTTTCTGAAGCCAGAGCCGACCCTGTGGCTATTTACGCATATTTTTTTGACATCCTGGTTAATCCACATCCTGGTTAACCCAATCCTGGATAATCGTGAGTCTACTGTATTTAGTTTCTCTCACCAAAAGTATCCTTTATTAACCCCAGAGTGACCTGTGTTTGGTTTTTCATATATTGCTTGTCTTCTCTGTTAAAGAGAAAACGAGTAATGCTGAATATTTCGTTGCTTGTATTGTGTTAATTTGAATTTATTAATGCACTATAAAATTAAAACAAACAAAAATCCCTTCAGATTTTCAAGGAAGATTGGGTTGCTGCCAATGCTTTATTACTCAGAGCATCCACTTCATTTTTGTTATCTCTTGAAGACTGTGTGTGTGTACATAATGTATTTGTATTTTTTTTTCAGTTTGGCTGGAACAGGGATGAGTTTGATTTATTAGCAGCTGGAAGGTAAATGATATAACTATTAAAAATGTTATAAAATTGTCTTGATTTGTAAAATAAAATTAAGTGAACTATTAAAGTGATTTAACACACCGAATACATGGGTGACCATTTTGTTGAATACACTTGTTTGGATGCTACAGTCTATTAAATGAGCTCTTTTAAAAAAGTAAACCTTCTGAGAAGCTCTGGAACCTAAATTTTAATAGAAGAATTAGGAAAATGAAAAACGTGCTTAAGAGACTATACAGATGGGTAGTGTCTGTTTTGTGAGAAAAGGAGTGAAATCTTATGTTATAGACCATAAGATAACTGGGCTGGGTGTGCGTATTACTGGGTAAAGTTCTGTGGCCTGTGGTAGACGAGAGGTCTAGACGATCGGAATGATCCCTTTTTTGTCTTTGAAATGTATGGAAGAGTGATACTCAGCTAATCCAAGTGGACATCAACAGGTCTGGTCAAAACTCAGAATGTCTATTCTGCAGAAAATTCTGACACCTTGAAAAAGTTTTTGACTTGATTTGGTATGAAAACTTGAAATATCAGAATTTCCTGCAGAACAGATATTTTTAAAAGTTTTTGTTTTGGAAAATTTTTAACATTTTGGTTTGACTATTCCAAACAAAATAGGTCAGCCAGCTGCCCAATTCCTGAAAAGTCCCCAGTGGATTCCTTGTCATAGAGCAGGGTCCCTAGAAACCCTAGGAGCTCTGGTTTTAGCTGGCGGTTCCCAGGTCTGCCAAACTCCCGGCTGTGCAGCGGGGAGTTTGAGAGCCCCAAGCTGGGTACTCAAAATCGCTAGTCATTTTTGAAAATCTTGGCCTTGGTATATAAAACTGCATCAAACAGCTATAAATGAAGTGTTCCTTTCTGTCTTATTTAACTGTGATTATACTTTACAGTAAAACCTCGATTTAATGGACTTCGGATGCAACGGACAAAATTTCTGATCCATATCAGACCGCAACCCCTCCCTGCCGCGGCCCCGGTCCCCTTCTCTGGCTGCCGGCTCCTGGCTCCCGCCCGGGTCCCACCAGCGGGCGGGCTGGCTGCCGGCTCCCGCCCGGGTCCCGCCAGTGGGCGGGCTGCGGAGCTGCAGCCCCGACCCTGTGGCGGGCGGGCTGCTGCTCCGACAGCTCGGTTGTTGTTTTTTTTATTAAATAACGGACTTTTTGATTTAACGGACACCCCCTCGCCCAAATTAGTCCGTTAAATGGAGGTTTTACTGTACTGTTATATTTGTGGATAAGTGGCAGCTTGTTTTTCAATGTAGCTATTTATTGGAGTGTTTTTTGTTTTCCAGTCTTGCAGGCCATCTCATTGAATGTGGTGCTCAGTGTACAGGTGGAATATTCACAGACTGGCATACTATCCCAGACTGGTAGGGAGCTGTAATCATGATATTAAAGTGTTTGTGTGTAGCCATTAGGACCAGTTTTCTACTCTGTGCTTATTCCTGTCTGTGTATTTTTCATATTCCCTCTTTAAGATACACATCCTTCGTATTTCCACTACCTTTCCTGACTACATAGTGCCTGTCATGCTCCAAATGGAGTCTTGTCATCAATTTTGATAAATGTCGCTCTAGGTCATTTATCTGCATGTTTACTGTCCTTGGTATTGTTTTCTCTAAAATATATTTTTATCTTCTACTTTGTAGAATGATCTGGGTCTCTACCATCTGTCTCCCACCGTGTTCTTTGATAATGGCAATTGTATCTCTCTATCTCTCTATCTATCTCTCTATCTAATATATAATGTCAAATGGTGTATGCGTGTATGTACGTGCACTTACTCCTTCCACACCGTTTGAGCTAGAGACTTGAAATTTGGTACAGTTCGAGGTCTTAGGGTCCCAATCAGGGTAAGAGTCAAAAAATTTTGAAATCTCACCTCTGACGCCCCCCAGGAGTGAAATTATTTAAAGGCCAATCACATCAGCTGGGCAGCTGCTGTTCTCTGTGACATAGTTCTGATGTCATAATACCCCCTCCAACAGACCCCGCACTCACTCAGCTCTCTGCCCCCTCCCCCCTCCAACGGACCCCACACTTGCTCAGCTCTCTTCCCCTCCCCACCTCCGACGGACCCGAGTTGGGTTTGGTCAGAGGATAAGTGAGGTAGGGGTGTCGGGTTTGGTCAGGGGGTGAGGTGGGGGTGTCGGGTTTGGTCGGGGGGGTAAGTGAGCCGGGGGTGTTGGGTTTGGTCGGGGGGGGAGGGTGGGAAGGTGTTGGGGTGGGTGAGGGGTGAGGTGTGGGTGTTGGGGTTGGTCGGGGGTGTTGGGTTTGGTGGGGAGGTAAGGTGGGGGTGTTGGGTTTGGTGGGGGGGTAAGGTGGGGGTGTTGGGTTTGGTGGGGGGGTGAGGAAGGGGGTCGGGGTTGGTCGAGGGGTAAGTGAGGTGTGGGTGTCAAGTTTGTTTGTGGTGGTAGGTAGGGGTGTCGGGTTTGGTTGGGGGGGAAAGTGAGGTGGGTGTGTCAGGTTTGGTCTATGGGGGGTGAGGTGTGGGTGTTGGTCAGGGGGTGTTGGGGTTGGTAGGGGGGAGACGTGGGGGTCTTGGGTTTGGGTGGGAGGGTCAAAATGTGAGTTGGGGTTGGTCGAGGGGTAAGTGAGGTGGGGGTGTCGGGTTTGGTCAGGGGGGTGAGGTGGGGGTGTCAGGTTTGCTCTCTGCCCCCTCCAACGGACCCCGCACTCGCTCAGCTCTCTGCCCCCTCCTCACCTCCGACGGACCCGAGCAACGCCGGGTATTTTCGCTAGTACTTTATAACGGCTATGTCAGTCCTTCAGTTGAATCACCCAAGCTGCTGTGCTTTTTCTGTTGCAAAATATGTTTCTTAGCCCAGGCTTGATCTTGCAAGGTGCTAAACCCCTTCTATGAATTACATAATGCCTCCAACTCCCATTCAGGAGAGAGCATTCAGTACCTCAGGAGTTAGTACTTCACAGGGTCAGATACTCTCTTCAGACCTTCGGTCATTAACGATAGTGTACTCCTACACATAATAATCCTAACGATTGCACTGTTTAGCCTCAGAATCAAGTGACAGAGTTAGTGTTTGTGGTAACAAGACATTCTGTTCAGCTTACAACATTATAAAACTAATCATACTTACTGGCATATCCCCTTGTATCCTGCAGTACCATGAAACTGCTTAAAAATTCTATGTAACTGGATTCCAGAAGAGCTTTGTTATATAAATTGAGTTACAGGAAAAAGTGTTTTCTTGGAAAATGCTAGTAGATTTTTGTTTCTGGGAATTTTTACTGCTAAATAACAGAGGTGTGTGGTTTTAATAAAAAGGAAAACATGTTTCAAATATATAAAACTCCATGAAATGTACATGTGCACATGTATATAGGTATAGTTAACTAACTTCTGTGGGTGGGTGTATATATACCCACACATTATGTATGGGTGTATGTTAGCGTGAATATTTATGTACCTATATATGCCATCTAAAATCATAGTATTTCTATGATGGTAGTGCTGATTGCTGGTAGCATGAAATTAATGCAGTGGTCTTCTTTTATGTCCCATTCCCCCGCCTGTGAGCATACTATTGGATTAATAACATTACCACTAGTATTTCAGTAATTTTCGTCCCCTGCAGGTTAAATTTATTGAAGAGGAAGGATTTGTTGAGGTGCCCTGAAACTGGGGAAATCTTTATTTTCAGATTTTGCATACATTCTGAATTAGCTTAATTTTTAAAATCAAAAAGCATTTTGTGTGTCCACCCATATTGTCCGTTACTTTAAAGACATTGCAAATAAAAGATTAAAACACAATTTAAAAAGTTCCTTTGTTTTAGTATTTTAAATTTAGAATGGAAGAGAAAAGGGCTGGGTTGCTAGTATAGTGGATTTGTGTTCCAGCACTTCTGCCCTGGAATACAAGAAAGAAAATTGACTCATTATAAAGTTGTCTTCTTAAAACTGGTCAGTTGTAAAATAGTTGGTTCCTATATGTAGGCCTGGATATATTAAGAAGAAACATGCTGTGAAAGCCTTTGGGATGCAGATAACCAAACAAATTCAGTATCAGACTTTACTTCAAAATGATTGGACCTTTGACTCTTACACTTATAGAAGTGTTTACTCTCTTGTATTTGAATATTTGGAAGTGCACCTTGGGTCACTTAGATCCAGGCGATTGTATAATGATTTTTGTTTTTATTCTAATAGTGATCAAAATGCACCAATATGTGCTTCCCTATTAGCATACCTCCACTGGTCAGGTGCCTATAAAGAGCCAACTACAGCTAGTGGATTTGACAGCAATCTGTACATACTGTAATAGGATTTTTACCAGGTTTTAGAAAGCGCTAATCTTATCAGCTTCTCCAAAATGATTTTATATAACTTAAAAATAAATAAATCATAGCTTCTATGTTTTGCTGGATTACCCACAATCCAGTTCCACCAAAATCAGGACTTGTGTAAGGAATCTATGTGTTGCCAATGGACAATTTCTATAAAAATCTCTCTCTTGCACAGGTGTCCACATGTGAGGCCACTGCAAAGACCATGATTAATCAACTCCAAAAACCTCTACTTGGCCTCTGCACTTGAATTAAAGGACTTTAGCTTGCGATAATAGCAGGGTTTTTATTCTCGCTGTAGACTAGCCATTAGAGGACAATCTTGCTCACTCACACCTTATGCATTTTTCTACAGTCTCCTCTCACACCTGCCCCCAAACCCTGCACCAGATAAGGTACTGAAATTTACAAAAAGTCAGGCTGCTTAAACCCTATCTACTCACAAGAATAGAAGAGAACAGCCAGGCATAACAGACATGAACTCACCTGAGATTTTGACTTATAAGGCATAACTTTCTAAGCAGAAAATGTGATCATGCATAAATAAAGGGTGGTTTAATTTAAACTTGGTAATGACAAGCAAATCAGAGTTAAAATTGTCATTTCATCTCTATATTTTTAGGATTATATTATTGTATCTCTTTTAGTATTAAAATGGTTTTGGTCTGTTATGGATTTTTAAAACTTCCCTCTGAAAAATTGGATATTGGCCACTGTTGGAAACAGAATGTTAGAGCCATTACAATGAAGTTGGCTTTGTGGCTTCAGTTATACCATGCAAGGTACAGGCTCCTCTAGAGGACCTGCCCTTCAAGGGAATGGAGTTATTCAGCCAGAGAACTGATGAATACTCAACTCC
Source organism: Sternotherus odoratus (assembly GCA_032164245.1). NCBI lineage: Eukaryota > Metazoa > Chordata > Testudines > Kinosternidae > Sternotherus > Sternotherus odoratus. Next base: position 50,023,450 of record JAVMKO010000004.1, read on the forward strand.
CTCTAGGGTTTGAAGACTACACTACAATCCCTGGGGATTTATACACCATCGCCCTATAGAATGTCATACACAAAAGTTGGAGCTGTCTAATGTTTTTATGAATGCTATGCATAGCAGTGACTTATTCAACTTGGTAGTGCTCCCTACTGGGTGTAAAAGGATTAAAATTTTGTTTCTGGGGTAGTGTAGGAGACTTGAGGTGTTTGTGTCACATCACTGTCTGGGGTGTCATTAAGGACTGGATGTAACCAACCCATATCAATCAGGGATCCAAAAAGACAATATCAGCCATGACAACTGAACAACTGGCACTTCCCATTGTTAGCAGTCTGCACATATGAAGACAGCATGGCTTTTCAGGAGAAGGACAATGGACTGAAGTAACAGGAGGCTGTGATAGGAGGTGGTGTTTCAGAGAGACAGTCTCACTGGTGACTAAGACCAAAAGAAAAGGAGACAGAGAAAGGAAGCAAAGGTGGTTCCTACAGTAGCATGATTCAAGGGAACCCTGGCTTGGCCAGTAAGGGTTATGTTTTAACCTTTGCTTCTCTGTGCTAACCTAAGAATTTCCCTATGCTGTATTCCAGTTAAGTAATAGCCCATACTTTGTTTTGAAAAGGCTGCATGGAGTTGTTGCAGATACTTGCTGAAGGGGTAAAAGTAGGCTGACCATATTTCCTTGTGACAAAAATGGGACATTGGGATGGCAAAAACGGGACGGGGTTATAACTCCCTTCAGACCCCAAATATAACCCTACAACGCCCCCCCCCCATATCCATAAAGTCACCAATACCCAACCCTCACATAACCACCTCCAGGCCCCCCAACACCATCCCTCTACCACCCCCAGCCCCTTACACCCTCACAGCCTTCCCTACACAACCTCTCCCCATAGCCCCCCACTAGCAACCAATACACCCCCCAGGCCCCCCCAACGTCTTCAAAACATAGCCCCACCCCCCCACAGCCTCCCACCTCCCCAATACACCCCCCCTATGACCCCCCCAGCTCATCCCACCCCTGCAGGCTCCGCCACTGCGCCCCCCTCCCCAGCCACCACCTACGCTGGGCTCAGCATTTCCTCCATGTGGGAGGGGGGCAGGGAGAGCGAGGCACCAGGCAGCCCCTGCCCGGCCAGCAGCTCCACTCTGCCTGCCGCCACTGAGCTCCCCTCCCCAGCCCCTACCTACACTGGGCTCAGCGTTTCCTCCACATGGGGGGGAGGGCGGGGGCAGCGAGGCACCAGGCAGCCCCTGTCCGGCCAGCTGCTCCACTCTGCCGTTGCGCCGAGCTCTGCTGTAACCGGCTCTCGCGACATGTGGGGGCGGCCCAGCCAATCGCGCCGCGCGGGCTCTGCAGTGGCTGCGGCAGAGGGGAGGGGGGAGCAGGCTGGGGAGGGGAAGGGACTGAAGGGCTGCAGGAGGAGGCGGGACCCGGCCGTGGGTCCCTGAAATAAGCCACGTCCTGTTTTTTTTTTTTACGATAAATGGGACAAATTTGATATTTTTATTAAAAAGACGGGATGGTTAGAAAATATGTAAAAAACGGGACTGTCCCGTTCAAAACGGAACGTATGGTCAGCCTAGGTAAAAGTCCCTGAACAGGAGTCTACTTCAGTTAGACTTGCTGGACTGAGCTCACAGTGAGAAACAAGAGTGCTTGAGCCCGGGTGCACAGTCTATGGCTTAACGTCGACTTTAACGACGTTAAGTCGATATAAACACGTACCCGTCCTCACATGCATGCCATTTGAGTCGATTTAAAGGGACCTTAAAATCGACTTCTGTACTCCTCCCTAACGAGAGGAGTAGTGCTGAAATTGACCTCTCTGGGTCGATTGTGAACTAGTGAGGATGCATGTGACAACTAGCCTCCGACCTTCCACAACGCCCGTTTACTCCCCAGGGGACCAGCCACCACTCCGAGCAGCTAGCTCTACGCTAGACCCCCCCCCCCCCATGCCCGCCCGAGCAGCTAGCTCTGCGCCGGACAACCCCCCCCGTGCCCGCCCGAGCAGCTAGCTCCGCGCCGGACCCTCCCCCCTGTGCCCGCCCGAGCAGCTCCGCGCCGCCCTCCCCCCCCCCCCCCGTGCCTGGCTGCCCCGAAATGGTGCCTGCTGGGGACTCCCGGAACGGTGGGATATCTACCCACAGTGCAACACTCCCTATGTCGACGCTTGCCACAGTTGTGGGGACAGACACTGTCAACTTGCTGTGCTTAGTGGGGACGCACAAAATTGACTCTATACAGTCTGCTTTAAAAAATCGACTTCAGGGAAATCGACCTACTGCTGTAGTGAAGACCTACCCTAGGAGGCATTGAAGCCTCATGACCTAACCTTGTGAAAAAGTGTTACCTCTTCTTCACTTGTGTGCAGCGCGGGATCGATCTTCTGGTGATTGATTTATCGCGTCTTGTTAAGACGCGATAAATCGATCGCCCCGGGCTCCCCCATCGACTCCGGAACTCCAGCTTGCCGGGAGGCGCAAGCTGGAGTCGACGGGGGAGCGCGCTGCCGGCTGCCGCCGCCGTGGGGACGGCAGGTAAGTCGGCGGCAGATACGCAAACTTCAGCTACGTGATTCACGTGGCTGAAGTTGCGTATCTGCCGTCGATCCCCCACCCCAGTGAGGACAAGCCCCATAGTATCTGACACACTGAAGGGATCCTCCCAAGGGACTGCTTACAGGCAGGAGCATAGTAGGGCTCATAGTTAATTGGTGCTGTGGTGTTAGGGTGGGCTGAAGCTGGGATATTCCAGTTCCTCCTTGCCCTGCTCCTGCCAGTCTTGTGGTTGTGGTGGGCTAGGTTAGTAGGAGATCTCAGAGGAAATGAAAACTTCCATTCTGCAGAATTTGGATTTGCCAGGGTGCCTCAGACAGGCTGGATCCAATCCCCAGGCAAGATGTTTGCAGTACTGCTTTAAGCCATTTGTTCTGTTCAGCACATATAGGCAGCATGGTCCAGTGAAATAAGCATGGAGCAGGAGCCAAGAGCTCCTGAGCTCTAGTTCTGATTTTGCTACTGACTTGCTGTGTGGCCTTAGAGAAGTCACTTTGCCTTCCTTTGTGTCTGTTTCCCCTACTTGCAATTTGAGATAATTACATGCGTAATGTACAGCACCACAGCAATGTTGTGAGGTTAATGTTTGTATAATGTACTGTAAAAAACAAAGTGCTAAATAAGTATTAAAGGTTATTTAATTTTCTTTTCCATTATTTTCTGATCTAAGACCATATCAAATAACTTCTAACTATTTCAGTGCACCATGTTCAGTGAATTTCCCTTATCTGTTTATGGCTAAAATGGCTTCAAAGACCAGATTAATGAAGTATTACCTTTCCTGTCTGAATTCCTGGTGGGCTTTTCTAAGTTTCCTCAACACTATGAATAATCCTTGCTGATCTATAGTCACAGAGCTTGTCTCTTAATCCTTTATTTAAATAACAGAATTATGTTTGCAGATTCCCCATGCTAAGGAATCCCTCCAAAATCCTGTGAACTTTTACAAATGTCAATTAAGAGTTCACTGGTTTCTTTGCTTACTTCCCTTAAAACTTCATATATATCTGCTCTCCAGACTTAGATGCACAAACTTTTCTATAACCAATTTTGTTGTATAGAGTACACTGCCTATACTAGAACAAGAACATAATTAGTTCAGGGGGACTGTTCCAAAAGCAAAACAATTTTAAGTATGCATTTAGAGTTTGATGATCACTGATTTCAATGAGAATTGTGATGCTCAGACTCTATCAAAAGCAAGCCCCCAGAGAGAAGCTTTGGGGGACAGTCTAGCTCCTTGGCTCCTCTTATTCCACCATTTGTTCTTCTCTTGTCTCCGGAAAATTTTTCTTGGACAGATCGCCACCTTCTTATGAGAGTTGTTGGGCCAGGTGGCCTCTGTAGAAGCTATACAATTTTGGTTTGTTTTAATTGTCTTTTTTGATCATCGCTTCTACTCAGAGAAGTTATTTGAAACAAGAAGAAAAGCCTTTAAAACTGGGAAATCAATTACGTAGAACCTCAGAGTTAAGAACACCTGAGTTATGAATTGACTTGTCAACGACACACCTCATTTGGAACTGGAAGCATTCAGTCAGGTAGCAACAGAGATGAAAAGAAAAAAAACCAAATACAGTACTGTATTAAATGTATTAAGTCAATATTAGTTGTAAATTTTTGAATGTATAACCATGTTTTTTGTTCAAAGTTTCAAGTATTTCAGAGTTACAAACAACCTCCATTCCCAAGGTGTTCATAACTCTGAGATTCTACTGTATTCAAGAATTCATCCAGATGTCCATGAAGTCAACCATATTTTAGCATTGTTAGAACTGTATTTATTACTGCTTGTTATCATTTTTACAATATTTTTTCTGTGCAATTGTGTTGTTTTTTATGAAAACCTTCTGTTTCCTTCTCTGTCATACTGCTCTTCTCCTTATTTTGCTTCACTGTTTCCTCTTACCCATCTGGGTTTTATTATTTTACTGCACTGAATTATGATTTATTTGTGTCTTTAAATCTTTTGAAGATACTTTTGTGGCCTTTGTAATAAATGGAAAATCAGCATCAGAAAACTGGAAATATTTAATTAACCTAATCTCCCTACATCCCTTTGCCTCCAAGATCCTTGAGCTCGGTCTGCTTCTGTGTTTTGACTTCTCCTCTAGTACACTCCTAGGTGTACTATTTTCTCCACCCTCCATTCTACTTTACCTGCTCTAATAAACAGCTAGTGACCTCATGGCCAAATTGTAGGGTTGGTTTTCCATTCTGATTTCCTGTATTTGCCTGTCTGCTTTCAGAACTGTTGGTCATGACCTTCTCTCTGTGTTCTACCTCTTGGGTTTTCACAAGTCTTTACTCCTCTGATTCTCTTCCCACCTCTTTAATCACCGTGTTAGTGTCGTAGTCTATGGTGGCTCCTTCACCTCTTTTTTAGCTATTGTGGTGTCCTCTGGGATTCTGTCTATGGTTACTTCTACCTTTTACTACTGGGCAACATAATTTATGTAAATGTGTGGTCTTACCTGTCTTATCGCAGGTAATGCAGTTAGTTGATTGTCTAGACAGTTCAGTAATTTCTTGAGTTTGTTTATAAAGGTTCTGTGCTGTATCTTATTGGTTAATATTTAATGTAGTTGCTTCTATAAAAACATTGGTATGTGTTAGTTATTACCTATGAAGTAATTAATATTTTTCTTTTATTCTGAACTCTTAATGTTTTCAATGTTTTTAACTTTTTAGGCATAACATGGGGTTTCCCATAGTAGAGTGTTCTTCTGATGGTCACTTTACTCTGTCCAAACCACCTGACACAGGTGGCCTAATCTCTTTTGGCACGGTGGCTGAACAGTTGGTGTATGAAATTGGCAACCCTCAGCGTTATCTCTTACCAGATGTCACATGTGACTTTTCTCAAGTTTCCATTACTGAAATTCCAGGTTAGTGGCTATTGCAGGCAGAGGACCCTTATTTTGAAGAAATCTATTCAGTAAGTTGTGTTTGCAGACTAAAGTAGTTACTGTAGTTTCCATATTTTCCATGTAACTTTACTTAAGTCTGTTCCTTTGAAGCATGATATTAAGATGGGCTGTCTCACAAGGAAATTCAGATTGCTTTATGCCATTCTTTGAAAATTTAGATTACCTGTGACCCATTCAGCAGATTTTTGAGTAACCTATTTTTTTTCTTTATTAAAATACATATATAATAATCAACAAGTTTAATAAATCATGTATTTCTGTAGTACTTAAAATATTTTTGCTGTGACTTTCAGGAAGTACTTTCTAGCTCACTAGACTTCACTACATTTTAATCCAGCTCACCCTCTTCTTGTTACTAGTTACTGATGCACCCCCCCCCAGCTTCTCTCTCACTTCCCCTCCCCCCCTCTGCAATGGAGAGCCACTCTGCTTAACATAGCACGTGATAAACATTTTGTTTTTAGCCACTTGACTGTGTCACCTTAAAAAGGGTACGATTTCTGAGCTAGAGAACAGCTATTAAAGAAATCCCACCGCACTACCCTCCAAAATACTTTAATTTCAGGCCCAAATTTGAATACTAGACTTCAGCATCAGTACTGTGGACAAGCCACCTTGCCAAACTGCCAATTTAGAGTAACTTGACATCTCTTAGTTCTTAGTCCCTATGTTGTATAGACAAACCAGTGTGAAAAGTAATTTCCTTTTTATGGATCTTATCCAAATGGAAATCTAGTTCCCTTATAAAATCCAAAACCATTAAAACTCAAACTAAAAACTCATTAGGATAAAATCCTAAACTTCATATTAGCCTTATTTTTAAGCAAAACATTTCTATCTTAAAATTGTACAGTGAACCTTCTGCTCATGCAACATAATCAAATGACAAATAGTCTGATAAGGCCAGCTTGTTGCTTTTAGCCACTAGTCTTTTTAAAAAATAGAACCTTAACCTTCCAATGAACTTTTAGCTTGTAAATGACCCGATATGACACATTTGAACTTAAAATGAACTTTCACATGAACTTTCAGTTAGTCCTCCTCTTAGAAATATAACAGATGGAAGATAGGCAGATTTCTTAAATACTTTTAGTTTTAAGTGCTTTGACATGTATACCAGAAAGAACAGGGGCAGGCTATCTATTTTTGATGTTCACATTGCTGATTTTGTTGTACTGCAGGATTAGTTACAATACGTGCTTGAACTAAGAGGTTTTCTTTCTGTTTTCTTTTTGTTGATGGATGTCATGCATTTCTTTTTCACCTCGTGCAAAAATCTTGCAAACCTCCCATCTGATTGTAGAGATATTCTATAATAGCAGAGGGGCAATTTGAATGAACACTAAATGAAGCTTGCTGTTGTAGTTTCGACAGTGATACTTACGATTATTGTAAATTTTCATTCTTCAGAAAATGTCTGAAGAAGTTCTCTTTATTTTTGGTCTCTATGAAGTTCAGAGTATTTATACCATGGCTTTCATATTTTGCTAAGCACTCGCAGGCATAGATTTGTTAGATATAAACTGCATCTTATTTAGATGTGGGTGGGTTTGTACATATTATTTTTGAGTAAGACCCTGACCCTGCATTACTGAAGTCAATGGGAACATTGCTGTTGACTTCAGTGGGTACAGGATCAAGCCCTAAGACTAGACAGACAGTGCTTTGACTGACTCTTTGCGAGTGTTACGATGTGCATTGTCAAGTACGTTACTTGCCCTGAAATGTTCTCTAGATTACCTTGTTACTGTTATCAACAAAAAGATTAAGGCTACCTGGGGCCTACATCTATATAGCTTTTGCCAGCCAGGACACATTTTTTTACCATGTTTCTCCAGACAGACCCTTGTCTTTCTCCTAATATTAATTCCTTAATCTTCCCATGTCAGGCAGTCCAACCCACTCCAGCCAACTGCAGTCAGTGGTGTGGTACATTGACACCTGCTGCTCTCTGTCCAACTCTGTTTCTGTGAAGGCCTCCTCAGTCAGGGGAGGGGATTGGGTCACAATCCCAAAGATCCACGAATTTCACTTTAATATGCTGCTGAGTGTCAAAAGTTTATGAAATTTTAAAAAATGCTTAAATCCTTGAACTTGTTGAGAATTGTAGATGTGTGTGTCATCACTGGCAATCGAGTAGAAGACAACAGTTGAGTCCTAAGGCCATGTCATGTGTTACATATTCAAATATTCTGTGAATAAATATTTGAACAATTAAATTAAAAGGCAAATTGAAGATAGTTCATGGATTTATACTCCACAGATTTGATGCTCGAGTTGCTAATGCAGAGGTGGCTGTTCAATAGAAGACCGTCTCTTTTGCATGGATCTTGATGATAGGAGTATCAGTAACATTTTTGTTTTGCATTTATCACATAAGGTGAATTGATAGTACTTTCTCAGAAATTATATTGAAGTCATTAAAATAGATGTTTTTAACTATTGTAGGTATTGAAGGTGGGGCTGTGAAAATTCATGGAGCAAAAGGATCACCGCCGTCCACATTTTATAAGGTTCTTTTCTTATTGCTTTGATAATTATATAGAATGAAATGCTCTTGATTTATGAAATGTTGGTATTTTGGAGAAAAATCAAAGCTACTACCAGGTGAAACCTTTATTTTTCCACACCAAGTATATTAACACACACAAGTGAAATTGCTATATACAAGATTGAGGTTATGTTATAAGTCTTTTGAGGAAGTCCACCACACAACATAGTAATTAGGACTCAGCTGGTGCTTTAATTATAAAATTCTTCTTTCAGTCATAAAATCATATTTTAATTCAGGATGGATTTGATTTAAATCACTTCTCAGAAAGACTCAATTTAATCATGGATTTCTACATAAAAGAGCATTCTTGTTAGTTGTTATAACCTTAATACTTATTCTTCACAACTCAGAGGTAGATGTAGGTTTCATTTTGAGGATGTACACATTATACATTTTTAAAGTGATTTATTTTTGAAAACTTTTCAGATTAATTTTCTCATATAGATGTAGAATTAATGATTGTTTGGTTATTTAATTTACCAGAGGTCATTGATGCAGATATTTATGAAGTCACTGGGAGGTGAACTATCATTAATATTTGGAGGATTTTCTTGCCATGGTATATTAGGAAGAGAACATCACCAGGCAGACATTTAAATTGTTTCATTTAACTAAAATGACGATGTTATATATTCTACAGCAAACATAATATTTTAACAAAACAGGAATATGTATTTTTGAATTTAGTTAAATATTCAAGTTTTTTAATCAGATTTGTTTTTCTTAAAATTGTTTTTAACTAAATTAGTTAAGTGAAATATTTTTTAAAAAATAAACAAAAATTAAATTGACTATGTCAGCCAGGTCAACATGAGAAACTTAAAATATTTGGCTTCTGCAGCTAACTGTCATCTTCACCTTCTTTTTCCTGTTCGTTCATAATCCGGAAAAGAAAAAGAAGCTTTTCCTTTTTTCAAGTCCCAAACAATTTCTCAATTTGGAATGAATTAGTCCAAAGGAAGAAAATATTCTTTCTACACCGGCAGAAGAAACTTCTGCTGCTAAAAGTGAAAATATCACTTCAGCAGTCTCTGAATCCAAGTGCTTAAGTGACTTCCACCAATTCACTGGTGCGACTGTCTTTAAAACGTCATCAGCAAACATACATTTCTTGAATGGTTCACCCTTAGCTCTGAAGTTTATTATAGTTGGCATTATGGAGGGATGATTGCTGGATGTCCATGTCATAGCCAACTCCTCTTCTGCAGCAATTCAGGTTTGACCCTGGTACTGAGTATTGAGAATATTTGCAAGAAAATGAGCTGGAGATGATGATTGTTCACTGATAGAACTCTGATTGCTTTGTTTTCCAGAATCAGATTTCAGTAGTGAGTATTCTTCATTGTGGACTAATCATTGCCTATCTTGATTTAAAAAAAGATCATTTAAAAAAGAATAAATATATTCTAAAAATGACACTGGATAAAAAAGCGTTACATTTCATATAAAGATAGTGTCAGAATCATTTAATGAATGAACCAGCAAAGAATTTAGATACAAAATATTTTTATAAAGTAAAATTGATTAAAATATGCACTCCCTTTTTCATGTATTACAGGACATTAAAATAGTACTACAATTAATTATAAGTAAGTCAATAAGCCATTTAAAAATATACTTGTTTAGAGATATATTTAGAATATATACTATAATTAAAATGATAAATATTTAAAATGGGAGGCTTTACTTAATTTTTGTTCTGAAAAATCAATATGACATGTTTTATGTATTTATATATTGGTTTTGTAGAACATTGTGCTTATACAGAATCTCAGATACCATTATAATGGATGGACAGATTTCTTGCTTACATACTTCTCCCCACAAAAAACTAAACCAAAACAAGTCTTCCACTGCTTACATCTGACAAAGGGGGTATTAGCCCACAAAAGCTTGTGCTTCAATACTTTAATTAGTCTTTAAGGTGCCACAGGATTCTTTATTACCTCTGCTATTCCAGACTAACACAGCTACCTCTCTGACTCTAAACCAAAACAAAAATTTAGGCTTTATTACATGACCTCTGAGGAAATATCTAAATATGTGTATCTTAGGTAAGTGGTGAGTGGAGGGGCATGTTAATAGACTAGAAGTGTTTGAAGGGTAGAGGAAAATACAAAAAGAAAAAATATCGAGTGAAAAAAATACCTTTTACAGTAAACTATGAGAAATCCCTCAATTCATTTTATAAACTTTAATTACTAGGTAAATGCCACTTATCTGGATGGTTTTAGAGCTACAGCTGTCTGCCCAGTGGTAGGGCCAAAGGCAGTGGAGAAGGGAAGACGAACTGCAGAGAGCATTCTGAAAAGGTGGGTATTTATTATAGATATGCTTTATTTTGCCTTTTAAATTTAAAATAAAAGTATAATGGTAAACTGTAGTAATATATCAACTGGGAGATATCCTTGAAGATAGCATTCTTTTATGCGGAAGGACATTGCAAGATATAAATGGTGCAAATTATAGAACCTTTTTCTTTCTCCATAAAGTTATTATACATTAACAAAATACTAGTGACCTGATTTATCAGCAAATAGATTGTTTCTGAATAGTGTGAGAAGTTGGACTTTGTTTTTTAGCCAGTTTGGTCGTAGACCTTGGTGACCTAAATAGCTTGCTGACTTTTGACCAGGCCAGTTTTTGATCTAAGGCACCGTAGGACCTTATTACTCATTTTGGAACCTGAGTACATTTTACTTATTTTATTGATTTCTTCAAACTTTAAAAACTATAGGTGTCCATCCAGCGCTCTGAGCACATATCCTCCCGTACATTTAAAAATCGTAACATAAAGGACTACTTATAAAACATATCCACTTTTACCTGAACAAAAAGGGGATTAAATAGATATCCAGAAGTTTAGTGTATCTGAGCTCTGATGGACCCAGAAGGGAATGCTACAGTCAATGACTCCTATCAGAGAATACTTTGCCAACAGCACCCTTTGGTGTATATTGAAAGAGCTCCAGCTCAAATGCTTCTGCGGATTTTGGTTCTGCCAGAACTAGAATGGGAGAGACACAGTCTCCCAGGTAAATAGGGGCTTGGCTACACAGGGGAAAAGCCCACAGTAGCTAGTGTGCTCTCATTATTCCACACTAACTCCCACTGTAGACGATTTTACCATGCACTAAGAGTGCCGGATCGGCGGGTACTGATCAATCTATCAGGGATCGATTTATCACGTCCATCTAGCTGCGATAAATCGATTCCCAAAGGTGCTCCCCGTCGACTACGGTACTCCAGCTCCCTAAGAGTAGTAAGCAGAGTCGACAGGAAGCCCACTGCCGCCGTGAGGACTCCAGGTAAGTCAACTTAAGATCTTAGGTCAAACACCCTCCCTCCCCCACTAGTGCAGACCTGGCCCTAGTGCTCAGCAAACGTGTCCAAAGGGGGATTTAATGTGGAGTAGTTAGAACACTTCAAATTCACACAACTAGTTTATTGCTCACTAGCTTCCCTGTATGCACAAGCCAGAGGTCTCAAACTCTTAGGGATTTATAGAGTTGCTATGACAATTTTTAGTTTGGTTACTTCCCTGGTTTTGTTTTTAGTTTGGTTACTTCCCTGGTTTTTGGGGGGGAGGGATAGCTCAGTGGTTTGAGCATTGGCCTGCTAAACCCAGGGTTGTGAGTTCAATCCTTGAGGGGGCCATTTAGGGATCTGGGGCAAAAAAAAAAAAAAAAAAAAAAATCTGTCAGGGGACAGTACTCAATCCTGCTAGTGTAGGCAGGGGACTGGACTCGATGACCTTCAAGGTCTTTCCAGTTCTAGGAGATTGGTATATCTCCATTTATTATATTATTATTATATATGTTATTTGCAAGATTGAAGAGATCTAGTTCTGTAAATAGGGTAAAATATGTCACCTCTACTAACTGAATGGCTTTGCAGAAACTAAGAATTATGGGTTCTCTTACAGAAATCACTGTGAAAGCTCTGAAAGTTTGTTTCTAGTGTTTATTTCTCCAAGTTACTAGATGACTCTATATAGTGTTTTGCTACTTCTGAGAGAGGAAAAAAACCTCTGTCAACAGACTTATTCCGGAGTCTCTCTCCTGAATCAGTGCCTCCATCAGCCGTTTTGGCTTCTCCCCATCTCTAGTCAGAATAGCCTACTTTGGAGGCTGTGCTGATTGGCTGAAGGCTTCCTAGCAGAGTGAAAAAAATCTACTATGTTGGTTTGTGGTGGGGGAGATGTCTTGAAGCCCAGGCTGAACATCTAAACTGCAATTTTTAGCCCTACAGCCCAAGCCCTGCAAGCTCGAGTCGGTTCACCCAAGCTTTGAGACTCAGTGCCACAGGTCTGTCATTGCAGTGTAGATGTACCCACAGCGAGTCAGTAGCTGAGCTCATATTAGGACTCAGGAGATCCTGATTCTTTTCTCTGGACCATGTTGTATGGAATCTGGAATGGAATCTCCTATTATTTTTTTTCTCACTTCCAGTTGTTTTGACATCTGGTAAAGTTCAAATTTAAATGTTATGGCAATTTAATTTTAATTAATAAAAGTTATGTAAATACCATATGAAGTTAAATCCTAAATCTAGCAAATATAGGTTAACCTCTATTAATATAGGCTATTTGTGGCTCCGCTAAAGATGACCTGCAATGGAAAAAAATGTGTGTGTACTTTTTTTTAATGTAATATGAAGAAAGTGGGAAAAATAATTCTCCACTGTTTCCCCCTTTCCTCCCTCCTGCTCATTGTGAATCATAGACACATTAGGAATGTCAAGTCTTGTTTTACTGGTGTTCAGTGAAATTCTCCACTGGGAAAGATCCAAAGAAATGTATTGAGAGGGTCTCAGCTCTTAACTGAAGAGCTGGGAATGGTAAAAATTCAACAAATAACTCTTCTTCCAACTGTTTTTAGGCATTTCATTCACATAAGGATTAACACAAAACAAGGAATTTTAAAGTCTGAATAAAAATCCCCCCTAAACTCAGTTAAGTAGATTTCACTTCCTTGGTACTTGTGATGTTATTCATGTATTTTTTTAAATTATTCATAGAGTCTTCTAGGAAGAGCAAACATAGGAGCTGCATTTCTAATGTAAAAGCAAGCATAATGTATTAATTTTAATAACATTTTCTGCTTTCTTTATCAGAATGAAGCAAGTAAAAAAGTACGAGCCCATTTATTTTTTCCTTTGCAGGTCATCTTTAAGAGAACTTAAATAAATTTAGAATCAAGAGGTCAGGATGTATTTTGAGTATAACTAACTTGATATTGTCACTATGATCTAGCAGTAAGTAAATTTTCCCAGAAAATAAGTATTCAAATCCGAATTTAACTAGCGCTCAGAACTAAAACAGATGGACTGTACTGTTACCGAATATAATTTTTTTAAGCAGTTTGCTAATAACAAATAATCTGTCGCAGGACTCGCCTTATTTTCAATCAGCTTGGGTATGAAGATTACTGTGACGTTAACATACAGATTTTAGGTTCTGAAGATACATATGGACCCCAGGCTAAAAAGAAAATAGATGACGTAAGTACTAAGCAGCCTTTTCTGAAGTATTTTAATTCTCTATATTATCCTTATGTAACTTTTTAAAGAGATTACTTACTGGGGGAAATTCCTGAGTGGACAACATCTTGCAAAGACTTTTGCACATGCCTAACTTGAGGTTCATGTGTAGACCCATGGACATCAATGTGAGTACTCAAAAGTTAACTAACAAGTAAATCTTTGTAGGATTGAGACCTTGCTATTCAACAAAGGCATTCTTATGAAATCTAGAGAAACACTTTTAAAATTGCATCTGTGTGTAAATAAATATCTGCCCAAGAGCAAACCTCATAACAGTAGGAGTTCTTGTGATGTGATCACACACTTACATTATATTAAAATACTTTAAAAGAATGGTAAGGTTACATAGTTAAGCATTCAGAAGTTAGGAAATACCAGAATTAATGTTGCCTTAATTAGGCCCCTTTGTGTATATAGAATCATAGAATGTTAGGGTTGGAAGGAACCTCTGGAGGTCATCTAGTCCAATGCTCTGCTTAAAGCAGGACCAATCCCCAACTAAATCATCCCAGCCAGGGCTTTGTCAAGCCTGACCTTAAAAACCTTTAAAAAGGTTATGCATATGCATTATGATAGTCTTTAATTACATGATAATGTGCTGTGTTTTGTGACTTAATAAATTCATACATACCGATCTGAATGATAGCCATAGTGAGTGCAATTACCACGCATCTGTAGCAACTAAATTCGTACATATGAAGAGAGCAATAAATCTTGAGCTAAGTCATACACTTAAATATTTAGATTGTGTGGCTTGTTCTAAAACAGTAGCATCTAATTCTTCTTTGTCAGTTGTAAAGTCTTGCAGAATTCCAAGACACATGTTTGGCAAAGCTCAGTCTATGAATCTGATGTGAGGAATGTGTCAGTATTTTAAAATTGCTGAATAAATATGTTTATAGGGGATAAGAACATGTGTTATGTAGAAAGTTAACAAACTGTTTATGAACAGTCAATTTCTACAATAGAACTAGGTAACTTATCAGTGTAACTATTTATTTTAATGTTTATGCTTAACTTCATTCTACAGTGCAGCAAAACTCACTCGCTGCTAAATCAGAGTGTAATGCTTACGTGGCAGACTATGCCTTCCCTTTCCAGAATCATATACTCTGATTCTCTATTGCACACAAACTGTATTAATAATATTACTAAGGTCAACCTCTCAGAAGTTGGGAATTGTCAGAGTTAAGTTGCCAAAGCATTATGGTGCTGTCTTTAATTACATGATATAATACTCTTTTTTTCCCCCTCAGAACCCGTGTTCTCATTTAGTACACAGAATGGAGGGTGCTCACTTAATGAGCAGCTATTCAGTATTTTGTGTTTTCTCCTCCTTGTACCATCTGTAGCCCCCACTTCTTATTTACTGCACAATATTCAAACCCTGCTCTAAAGACAGTATGATTAATTTCGTCATGAGCTTCTCTATGGTGCTCATCATGTATAATATCTGAGTGCTTCATAAACATCAATTTATTTTTGGAACACCCGTATGAGACAAGTGGCTATTGTAATCACTGTTTAACGGTGACACAGGCAATTTTCCTACCAAATTTCAAATCCCTGCTCCAAAGCATGGGGGTACTAGAACATCTCAAAGAAAAGGTCATCAGAATTTTTAAGCATGGACAAAACATCTTATTTTTCCCTAGCCTTATTTTTGGAAGTGACTCAACCATTTTGGCTGAAATTAAAACTATATATATTTACTCAATTTGAGGCACACACCTGGCATGGAAAACTTCAGCCCAAATAGTTAATTTTGGCTAAGGTATAAACAAGTGAAAACAGGGTCTTATCATGGGAAACAGGCAGCCTTAATAACAGGCTGATATAGCCCTGCATATATCAGCCTCAGTTAGGTAGAGGCGAATAATGTCAAGGGAAGCATTAAACATTCAGTGGTAGTGACATGGGTGGCATGGTTTGAACACTGCTAGTAGGGTCTAGCCAGGGAGGTTGGATGGAGCCTATTAGGCCAAAGATTTTGTGGGTGGCATATGCAGAGCTGCTTCGGATGGGGATGAAAATATAAAAGCAGACATTTGCTGACCTTGATCCCCCTCTTGGCCTCCCAGTAGGGCCATGTAGGTTACTGCAGCCTCTGCAAAGCTCCTGGGTGGAAGTGGACAGGACCAGTGGGGAGATTGTTCTTCTTTAGAGAGGGGAAAAACCCAAAACTTCTTTGAGGTTGAGGATGGTAGAAAGTTCAGGAGATGTCTCTCCTGCACCTACCTTATGATTACCAGGAGTATTAAAGCTGGAAGGGCCAAGAACTCATTTGCATTCCCCTGTTGACAATTTGGTTTTGAGCTGCTAACTATAAACAGCGCTCTGTGAGCTGTGCAAGCATTCAGTCTTCCCAGGTGTCAAGTTGGACAGAGAGTAACATACCTTCCTATTGGGATATTGGGACGGTCTTGTTGTTGTTTTATTGCAGTAGTGTCCAAAGCCTCATTGTAAACCTTACAATCTAAATTTAAGACGAGACACAAGATGTGCGTATGACAGACAAGATAATAGTGAGACAGTTATGTTTGGTATAATTAGCACAGTCACATACGTACAGTCACAGCACACACCCCTTGACAACCATTGAGCCTACCTTCCATAAATGTTTGCTGAGGTGGGTGGAGTGAGGCGAGAGGGGTTTGGCTGCATGAGCACAGCATGGTTATGGTGTCTTTCCTCAGGTTTCAGGTAGGCTCTGTAGTTTAAAAGCCAAAGCATAATGCAGATTGAGTCAGGCCCATATACGTTTTGCATACTTCCTACAGTATCTGTTTGGAAAATGTTTCTTTTAGACCAATATTGTAGCGTCAACTAGTCTATAATTTAGGCATATCAATCAGACTTTGATTTAATAGTATGTGTGTGTGTGTGTATATATATATAATAGTTTTTATTAAGAAATAATGATTAAAAAGATATTGTAAGCATGTTAGATATTAATATTATATGTTATAGATGGAATAAGCAACCATTAAACTCAATAACAATTCATTAATCATTTACTGAAACATCTGTTAATTGTTTAAAATGCTCCAGATACTTTTTATATACATATCCTTAATATAGGGTATGACTGAAATATTTGACTTTGTCTAGCTAACACTTTTTGCTAAATAGGTGTCCACTAGATTTTTAAACATGACCATGTAAATCTGGATGTATTAATGACTATGCAGATATACTGTACATCTGTAGTTTCCAACACTGGCTTCAGACACTGAAAAGGACAGCAGTATTGTGTTTTTTTTATTTTTTAGATCGCTGCAGCAGCCTTTATCTGAAGACTAGGAAGTAAGCATAAGGTTAAATGGAAATAGAAAAGGAATATTGAAGATCTGATATAGTTTGGAAACAGATGTAAATCTATAAATGTTTTATTTTGCATAGAACTGTTTCCTACTAATTACCAGGCATGACAACTGAGTGGAATGAATTAAATGACTTGATCTCCTTATTTAGCAAGTTTAGATTGCATAACAATTAAAGAATTTTTTTACAAATGAATTCATACCATCTCCACTTGTTCATTAGGAACCTGATGCATAGTCCACTGGATTCATAGGAGTATTTCCATGTAATTTAGTGGGGAGTGGATTGAGCATTAAAAGAAGGTTCCACAGATGACAGCACTGCTAGAACATTGGGTAGTCACTAGTGTGTTTGTCCTTTGAATGAAGAGCACATTTGGGTGCTTTTGTAACTTTTTTCTCACAGCATATGCTCCATGTGCCCTCCATTCATCTAAGGGAATGAGCAACAAATATGGTCTGGGACATCGCAGGTTTTGATGTGAGAAGACATTAAAATGTTGGGAAAGAAGATGATTAATACAGTAATGGGTAGCATAAAGAAAACTAGTAAAACTTTCCTATTTACTTTGCCCACTGATTATATGAACAAGTGTGGACTGCCTGAGATTATAAGGCAATAAATTTTAAAATTATATATTGAAATGCTTTTTAAATCAAATTACAGTCCGGTTGTAAAACTCATTGCTACATAACATGATTGAGGTAGATGCTGCATCTTCAAAAAATGTAAACACTAGTTTGGATTTTTAAAAAAGCTAAACAAAAAAAGGTACTTGTCAGTCTTCCAGCATCAGTCATAAGATGTGTCATGCTATCTGAAGTGGCTCCCAGTTAAGAATGCCTACCTCATGGCAGACTTTTAGAAACCAGAGCAGATACCCCAAGCTGATGGTATATTCTGTAACTAGTTTTCACCAAGCCAGAAACAAATGTGACCTCCTGGATCATTATGCCAGTCTTACCAGAATCCTGGCAATACCACAAAGCAAATGCTTTCTCTGGGGAAAATAAACTGTTTCTGTTAGTTCTGAAAATATTATCAGTGTGTGTATACCTTGCAGTGGGCATCTAGCAGCAGGGAAGACTAACATACTGTAGCAATCAGATGTCACCTGAAATGAGCCACAGTGGTGCATATTTCAAGTACTGTATCTTGAGTGGTACTGGGCTGCGTATCAGCAACATGATTTTAGGCACTTGGGAAGTTCCCTAGTGGTATATTAATACAAACCCAAGAGTATCTTATTCGTTAGTGAGCACCAGCTACCTGTGATGTGGATCTGTGTCCTCCTTGGCTGGTTAAAGCTAGTGGGAATTGTACCAGATCCACAACTGATACTAAATTTTCCAAAAAATAATCTATCTTTTGTGGATCTGTTTTCCCATCTATTAAATGCGGATGGTACCTAATTCACAGGAATAGTTTTAAATTGTTATACAGTATCTGTACAATACTTTGAGATTGTACAATAGAAGGTTGTTAGAAGTACAAAATAATATTAACTTTCATTTAAAAGCAAATGCCAGTAGATATCTAGTTCTTCCTGCTTCACAGGGAGATTTTGTATTATAAATGATAAGACTGATGATGTTTTTTCCTAAATAACAATGGGTTATTCAGATTTCATGCACAGAGCTATCCAGGCCTGAGCTCTGATGTTTGAGGATTGTAGTGGGGGACTCCCCATTTTGGGTAGAGGAAGAATCCCTGACCTTTTTGTGGCTGGGTTTCCACATTAGAACCATTGCAACCTCCCTTCCAGCCACTGGCTTGCTACCTGCAACTGAGCCAACTCCTCCTGTGAGTTACTAGTGCAGCATATAAGGGGGTAAAAGTTCAGTGAAGGGCCTCATACAGTGGTAGGCTGCTGGAATATGAGTGGGCAGAGGAAGCAAGAACATGGTCGCCCCACTTACCCACAGCAGTTCCCTGTGAGGGGGAGAGAAGGTAATAGTAGATGGCGGAAGAAGAATACGACCCAGTACTTGCTAGGGAGGAGCAAGTTAAAGGAAGGGTAGACGCTAGTGAGCAGAGATGGTGCTTTCTTCTCTCTAGGGTCCTGCAGGGATGATGCTAATGGGAAACTGAAATAAAATGTGGAAGAGACAACATAATGAAGTAGAAAGCAAAAAGAGCATTGAATAAACAGAGAATGAGGATAATCTCGGACTGGTTTGGCTCCACTTTGTTGGATTCTCCCTTTTTTGGTTGCTTTACTTCTTTTCTCTGTCCATTTTTTGCTAGACTATATCATGAGCCTAATATTCTTTATGTACAACATTCAGGAAGCAGAGTCTAAAGCACAATAGGTTTAGCAGGAACTAATACTATGTTTGATATTTAATATTGGTGTGTTTTCATAGAACATCTTTCCCTGCGAAAATTTCTTTATAGCAAAAGGACAGAAGAAAATGGAAATGAGAAAAAAGCCTCCTCATCTTGAGAGGCCAAATCCTGCTCCGATTTGAATCAATGAGAGTTTTGCCATTGTGTTAAATGGGACCAGGATTTCATGTGAACTTATCAAATATACTTTTAGAATTTTTCTCCATGTTCACTAACAAACAGAGTAAATATCTTAGCAAAACTAGGTTTGAGACACAAAGTCTTCAGTGAAGAAATTAAAGTTTATATAAGTCTAACATGACCTTGGATAGACCTAGAGGAGCTGCAGAAGAATTGAGCATGAACTGTAAATTGTATAGTATAGCTGACTATCAGGAAGAGGAAATCTTTCACAACACTTTATAATTCCATGTGAGAAAAATCTGAGCTGTGGGATTATAACTTTGTGCAATCCCATTTCATATAAAAAGTAGAAACATTTATTATTATTCCTAGGGAGCTGAGGATGGTGTAATTAGATTTGTATTCCGAATAACTGATATAGGACAGACTCAGTATTGGAAATTTGATGAAAAGGGTAGAATCAAAACTGACCTTATTGAAGAACGTAAATTTCCACTTGAAAAAACACAGGTATGGTTGGTTGCTTGTTGTAAAAAAAATGAACCTAAAACTGACAGAGGCTGCCATTGAAATGAGAGTAAAAGCAGAAAATGATCAGAGGAGACTGGAGAAGGAATCTTATCCCAGCTGCATAAAAGGAAAGTATTTAGAAATGCTGTGTTTAGGCAGTTAAGGATTACTTCTGCACAAGACAACAATTTTTGCTTAAGTATAAAGAGAAAAACAAATAATGGGGTGGGGGTTTATTAAAAAGGTGAAATCCTGGCTCCATTGAAGTCAATGGGTGTTCTGCCATTGACTTCATGGGAGCCAAGGTTTCATCCTAAAGCTTTTGCCGATAGAGGATCCTCCAGTGGCAAAAAATCCATCCCAGGGCAGACTTTTGCAGAATGAAAATCAAAGTGAGAAGTGGGCACTGTTGGTCTGGGAAGATAAGTATGACTAGGGAGCTAGAAGAAGGTATGGGAGAGTGAAGGCAGTGCATTGACTTAATGCATCCCCACAGCAGTTTCTGCTAGCAACATAAGAAATGACCACATTGGGTCAGACCAAAGGTCCATCTAGCCAAATATCCTGTCTTCCGACAGTGGCCAATGCCAGGTGCCCCAGAGGAAATGAACAGAACAGGTATTCATCAAGTAATTGATCCCTTGTCACTCATTCCCAGCTTCTGGCAAACAGAGGCTAAAGGACACCATCCCTGCCCATCCTGGCTAATAGCCATTGATGGACCTATCCTCCATGAATTTATCTAGTTCTATTTTGAACCCTGTTCTGGGCCTTCACAACATCCTTTGGCAAGGAGTTCCACAGGTTGACTGTGTGTTGTGTAAAGAAAATACTTCCTTTTGTTTGTTTTAAACCTGCTGCCTGTAAATTTTATTTGGTGACCCTTGGTTCTTGTGTTATGAGAAGTAGTAAATAACACTTCCTTATCTACTTTCTCTACACCAGTCATGATTTTATAGACTTCTATCATATCCCCCCTTAACTGTCTCTTTTCCAAGCTGAAAAGTCCCAGTCTTATTCATCTCCCCTCATACAGCAGCCATTCCATACCCCTAATCATTTTTGTTGTCCTTTCCTGAACCTTTTCCAATTCAGTGTATCTTTTTTGAGATGGGGTGACCACGTCTGCATTCAGTATTCAAGATGAGAGTATACCATGGATTTATATAGAGGCAATATGATATTTTCTGTCTTTTTATCTATCCTTTTCTTAATGATTCCCAACTTTCTATTCACTTTTTGACTGCTGCTGCACATTGAGTTGATGTTTTCAGAGAACTATCCACAATGACTCCAAGATCTCTTTCTTGATTGGTAACAGCTAATTTAGATACCATAATTTTATATGTATAGTTGGAATTATGTTTTCCAATGTGCATTACTTTGCATTTATAAACATTAAATTTAATCTGACATTTTCTTGCCCAGTCACCCACTTTTGGGAGATCCTTTTGTTGGGACTGACTTATCTAATAATTTTGTATCATCTGCAAATTTTGCTACCTCACTGTTTACCCCTTTTTCCAGATAATTTATGAATTTGTTAAATAGGACTGGTCCCAGTACAGACCCCTTGGGGACCCCACTATTTACCTCTTTCCATACTGAAAACTGACCATTTTATTCTTACCCTTTGTTTCTTATCTTTTATCCAGTTAGGAGTCCATGAGAGAACCTTCCCTCTTATCCCGTGACTGCTTAACTTGCTTAAGAGCCTTTGGTGAGGGACCTTGCCAAAGGCTTTCTGAAAATCTAAATACACTATAACCACTGGATCTCCTTTGTCCACATGCTTGTTGACACCCCTGACCCGAGGAATTCTAGTAGACTGGTGAGGCATGATTTCCCTTTACAAAAACCATGTTGATTATTCCCCAACAAATTATGTTAATCTGTGTATCTGACAATTGGAAACTGGTTTC
Source organism: Sternotherus odoratus (assembly GCA_032164245.1). Taxonomy (NCBI): domain Eukaryota; kingdom Metazoa; phylum Chordata; order Testudines; family Kinosternidae; genus Sternotherus; species Sternotherus odoratus. Next base: position 50,045,268 of record JAVMKO010000004.1, read on the forward strand.
TTAATGATTCCCAGGCAAAACCACCTCTATCCGAACCACATTCTTCTCCACAGCTATTGGCTTCTCCCAGCTTGATGGATTTTTGTAAGTGACTTCCTCTTACGAAAACAGTGAGGTGTTTTCATTGCCCTCTCCTCCATGAGTGAATCCCTCCACGCTCAGCAGGCTCTCCTCATGTAGGGCTTGAGCCTGGCCCATTAGCTTTGACCCCCAATGTTTTCAGTAGGTTCAGAATGAGACAAAAATGAGTTTGCCCATCCCAATTTGAAAGTGAGCTCAAATTAAATTCAAAAGTTCTGTAAGAGAAAGATCTATCCATCTATCTACTTACTTTTGGTGCTGTACCTTTTAATTTGTGTTTAACTAATCTGCTCATTTTTGTGTATCTTTCTCTCACAGAACTTTTGAATTATATATATATATATATATATATATATATATATATATATATATATATATATATATATATAGATATTGATTAGTCAATATTTTCTATTGAGATATATATAGATATTAGATATATTAGAATGCAACCCGAGGCTTGAATGTCACTGGATGCAAATGGTTATAGTGATTAGTAATACTATACAGTGATTGGCTTTCTGCAGTGTCTCAGCAGCAGTAGTGATAGTTCAGTTTTGTGTCATTCTACATGTTTAAATTTACTAGAACTCTGCATATAAGTTAACCTCTGTTCTTCATTCTTGAGCTCATTACTTCTAATATTTGGAAATAGGGTCCACGGGAAGCTGTTATCTGGCTTGCTGTACACCATAAGCAGAAAAAGGCTGTGGAAATTTTCTCCAGAGAGATTGCACCAGCTGGAACAGGAATGGGTAAAGATTCACTCGTTTCTCTTAGTTTCTACCACTTACTTTGTTGTTTATTAGTATTGTGATAGAACACGTAGACTCAGTTACAGTGTGTCCCACGTGCTGTCTGAACACAACTTGAACGTTTACTTTGCTGAAATGGGGTCTAAGACATTAACAAACTTTTTTAAAATTGTTGATTTGGTTTGGAAGACTCACCTTTTACTCCTCTCATGTTTCTCAGCATTTCGGCTGCTGTTTCTTTTAAAAAATATAAATAAATAAATTAAATAAATAAATAAAAAGTATATTAAGGCAAAGTTGCAATAAAATGTTAACCTAATACATCGTACATTACTTATTCAGGATCGGGTTACTATTCAAAGACTCTGGCTAAAGATTCTAGGTTGCTGGCTGGGGATCCCGTCTCATCTGGGTATTCATACTTTTTCCTTTTTAATCCTTTCCTCTACTTTTTATTGCCTTTTCACATACCTGTATGGCTAAATGTTATATATTTATTCTGTTACATCACATCCTTAGAAAAGTCACAAATCTCTCTCTCACTAGAGGAATGCTATTTTTCTAGCAGAACTGGATTACGTATTGCCATTTTGCTAGTGAAATAACATTTGTATCTGGAGATGAGTAACACCTAGAGTGTGGAAGGTTATCTACTAAACACTTAATACCAAGTTAGCACACAGACTCTTGTGATTCACCATCAGTTAGAACGATATGGAATTTGTTGTAATTCAGTCATTATCTTTGTTAATACAATATGCTACAGTGATGATGATGTGAATAATTCTTTACTTCATACTACAGGAAGATCCAAATTTAGGCCCTGATACTGTAATAGGATATGCATGGGCAGACTTTTGTACCCATGCAGACTCCCAATGACTTTCAGATTGCATCTACCGTAGTAAACCAGCATAAAACTAAGTTGATATTAACACTTGAATGTAATGAGTTTGTAGCACATTTTTTCCAGAACCTGGTTCTTTACATTGGCCTCTGAGGTAAGGGCAAAACGCAAGGATTTCATTACACATCAACATTGTCAGTGTATGCTGGATATATTGGAAATAGTTTCTTAAAGATGAATTTTTTAGTACTGCTGTGAAACTTTCTTTACATACTTGTAACAACAGTCAGTTGTACATTTAATTTCATATGCCTGGGAGTAATAGGAACAATCTTGTCTATCTATTTGCAATTTTATTTACCAACTTGTTCTTTAATGTATTCCTGCATATTAGGTGTGAGCATTGAGTATCAAGAAATCCTGGCAGCAAGACACTGATCTATAACATTTTAGAAAGACTATATTTTTAGCATATTTTGTAATTAGTATGCAGGGGCCACCTGAACCTTTTTTTGAAACTATGCAAATCTCCTAGTTATCCTCTTTCCTATAAAATCCTTGATGTTAATTTATAAGAAGTTTTATTGGAATCCCTTTTGACTTTAGTATGCAGATCTGTGATTAATTTTTATTGTCATATGTGCTAATATTAACAAAAAGGGTCAGGCACGTACTATCCTGTGGCCTCTTTGTACCATCTGAGTGGTGCATAGCGCTTGTAAAGCTGCTCTAAAAAAGGTAGCTGAGGATTTCTCTATATGGGAGAATCCATGATTGGTTTAGAGCCAGAGTAGCCAGCTCTGCATTAACGCCTTCTGGTTCCCCAGCCTTTAGGGCATGCCAGGACATATCTGGAATGAACTATGGTTGGCATAATAGCCCCTGGCCTATGAGTTAGTTACAAGTGGCTCTTCTCCTGCCTGTTTGGCCTTTCTTCTTACTTCCCCAGAGCCTCCAGCTTCTCTTCCTCCACAGACTGTGCAGTCCAGGGCTGATAGGAGGCAAGCTCCAGGGATTTTGAGTGGAGTTTGAGGCCCTGGATTCACCACCCAAGATTCACTGCCCAAGCCACAGTTTGAGTCTACATGGGGAAGTTAGACAGTAATACTTCAGAGCGCTGTGCTGTCACCATGGCCTGTGACTTGGGCAGTGACTCCAACACCCCCAAACCCACTCTCACATCCCATAGCTTGCCTTCTATCAGACCTTGACTGTGCAGTCTGCATATGGGCCACAGGGGTTGTACAGAACTCCTTCAGGCTGTTACTAAATAAGAATTGTGAATACAGAAAACCTATGCTATTTTCGCAATTCTTATTTAGTCTCTCTCTATCCCGTGTGTGTGTGTGTACATACACGCACCCATAGCTATGTGATTTGAATACTAACACCCTCTATGCATGAGTTGCCACTAATGCCAGCCAACCCCAAAGTGCTGCTTTTCAAAAGCAGCTCAAGTGATCCCTATAAATATTACTTTTTTTTTTTTTGTAAATGCTAGAGAGAGTCCTAGCTTTAAAGTGATGCACTCTGTTACATAAGGCTTTATTTACTGAAAATCTACCCTCCCTTTCCCACCTGAATTTAAAGGTCAGGTAGTTCAGATTTCATTATGTAGTAACGGTTGGTGTACTTGGATTTTTTTCTTTAATATTGATACTGTTCTATTTAGGCCGCTAATTAGTCTTATTTCTATTTTAATCAGGCAGGACATGTTAGTTAAAGAATGCAGAGACTTTTTTACTAATTAATTTTGGATTTTGCTGTTGTGCTAATGAAGTGGGTTCTAGCCCACGAAAGCTTACGCCCAAATAAATTTGTTAGTCTCTAAGGTGCCACAAGGACTCCTCGTTGTTTTTGCTGATGAGGACTAACAGCTACCACTCTGAAAGTTGATTTACCTGTGAGAAGTAGAGCTTATCCAAAACATCTGTTGAATTTTGAAGTTATTTCCAGGTAACTTGCAATAGATCAAATTTACAGAATATATAGATCTTTAAACTTTAATTACATGAGTTTAACCCAGAACATTTCTAATTTTCATGCTAACTTTGGACTATTGATCCAGGTTTTCATTGTTTTACTTTGCAACTGAATGATTAATACAATCTCAGTTTTTCAGTGCACTCAAAATTAGATATTTGTGCATGTGAATATACTGTACAAGTTCGTGTTGCTTTTATAGTGGTATGGAGATATGAGTAATCCAGTGTTTGTTGATGTTAAAGTAGTGTTTACAGAGTCAGGGTCAGTGTGTGGTCACTGTCTGCAAATAATATATTTTTCTGCCGGTTAGAACACAGGGCAGGACTCTCAAGGAAATATTCATATATATAATATAATTTTTTTTGCCAGTATTGGGGATAATTAATAGTTTGCAGATGTAGTTTTCTTCCAGAAAAAAAGAAAGTAATATTTTATTGTTTGGGAGAAATATTATATGTACTTTATTAGTAAAATCTTCAAACATATAGTTTTATAAACAAGGGATTCAGACGTAACTGACACAAACTCACCCTTTAGTTCCATTATTTCAAATGTTTAAATGTTTCCATTGTTTAATGGAATGAAAAGCTAAAAAATATCACCTCCAGCAATGTAACTGATAGACTATATACGTTGTCTCCTTAATACCGTTCTGTCTTTTATTCACTGAGTGAAGAAAGGCTGATTGGATTTTAAAATAATTTAATGTTGTTTATAAGACCTGAAGTTCATGCACTTGTACTTGTCTTTCCAAATTCTTAATCTGAGTCTCTTATCATCTAAAGCAGCTATTGTCTAAGAAAATCCTGTTTGCATGTTGCAATCTTGGAGTTTTATAATGTAGCAGTTTCTTCTTTCAAATAATTCTCCAAAGAATAAAAAAGGCCAGAGTGCTAAGTTACCCAGGATAGTGAAGCGAGGGTAGAGTGTGTAATATTATCAAAATCCTTGAGATTAACAGAGAGTTGTGATTGTCAGGATGATTGGCGGGCCTCCTAACAGCTTTCATTACTGGAAATGGAAACAGGCAAAGAAATTGGATGGAAGCTTAAGCAATGTGAGTGGACCATCATATTGTATTGTTTTTGCTTTATAAAAAAAACATTTGATCCTTTACAACATCCTGAAGAATGTATATGTGCAGGAAATATGTTTCATTACTTGAAGAACAGCTGCTAAACCATATTTGAGAAAAATGCAAATTCAGAATAGTATGGGGCTATAAGCAAAAATAAATTTTCGTCTTGGTGGGCAGAATGTGTTTTTTAACCATTATAAAGTGTGTACATTCTGGGGTGGATTTTCAAGTTCTTGCATGCTGCTTATGTATGTAAAATAGAATTTAAAATTTTTATATAAATGTTTAGTAAAATGACGCACTCAAACCAGCATATCTAGACAATGGGTTAGAATTAGTTGCTTGGTTGATCTTGAGTGCTTTATGATACCTATAGGACTAGGGGTATCCACTGCTAAACTGTCTTAAAGCAGCAGTTCTGGAGACCACTTACAGCTCTGTTTCTAACAAGATTACACAAGTGTCCCCTTTCCACCCCACAGGCCACAAACGAGCTTCTCTCTGCTGCTCTGAGGAGCAAAGTATATCCTTGCTAGCACCTTGTTGGGTCAAAAAAGGTAGAGAAATCAGCTCTGGGGACTGGTTGCGTCTCTTCTTTTCCCCTCACCTTCACCCACTCCAAAAAAAGGGAATGGAAAATGTAGGTTTTTGGCGATTGAAAAAGTGGTGATTGAACCAGGGACCTTCAGAGCTAAAATTATGAGCTGCTACAGATTGAGCTAGAGCGCCAGTGCTTTATAGGTGAAAAAATAACCAGGTTTTGAAAAAGACTTTGACAGCTCCCTGTGAAAGGAATAAGTTAAGTCTGAGTTTTAATTGAGCTGTCAAATTGAAAGTGGGATTCAAAAGAGGCAGAGATAATGGAAGCTGTAATCAGGCCAGTTTTCTCAGGTCTCAGTCTCAGAAACTCCTTAGAGCAAAAACTGATCTGAGCCTATCAAAACTGAGTTGGATCTTAAAATCATATTAAGACTAATTTACTAAGAGATGCCAAATGTAGGCTACTAACACCCAAGCAGCGAAAGAGAGTAGGTAATTTATTTGGAAAGAGATCTAAGGAGTGGCAGCATTTTCTGAATAGAGTAAAACTCAAGCCTTACGGGATACTGGGCCACAGACATACTTGGTCTCTAGTCAATGGGTAAGATGGTAATCTCCCACGAACACACCTTAGAAAGCTTGACGTTATTGGAAATGGAAGATGGGCTTGATTTTAAAACAGCCAATAGAATCAGTCCACACAAATTAGCGAATGTAATCATTGGCTACAGTGTTATTGAGCAGATAGTCAAACGTGATTGCCACAATTCACCTTATGAGGCGTCTAGCCTTATTAACAATGTGAAATGTGCATTTCCTCATGTTGGTATCTCAAAAGTGGAAGCTCCTGTAAACATCAGAAACAACAATTCAGACAAGTATGCCTGGTTAAAATGGAGAGAGAGGATGTCATTATCCCTGAAGGAAAAACCACTAATATAATATGCTGGGCTCCTGCAGGCCTGGGTACTGAAAATTTAACTGAAGTGTTTGTGCTAGATGCTGCCTCTCAATGGTCTGAGGATTTGGACATAAATGAAACACTAGTCAAAATACCTAAAGGATCATTTTGTTGGTTAAATATCCTTGGGAATAACCACTTAACATGTGACGCTATTTTGAAGAGATTAACTGTGCTGGGAAGTTTAGAGCAGATTAAATCTGAAATTTCAATGGATGCTCAACAAATAGAACTCTGACAGGTGGTGGCATTAGTGCCAAAAGAGAGAAGCGGAAGTTTGAGGATCAAGAAATAAGAGAAGTCAGCAAAGAGAAGAGTCTCTAAGCAGAGTGGACTATCGAGATCTGTTTGTACCAGCACTGAACCTGAGCCATTTATCAGAGATGCAAAGAAAAATGGCCTGGCAGATGCTGGAAGAGGAGTACCATGTCTTCCCTATAGCTGATGGAGACATGAGAGAGATCCCTAATTTGTATATGTGTATCAAGCTACAAGCCAGCAATCTGTGCAAAATATCTTGCATCTCAGTGTTTTATCTGCTATATAAAAAGTTAAAGGAATATCTGCAAGATCACCTGAATCACGGGATGGATCAGGAAGTCAAAGTCCTCCTATTCATCACCAGGAGCATGTGTTTGGAATAGGGATAGTGGTCTAAAAATCTGCTTCAAATCTTGGGAATTAACTAGCAAAAATCTCCTCAAATCCAAGATGAGTGGACTCCAAGGCAAATCTTGGTCCTATGTTCATGGCTGAACAAAACTGCCACCTCACAGCCTTCATTATGCCATGAGGTTATACGAATGGGTTAGTATCCCATTGGTTTAACGAATGCACCTATTACCTTTCAGTGGCAAAGGACAAGGGAAAGGGTATAGACCGATATCCTTCCAACATCCTTCAAACAGTACATGGACTGAGCAACATCAAAGAGTTTTAAACCAGCTGATTGACTGCCTGATATACCACTATTCGTGTCCTATCCCAGTTTTGGATTGTCTTTCATCCTACATGTTGATGCTTCCAATAAAGGACTAGATGTAGTCTTATAACAATGTCAAGAAGTTAAACTGAGAATCATGTGTTATGGGTCAAGAACAGTAGCTGCAGATGAGAAGAATTTCACCTTCGTTCAAAAAGGCTAGAGTTTCTATCTTTTAAATGAGCTGTAGCTGTCAAATTTCATGACTACCTCTAGTATGCACAATCCTTTAGGGTTTACAGTCATACCAGCCCCTTAACATGTTTTCATCCTGAAAGGCTGACCGTGACAGCACACTAGTGTGCTGCAGAACTAGCTTTAACTTCAAAGTTAAATATCATCCAAGGAAACCTAATGTGGAGGCAGATGCTTGATATGGAAAAATAACACAATGCACCAAAGAGACAAAGTATGGAGGTTAGACCTTGCTGAGGTGATTGCATGGCCTCAGTATATGAAGTACTGAAGATGTTCATGTTCTGGAACACAGACTTGGAATTTGGCAGTGGGATCTCCCTAGTGTCGGCAATGTGCTTTTTGCTGTCTGTGAAAATTTTGCTCCCTTTTAGTTCTGGTGTTTCCTAAATTTTGAGTGCTTGATTTTGCAACCTTAACATTCTTGGAGGGGTGTGTTTGGTTTTTTTGGATGTAGTACATAGCTAAACATTGATTTAGGGGGACAATAAAAAAATATAGATAATCATAATAGAGAAAATCACTATACTTTCTGATCAGTAAGTGATTTATTGAAATAAACTTTTTCTTCTCTGATGGTTTACATTTTTTGTTTGAAAATCAGTATAGAGAGACTTTAAAATAAGACAGGTGTGCCATAAGTAGTTATGCTTATTTGGAACAGAGATTGGAATTTCATAGCAAAAACCAGTGTCCGAGAAGAAGCCATAGGAATGTTGCCTGTGTGTTGGAATTTGTGTATGTGTTCCTATGCTTTATAATAAATAAAAGGTGTTGGATCTGTCAAAGATAATATTGGGAGAGCAGCACCTTTTATTACCTCCATAATGAAAAGTGAGTGATTTAAAATCTACAGAACTAATTCCTAAAACTGTGCCTTACTTTTTACAATGTGTTTTTTGGTTATTCCTTTTTTCCCCATCTGCTTTTTAAATTAAAAAAGACCAGTGAGTTTCATTTTTTAAAATAATTTCTATCAACTTCACTTACTTGTCTTCATGCATTTAAATACAGTATTGTAATATTTGGGTTACAAAAAAGGCAGAGGCATGTTAAGAAACAAAAAGAAAAATGTTTTCACAAAATATTTTACATTTCATCTAAATATTTCTAGTATTAGTCTCTTTTTACAAAACAAATTATATTTGAATTTCAAGACTATATAGTGTTTAATCCCAGTAGAGAGCCTGTGTTAAGACTGCAGTAGGAATTAAGCATGTGCTTGTTAAATTAAGCTTAAGCACATATTTAAGCATTCTTCCTGAACAGGGTTTCTTCTCTGAATTGAGCTCTTAAGTTGCTTCTTAGTAATTTTCCCAGTGTAAGTTGAATTCCTGTGTGGCCTAGGAGCATAGTGTTTTAAGATGAAACTATCAAAGCCAAAAATGTAAATATAGTCACAAATTTTTCAATCGAAAGGATAATTTGCATATGCAAAAATGTGTAATTTGATGGCTATACAGCAGTAGCAAAAAGATGTAGTTTACTAGTACATAAGAGTTTTGATGCACATGGAAATTTTGTGATACATTATTAGAGGTTACGGTCATCGATTCATAAATTTTAAAGCCAGAATGGCTAATGACCATGTGGCCTGATCTTCTGCATAACACAGGCCATATAAATTCACTTAGTAATTATGGAATTGAGAACAAAAGCTTTTATTTGAGACCTATGAAAATATGGTCAAAAGGAAAAAGACAGGGTTTTTTAGTATTAACTGAAAATGTCTTCATAGGGATTTTCAGTCAGACAATTAACGGTTAAATAATTGTTGTGATTGGTTTAGGGTTTAGTTTGTTTTTAGTCTGAATTGTTTTCTTGTTCATATACTAGCACTAACAAAATGGCACTGTAGAGTTCTTAAGAATGTCAGTAAGGCACGTTGTATGCAATGTTGTGGTAGCCTGTTGGTCCCAGGATATTAGCGAGACAACGTGGGTGCGGTAATATCTTTTATTGAATCAACTTCTGTTGATGAGAGCGACAGTTTTTTCACTTATACTCTTCTTTAGGTTTTGTGGTTTACTAAAAGTTCAGTAGCTAAGAAATATTTTACTAATAGCAAAAAATCAAGTGCTGACCCTTATTTCACATTAAAGTGACCGGAGTTTGACACCAAAATGACAGCTGGTTAATACAGCTTGAGATTTCAAAGTGCTTGAGTATATGTAAATATTATGACTGATCTCATAAGTGTGTTGGAAGACACTTCAAGAAATGTCCTAGTTGTAAGTTTACTCCAGTCCCCATGTTGCTTAAAGGATAATATCCCACAGGATGTTTTATCTGCTGAATGTAGAGGAAATGAAGAGAATAATTAAGAACATGTAATTGATCTCAATAAACAAAGATTATACTTATGTGCTGTACAGTATTATTATAACATAAGCGCTGTTCACTGCAGAACAAAGGATTTCAGATTCCTGTAGCTTGGTAATTTAAAAAGATAATGTTTCAAAACCAATTTATTGCAAAGAAATGTCAGTTCCCAAAACGTGCTGCAAGTTCATTGGTGACATTTGGTTCAAGCTCTTTGCTTCCAAGGGAAATATGAAGGATGAGGAATGTCAGACCAAAAAAAGGTAAGTCAGCCTGGCAAGAGCTCTGGCTACGCTGTGAGACCCTGTGAAGTTTCAGTCTATTATGAAATGTCAACTGTTTAAAGCAGGGGTGGCCATCCTGATAAGGAGTCAGAACTTACCAATGTACATTGCCAAAGAGCCACAGTAATGATTGTGTGTATATTTAAGCGCACACACATAATCATTATATACGATGATAATGTATATTTATTATACATTTATAATATATAGTTTTACTTAGTGGGACTTCTGGCAATCTTTGCTTTCAATAATTCCCTTGAAGTTTGGTTTGTATTCAGTTGTGCTCACACTCAGCAGTTCTCTTAGGTGGCTGTCTGTCAAACTGGATTGGTGCTTGAATTTCATATGTTTGAGTGTCGAGAAAACAGATTCACAAAGATACGTTGAGGCAAACATCGAGATTAATTTTAGGGCTGCACCCCTGATGCTGGTGTATTTATCCTTTGGTGCAGATTTCCAGAAAGTAAGGGGTCCCCTCTGTCTTCTGAACAGATTTCAATCTGTTATCTTCCAAAAGTTGTATTATTTCCGTCTGGGATGTTGCTTCATCAGTGACTAAAGGGGGCTTCAGACAATCAGCTTCAGCACTAAAAGGGTCAATCAAAAATCTGATTTGAGGTCTTTGCTGCTGCAAATCTTGGAATCTTAGAGGAGTTTGCATAATAATTTTACTGGTTCGAGGAGCTTGAAAAAATGGGAAATAATTTTACCTCTCAGGAACCATCGTACTGCACAGCCAGGGAGTTGTCTTCATCTGGTTCTTCAGTTAGATTTTGAAATTGTTTGTTATTGAGTGCATTTGAGATAATGAATTTCACAATGTGCAAGACAGGTTTCATGATGTGATCAGAGATTTTTAGGTACCATTTGCTCCCAATGAATAATACAGTGAAATATCCAAAATTCGGGAAAGCTCTTGTCAAACTTACAAAGCCCTACTAATCCATTTGTAAATCCCCACATGGACGAAGCCCATCCGCTGCAATAGCAGTGAGCTTGTGTAAAGGCAAGAAACTTATCACAACTACCAACAGCAATGCCTCCTTTAGATCTCGTCCAGGAGTTCTGTCCTTTAGTGACATATCGAGGAGTTCTTCCTTTACAATACAGTTGTCAGACACAGTGTGGACAAATACTGATAAGGTTTACCCTTGATATGGTAGGACTCATTCAAAGAGATGCTCAAATACTCACACTGATGAAGTTGCGATTCGATGTCACTGTTCACGTCAGAGATTCTGCATTCTATTGTGTGGCATGAAAGCTGCAAGCCAGAAATTTTCTTCTGTAGATTCTCATTCTCTGGTGACAGGACTGAAATCACATCAGTGAGGCATGTTTTTGTAGGCTCTCTATGTGCCAGGCCACATAATAGGAGGCTAACATTACAGTCTGCGATCAGTTGGCAAATCTGGTGAAGAACTGGGCTTCTACATCTGTTTGTTTTTTCAAAAGTTTTCAGTTTTAAAGTGCAGAGTTTAGAACCTTGAGGGAATTCTTGATCCACATGTGCATGACTAGAAGCGAAATGATGCTACAAGTTTGAAGATTTGAACTGAGAGATACAGGTCTGGCAAAGAAGATACATGGCCTTACCATTTACGTTCAGTGAAAAAGTACGTGTTCTCCCACTCCTGTTAGAAGCTTCAATTTTCATCTGTGTATTTTCTTTTCTGTTTGCACTTGCCTCCCATTGTTAGATTGTGTAAGAAAAATTTTGATTAAAAATTTCCACACCAGCTAGTCACAGTATGATTTATTCAAGGAGACACTGGTGCCGGCCATGGGGTGCTGGACCCCTGGTTCTGTCCTAGGCCCCGACCCCCACTCAACCCCTTTCCTAAAGTCCCCACCTCCTCCTCTTCCCCTGAGTGAGTCATGTCCTCGCTCCCCTCCCCCGAGCCTCCTGCACATCGCAAAACAGCTGATCGCAGCAGGAAGGAGGCGGAGGGAGGGAGGGAGGAGGTGGCGCTGGGGGAAGGAGGTGTGAGGCAGTGCACTGCGTCCTCTCTGCTCCCCCATACTCCCCAAAGCCTCCTGAATGCCACGAAACAGTTGATCACAGCGGGCAGGAGGTCTGGGGGGAGAGAGACACTGATAGGGCTGCCGGTGGGTGCTGAGCACCCACCATTTTTTCTCTAGAATTGGCTCTTAGCAGGAGCCGCATATTCTCTTCTGAAGAGCCACATGCAGCTCTGGAGCCACAGGCTGACCCCCTCTGGTTCTAAGCGTTGTTTCTGTATAGAACTATATTTAGCCTTAAAGCATTTTACAAAATAATGCAATGTTGAGGTCTAACTCCCACCATTTAAGTATTGCAAAATACCTTATTTTGTTGAAAAATACAAATTTGCACAAAATATAAATTGATATTTATGTAGTCATTAATTACCAACGCTTGTATACTGACAAAATAAAGTAGAGGCAATAAGTCAAAATCAGATAGATGAGATTTGGCTTCTTAAGTAGGACTGGAATAGATTAAGATATTGAGACAGAGTTCGTTGAGGGATAGATCTCTGGAAAAGGGACAATATTGGCTTCAGGCTCCATCAATAAGTGGAAAGATGGATGAGGAAATTGAAAGTAGAGGGAGTGATGAAGCCACAAGATAAGATGAGATTGTGCAAGGAATTGAACAAACATAAACAAATTAAAAACTATAGGGAGTATGAAATTCTGTGAATGTCAATAGGGACCGAAGGCGAACATTTTCAAATCTGGATGTCTAAAGTGAGGCTCCTAAGTCAGTACTGAGGCACCTAAAAATAGGTAGCCTGATATTCAAAGATGCTGTACACGTGCAGTTTCTAATAACTTCAGTGGGATTTGTGGGTGTTTGACATTTCTGCAAACATTCAATTTAGTTAAGGTGCCTAAATATAGATTTAGGAGCCTAACTCGTCTGAAACTTTTGGCCAAAGTGAAATGATCTCAGTGGGTTTTCAAAACAATGTTCATTATTTTCTAGATATGCTGGAGTTTCGTTCAAAGAAAGTTGGGGAAGCCACCAAATAGAGAATTGCAGTAATTGAGATGGGGAGGAATGTGGACATGGGAAAGTGTCAGCTAATGCAGAGTAAAGATATGGTCAACTATGGACATTATTGCACATATGGATATGGTGGGAAGAAGTCAAGAAGGACATAGAGAAACTCAATCATTTGGCAAGTAAGAAATTGGAATTAGTGAAGTGGGTTGTGGAGAGGAACAGCACTTGATTTTCTCCTTGCCTAAAAGGAAGTCTGCAAAGTCCTTCAATTGGAATTCAATGGAGATAGTAATTGACAAAACAGAAATGACTGGACAGCATGGGATTAGCTAACTTTGTACTTTCCAATTAAATACTCGCTAAGCATACTGTCCTAAAGTTATCAATAGATCAGCATCTTACAACTTTCTTCTCCACCCTTCAAACCTCTTTCCCAGTGTTTCACAAACTTTGGAAGCTGAGCATGGCTCTGGGAAAATGAAACCAGTCATGTTCTTTCAACCTGAGTAGGTGACCCCATCTCTAGGATACAAGGCCCCAAGTGGCTTTCCTTCCCCAGCCACATGGCCTCTGGGAAGAAAACCTGGACACACAGCCCTGAGAGTAAAGGACACTGTCCCCAAAAGTAGAGCATAAGGCCCAGATGGGGGCATACCTTGAATATCTTCAGAACCCCCTGGATTACAAATGGTGTTGGCAATAGACTCAGCTTTTGTCAGTTTGAACTTTGGACATACTGTTCTGACTAGTTCTTTGCTCTGAGCCCTTCTTATTTCTGTTCCTCTCCACATTTCCTTCCTCCTCTCTCCCTTGCCTAATTGCAGGTCCCTCCCTTCCCCCCTCAGTGTACCAAAACCTTTTCTTTTTTCTTCCTCTCCCCCGTCCCCCCCTTGACTCACTCCCTTCCTACTGCTTCTACAATACGGGAGGGAGCACATGACATTTGCTAACCATCTCTCTGCTTCTCTGTTGTATCTAGAGTTGGGTAAAGAACAGTCATTCCATTTGAAATTTGGTTTTGTACTGAATTAGAATAAAAATCTTTTGGGAAATTCTCCAATAAATTGAATTACAGTAGACTCTCGATTATCCAGGATGATAGGGGGGGAAATAATTCTGGTTAATAAAATCCTGGATAATCACCATCCATAGGAAATATGGGAAGAGGGGGTTGGTTCACTAGCCACCCTGTGTCATGTTGGTTCATGGCTGTCCTGCACCCTGGTGGGGGGGGTTTTGTGTGTGTGCTGGGGGAGGCAGCAAAGTCAGAGCCGGCCCTACGAGTTGCGGATATTTTCTTTTGTCATCCTGGTTAATCCAATCCTGGATAATCGAGAGTCTACTGTAACTGTTCTGTGCCCAGCTACGCTGAGAACCCTGGCTCTGGGTCAGTCAGCCTGTGGCCTTCCAGGGAGCCTGTGATCTTGGGCTACTGAGCAACTGGGAAGCTCTGACCAGCTCTAGATTATCCTTTTTCTAGATGTGTCCTTTTTTTTGAGATGATAACATCTTTGGAAGAAGAACAGACTGTTCCCATGTGTTTACGTGCGCTCTCAATGAGATCTTAATCCTGATTGCAGATGATGGGTGCTGCTGCAATTCAAATAATAAATCATCAGTCTTAAATCATTATCTGTTTAGGATTTGGCTTCTCTCCCTAATATTTATAATGTAATCTTTTATTAAATATTAGTTTATATGTAAAATAAATTATAGTTAAATTCTTCCAGGTAAATACTCATTAGGGTTAGTATAAATAATGGCGATGGAGATCCCAAAATTAAAATAAATAAATCTTAAAAATCTGGATTTGTAGATTTGCTCTGCAATTGTATTCTGCAGTCTACACTGAGACAAGCCTGGTGATAGAGAAGGGTGTAGGTTGAACCTTGTAAAACCAGTGTAGCAAACAACTTTGGAATAGCAGGAACTCTTAGTTTCAAGGTGTGAACATACTTTGTTGCTCTCTGGTCAGTTATTTTCTTGACCACGGTTAGACAACTGCTTGGTTATAGGAAGTCAAATGAAACTGTGTGAGAGCATCCTAGTGAAAAGTTTTCTTTGTAGACTTTGCAGGAAGTTAATATTTTTTTTAATATTGGGAGCAAAATCTGGTATCCTTAATTAAAAATTATCCTACCAGGAACTTGTCCATATGACAATCCAAAGATAGGTTGATAAAGTTAGTTAATTTAAACTCTGCTTTGTGTAGCAGATAGCTCGCAAACACAAGTGATATTCTTGACATCTTGACCAAGTCTTCTTGTGCAGTAACACAACTGTCATTCTTCTGTATTTTAAGAGTGACTACAATAGCCAGCCACTGATTTTGACAGAACATAGGACAAATATATGTATAGAACTGTATCTAAATTGGATCTTCCAAGCAAGTTTAAATATAAGTAAGAAACTGCTTCACATGCTGCCTGCTAATTCTTCTACTTTATGCAATATACTTTAAATTCATTTTAGTGACAATATAATACATATTTTTAATAAAACTTCACATTGCAGAATGTAATTTTATATTGATATAAATAATAGACCTTCATCTTTCAGGCTGTTTCTAACATCAAAACCCCAATCAGGTATTTTTTTAAAAGCTTGCTATCTTTCTCAACCTGTAGCTAACCACTAGATAGGACATACATACCCAGTGATTAGAGCCCTCTCAGCAGGCCAGTTGGGTTTGTGTGTGCATCCAATAGCCAAGCTTAGTAGCAGCTCTTGTAAACTGGCCTCAGGTGGAAATCACCCTATAGCTAATATAAGCTATTACATACACTTCAAATTACCATCTGTAATTTGGGTCCGTCATACAGAGATATGCCCTTAATCAAGTGCACTGGGCTCCTCATGAGAGCCACAGGTATCAGGTGTAGAATGCATACCTGAGTCAATCAATGAATGATTTTTTAAAAAAAATTAAACTGCCATGAACATTCAATACATTAATAGAAAAGGCAAACTTTTATTGGTGGCTAATTACATAAGTAATACCTTATTTACCTTTTCACTGCAAATACCTAATATTTGCTAGGTATTATTTTTATAAACCTAACAATACTTAACAAATATTTATTAGGTATTTATTGCAAATAAGGGTTAATGATTTCATGAAGAGATTGTAGAACTGTAGAAAAGACCTTTCCTGTCTCCACAGGAAATACACACATCCTCCCTCCGAGCTGAGAGGAAGGGGCTGAGGTTGGTGCCAGCAGCAACACGAGCACTTGAGTGGTGGACATTTTACTCCAGCTCAAGCACACTGTCTGTCACACCAAGGGAGCACAGGGGGCAGCTCAGCACTCTGAGCTGCCAGCTGCACCTTGATCCCATTTTGCCTGGCATTTCCCCCGCACCAACACATATCTGGAAACGTGGCTACTGAACATGTTAATAGAAATGGTACTGAAGAGTCAATGGATACTTCTGCTACATTTACCCTATCTGAGCATTGCCAGACTTTGCTGCTTGCTGAAAAACTAGGTGAGGCTTGCCTCGTGGTGCTAATTGAACATGGTGATCTAGATAAAAGAGGTGTTGAAGTTGTAAAGGAATTTAATTAAGAAGATCTGTTGGCAACCTTCAGCACTTTAAAGGCCCTAATGTCCCACATGTTCAGGACAACAGTGTTTCTTTAATGTTGTGTCAAGAAGATACATGCAGAGATAAAAACAGGGGACCAAGGTTGCAGAGTAGTAAAGAGCCAGATGGAAAAAAAAAAGTTAAGGTACTCTTGAAAGGAACAGGTTATACATTGATGTAACTAGTAGACAGAGGAAGCATTGTGGTCCCTCCTCCAGATTCTGTGTACTCTGGACAACAGTCTTTTGTCAGCACAGTGATATTTGTCCGGCAGTATTCCAAGAGACCTACTAGAGGATGAAATTGTTCCATATTTGAGAAAGCTGATCCTGTCTGGGATCAGCAGTTCATGATGGGTTAGTTAAATGGTCTAAATAGAGGATATATTTTTTTCACTTTATGTTTAGGAGGCAGCTCTGGGGGCTGCTAAATCAAACTGTATTTGTAATGGAATCATCAGGTGTGTTTCTGTTGGGGTCCTGCAGGAACTGGTTCTTAGCCTCATGCTATTTAACATTTTTATCAATGACCTGGAAAAAAAGCCATAAAATCATTACTGATAAAGGTTGCAGATGACTTAGTTTGGAGTGAGTCGTAAATAATGAAGAGTACTAGTAATTGATATACAGCAATCTGGATTGTTTTGCAAGCTGGGTAGAAGCAAACAATGTGCATTTTACAGTGGCCAAATGTAAAACTATACATCTAGGAAAAAGAACTTAGGCCATACTTATAGGATAGGGGACTCTACCTTGGGAAGCAGTGACTGGGAAACAGACATGGAGGTCCTTGTGAATAATTAGCTGAACATGAGCTTCCAGGGCTGTGTGGTGGCTGAAAGGATTAGCGTGATCCTTGCATATATAAATGGGGGGATCCTGAGTGGAAGTGAGGAGACCTGTGTGTGTGGCACTGGTGCGACTGCTGCTGGAATACTGTGTTTGGTTCTGGTGTCCACAGTTCAAGTTGCCTGTTGATAAATGGAGAGAGTTCAGAGAAAAGCCACAAGAATGACTAGCAGATAGAAAAACTTGCCTTAGAGTGATGAACTCCAGGAGCTCAATCTGTTTAGTTTAACCAAGAGAAGGATAAGGGGTGATTTGATCAGCCTTTAAGTACTTACAAGGGGAACAAAACTGATCATGGGTTGTTCAATCTAGCAGACAAAAATATAATAAAATCCAATGGCTGGAAGGTGAAGCTAGATACGTTGACTAGAAATAAGGCACAGTTTTAAACAGTGAATATAATTAACCATTGGAATGGTGAACACCAAGACTTGTGGTGCATTCTCCATCACTGGCAATTTTTAAATTTAAGATTGGATGTTTTTCTGAACTACTGTAATTCAAACGTATTAATTCATGAATGCCCTGTGTCCAGTATTCTATAGGATGTCAGGTTAGATAACTGTAGTGCCTTTCTGGCATAGTAATCCTGGAATCCATGAATTCTTAATAGTAAATATAATTGAGATTTAGGGATGGCATTTAGGACTCCTAAATTATAGTCACATAGAAATCAACTTCAGCTAATGTGCTAGAAGTAACTGAAATTCCAAGCTGAAAGCTTAGTTGTCTAAAAATGGTGTACTGGCTTTCTTTTGGAGGCAATTGGAGGTGCTCATATTTCTGTAAATGTTCTTCAGATGATGCTGTCATGTAAAGACTAAGTTGCAGTACACTGCTGCATGCCTTTGAAATTAATCTACCAAAGCACACATTGCTTTTCACAGTTCTTTAATGGTATCTCTACATTGCAGCTGAGAGCAAGCCTCTGAGCCCAGGTAGCCAGATTTGTGCTAGCACACTAAGGACTTGTCCTCACTACGGCAGGGATGCATCAATTTTTTGGCGATCGATTTATCGCGTCTCGTCAAGACGCGATAAATCGAACACCAGTGGCTCCCCCGTCGACTCCGGAAGTCCAGCTCGTCAAGAGACGCAAGCTAGAGTTGACGGGGGACCGCGCCACCGCCGCCATGAGGACGGGAGGTAAGTCAGCTGTAGAGATGTCGATTTCAGCTACGTTAATAAAATTGCGTATCTACAGTCGATTTTCCCCCCCTAGTGGAGACCAGCCCAAGATGTAATCGTGTGGACATTAGGAGATAGATGGAGGCTCAGGCTAGCCACCCAAGCTTGGACCCACCCTACCCACTGCACCTAAAATCTACCCTGCTATATTTAGCCATTTAGCTGGGAAGTGTGCTGCCAGCTGCAATGCAGACATGCCTTAAGGACTACCTTACTAATGCTTTACTGATTGATTTCTAGATAAATCTAACCAGGAAAACATTTCCCTGTGGCACATGGCTATAGTTTACCAATGCTATGTATGCATGATGTCAGTCACTCAAAAAATAAATAGCAAAAGTTATTCAGAATTCTGTAATCATTTTCATGAAAAGGATAACAATGATTTGCATTAAACAAACCACAGTTTGGTTCAGAATTGTCTGTCTTTTTAACAAGTAGTTTGTCCCTTTTCTATCAAATTTACATATGTGTTTGGAGTTTGAAAATAAATTCATATATATGATTATGGATTTTCATGAATGTTTGTAAACCATTTCAGATGTTTTGTGAAAATCTCACTTTCTTTCATCAATTTCATGAAAACATTTTGTTTGAAATGTGTGTTACACCAGACATGCCAGTCGTCCTATTTCTAGGGAGTCACTACACACAATCGCCCCAGCATTTTGTAAGAGGAAATCATAGGAAGGGTTGAGGGTGCTCTAATATCTGAACTACAGTTGTTTGCGGGGAGGGGGGGACGACTATTAAGAAATTAACCCATTTTATTTTATTTTGTTTCCATTTTAGCACCTGGTCTTACAGCAGTTGTTGGAGGACGTCCAAAAGTGTAAGTTCACTTCTGATCTTCCATTGTTTTACTGTGTGCATACAGTATTCTTTTTTTTAAAAAGTCCCGTTGTGTCCTGTGTCTACTACTGGTGCCAAGATTTAAGTCATACTGCAAAATTCTTGTTAAATTAGCAGACTTCTCTATGTGATTGTTGGAAACACCATATTTACCTCAGCTGAGACTCTATCCAGGGTCTTAGTGGCAACATCTCTACTAGGTGAACCATAAGGCATTATTTCAGTTGGAATTGGCTCTTTATACCAGCTAAAAATGTACTTAAATCATTTATGCTTACAAAATGGTCTCCTTTGCAATCATAGGTTGAAAGCTGTGAAGCAGATTAGCTTTAGAGTAATTGTGAGCATCCCTATTAACTGGCTTTGGATCAATATCTTTTTCATATTTAAAACTCTTTTGATGAATAAAATCTTTGTTTTAAATGTACAAGCTCACACTTCTCTTCTCACTCATGAGAATAGTTACTTCTGACTGTGAACAGTCATAGTAGAAGCTCCTCAAGATGTTCAGAGTACTCTGATTGGGTACTATCTTTATCTACCATAAACTTACTCTGAGCATAGCTTTGTGTTAGTTTTGCCTAACCACCTGCAAAATACAAATCCATATTGGACAGATATTCAGAAGGTGCATGAATTTTGATTGGTTGTCCTAGTTTTATAAGCATATCAATGATACCATTTAAAATTGCCTTGCCCCTTTTCCTTCCCTTTTTTATTTCACTTTCTTAATAAGAAATAAGGCATTTCAGTCATTTATATTTATAGGTAGTTATTACGTTTTTCAGATATACAACTTAGTTCAGAAAAGCACTTCTGATCAGACCTCTAATTCCTATACTGTGGATTTTCAAATGCTGAATGATCTTAAAGATGAATAATCTGACATTTTCATTTGTTTCCATTTATATTCATTATATCTGTTGTTTTGTATGTCCAGGTCTCCGGTTCTGAAACCATTTTTCTTCCTTTATCCCAAAAGAAATGTCAAGGTAAGAGCTACTCCCTTAAGAATGTGATCTTGTTCTCATTGAAGTTGATGGAAAGATAATACCGATTGCATTGGGAACAGAATCAGGCCTTAAAGCTGCAAAATCTATTAGTGAGTTTTATGAAAAGTATATTTTCATAGCAGATTGTTGTGCCACAAAAAGTGTTATAGTCATCTATCATAGATTAATTTTAAAATACTTCCTTTCTAATGATTACTGAAACACTAGATTTCTCCCAATAGGTTTCTAGGACTCCTGTCTTTGCTCATACACTTGAATGTAAAGATAGTTTGAGAGAGACTATAATTAAAGATATTACCTCACTTACCTTGTCTCTCATATATCCTGGGACCAACATGGCTACAACAATACTGCAAACTTTATAGTTTATAAATACTACAATATATTAACTTATATTAACATAAGCACTTTAAAAACTTGTCTCCTTTTACCTGTCTGCCATTATACGATGTAATTGAATGGGACTCTTTTTTATTTGACTGTTTCTGATCAGACTCTGCCTGTATTTTATCATTATCCATCCTCTCGTCCTCACTAGTACATAGAGATTCTCAATTAATAGATACTCCCCTAAGGGATGTCGGAACCATGTGTTCCTCCACATATGTCGGCATTCCCCCAGCCCTGAATTTAAAAACTGCTCTACGACCTTTTTAATATTAAGTGCCAGCACTCTGGTTCCATTTTGGTTTAGGTGGAGCCCATCTTCCTGTATAGGCTCGCCCTTTCCCAAACGTTTCCCCAGTTCCCAATAAAAATCTAAATCCCTCCTCACTACACCATCGTCTCATCAACACATTGAGATTCTGCAGTTCTGCCTATCTAATTGGCCCTGCATGTTGAACTAGGAGCATCTCAGAGAGTGCTACCATGGAGGTCCTGGACATCAGTCTCTTACCTAGCAACCTAAATTTGGCCTCCAGGATCTCTCTCCCATTCTTTCCTGTGTCACTGGTACCTACATGTACCATGACCACCAGCTCCTCCCCAGCACTGCACATGCATCTATCTAGATGTCTTGAGAGATCCGCAACCTTTGCACCAAGCAGGCAAGTTACCATGCAGTTCTCCTGCCTATGATTATGGATACTAAGAACATTCACAGATACAAAACATATTATCAACAATTTTAAGGACTATAAACTCTCAGATTTCAAGGCATAGGCCAACCATTAACTTCATGGGGCTAAGAGGAATATGTCCTTTATAGGTATTGTAATTGTCCATTGTGGAATGTCTTTCACTTTCCTTTGAAGCATACGGTACTAGTCAGTGTCAGAAATAGGATATCCAACCAGATGGAGCCCTTGTTTGATCTTGTAAGGCAACTTCTATATTCCTATATTAAAATAAGCATATAGTCCATCACTCTTTCCATCGTACTTAAAGATGGAGTTTAGGAATAGAGAATTATAAAGCAGAAAGATTAATAAAATTCACATGCATTGTACAGAATTTCTCTCTGTGTAATTTCATAGTTTAAAAATGGGTATTTTTTCAGCTCAACATCTGTTTGAATGGACAGCATGTTGAAACATTTCAGGAAGATATTACATTTACATCAGATGCAGTTGTTTCACTTGACTCACCAAAGACTGATGAGGAGTTAAGAGGTATGTTTGTCTTTAGTATCACTGACGTTTCTCTCTAGCTATTATTTATACTTTTTGCTAGGTATTCATCTTTTGTCTCTGTGTAAACCTCAATGTCATGAGAAATACTGGCATAAAGTTTTGATTTGTGTGGCACATTGCACTATCCACATGTTAGATGTAGGGACAAGAACAAACCTTCTAATGGGGACAGAGAGTGAAAAGCACTGCACTGGGAGCTCCTCCTGTTTGAAACAGGGGTGTGACACCTATATGTAGTGAGAAAAGGGGAGAAATGATGGTGTAGAACAAGCAAAAAGCCATGTGGCTAACCACTTGATTGACTCTGTAAGAGTCCCCAGCCTTTGAGACATGAGTCCCTTTGGGTATTCTACATCACAGAGGTGTGATTGCAGCATGGATAGACATACTCAAGCTACCTTCGATCTAGCTGGCTTGAGGAATAATACAGTGAAGTCAGACAGTACAGACTTCAGAATAAGCTAGCTCCTTGAGCATGAGTACACTTGAGGGTCAGTGCTGCTACAGCTTCATTGCTATGATCGCTTGATCTAGCTTGATCAAAGCTAGCTCAGGTCTTCAGCTACCTTGGCTTCAGTGTCACCTTCTGATTTCATTGTTATACATTTGTTATACATTCTTTGTTATACATCTCTGGTCACAGGTTACCAAGCAAAATACACCCCTGGCTTATCGGAAAAAGAATGGTTATTTCCTTTCCTTTTGTTCTTCCAAACTTCTTGCACTTATAATAATACCTACATCTTACATGGCATTTTTCATCTCTAGATCTCAAAGCACTGCTAAGATTCCTCTAGTCTGCCTTGTAAATTTAATTACATTTACTAAGTTGAAATATTGTCTACACTTTGAAATTTTACCTGGGCAGTAGTAATTGCAGTAAAATAACCACAATAGCATGGTATTCCCAAGATATCCTATGCTCCTTTTGCTTCACTTCTGAGTGGTGTAGTGTGTATTCTGGGATTTATCTTGCTGTGCATTGTGGGATGCATAGCCAAAGCCAACTTAGTTCAGATTTTTTTTAAAATCTGAAGTACAGCTGATGGAGGGGGGAAAGAGTAGTGAAAATTCTCTGGCTGAGCCATAGAGCCAGATCAGGCTGGTGGAAGCAGAAGTCAGGAATGCAGTCAGGGGGTCACCAACAAACTTCCCCAGGCCACAAAGCCATGACCTTAACAGAAGGGACAGCCAGAGAAGCTGAACTAGCTGATGTTTCCAGGAGAAAGCTAGAATCAGACCTAAGAATTTAAACAAGGATGAGAAGCACCTCAGCAAGAAGGGCTAGGGTAAGGGATGGTGAGAGATACCAAAGTCATACCTGAGAGGTGAGACAGTAAGAGATGCCAGAGCCATACCTGAGAGTCTACTCAGGATGAGAGGTGCTAGAGAGTGATGAGAGACACCAGACACCTACTGGGTGTGTCGATGGACTATTGGGAGTTGGAAGACTCAATGTACTCTTCAAACTGTGCTGGGAAATTCTGAATTATGACTCTGGGAATTTTGTAATAAATTACCCCGCAGAGCTAGTTATACTCGAAAAGCTTGTATGGTATTACTGCCACTCAGGAAGAAAGGGGAAACTGAGGCAGACTTTTCTGTTGTACTGCAGCATGCCACAGGAGAATGTGGGCAGGTGATTGTCCCCTGGGAAGAGGGAAACTCCAAATGCCTGGAAGTTGGAAAGGGCCTCTATGAGGCTACCTCTAGGTCTGACAAACATGGAGTTCATAGGAAACTAATTCCTATGTTCCTGTCAAACTTGCATAATCAAATTCTTTGAGAGAGTGCCAACAAAATTGAAGGAGGGCAAAAAAGTGGCTGAGTCTGACCTATCTCTTATCAAGACAAAATGTTCTATAAAAGTAAATATATTTAGAGAATTTGGGGTTCAGGGCTAAAATTGACTGAAAATCATAGTGTCGGGCTGCTAGTTATCCTGAAAGTAACAATTAGCTGCAAACTGAAGGCTTCTCATACACTATTGATAAAATTGTTGATTGCATTTTAATAAAGTATACTAGATCTGAATATCCCCATCAGGTCAGTCCAGGATTGTCATTATTTCAGGTCTGCCCACCAGAGCAATGTGAGACAGTCTCTCAGGCTCCTGAGCTCTATGTTGTCAGATATTCCCGACCTTTAGATTTCATGTTAGAATTGTTTTTCATAAGGTATATAATTCTTCGTAACACTTTAAAAGGAAAATACCAAAGTACAGATCTGCTAAGATGTTTGATGTATCTTGGGTATCCGACCTAAATCAGCTGATGCAGTATTCTCAACACTGGCCAAAATGTTCTGCGGTATTGCAGCAGGTATAAAATGGGTGATTCTGAGGAGCACACCCCCGGGGTATGATTGTGTCTGAGTCAGTCGGAGATCAGTACCTAATTGCCATTTGTGCCTCTCTATTTACAATCTTATCCTTTCAAATAGATGCTTTTTAATATGTGGTTATTTATAGCTAATATAGAACCAAATTATATCCTTGGAACTCTCATTTAAATTAGGTAAAAATGCTAGTCTGGGGGCAGAATTTGGTCTAGAGCTGGGGGTTCCAGGGAGAGTTAAATTAAGAGTAGGAAATGGCAACCTGGTCTAATTAGGAAAAAAGAAGCTATTGCCTGTTTAATAAGTGTTTTATAAA
This sequence comes from Sternotherus odoratus, assembly GCA_032164245.1. Classification (NCBI taxonomy): domain Eukaryota; kingdom Metazoa; phylum Chordata; order Testudines; family Kinosternidae; genus Sternotherus; species Sternotherus odoratus. Next base: position 50,070,067 of record JAVMKO010000004.1, read on the forward strand.
TACTATTATGTCCCCAGTCTGTCAAAGAAATTGTTAATGCTAAATGCTAATGGAAACTCGTTGCTACACAATGCCATCTCAGCATCAGGGAGAGATCATGGCTGTGGAGCTATTTGACATTAACAGTTAAGTGCTAAATCCTGCAATCTTTATTTAAAACTCCATGTGACTTCTCAGAAATGAACTCCTGTGTCAGTTTTCTCTGAGTAAGAACTGAAAGATTTGGCCCTTTAGTGCACAAGGTGAATTCTTTTCTAAAAGTGGCTCAAGGTTTACCCACTTCTGAGGAGTTAAACTGTTGTCATTATGTATGAGATTTAGACCAATAGAGTAGATCCTGAAGGGAATAACTTTAACTGCGTTTTTTCTGTCAGCATTTAGCAAGGAGATGAGAAAAGTATTTTTCCAATGTTGCTTGGTTATCTTGAGTGTGAGCTACTGTTAGTTGTCTTTAAATGAGTAGATAAGGGAAATATGTGAAAATGGATTTCACTAATGCTGTTTGCTGTGGCTCTGGGTGGATGGAAAGGACATTAATGATTTTCTCTCGCTTCAGAGAGAACGCTGCTTTGTAAGTTTTACTGGGAGGTTTATGAACTAAAAAAACCCAACTTACTGATAAATAGAAGGATACATTATATTTTGGCTAATAATCAATGGAAACACCAGAACACATTGTAGTTCTGCTTTGTTGAAAGGAACATTGTTAAAGACTTGATTCACGTAAAATACAGTTTGATGGAAAGAACAATACTGAAGTTACCAGACACTCAATAAATAAGTTAAAAACGGTGATATTTTAATTTTTAAAGGAACGCTACATTTAAATTTCTCTCTTTACCAACTATGAAATAGGTACAAATGACTTCAGGTGGGATGACTCATGGGTTTGCAGAGAGTTGGATTGTCCCACAAAAAAGCTTATTCAAAAAGAGTGAAGTTTGAAAGTGTGTTTTATTGGAATTCAGCTAACCCATCTTTCCCACCACCAAATGTTACACCTTCAGGAAACTTCAACGTGAAAAAACTTAAAATGTTAGAAAGTCTAGAAATGAACATTTAAGGTAGTCAATCATTTTCCCATATCCATTAATCCTCTCAATCATTCACTTTTACTCCAATTGACTTGCACTTTTTCTCCAAGGGATAAATTTCGAGTATACTATAATACTAAAACACATACAATATTATTCACTTAAATCCTTATTTCCTACACAATTGAAAGTACAACCATTATAACTCGATCTTAGTGGAACTGCTAGAGACAGTACACAAAAGACAAACTTCAAAGACACCTATTCCATCAAAATGTACAATTTATTTATTTAATAATGTATTTTGTATTTTTACACAGATCTGCCAAGTGGTCCACATGCATATCGTTTAGAAGATCTTGCTTATACTAGAAGTGGAGACAAAGGGAACTCTGCAAATATAGGTATTTTTCTATTCTAATGTTGTAATGTCAGGAAGATTTTCAAAGGCCCAAATGGCAATTTAGATGCCTAATTCTTATTGACTTTCAGTAATAGGTGCTGAACTGTCATTTGTGCCTTTGAAAATCTCCCTGTAATCTGATTCCTTCCTTATTATCTTGATGCTGAAAAGGAAATCTACCCTGTAACATCAGTGCTAGTGTTCTCTTAACGAAATATGTTTGCTTCTCTGTAGTCTATTTTAAATATCCACGAGAGTGTGTTAGCTGATTCGTTAATTGACGTTTATCCATTCTGTATAAATATAAAGTACATATGTTATAAGTGTAAAGGGTGCCTTGCCTGGGTTGGGCTATGTTATCTAACACAGTGTGCCTTGCCTGGGTGGGGCTTGTTATCTGAAACAGGTAACGTAGGAGTTTCCCTGCCATGGGGGAGGGAGGAGCCTCGAGCCCATGAAGAAGGGAGGAGCAAAACAGTCAGTTCCATCTTGGCTGGCCTCAAGGCAGGAGGCAAAAGCCAGGGAGTTCCATCTTGGCTGGTCTCCAGGGAGGAGGCCAGGGCCAGGAGAGATCCATCTTGGCTGCACATGAGGCAGGAAGCTTGCCAAGGTAGCTGGCAAGGGTTCTAGACCATCTTTGGCTATAAAGATGGCTCTACCTTTTTCTGATACTTCTGCTTAGCTAATGTGAGTATAACCATTTGATTCTTCTAATAAGCTGTGCCTTTGGGGTGTTCTTTCCTTTTCAGACCAAAGTGGGGAACCCCAAATGTAAAGTGTCTGCATTTCTGCTTTAACCTTTTTCTTTATTAAATTTTCTAGTTATACAACCATCTGGTTTATTTCCCTTAGGGTTTTTCTCTGCTTCCAGTCTGGGAAGGGGGAAGGGAAGGGAATAGGAACCAGGGCAGCTAGGGGCCTAGCTGGAGTGTGAAGACTGTCTCTCCTTATCGTCAGGTTAGACGGGGGGAGGGAGGAAGCAGTCTCCAGGTGTCTGCCTCTCAGATACAGAGAGACAGGGGTGGGGGAAGTCTGCCTTCAGCCGGGGAGGGTGAAGGACAGAAAGCAGCCTCCAGGTATCTGACTTTGAATCCCAGGAAGGGGTACAAGGTTAGGGTCTGACTCTCAGGTTAAGAGAGACAGGGTTAAGGGAAGTCTACCTTCAGCTGGTCAGGGTGAAGGGAAGCAGTCTTCAAAGGTCTGACTTTAAAACCCAGGGAGGGGGTACAAAGTCAGGGTTAGGGGAAGATTGGGGGCCCCTCCAAGGTTTTGGAAGTATACCCGATTGGTGGCAGCGATTGGTAACATCAAGAACCCCAACTGGCAAGGTGTGGGTGTGGGGGGAAAAGGACTTGTTGGTCTGGCATAGAAGAGGCCCAGCCTTTGTACTCAGGACCATAAGGGCTGGGGGTAAACCCATCTTACAACATATAAAATATGTTTAAATATAAAATACATATAAAATATACATTTGTGAATTGTATATTGTATTGTATGCAATACCTCCTACCCCCAGACACATACACACACTTGTAAAGTCAAGCACTGAAAAGTTAGAAAATGCCAGAATTAAGGTTGTCTGTGCAACCTTATTTCTATTTTCTTGTGCATATGAACTTTAATTATTGACTAATTACATGATCACGTACTGGTTTTCCCCATGGAAATCATAGTGTGTGTGTGTGTGTGTGTATAAATAAAGATGGTATTTGGAAATTTTAAAATCTCTATTTACATGTAAATAATTGTTTTAATTATATTTTGTCACCAGGAGGTGGTATATGCTTCTTTAAATCTTTAAAAAAAAAAAGATTCCTCTTGTTCTGGGGCTGCAGGCTCCTTCCTGCAAACTCATTATATTGATGAGACGCCTTCTTGCATATTAAAAAAAATCTCTTCTGTTCCTTACTTCTGCATGCATCAGATGGCTCTTTAACTTGTTGGAAAATGAGTGTGTGTGTGATGATCAAAGCTGATTATGAATTAACGGTGCATTTGGGATTTGATTTTCTAACAGGTGTCACACTATGACTGATAAAGTAGATTATTTATTAATCTATTATTTGGTAAAGAGACCAACATTCTTCTTCCTGTCTGTACAATTGTTTCCTGTTCAATAGTGATGGAATTTGATGATTTCTATTGTATAACTACACACAGTGGCTTCGTTTTGCAAACATATTACAAAACCATGAATGACAGACATAATTCATGATCTTTCTTGAAATATTCAGAGAAGATTTCTTCAATTAAATTTAAAATAACAGTCCTTGCTCTACTGGGTCAAGATCTGCAACCCCAAGGTCAGTATAGGCAACAGAATTAGTATGAGACACTAACGTCCAACTTGACTGACCCATTGGAGACCCTCAGCTGCATTGTAGAGTTAAACTAACTTTTGGGGAATCTTCTCTACCTTGAGAACAATGAAGCTATGTCTGCCCCTGATAACAGATCTCATTCATGGAGAGGGCAAAACCACAGATACATCTTCTACCTCCATGACTGATCTTACCATGCTCTGGGGGCTAATCATAATGCATTCTCCAAATGTCATGAATAACTAATGGGGGAAGAACCACACACCCTTTACCTGCTTTTTGTCCTTTATCCTTCCTGAATTGGCAAGGACTGTCCTGAACCAGAAAAAAGGTGCAATAACAACATACGGCTGGGCAGCATTCCTACATACCATGCACCTAGTTAGACCTCCACTGCAGGGCATTAATCTGTTGTTCTAGCTATTTTTGTGTATTTGTTGATTAACAAGGAGCCATGTGCACAGTTTAAAATGGCAGGTGATCTCAGTCAGTTTTGAAAAATATAACTTGATTAAATTGGTTGCATTCTGACTAACTGTGTCACATGTAACAGGTGTGATAGCACGACATCCCCTCTACTATCCATACCTAAAGAAAACTTTAACTGCCCAGGCTCTGGAGGATTATTTCGAGCATCTTTTAGAGAGAGAACAACCTGAAGAGAAGTTAGTCACAAGGTATGTATCTTTGACTTGTCCACATTAGCACATCCAGGCATTATGGCAGGAGATAAATAATTTTCAGTTATTTTAACGTAAAGACACATAAATTCAGGTTTGCAATCTTTATTTTTATGTATACATTTGCATGCCACAATTCAATATACAGGCAGAGCACTCTCCACCTTAAAAAAATTCAGTATAGAGCTGGATGGAGAATGATAATTCCATTTGTGAATTTGATTTTGTTCCAATTGAAACCAAACCCCAAAAATGTCTGCATTCTCTGCAAAACAGAGATAACAAAGAGTCCTGTGGCACCTTAAAGACTAACTAAAGTATTGAAGCATAAGCTTTCGTGGGCTAATACCCACTTCATCGGATGCAAGCAGTGGAAGTGTCCAGACTAACACAGCTACCTCTCTGATTTTGCAAAACAGAAATCTGAAAAAAAATTGTGTCAGAAACATCAAAATAGCATTTAGTTTCCAAGTTGTCCAGAGCCCCAGGTGGCCAGGGGATGGGACCTTGCAAGCCCTGGGTTTGGGACAGTCCACAGAGCAGGCTGACCTGAAGCTTGGCAGTCTGTCTCATGGACTGCCCCAGAACTGGGGATTCTGAGAGCCCTGGGGGCCTGTTGGTACTTGGACCCAGGACTTCCAGACTCTCAGCCTACCAAACAAGTTACTGGAGAGTAACCCTGATGGAACCCTGCATGGTTTTCCTTGGACTGTCTAAATTAAATGAAACATGGAAATTCTGATGAATCTGCAAATTGTGATGTAAAAAAAAAAGTTGTTGACGTTTTTTCAATCTGCTCTAGTCCAGTATAAATGGTCACATTCTGGCAAAAGACTACAAGACTAATTGAATTTGGAATTCAAAGGAAAGTGGACAGATTTGTTCCTTTTGTGGATTAAAAAATAAACTGAACACTTTACATGGCATTCATCCACAATAGGGCATCTTCTGCCAGAGAGCAGGGTACATGCAGTGGTGGTTGGGGCAGTCAGGGGGCAGGGGACAGTGGAAGCTGGGAAGGGGGTGGGGGGGTTTCTGGAGGGAGTGGTCAGGGGACAAAGAGCAGGGGGGGTTGGATGGGTCTGGGATTCTGAGAGGGGCAGTCAGGGGGCGGGAAGTGGGAGGGAGTTGAATTGGGGTGGGGCCATTCTATTTGGGGAGGTACAGCCTTCCCTGACCTGGCCCTTCATACTCCAATGTGGCCCTTGGGCCAAAAAGTTTGCCTACCCCTGTTCTAGAATCTAAGCTAAGAAAGTAAAATATTAACCCTTACTATGGTGAAGAATCCACCTTTATCCCTTACTATGGGGCTTGTAACATGTCAGTCTGCAATAACTATCTTAGGAATCCATTTCTATATAATCTGGTAGTTTTATAGCCATCTGCAAAGACAACAGTCCTCAGAAATATGTAAGTATTGTATCTAAGTTCCACCAAGGGCCTTTATGGTTCCCGGAGCAGCTCAGGATTGGGAGGAGGTTTAAAGTCCACTTGCTTTAGTAATATCCCCACTTCCCCTCCTGCCAGGCTGTGAGTTCTGTGCTGTTCATTAGAGAGACAGCACAAAATCTCACCTGCTATTAATTAAGTGCTACCAAATGAATTTACCGATACATGTTTTGTGTTAAATTTAAAAATGGTTTCATCTGTAACTCATCAGAAGAAAACAAAAATGAGAAACTGCTACACATTTGATCTGCTACAAGAATTACTCATACATCAAACAACTCACACTGGTATTGTCCTTTCTGCTTAGTTAACAGAGGTTTGCTTGTTTCTTAGTGCTGTTTATGTTCACTGACAGAGGCTAAAGTTTCTCTCTGTTCTGGATAGCAACAGTTTATTTTGATTAATTAGATCATCTCTGGTTTGGGCTTCTTTTAATGATGTGATAATGGGACTCTGTGAGGAGCGTGAAAAGCTACTGGGGAAAATAATGGATCCTTTTATAAAGTGTGTTTTTAGATTATAAGGATTATGCTCACATGTTTCAGATCTGAAAGTTTCTTTTTAGATTTTTTAGACAGCACATTTTTATGAATGTGAAAACTAGAATTAAACCAAGCAGTCTTGCTTTTTAAACACACACTGTTGGGAATATGGAAATGCAAATGACTTTTTGAAAATTATAATTTGAAAACCAAAATAATTTTGTACTTTTAAAAAAAAACGGTTCTAACCATAGCTCTGCTTCATTGCAGATCAAAGGTTAACAGCATTTTGCTTTTCATGGCATTTCTTTAAGGCTGGTAAAACAAATAGGCATACAGCCTAGAAAGGAAATTATTTTTGTTGGATTATACCTGTAATTCCACATACTCTGAAGCTTTCAGGGTTTCAGGTAACATATAACAACAAAGGTCTTATTTCTAACAATATAGGGAATTTGCTTTTTTCCTCATAAAGCAAACTCGTCTTGAATTAATTGCACTTTTTGCCTTCTCTGTAAGTGGATATGCAACCTCAAAATGGAAGTCAGACAGATTTGGATATACATCCTGACAGCAAGGAAGATATAACATTGACACACACAAACTAGTTCTAACTCTAGAAAAAGATGCCAGTCTCTGGAACTCTGCAAAAAGAAAGGTCTGAGCAATGCTGCTGTTGAAAGCAGTGGGAATTTGTTAGCAAGGCACTGGAGAGTACATATAAAATCATAGAATTTAAAGATGTAAAAGATTTGCTAGTCACTTCACTCCCCCCCCCCCCCATCTTACCAGTGAATCACTAAATTCTTCGGTGCTTTATACACAATGCACATTCATATTCATATTTATTTAAGGAAAGATATTAGAAATACAGCATAAAACTGTAGAAATAAACTTTGTTTTCCTCTCTTCAAATGGAAATAATAAATAATTTCTCAAAAACTAATGAAATCCTTCCCTTTTGTCTTGATTAGCTCATTATATACCCTCCTTTACACTATTAATCAGGTACATTCTGTAAGCCTCTTGTCAGCACTTCAGCTGCACTAGGTTTTATCACTTTTAATTCTGCAGGCTTCTAATTGTCTATATATCCATAGTAAAGGAAAATATCAGAACATGCATATAAATTGTTCTATTCAGAATTATAGCTCAATTTAGGAAACAAAATTAAAAGTAGTTACAGTTCTGAGATCTCTAATTTCCTGAATGAGGGAGAATAACAAAATTCCTCTGTGAGCATTTTCTGGTTTCTTTCTTTCTCTCTCTCTCTTTGGGCCAGGGTTATTTTCTTTCCCTGTGGATAAGGGTTCCCAGGTTCAAAATGATAATACTTGTCAGATATATGTTTAGATGATATCGTTCATTTTATACAAAATTAAGCAATGAGAAAATTATAGTTATGGACATACTGAGACTAAAAACCCTCTAATTTCTATCCATATATTTAATGCATAATAATCAACCTCCTGCATTATTCCACCACACACCTGTTACACAAACATCACTTCTCTGTAACCTATCGTTTCACCTCCAGCTCACTCGTAACTAGGAAGAGTGCTCTCTTTTTCTTGATGTATAAATTCACGAAGTAAAAATACATGAAAAGTATAATGTGACCAAAGTTAACTGGGAACTCACAGAAAAGTCTTATCTCTAATGAAATACCTAGGCACTGCACTTGAGAGGAAGTAATTAAGGAGGCACCCTGTTGTGCCTAGTTATGGGAGTTCAGTTAGAACAGTGAATTATCTTTATTTTATTAGTTTCTGTCACAATCTTAATGTTCTTTTAAATGTTTTTATTTGGTTTTTTGAAGGGCTTTTGCTATTTAAAAGCAAATTTTAAAAAATACTGAGCGAGTTGTACAAATATATGATCTTTTCTTAGGCTTGTTTTTAGATTATACACAATTACAGTATATATCAATGATAGGTAAATATATTAGGTAACGTATTTTTGTTGATGTAGTATAACTGCATGTGCACTGTAATCCATCATTAGTGTTTTTTTTTATTTGAAGCATGTTCACATTTGAATCTCCACAAATGTACCCATAATATTTCCGAGTGCTTTTATTTGTGCATCTATAGAGAGTAGTTGAAATTTTGTGTACTGATTTGCAGAATCATAGTATGGTTATTTCTCAATAACGGATAGTATATGAATTCTTGGTGGGATAAAAGCCATTCTTAACCAAAGAAAGATCAAGGACTTGATTAATTACAGTACACATGCAAATGTTGTGTTTTGTATGCACAAACACACAGACCTGCAGATATTGAAAATACTGCCTTTGATAGTTTCTGGCATTCTCATGGCAGCTAGAAATGTTATCATAAAAAATTACTGCAAAGCCCTTGAAGTATATAAGCCATTAACTGCTCCTCTAAATGAGTATCTGTTATCCTAAACAAAATTGTTTTACCTTATCAAAGGTAACAAATCCAAAGAGTTGTGGGAAGAATTACTCTACGTTTTTAATCCAATAAAATTCCCTACATTCTAACTGGTTCTGGGTGTCTGATTTGCAGAATCATGGTATGGCTATTTCTCAATAACTGATAGCATATGAATTTCTGATTGGCTAAGAATGGCTTTCAGCCACAGAAATATCCGAGATAAAAGTATCTGTACAGTAATTACTCCTAAGTAACAGGACTATGAAATATTCAAATCTTTCTACTCTGGACATTATAATACCTCTGAATTGTCTCCTGCACTAAAACTTTGCAATTTGCCGATCAAGTTCAGGCTACAGTTGTTACCTAATTAACAGAACACAACCTTACTTTTTTAATGTTGGAACATGATCTAATCAAAATTCTTGTACAGCTTAATCAGAAAAGACCAACCAAGTTCATACCTTACCTTATTACTATTAAGGTGGAGTTTTAGGTTTTTTCCCTTTCTGATTTGTGTGCTTGAATCAAAACGGGGGCATCATCACAGTCCTTAGAAATTGAAGATCCAAAGGAATTTTTTTAAATGCTGCCTTTCACTAGAAATTAATCCAAATCTACTGTAAAACAAACATAATTCTAAATCTTACCTTTAAAGATATGAATTGCCAGGAATACATGGATTAAACTTTGTTCTGAAAAATTCCCTTGGTGGTGGCGGTATTGCATCCTTAAGAAGTGACCCACAGGTATGTATGCAGGCATTGATTTTGATTTTACTTATTTTTTTATAACTATGTATTGCACAAACTCTTTCTAACCAACACTTGGCTGGAGTAAGAATCTTCTGTTGACTGATAGCTACCTTTTAATTTCACAAAAACATAGTCTCTTCTTCATTTTTCCAAGTTTGAAAACTAAGCAGTGATGCATAGCTCAGTTGGTGGAAAAGATTTGGTTTTATATGTGAAATGATGATTTTGCAGACTTTATGAAAGGTGAAGTTGCCATGCCTTGCGACAAGCTGGAGTTACAGGCATCGAAGGGGCACCGCAGGCGATCGATTTCTCACGTCTTAACAAGACAAGAAATCGATCGCTAAAAGGTCGATTGCTACCCGCCGATCCAGTGGGTAGTGAAGACCTACCCTAGGATAACATTTTGCCAGTCAGTCAAATCATCCAAAATTAAATCAAATCAACAGTTTTGACATTGTACTCCTCATATACGGGTTTTTTCCAAGTGCAACCCAGATGGTAGAAATTAGACCAACTTTGTATGTGCATTAGTTTCATGTTGTTTGGGTTGCACGAAAAAAAGCCCTTTCAAAGCCTACATCCCAAATATTAAGTGACATTAAAGATCAGAAATACCCCCAAAACTGTACAAAGCCCCAACAGTACACATGCTGTGTTGACAGCCCAATTCTGCCATCCTTACTCATGCTGAGAAATACCTTACTTCACAAGTAGCCTCACTGAAATCATCTGGACTGTTCACAGAATAAAATACAATTCAACATGAATATGGTGTCAGAATTGAGTCCTAAATAAAAAAAGTATAAAGCAGAGATCTAGCCCACTGAACTCTGGTATGCAGTAATTTAAATAAATAACTAAGTACTGGAAAAGCTTAGCTCTACCTACCAAAGTTTAAATGGTTGCAAATCTTAAATAAAAGATAAAAAATTGACTTAGGAAATACTATGTGAGTAACAAAGTCAAACAATTAAAAGAAAGGGAGAACCTATGTGGATTTGCAGTTCAAGGGTTGAGGAAATTACCTAAAAGCTGGTTTTAACATTATATAATTGGCTATTGGCATAGCTGCAGAATTCACATCCAGACTTTAAATACACCAAAGTTCAGGGATGTTATGTAATGTAGAAGTCTGATACCCTGCTTGTGTCACACAACTTTTTTTAATTTAAAATATATTTTTTCAAGGTAGTATATTGAAATATTTAACTTTATTTTAGATACGTAGTTCAACCAATGCAATCTCTTTTCTGTTTTGTCCTCTCTACAGGGCAAGGCTTTTGGACAGATGTTACTGGATTTCCAGATAAAAAATGTGCCAGATTTAAAGTCCTTAATAGAATAAAGATCATTGGGTTCACCTGTTTTTTAAAACTCTGAATACGAACAAACAAACGTGCTAAACAAAAACTAGATTCTTGAGTTAAATTTAAGAAATGGCAAACTAAATTGGTTGTGATGTTTGTCTCTCTCAGGCTTAACCATAAGGCACAGAAAAGTGAATATTTTGAGTATTACCAGACAAGTAGCTTTGTCTGTGACTAATAGTATTTCTGTCTAGTTAGTATATTGGATAAAGAGTTAATTTATTTCCTGTGAAGTATAATAATGCAATAAAATAACAATTTTACAGAAAGATAGCCAGACAACCATCACACTCCCAAAATGAAAACTATCTTTCAATCCAGTCCTCCTCTCCGTCCTTCTTTAGAACTCTTAACAATTAAGAGGAATTATATTGTTTAACTCTAACTGCTCAAGTCTGTGATCTTGCACAATATATCCCTTAGGTAGACAGAACAGCCAGATAACTTGGTGCTCATCTATTAAAAAAATCGCCATTTACCAACAACTGTCAAACTGTGGTAGCTGAGGTCAGTTTTTACCTCTAATTAGGGCAGTAAATAGTTGAAGTAACTCAAGCACCACTGTGTGGTGACTGATGATGAATATCGACTTTGAATCGTGACCACTATACTTCAGGGTATTCTTTAGTCAGTGAGAGAAAGCTGAGTGTTTTCTATCCCCAACTTCTCTCATTGCCTATAACCCTTATTTGAACACCACTGAAGTAATTACAAAATGGAAGTCTTAGCATTTCTTCTTCTTCAAAATAATCCACATGACAACAGCCAGATTTGATGCCCCACTCTCTCTTGTGTGATGCTACAAAAGGGATGGAATCTGGTCTTCTCAACTCTGTTGGAGATTCCCCTAGTGCACAGGAGTTCCCAGCAGGTGCTGAGTCAGGTTGCTGTCCCTTGCACACCCTTCTCCACAACCCTGGAAGGGGGAGCATGTTAGGGGCAGAAAAGAGGCATGTCTGATATGCACTGTAGTCCATCTATCTTCAGCTTCCCAAAAGTACACTAACCTATTCTGCATCAGAGCTGGTGCCAAATTAGAGCTGTATCTAGCTCCCTGAAAAGAAACTCAGTCTAATAGAGATTTAGGCTTGATAATTCTTTGTATCTCTTACCACAGCAGAAGATATGTATGTTTGGGGATGGGGTTTAAATCTCTTAGAGGACAATTTTAGGTACTTTTATATTCAGAAATGTGTATGTTCGTGTAGCAGGCAGCTGACTCAGCGCCTGTTCCCTCCTTACCCCTGCAAAAGCCAAAAGCCTCTGCAAGCCCAGCCTGCTGAGGAAGGCTAATCAGCCACCTGGCTGTAGCTCTGGGCTGCAGAGGGCTTAATGGGCCCCACCTGGCAGCCTCCACAGGATATAAGGCCTGCTAGGGAGGAAGGCAGGGTGGGTTGTGGAGGTGGGAGATAGTGAGAGGTAAGAAGGAGGAAGGAGAAGGAGGAAGAAAGAGTGAGAGATAGAGAAGGTGGAGGGAGATAAGCTAGCTGACGCAGCAAGCCTGAAGGAGCCAGCTAACCCTGAGGCCAGCCAGAGACTGAGGGCTGAGCCTAAAACCTGAACTGTGTAAGAAGCTGTATATAGGTGGTGGGGGTTGTGCACTGTGTATAAAGTAATAAAAGACACTGGTGAAGCCACGAAGCAGTCTCCGGCCGATATTTTGAAGAGGGCGGTCAGAGGCCCGCTTACAGTTCCTTTATTTTCCGATGAATTTAACAACTGTTTAGTGGTGATAAAATTGAGACTTTAATAATAGTGGTTACAGGTATGAATGACGTGTAGGTGCTTTGTAAGCCTCACCAGAAATCTTTGGCAGTGGCTCTGAGCTCTAATCTGTTCTATCACTGTTCTCCATTTGCTACCCTATCATTAGCAAGGATTGCAACTGAATCCTTTTTCCACATGCATTGTGGTTTTGTCCACTTGAGGACTATGTTGGGACCATCATGTCGCATCTTGACCTTATCAAAGTCATTGACAAAACTCACATGGAATTTGATGGGGCCAGAATTTCACCCATATTCTTCTCCCTTATGACCTAAACAGAATGTAAGATGATAATATTCTAATTACTGTGTTAGCTAGTCATGTAGTATTTGTATATCATTATTAAATCTGGTTCTAAAGGCAAAAATGGGAAACTCGTGGCTTTGTCACAGAGAAAATATGGAAAATTCTGAATATTGGGATGAGGGTTTAAAAAAAAAAGGGAGGTACACAATATTTCAATTGTTTACATTTCTTTTCCATTAGAAAAGTTACAGTTGTCATCAATAGTCTGAAACCATATTAAGACAGGAAAACAGAGAAACCTGTCAAACTTGTTAATAGCAATAATTAATGGAAGAAAGTCTTGCTCAGTAGTAGATGGACTAAGATGAAAAAGGACCAGGGGCCAGACCTTCAACTTGTGTCAATCAGTGCAATTCAGTAAAGTTCAATAGAGTTCTGCTTATTAACACCATCTAGGGATCTGGTCCCATGATGTTATTCCAATACCCTTTGGTAATGGAAATCATGGCTATGCCAAACAGATATACTCAGCCTGAATCACTAGGCTGTTTAAGTGATTTTGTATTTCTCTACGCAACTACTGTGATACTAAAAGTAAACTGCTAAAAAGGCTAGATATTTCAGTAATGTAAATAGTTTCTTTTAGTATATTTTCCAATTGCACCTTAGTTTAGAAATGTTTTTAATATTAATTGTTTTGGGTTCCTTTTACGTTTTCAGAGTTTGCACATTGGTTCAGTTCCCACTTTAGACTGTATCTCACCCAGTTCTGTACCAAATTAAAGATTGACTGTTGGTTAATATGAAAATTGAACGACTACACAATGAACACTTTAGACCCACTGGTAGTGGTGGCTCGGAGATGCAGAGCATTCACAACTGAGGCACAGTTCAAGAATTAAACCCAGCAGTGTTCATGTTGATGGGGTAGGTAATGGAGAGAGGTTTCCCTGTCTCTGTTAGAGTTCATACCCCTCCAGACACCACTAAACCATCCCCAGCAGGAATAACTTTGATCTGTGGTTGGATTTTTTTTTAATTTTTTTTTATTTTTATTTTGCAACACACTAGATTGCACCAAGTGGCATTTATTTTCATAATATTTTCCTTGGGGAATGTGTCAAAATCTCTTAGACATCAGTGTTCTTCCTTGGCCCTAAAACTATAGTTATACAATAGTAAGGTACAAATTCATGAATTTATACTATCTTAATAATCCAGAACTAACCTGAAAAGCTATATTAAATTTACATTTATTTCTTCATCTAGAATGAAGATTGAATAATTACAAATAGAATTTGCAATGACCCCCAGTACTTGGAATAATGCTTCCTATTTGTTGAATTACTTATTAGAGTGACTCACAGAGCAGTGTGTGCATTTCAATAGCTTGGTTACTCTGAAGGATGGGGCAAACCAACATAGTTAGGGGTTTACCATCATTCTAAAGCACCAAGGAATATTCAACCAATAAGGTCACTAAATTCTCTGTATTCTGAACTGCTCCTCAGTCTTTTGAGGGTTTGTAAAGTTCAGGTCAGGCCTATAACTGATGCTAACCCCTATATTAGGACAAAAGTTATTTGTGTAATGGATTATACAACAGACCAGTTCATTGTGACCATGGGACAGATAAGGCTTCACTTTTTATTTTAATTTTTGATTACAGATCTTCAATTTGAGTCTTTATTGAACAGTTTCAAGACATCACTTTTTCAAACTTGATGGATGCTCTTGCTGTCTGTGAGAGTGGCATTCTCAGGTTAGACAAACTAGAATTGTTCAGCTTTGCATTGGATTCTTATGCAACCCTGTGACATGAAAGTAGGTGTTGGTCCGTAAATGGCCAACCTATCCTACCTGAGGCCTTATTTGCAGAGGAGCAGTTGCACCAGTTTAATGAAAAAGTGTGATGTGAAACCAATTTAGTGTAAATCCGTGGAAATTCCTGTGTGCATACTCTTGTTTTGAGAGGCTTATTGCAGTGTAACGCAACCTAATTTCTGTTTTTAAACTGATCAAAACAAGTGTGTTTGCACTCTTTTCATTTAAATATATGTTGTTACATTGGTGCAACTTTCTGAGGTAGACAAAGCCTTACTTTTCCAACTCCTTTTCTTCCTGTCTTTTGCTGGCTATGGGGGCCGGGAAACAGGGATGAATATGAAACTCCATGGCGATTTGTTTGGCTCTAGGCAGGTGGCCATGTAGGCAGCCTCCTAGTGTTAGGGGGGGGCTCATATGTAATAGAGGTGAATCTACGCCACAAAGGTGGGAATTGTTCACACCTAGTCTAGCCCAAAACCTACAGTGCTCTAATTCAAACACTAATTAATTCAGGGAAGTTCTGTGGCCTGTGTTATACAGGAGCAAAGACTAGTTGATCACAGTGGTTCCTTGTGTCATTATAATCTCTGGACCCATCTCCAAAACACAGTAATTTACATCAAAAGTTGTAAATTGTCATTTGACTCTGAGCTCTCTATTATTTCTTTTTTTTTTTTAATGACAGCTCTCATTGTCAAAATATGTAATATATCCTAAAATGTTGAACGGTCCCTAACATTCAAAACAGATGGTACTAATATTGTTCAGGTAGTTTTGCCATTTTTGTGACAATTTAATGTGCCCATTAAACAATGCACAGAATGACTGTGTCCTGCAGTGACCATGCAAAACAGGCTGGAAAAGTAGTGTGTTCTAGAGTTGGACTAGAGATGAAGTGCCTTTTTATATTTGAATTAGAATGTAATAGATTAAACTAATATGTTTTTTTTCCCTTCACTAAAGTGTTTTCTTTCTGGAAAAGTGTATTTCCAAGAGATTAGTTTCTTGTGTTTATGGCTAACAGAAACCATGAACAACTTCAAGTAATAGATATAAAGACACCTTGTTTTGTTTTACTGAAAAAGAGTATAGAAAGGGGAAGTGTTGAAGTATATGGTTCTTTTCTCTTGTTTTGCTCCCCTGTTGGTTGACAGGGATAAGGCCTGCAGGAGCCAGAGTTAGAATGAGTTTAATACAGGTGCTCAGCCTGAGATTTCCATGCAGGACTTGAAAGGTTTTGCTGCTTTTCAAAAATAGCTGTAATCTTCTATTCACTAACAATGTTATCAGTGTACAAGTTATTAAGTTTAAATGTATATTTTTGTAATAAGAAGTGGTTATATTGCACTTTCTATCCAAAGATCTGAAACTTTATGAGCATTAATAAAAAATCTCCCAACAGCGATGCGGTGGTGTAGTGTTATATGATTGTATCCTCATTGCTGCCCTGGAGCCATGTGTTGCGGCAGTAGGGCTACATTTCATTGGTGTCTTGTTGATCTGATGCCTTCCAGTGGTTTTTCAGCCCTGGGTATAAGCCAGCTGTGAGGAAAGGTGCAGCTTTTTCATGCTTCAGGTGCTTCACTGCTGTGTGGGTGTGGGTTACTCAGTGCAGTAATGCCACCGTCTTCACTTTGTTCCTTCCAAACTCAGGAGCAAAAAGGCTTTGAGCCTCCTCTCCCTGGGGGGGAGGGGGGCACCACCCTTCTCTTCTTGGGTTTCCCTCCCGGATTCACTTGTAATGGACTCTGACAATTTGGGGATTCAACTAAATGGCTGTTAACAAGCAAACAAAGGCTGCCTCCGACTAAACCGTGCTATGATCCAGTGTGAACACGTTTATAGGTACCAACCCAGGAGTTACCGCTCCCTCGGGCTTCAACTAACACTACTTCCGAGGGGAGGCCCTAGCGCCCCCGGAGACCTCCCCTGTCTTGCTGAGCACCTCAAGCTAATTGGTCAAACACCTGCAGGAATCCCTGCCAGCGGTGTCCAGATGTTACTCTGCTGTGCCAGAGCTCGAGGGGGCGGGGTGCTAGGGGAGTAGAAATGTTTCGACAGGCGCCGGGGCGGGGGACAGTCCGTGTTTGCTCCAGACACCGGTCAAATCAGAGGGCGGCGGCAGGCTTTGCCGCGTGTCCCCTTTCTCCTCAGTTCAGCCCTTTGGGCGGGGGGATGCTGCAAATCAGCGTTGTCCCCGCAAAGCTCCTGTGAGGGGGCGAGTGCCCCCCTCTGCGCTTGAGCCGCCTCGCCTAATGGTGGGGGCCACCCCCCTGGACAGAGCCTGACGCGAGAGGCCGCGTCTTGGCGGGCTCAGGGGCGCTGGCGTTGGGAGCGTCTCCCGCTAGGAACCGGCGCTGCACTTGGCCGGGGGGCGCGACCTGCCTCCTGCGGCTCCTGCTCCCCTCAGGACGCCGAGCCCTCGGGGGTCAGCCGGGGGGTCCCGCCAGGCGTGTTCCACGGGTCCATTTTCTGTAACGCTCTTCACTCCGGTTTCGCTGTTCACCAGCCCGGGGGATCCTGTCTGAGGACTGGCCCATGTCATCGGGGCTGGAAACGCGCTCGGACACCTGCCGCTGGGTTTATCTGAACTGCGCTCGGCGATCGAGCAGGGGGGAGCGGAGGTTTGACACACAAACCTCCAACCCAGCCTCACGCTGCATCCGGACTCGCTGCTTCTGCCGATCGGCCGGCTGACCATCGGGCTGCAGCTTATCCGATAAGTTCCCACAACCACCTTCTCGGTGCAGTTGCACCTAGAAATAAACCGATCCCTAAAACCACGTCGGTTAACGCTAGTTTTTGCAGCATAGGTTGCGATGTTGTTTAGGGGAATGAACCAGCCACGAACCAAACAAACAAGCAAACACCCTCCCCCCGCCTCCACCCCTCTCCCCCAATCCAATAACCTCGAGCTGTTTTCTCTTGTATACCGGGCAGGCTTTGGAGCTGATCCGCGCCGTGACTCAACCCGCCTTATATAATATCTTGGCTGGGACTCTCAAAGGAAACTCCCCAGACCCTGATCCCCCCTCCCCGTCCCCCACTGGTCAGAGGTGCTGGGGCAAGTGCCAGCAAGGAATGGCTACGCAGGAGGTTGGTGCTGGTTTGTCGCTCGGTTTGCAGATTAGGGAGGTGAAAGTACTTTTCGTTTAGTAGGGAAACTGCTTGTTACTTCTGAGCAAGATCAACCCAGTGGGGAAGAGCCCTTTAAAATCATAATCTCGTGACATCCACGTTTCGGTTCCAGGCCCATGGTTGTGAAGAAGGCCCCTTTGCTGAACGCTCGCCTCCTCCCAGGAGTGAAAAGGGGAGTAGCAGACTTCAGCATAGGGACCTGGCCTCACTCCGTGCTCTGCAGCAGCGTCTCCAATTTCTCATTCCCCTTTCTGCAGCCCCCGGCTGGGGGTGCCATTCACCAAATCCCAGAGAACCAGCAGATAAATACTGATCGGCCCGGGCAAAAGACCTGGGGAGGGGAAAGGAAAGGCCAAAAACCTGACTAACCCTCAAACGATCCCCTGACTTACTTCTCCGGCTCGTCCTCCCATGTGCCCGCTATAAGGCAGGGCTTTACAGACTGGGTTCAAACATTTGTCCTTAGCTTAGAGACTTTTGTGGTAAGTGATTAATGACCAAAACGTTTGGGTTTCAGATCCATTCCTGGACGCCCGGCCTCTGCTACGCCATGGTGAGGAGCCCTCCTCCCCCCGACCCGGGGACAATGACTGAAAAGGGGAAATATTGCTTTGTTCTAAGGCGGGCCCGCTTTGCCACAGAAATGCGTCGAGCCGTTAAACATACACGGTTCCTGCCCGCTTCTCGGTGTGTAGCCGACCGAGCCAGGCTAAATCCGTTTGTTTGCAGATGTTCAGGCAAACAAAACTTCAGGAAATTAGCTCATCACCATTTCCCAGCCCTGCGATCTTCCTTAGAAAGGGGGCCAGTGTGAAAAGCTGCCCCTGCCCCTCCTCCTTTTTCATTCCCACTCGCTTCCCTGCCTCATGTGGAGCTGGCCGAAGTTTCTTTCTCCAGACGGAACTGACAGTGTTTGTGACATGAACAAAAGTCAATGGCGCTGGGTCTGGGGGACAGTTCGACGGCAGGGGCCGGGAGAAAGGCTGTGGTCACAGAGCCCGAGGATAAAGGGGCGGTTGCCCCCCCCCTTCCCCCTTTCCAAGGCCCTGTCATTTTCCAGGTAAGATGGATGTCCTCCCATCGATCATTCCGCGTGGCCCCCAGGGAGAGACGGGGATTTGCTCGGCTACTGAAACTTATTAGCCTCAGACCATGCGGCTTTGTTGCCCTGACAGAGCTGCTCTTTTGTGGGCTTTGTTCTCGGGATTTAGCCATTTACATAATGGATTAGCGGGTAACAAACCGCAGAGCCAGGGCTCGCCACGTTTCCTCCCTTCCCTGAGCCGGCGGATTTTAGGACAATTTAATGTGTACATCTAAGTTCCACTCCCCTTCTCACTCCGCAACCTGTTGTCTTCCCCGATAAGCGGGCAATTATGGAGCGATAGAAATGCAAATATTTTGTAAAGGAATCAAGTGCACGATCACTTGTCATTGCCACTGAAACT
This sequence comes from Sternotherus odoratus, assembly GCA_032164245.1. Lineage (NCBI taxonomy): Eukaryota > Metazoa > Chordata > Testudines > Kinosternidae > Sternotherus > Sternotherus odoratus. Next base: position 50,089,389 of record JAVMKO010000004.1, read on the forward strand.
TCCTCTCCTCCGCACCCTGCGCTGTGCAATAAACATTTATGGGGCCAGCCTGATCCTTTGAACTTTGGGGAACTCGGTGAGAAAGGAAAGAACTTTGTTTGGGAGGAAACAAATTGTCACTGTCGATCGTCACGAAGTATGACAAGCAGGGGGAACTGTAATTTGTAATGTGCGGTGCTCCTATCCCGGCCAGTTAATTCTTTAGCGAAGCCATCTACATTTTAACTCCAAGGAGGATGGAGTGACTCACAACATCAAACATGAGTGCTAGCGTTTGAGGTCAGATATCTTACTCACTGCACGTTAGAACTACATATAGTCCAAGTAGCCAAATACCCATAGTAGCTCTTAGGTATTGTAATATTTTTAATGCGGTGTTTGCTACAGTGAGGAACGGATGAGCGGGTATATTCAAATACATTTGATACTTGATGCTCGTTTTAAAGCGATTAAAATAAACTGCCAAGAAAGAAGAATACACAAACGCAAAGGGTAGTTGGAGAGATCCAAATGCAACGGGAGAAATTCTCGGGTCTTACGGAGCTTTCTATGCTACAGGCCCGGCTCGGTGATGATCTATATTAACGCCGTGAAGACTTGTGGGGGAAACACATTTGGAACACGTGGGAAAACGCAGCTTTTTATCTTGGAAGTAGTTTGCTGTACCCGTACACAATTGACACCTATAACGAAATCGGCGGCACTTTAGCCATTCATAACTTTCCCCCGCGCCCATTCATTTTATTCCATCGCTTCCCTCTCTCAGATTTGGTCCCTGGGCAAGAAAAGCCGGGATCAGAGTGGTAAATTGATGCCAACGTCCCCTAACCCCTCTCCTCTCGAGGCCAGGAGCCGCTCGGGGCGGATCCCTGCCTCCCGGAGGCTCCCCCACGGCAGCGGTGACCGGGTTTACACCGGAGACGCGTTTTAAGAGTTGCTGCTGAATAAAGGTTTATTTCACTCCCGTCGGGGAGCCGCCCACTTCCCTCTCGACCAATCGGGATGGCGCTCGCTTGCGGCCCCGCCCGGATAAGAAGGCAGGATGCGGGGCGGCCGGCAGCATCCCGCGGCAGCAGGACGGCCCGGCAAAGCCCCCAGGATGAAGAACCCCATGTACGAGGTGGCCTCCCTGCTGCTGGACAAGCTGCTCCTCCTGGCCCACCTCAGGCTGTGCAGCGAGGGGCCCGGCGCGGCGGCGGAGGAGGAGAAGCCCGCCAGCTGCTACGACACCGCCTACTTCAAGCGGGGCGACCTGCTGGAGGTGCCCCGCACCCTCTTCGTCCACTTCGGCATCTACCTGGGCGAGAACCGCGTGGCGCACCTGATGCCCGACATCCTGCCCGCCTTCACCGACGACCAGCGGCAGATCCAGCAGGTGGTGACCAACACGCGGCTCATCCTGGGCGTGCTGGCCCGGACCGCCCGCATCCGGGTGGACGCGGTGGAGGACTTCGCCTACGGCGGCTCCATCCTGGTGAACCACATGGACGAGGCCTTCCCCGGCGGGGCGCTGTGCGGCGAGGAGGTGGCCCGCCGGGCGGAGAAGCTGGTGGGGGCCACGGCGTACAGCCTGCTGTGGAACAACTGCGAGCACTTCGTCACCTACTGCAGATACGGCGCCGCGCTCAGCTTCCAGACCGACAAGGTAAACCCCGCACCGGGGCGGGACACTCCCCGCAGGGCGCACCGGGGCGGGACACTCCCCGCAGGGCGCACCGGGGGGACTCGGACACGTGTGCGCTGCGCCTCCCCGCCTGGGGCGCAAAGCGCAGCGGATCGGTTCGCTCTGCTGGCTGCCCCCCCCCCCCCGAGCTTCGGGCGTTCCGTGGAAACCCTCCCCCTGGCCTCCCACCCGGCCTGTGAGCCAAACACCTACCCGGCCGGGGGGCGCGAGGGCGCAGAGTCTTGGAAAGACTGCGGGGGGCTCGAGAGGGAACCTGCCCCTTTGCTGTGACTCTGGCCCTGTGGCTTCCCTGTGTGTAAGGAGAGCTCCCGCCCCAGCCTCTTTTCCCCCGCAAGAGCAGCATCAGTAGCTTAACGTGAGCCTTTTCTGGGGAGCCCCCCCATTCGTTGGCTGCTACTCCAAAAGCTGCTTGCAAAAGGCGTTGTCTGAAGCCATCATTTGCCCGAGGTTTTGAACTTTGTCTGCATACTTCTGGTTCATGGTCTAGTGTTTCCTAACACCCCCGAGTCTGAAAACTGGCAAGAGACACTCTTAACACTTCAAATCTCCCACGAGGTCAAATGACCTGACATCCTCCAATGGGCCATTAACGCTGACAGGGATTTGGATCCTTGATTGCTAATGGTTTGCATGAAAGGGATCTTTCTACTCAGAGGGCTCAAAAATGTGTAAATACAGGTAGAAGTTTCAAACTCACCCCTCTGTAGGTCATTTCTACCTACCCCCAAGGGGAGTCTCGCCCCCCATTTCAAACCCAATTACAATGCTTGGAAACAAGTTAAAACCCACAGCTGTGTGGTTCTGAGCATTGTTACTGCTGCAAACCAAGCCCCCCCCACTCCCCCTGCCTCAAATGCTAGCTTAGTGGAAGAAACACAGGCTCTTGTAGTTGGCAGGGTTCTGAAAATATGCAAAGAAAGAGGAATCTCATTGACAATTTGATCTGACAAAGGTACATTCAAAGTAAATCATCCTCTGTGAATGCTAGGCTAGTATTTGACCTGAAGAAAGTGGATCTATTTGCCATGGGTGAGGAGGAGAGTATACCTGAAAGTGCTTGTGGCACTGAGAAATCGAGTGATTTGTGGCTAACAATCTCTGAGCTGAGGGTAGGGAGACCAACAGTGAATTTGTTTAAAGAAGCAAGTCTGGCATCTTTCGATGGGGGGGGAGGGGAATAAATAAATAAAAGCAAATTTCTGTCAACAAAGTGCACACCCCTCTTTTACCTTCTGATGATCTAACCAATGATACTTTGAGGCACTTGATCTGTGCTCTTTAGAAATGAAAAAGCCCAGCAACTTTGCCCATTTACCAGTTTTTAATTAAACCTACTAGGTTCTTAGCAAATCCTGAGCAACCGGAGAGATTATGGATTTTGGAAAAGAGCTGGCTGGCCTTTTCCCCCCAAATAAAAGAAACATACAGTTGCTGCATTATGAGGTGTCTGAAGACAGCGGTAGCAGCAGCCTCAGGCTAGCTTGGAAAGAAGTCTCGCCGCACTTTACAAGCCTAGGAAAGGAAACAGGTCAGGTTTATTTAGGTAGCGCAAATACTTTCTCGCAGTCAAAGCAATGTTTCTGCATGATAATTAGGTTGGAGCATTTACAGTCCTGTGTGCTCATTTCAGCCAAGGGACAGAGGCTTGTCAGTTTATATTATTATTATTTAAAGTAAAATATTTAATCCGTGTGTATGAGTAGTGGAGCACTTTCCATCAGTGAAAGCTTTGCCAGATTTTGCAGAAGCAGAACAGAATTTAATTGGCGTTACTGTTTAGCACCTCCAGAATAACAGCGTTTTTGTGTGTGGTTTGAATAGTCCAATAAACAGCCTAGTGAGAGGAGAAGCTGTGTAAAATCTCCATCAGGCTCAATCTTCACAATTCTTTAAAAAAAAAAAAAAAAACCAACTTGTTTTTTTTCCAAGTGTGCTCCCTGAGAAGTAGGTCACTTGGTGCTGAGGGCTGGTTTCCGTAAGTAAGCAATCTTTTGAGCAGTCTAGTCAATACTCAGCTCTCTGGTTCGAAGTTACAGACTGCTGCAAAACACTGTTTCACTGTCTCTCCCTTCCCCTTCCAATGCCAAACAGGATCCTGGATGTTTTATTCAGTAGGAGATCAAACAGAATGAATGGCATTTTAAGGGATTGCAAAGACTGACTCCAGGCATATTTCAGTCTGAAATCTGTAGTATATGAAGGGGAGAGGGGAGTGTCTCTATGAAAGTGTAATTTTCCAGTAGATGCTAACACTCAGTTCACCAGAATGGCTCGTCTGCCACCCTATCCACTTAAATTCTCTAGGCGTGTGGGTTTTACACCAAATTACAATCAGTTACAGGGTTTGCAAGTCATTGAAACAATTTCCAACCTGTTTAGAAATAACTTAACTGGAAGCTAAATTTAACCTCTCTGCAGAGACTTGGAACATCCATAAAATAAAGTGCGATTCATTAGACAACTAGTAATGAACTCTTAAAATAGGCTTGGAGTCTCTAAGGACCCTATCCTGCATGCACTGCAGTAACTAGTAAAGCACCTATGGACTTCAATGGGGCAGAGGCAGTTTCTAAGGGAATACATCCCTGTTTACTCCCCCAGGTACCCCTTTCTAGCCCACAGGAATTGAATCCTGGTACAGAGCAGTCTTTGATGGTCTTCTTCTCATTGCCTTCGCCATTATTATCAATTTAACTGTGAACCTTTTCCCTCTGGACTTTTGCAGTTCTGTGAAACAGTGAAGATGATTATTCGGGACCAGAGAAGTGTTCTTGCTTCAGCGCTCCTGGGATTAGCATCTATAGTCTGTTTGGGTTTGGCACCTTCCACCACCCTGCCCACTATCATTATTCCGTTCTTTCTGTGGATGGCTGGTTAACAGCAGCACCAGAGTGTGTCCGTGCCTGTACATAGAATGTATAATATTGTATTTATAAAAGCACAAATTACTTATCAGCGGTTGTGTAAAGAGAAAAACATGTGTCCTGTAACTTGTGTAATATTTTAATCACATCCTTATCCAGAACACAATGTACAAGGAGTAGCTTACTGTGTAAGCAAATAACCAGATTTCCTGAAAATCTCACAGAAGGTAAATTTAACATACCTTCCAAGCCATGAAAGGAGTGTGGGGGGAGGGGTTGATATAGTTCTGCTCCCTGCTTTGTCGTAAATTAATCTAGTGAATGTATGTTATTGGATATTTTTATCTCTTAACTCTCTGTATTCAAGTGCCATATAAAATAGTGAAGATTAGAGTTTCATCCTGAAAGTGGATGATAGAGGCCATCTAAGTACCTAAGTAGAAATGCTGAAAACGAGCTAATTTCACTTCTGTATATATGTATTTTATATTCAGGGAAGTTACTGTTTCTAAATCAACATGTATTAAGCCTAGAAATATCTTTTAATGGAAAATAAAAGCATCCTCAGGATTGTGTTGGTAAAAACTCCTAGTTCAGTATTGTTTCCTGTACTACTGTGTGTGGCCAGATTGGTACTGTCCACTCAGACTGAGGTATTCTCAGATCAGACATCCATTTTAATTGCACAAACACTACACCATCCTGAACAGCTAGTTGCAAGGAAAGCCTGCGGTTCCTCACAATTTTCCTTGCTAGTAAGTGTCAGTGTAGCCAATATAATTCACTACTGGGGCTTTCAGAAAATACGGAGCAAAGCAATTTGGTTGGTGAAAACTAGTAACATGCAAACCAATAAGAATTTTCTGTGTTCCAGGGGAGAAAGAGAGAGGCCTATTTTCTCTTTTTCGCTTCCCTCAGTAATGGGAGCAGTGTGGGTGCCATAAAGAATCATGAGTCTCTGGCAAATATTACAGTCCAAGCTACTGTAATTTCACACCTATACATACCCCTTGCAAATTATACGTGTTTCATATACTGAATGGATGAATATTTACCTATAAGCCAGCAACTCTTTGAAGAGCATGTGATATATGATTCAAGGGCTTTTTGGAAAATATTACTATTCTTAACTCAGGCTGATGTCAAGAATCAGGGAGGTAACCGTGTTAGTCTGGAATAGCAGAGGTAACAAAGTCCTGTGGCACCTTAAAGACTAACTATAAAGTTTTGAAGCATGAGCTTTCGTGGGCTAATACCCACGAAAGCTCATGCTTCAAAACTTTATAGTTAGTCTTTAAGGTGCCACAGGACTTTGTTACCTCAGGCTGATGCTTCCTTTATCTCAGACCTCTAAGGACTTTTTCCTTCAAAATCCAAACTTGTCTAGTCACTCATTTTGAGTGACTATTCTCCTTTTATTATTATTCTTTATCTACAATGTTTATTGCTGTTTGTAAACATGCCTTTTCTGTGAATTTAAGCATTATTCTGCCTCTCCTTTTAAATCTAAAGCATGCATAATCTCCACATTTTGTTTCTCTTATCTGTCAAAGCTCAATATACCACAGTCAATTAAGGCCAATATTAAATAACAAATGCCTTCTTTACTATCATTTCTACAATAAGATTTGTTTAATCTTTATTTAAGAAAGGAAAAAAACACCACCCCAACTGTTTGAAGTGTGGTATCTTGAATTAAGTGTCTGCTCTGTTGCTAATAGCAGTGTCTCGTTTGGGCTACTCAATTACAACCAACTGAAAATGTATAGCCCAAGGATGAAATCCTGATCTTATTGAAGTCAATGGCACAACTCTCATTTATTTCAGTGGAGATAGGATTTCACACCCGACTTCAATACCAATGCAGAGCTGTATTTAGAATCAATTATATGTTCAGCTTGCAGTCATGTTCCCAAGTAGCTGGATTTAAACTACCACTTAATTGTTATAAACAATTTACATTCTTTTAAAGAGAGTCCTAAGGTGCCAACCTACAGCAAATTTTTAAATTAATGTGAAATGCTTTTCCATAGCGTATGTATCATAACCTACACAAATTCCATTGCATTTTTTATTTACTGTATAAGGTCAGCACTGTATAATTATATAAATAATTCATTTTATAGGTTTACTTGTGTTCTGAAATTGATGAGCATAATGGAATAGTACTTCCCTAACAACATTTATCCCAATAGGATACTGAGTAATCCATTGAGACATATATGGTATCAATTACATTATACATCTGTTCCTCCCTTTTACTTGGGATTTGTAAGAATTCCAGTAATTCTCATGAGTCAGTTACAGAATAAACATTGGGTCCATGACCAATAAGATAATCATTTTTAGGATTATGATGAGGTAAGTGTACTCGCAGTAGCTCTAATTTCAAAGGAATAATGTTGCCTCTTTGCTAATGGGGATGGGACAACCAGGGATATTTGGGGCAAGAAGACAGGACAGGCGGGGGGTGGGGTTTGTCTGAAAACTTGTTAGATGGCACAGAGCACCTGGAGCAGACACTGGATTATGATTGTCAGATCTAGTAAGTGAAAATTGCTCCATAAAGTATCTTTTAAGGAATACTTAAGACATGCTCAGACTAAGCTTTTTAAACCCGTGATACACTTGCTGTATTCTCATGTCGGAGCTGATTCACAGGAGGACTTCAGTTATACCCTTATGCCCTTAGGAGGTTTCACACAATCCCCAATTCAGCAAAGGGCTTAGATCCCATTAAAATTAAGAATGTGCTTGTTTGCTTTGCTAAATTGGGGCCATAGATTGAGCAGATCTAACACCAGTGTGAATTCTCCCGTTCATCCTCTTGGATTGTTTGCTCTGAAGTCTCAAACTTTAAATTTCAACACCAACTATTTTCCTAATATAATAATCTATTTAGGGATTATGAATAGAGTTTGCTTTTAAGGCCCAGGCTCAAATATGAATTGTGACATTACTGAAAGAAAGGAAGAAACTAGTTATTATAAAGGACAAAACACAGGGCAATATTGTAATGGAGATTTTGCATGTGTTAAGTGCAACTATGTATGATGGTAACTATGAACGATGGTGGATGGAGTTGATAGGGAGTGGAAATACAGAAGTTGCATTTCATTTTAGTTGGTTCTATGTTTTTGAGAGTGGGGGATCCTCTTTAAGAATGTTCATGTGCAATGCAGGGACTTCAAAGGACATGAGTCTTGTGTTGCTGGGAACTGTTAGGAAGATGTCAGGTTAAAAGGACACATTTCATTATTACCTTATAAAGGTAAACAAAAATTAAAAACATAAGGAGACAATGCTAGAGGAGGAAAATATTTTTTAAAAACCAAAGATTATTAAAATTCCAGTTTAAAAGTTTTAATCACAGGAGGCTATATTTACTTTTGTATTAGCTTGATGAATGAAAATAGACTAGTCAGTTTCACTTGTGTGTGCAGTTCGTTGCTAGTTGACTTCTCTTTCAGGTCCTCATTCATTAGCACTCTGTTACAATGTGTAGGTTGTAAAACTGCTGTGTGTGTGTGTCTGTGTGTGAGAGAGAGAGGGAGTGTGTGTGTGTGTGTGAGAGAGAAATATACCATTGAGATTTAAAGGGGCGGGGGAATCATGGCAATACTTGTTAGTATTAGGTTTTGGGGAAAAAATGAAACTACATTTTTGGTGACATATGACTGGACAACATCTCTGTGGGATTCAGAACGAAAGCTATAGAAGCAAGACTAATTCACTGTTATGGCAACTGTAGGTCTGGTTTGTCCATATTGTGTGTATATGTGTTATGTAATTTAAATCAAAGGGTCTCACAACACAGTATGATATAGTGTGGTCTGAGAATGCATCCTATGTTAGAAAATCAGTGGTTAGTATGCTCTGACTTTATATGGACGATTAAATGGCAGTGATGAGATAACAAATGGCTCTTGGATGTGTAAACTGCTTAAGCGCTATAATACTTTAGGCCAGAATCCTACAAACGCTTAAATTTGCTACATGAATAGTCACATTGATTTCCAGTAAGCATGTGTTTGCAGGATAGGGGCCTTCCATTATAATACTGTGATTCATTCAGCAACTGTGTTTGTGATGTACCTATTTTTGTAGTGATCTTAAATGACCTTATGCTGTTGAAATAAACTGTCAACTCAAATCTTATTATTAAAAAAGTTTACATCATTTAAACATGGGTCAGATTCTCATCTAGTGTCAATTGGCAAAGTTCTATTGACTTCTGTACCAAATTATGCCAGTTTACATCAGCTGGAAATCTAGTGATTTTGTGTTTTAAAAATGCCATAGTTTAATCACAATTCAAATGATGTTTAAGTTGAGCTTTTCATAAGAAATAATTAATCTATTACTCTGTCACTTTATAGTCAAATTTAAACTTATAGTTGCTACCTTACACTAACACAGAGATTGCAGAGAGTGAGGTTCTATATTCTTTTTGCCTGTTGTTGCTAAGGCTATTGATAAGAGATGTGGACTAACTCCTGTTCCTCCTGCTTAATAAGGGGCACAGAAAGAGAGAGAGAGAGAGAGACCGTGGTTAGAGCATAGACACATGAGCACTATTTCTGTGTCTTGCTATGTGATCTTGTACAAATCTTTTATCCTCTGTCTTTTTCCCTAGCCACAGAACAAAGATAATATATACCCTTCCTTGCAGAGGTGTTGTGAGGCTTGATTGGTTAATATTTGTATAGTGGTTTCAGATCCTTGGATGAAATGTGCTATGTAAGTGCTATTAATATTAATGTCCACCTGAAGTACAATGGTCACATTAGCGGGATGCTGGAACAATTTGTACAGTGAGGGTGCTGAGAGCCACTGAACCAGACTGTAAACCCTGGATATGACGGAAACAACTTCAAGCCCGTGGTTGCTGCAGTACACCCTCCTCCCTGTACCCTTAGTTCCAGAAGCTCTGCCTGTTAGTGGCATCGCAATTACTCTCTGTGGAAATCATTGTGATACCATAGGCTATGTCTACAGTACAGGCTCAGGCCTGTAGACAGAGACTTATGATAGCTCAAGTTTAAATAGTAGTGTAGCCATGGTAAGTACTCTGTGGGTAAGTACTCAGCATGGTGGAGATATGTCACTGCTGCCCATACAACCATGGCTACCCTGCTATTTAGTCTCATGGTAATTATACCCGTGCCTCAGTGTAGACATAGCCATAGAAGAAAAGAACTTTGTGTGGAATAAGCAGCAAGAACAGATGAATGTTTGTCCCACTTTTCAAATAATTTTTTTATTAATAGTGGAAAGCAGTATGAGAAATATAGGTGACTAGCATAAGTGCCCGGCGCTGCTCGGGTCAGTCGGAGGTGGGGAGGGGGCAGACAGCTGACACCCCCTGACCAACCCCGACACCCCCCGGCTCACCCCCCGACATCCCCACCTGACCCCCCAAGCAAACCCGATACCCCCACCTCACCCCCCGACCGAACCCGACACCCCCACCTCACTTACCGTCCCACCAAACCCAACTCGGATCCATCGCAGGTGGGGGGGGGCACAGAGCTGATGGAGTCCGGGGTTCCATTGGGAGGGACAGAGAACTGAGGGATCTCTGGGGTTCCGTTGGGAGGGGGGAGGGGCAGAGAACTGAGGGATCGCCGGGGTTCCGTTGGAGGAGGGAGGGGTGAGCTGAGCGAGTGAGGTGTCTGTTGGAGGGGGGTATTATGACATCATCACCACCTAACCGCCCAGCTGATGTGATTGGCCCTGAAAGACTTTCACCCCTGGGGGGCATCAGAGGTGAGATCCAAAACTTTTTCAACCCTTACCAGCATCTAGACCCCAAGACCCCTCACTGTACCAAATTTCAAGTCTCTGGCTCAAACGGTGCGGGAAGAGTTCGCTGTCATACGTACATACATACATACACCACTTGACTTTTATATATATAGATTGAATAATCAGTGTGGGAGAGGAAAGGAGGATCAAAGCTTGCTTCACCATTGTATCACAATCTACATTTTTACCTGTTTAATCATAACCACCTCTTCTCCCATTAAACACTCAGAGTGGCACAGCACATCTTCACTGTATGAGTAAATCCCTAAGCTTAACCCCTTCAGTGTTGATGATAGTTACAACCACTTTTAGTTTGGACGCTAAAATAATTCTTCTCTCTCACCTCCTTTAATATGCACCTGTACTTCACATGAGGTCCCCAAAACTTTGAAAGAATACTATAAATTATATATATTCAAAATTAATATAAATACAAAATATTCAGTAAAGTTTCATATAGTTGGGCTATTATGAAGCTGCAAACTTCATGCATTTCTGGCCACAGCATAAATGTTATAGGCCCAAAATTTTCAAGGTATTTAGGTACAGCTGCACTCAGTGTTGCAATGCCAAACTGATTTAGGAGCCTGTCTTATTTTCAAAAGGATTTGGGCACTTAGGCATTTAAGTCCATAGACAGTGGATGGGATTTAGAGTAAGTGCCTAAATTCTCTTTCAAAATGAGATGTGGGCTCCTAAATCAGTTAGACATGGCAATCCCAAGCACACCACCACCTAAATACCTTTAAAAATCTAGGCTCTAGTGCCAAAATCAATACATAAAGATTTTTCAGATGTAGAGAAGTAGTATATAGTCACAGGTACTAAAAACCAAAGTGACTCAAATTTGTGTTTCATAAATGTAATAAATGTTGTTTAAAACCTATATATTATATATAGTGAACGCAGTGTTCAGAGCCAGAGCACAATGAAATAACATTTTCTAAAACTGCCAAAATTGGGATTGCAGGGATCTACAATTTATTTCCTCTCCAGTACATAAATGCTCTTTAACCTATAATTCTTCATGAATCTAATCACTGTAAAAAGACCCATTCTTCTACAGTGCATTCCTATGCAACTCTGGCACATAATGTACATAACACAAGCAGCTATGTATAATCACATTTTTATGGGAGAACAAATGTCTATAGCACTTCAAATGCTCACATTGATTTTTTTTTTCTATTCTGAGTGTTTGTCTTTGCTGGGTTCCACCACATCCCAATTTTAACTCTGAAAGAAGTAACTCATCATGGAGGTACTCTGGCAATTAGGTACTCTCTAAAAATTCTCCAAATCATTAATTCAGAGCTGCATAATCATTCCCCTCTAGAGTCAATATAGCTTAATTAGCAGGGGCAGGAATCATCCACTTTTTTAGAGTTATGCTCCACAGATACTGAAGGAGAAAGCTGTCAACATAAATTCACATTTTTTACTTCCGGATGGACTTCTAACAGCACAACTCTGTATCTGGTCTCACATCTTTTAATATGAATAGGCTGTTCCAACACTTCTAACCAACTAAAGGTCTCATAGTGAAGGCAACTGAGAAGTTGCACAATGTCAAGTAGATAGAGCGTGGAACGGAACACCCAGGTCTCTAGTTATGTTTATACTGCAGCCTGGAGCAAGCCTCCAGGACAAAGCAATCAGCCTCATACAAGTGGACAATTCTGCTCCTGTAGACAATTCTGCTCCTAAAGCTAAGAATGACTGATGCCCAGCATGTTAGTGTTGTCTCAAAAACAGTTGTGTAAGCCATTGGCAAAAGTGTGTCATACTTCTGCTCTCAGGGCTGGTGTAGGAGCAGGATTTTATAATTGTACTAATTGCTGATTTTATAACAAAAAAGAATGACTGTTTGAAACTGTGTAATGTTTTTAATATGCATTACAATTAGCACCTTTTGTTATAAAGTTTAGTTAGTAAAAGACAGAATTTTGTATTGTGTTTATAATAAATAGGTTAAAAAAAACTGTTAAGGGCCTAAAGCCCCCAATGTAAATTGTTTTAGTTATAAGATTTAACAAGGCTTAATTTACAATGTATTTTGTTACCTTTAAGGTTTTTGTAAAATATGGTGTAATTGTGTAAAAAAAAAATGCATAAAAATAAATAAATAAGTATAAGCTCACCTTTGAGGTCGTCAATGCTGCTTATGTGTTTAGCATCCAATATAATAGATGTTTTCTTATTGTCTTCTTGTCTCCTGGTCTTTTTAAGTCTTACTTTTTTTGACCCCCTTTAAATATTTGTAATGGCTTCACACTTTTTTTTTTAACACACACAAACAATTTACACACAAAGTCATGTAGACCAAAAGAAATGCAGGTAGCAATAGCATTTATTCATACTATAAACTAGCTATTAGAAGATGATAATCATAAGATCCAGCATCATTCTACTTTCCATTTTCTAACTCACCTCCTGGTTTACTCCTACTTAGCTTCCCTGTCTTGTGGCAGAGGCACTATAAGGGACAAGATGCCAGAACAAAACATGTGGTTCAGTTGCCAGGGAAGGTTCATAGAATGAGGGCTATTCAAAAACTAGCCTGGGGGAAGCACAAGAACTTGCAGGTAATTAGCAACTGAGAGCTTTGCCAGTGAGGTGAAACTCTCTGGCTGAGGTTAGACTGGGGCTGTTTTAGTGCTAAAACCCCTCTTTAGCGCTACAATAGCCCTGCCAGTACACACTCCCAAGCCACTTTTTCCGCTTTAACTGACCTTTTAAAGCGGTACTGGTATACCTCAAAACGAGAGGAATAAAGCTCTCAGCGCTGCTGTTGTAACGCAAGGGATGCAATGTGTACTACCCTTGCGTGATAGTGAGCCTCCGGCATCCTGGCCCAGAATCCCCATTGCATCCTCTCTGGCCACCATTTAAAACTCTTCTGTCCCATCCTCAGGTGACCCCCACATCAGAACCCTCCCCCAAAGTCATATAAAATTTTGAAACCGTGCCGCTGCGGGCGGCAGGGCTGCGGGGTCCCCTGCCGCTGCGGGCGGCAGGGATGCGGGGTCCCCTGCCGCTGCGGGCGGCAGCCCGGAGGTGCTCCCAGCCCCTGCCCCGGTCCCTGCCACTGAAACCCCCCCAAATAAATGCTTAGGGAAGGGAGGTGCAGAGCCTGTCAGTTTCGGAAATGAAACTGACAGCCAGAAGTTCCCTCCCTTCCCAGTCCCCCCTCACCCCACTCCTTTGCAAAGAGGGCTGCACCCAGCTGAATGCTGGGATACCTGCCCTATTCCGCAACTCCTTCTGCCGCCAAAAGCGGGACAAATGTGTTCGCTCTCTGGCGCTAGAGGGCTTCAATCTGGACACCCTCTAGCGCAACAGCTGTAGCGCTAAATCGGGAAGCGCTATAAACAGTAGCGCTTCCCCCTGTAGTCTAACCTCAGCCTCTGAATGGAGACCTTTTCTAGCTGTAACTTCTATGATGGAACCCATAAATTCCAGTGTATCAGAGTGCAGACATTGCTCAAGAAGCATGTCACATATAGAATTATAATTCCAAAATATTTCATGATATTCTGAAGGATAAAGCTTCAGGACTTAAAGCTTGTATGGGCAAACTAAAAAAAAACCACAACAGTTGTAGAAACCTAATTAACTTCACCAGTAACTTTTTAAATTCAATTTGTCTATTTTGGGGATATTTGTGTTAGAATACAAGGTGTCAACAAAGTCACAATTCTGTGTTTGTGACAACAGTCTGTTGCCATGGGAAGGGTTAAGATGTCACAACTTCAGTATTATGACTTGACTGCATGATTAAGCAGGAAGAGAAGATGGGCTGTGAGGGAGACACTTGTTTAAACACCCCCACCCCTTTGATCATTTTTAAAAATAGCAAGGGGAAGGTATTAAAATTATCCAAAGATTCATTTGATTAGTATGATCAATCTAAAGTGTTCTCCTGTATGAAAGTCCATCATTAACTTAGCAGATCCATTCAGCTGAATGAAGTCTCTTCATTACTGAGCACACACAACAAGTGGTATGGGCTCTGTGATTGTTCCCATTGAAATAAATGGGAATTCTCTCATTGACTTCAGTGGGAGCAGGATCGAAAATTTAATTTTTTCCCTGGCCTCTATTGCTAATCCTATAGAAATCTTGTTGACATGTCCAGAGCTGGAATCCCTAATCACTATGAGCCTTGATTTAAATTATGACTCACAATTAATGTATAGATTTATTATCTTTATTTAAATGCATCAAGCTATGCTGATTTAGCACTCCCCAAATGTCCCCTGCTAGAATGTGCCAAGACTTCTGTAAACTCTGATGCATGTTTTCTCTTTCCTTTGGTCGTTCTGAAGTCCTGATCAGGAATAGCTGGAATTTCTGTGGATATTGCACACACACATGTATAATTACATCCCATACCCACTTATGTTGAAGTTGGGTTTTTTAGTGCCTCTTTTTCATGTCAGATAAGTTCCTTGAGTTTCTTTTGGACTCAACACTAATGTGCCAATTTGTCACTAAAACAAAAATTAATAGTGGGCTCAGTGATCAAGAAGGTTGTCATTTATGTAGTTGTGCAGCAGGAAATATGTTTGTATTTTATATGGGATGGAAAGACCTATTGTATAGCTGGAACTATATTCAGTTGAGTTTCATGACTTGTTTCTTGCTTTAAAAGAAGCTTCATTTATTCCAAGGTGCAGTTACATGTCTTGATAATATATCTATAATTACACTCTGCTCACAGGCTGCTGTTAGGCTTTCTTGATTTTTTCTTTTGTCTGTCTTAAGTTTTTGTGTGTTCTCCCCTCTACCCCATGTGTTAGCACGCTATGAAAACTCCAGGCCATTCACTGTGCTAATCAATCAGTATGACAGAAAAGGAGAATCCAGAGTTGAGAAGTCTTATGATCCCAAGATAACCATAATTAGATGATAAGTTCTGGGCTGATGTCAAGCCAAATTCACTGGTATTTTTGCTCTTACACAATTAACTTGACTTTATGGTAGGCAACATTATGGCATCCATTTTAAATGATCAATGTTTCACTTGCAAAGAGCGAAGCTGAATGCAGGTTAAGTTGAACAAGCAGAACTTTATTAAATCCTCTGACCTGATCTATGGGCTGAGTTGCTTCCAGCCTAGTTCCCCATATTCTTTATTCTACTGGTGTTCCATCAATAAGAGTCCCTTCAGAGCACATAGGTCTACCGATTCCAGTTCCACTGATCACAATACAACCAATACATGCTGTAAAACTTTTTTGTTATAGTCTAATTTTTTTCTTGAGGGCCTTCACATACCAGCTCAAAATAAAATACTAAGTACTAAACTACTAAGAAACAATAAGACAGATTGTGCCTATCTCTGACAAGCAGCCAGGGCAGGTACCAATGATGGTGCAAAGGAAAAGAAAGGCCTTCAACTCCCTCCTGCAGCTCACAATGTACCCTGAGGGACCCACCTGGGGCATGTTGTCCAGCAACCTTCCCTAGTCTCCTCCAAATAGGGAACAGTTGCAAGAGCTGGTTTGTGGGAGATGAGCTTAGAAGGCCTCTTGACATCCTCCTCCTCCTCTCAACTCCAATTCTCTCAGTTGTATTGCTATTGATTATTGATCCTCCTTCATCCCATTTCTCTAGCACTGCAACACTTCAGCTGCCCAATTTCACTGCCCATTATATTTATTACATTCCTTCTCTTCCCTACCCCCTCTGCCTCCTCCCTTTTGAAACTCTCTGCCCACAAATGCCCTCTTTATTTCTTTCCTTCTCAATTCAATCCTTCTCCACCACTTCAGCCTTGAATGTCTCCCCCACACCCTACTTTTTGGTAACAAATTATATAAACACATAAACAGAGATGTAAAACCAACTGGAACTAACATGGTAGATGCTTGTTTTGCTGATCATACTGCTTCTAATTTGTGTCTATTTTTCTGAACTCCGATTTTGTCTTTTAGATTGGAAACTCTTTGGGGGCAGGGACTATGTCTTTCTATATGGCACGGTAATCTGCTCACCTTTTTTCATGTTAGTTAAAGTTACTAAAGCTCAGTCTATATTAAAGCTCCTATGCTTGGAGGAGCAGCATTGGTGGCGGTAGAACAGCAACATTTCCAAAAAGTTGTGAGACCAGGTGGATGAGGTAATATCATATATTGGACTAACTTCTGCTGGTGAGAGAGACAAGCTTGCAACCTACTCTTCTTCAGATCTGGCTTGCTCAAAAGCTTGTCTCTCTCACCAATAGAAGTTGGTCTAATTAAAAAAAAAAAATTACCTCACCACCTTGTCTCTTTAATATCCTGAGACCAACACCACTGTTCTCAAAAATGTCTAGTGTAGATGTCAGCTGTAGAGATGCAAAATAAGTGAAACTCTCTGGTACTGATTACATTTTGCACTAAGGATTTGGACTGTTCCCACAAGCACTAAAGAAACATTTGTGCAAGTCTCTGCAAACCAAAACATCCCAGTTTTGCACAACCCTATTCTTTTTAAATAACATAACATCCCCACCTAGTGGCTAGCTACGAAGTGACATTATCTACTGTAATAATACGGTATAAGAAGCCATTATTTATCATTACAGCTTCCCCTTCTTATAATCTACTTCTACCCATACAGCAAAAACCATAGCTCTTTTTTTCCATTACATAAATAAGAAGCAATTAACTTTTAATCCTACTAATATAAAGTAAAAGAAAAGTAGACATTTGTTAAAGTGAAATTAACCACAAAAAAAAGTATTGAACATTTCAGTTTCTTTGTTTCATCTCTGTTGGATCCCTGACATAATTAAGGTTTGGATCACTTTAGGGTTACTTTATGCTGTCTTCAATGGTGCTCCCTATGACTGCTCTTGCTTATAGGTTTTTTCACCATCAGTTTTGATTGCAGGATTTGACTCTCTATGAGCAGCAATAATTAGGCATAACAGAGTGATTCAAGAATGTGTTAATAGCTTTACTTAATGGGATCTACAAAACACTAATGATGGCAAATGATGGGAATCTAATTTATATGCATCTTTAGATATAATTTATAGGTTGAGGAACCAGAAAAGGGAGTATATTACTTCTATACAGAATCTCAGATGAATTGCAGAATTTAGCACTATGTCTTAAGCTACCAGAAATATATAAAGAACTCTGCAGGGAAGTGGCATAATTATCATTGGCATCTCCAGTCTGAGTTTTCTGGGCTTCAACACTTATGGCTAGTTAGCAGCCTATAGCAGCTGGTTTATAAAATGGAAGGATGTCATTTGGACAAACCGAGTTCAAAGAACACAGAGTTAGCTGGTGCTCAAAGTACTGAGAGACTAACATTCACTCCATTTTCTAATCATTTTCCAAATAAATATTAGTGGAAATGTTTTCCACTAATGTTTGTCTAAACCAGTATTAAGACCCTGAATTTGGGGCTTGTCAAGGTTTGCCTCCCTACTATGAACTCTAGGGTAAAGATGTTGGGTCCCAGATGAAAACAGAAATAACCCCCCAAGCTTATCTTACCAACTTAGGTTAAAACTTTCCCCCCAGAATACAAACTTCTCCTGTGTCTGGGCTTGGAATCACTGCCACCACCAATTTAAATCCCCAAAACCATGGGTTAGGGTAAATTGGAACCCTCCTTTAAATACCCCCCCAAATCTCCTCCCTTTACCTGGGAGAGACTTGAGAAACAAAGACCAAAAACCTCACTTTCTGTGAGACATGCTCGATCCAAACCAGGATCTATCCAATGGAAACAAACAGTCAGAGTCTTAAAAGAAGAGTTTAATTAAAGAAAACGAAGCATAACTCCCTTGTACAGAAATCAATAGAAAAAACCCCTTGCATCACAAAGCCTCACTGATCACTCCCTGGGAATTCTTCCCTCTTCCCGTAACAGTATAAGAACACCATGAATCAATTATCAAGTGATACAGTTCAAGCATATAATTCACTTACTACTGAACTTTTATAGATAGGTATAGAAGATTTTAGATAGGTATAGAAGATTATAGATAGGTAGAGTACAGATATAGGTGTGGTTCATCCCAAAGCCGGGGCGAACAGCGAGAGAGCGAGAGATAAACCAAAACTAAAAAACCTCTCTTTTGTCTCCAAGGTTGATTAGCATCTCCATTTCGTCATTCCCTCTCAGGTTACTTTCAGGTTAACCCTTTACAAGTAAAAGAGTAATTCTAAGCTACTTTATACTTATGACAGGGCTATTTCAATTTAAATGAAAGTTTAAATTCTATTCTCCACTTTTTCATTTAGTGTATTTTATGACAGGGTGATTGAACTGCTTGGAGGGTAATGTGATGTAAAATCTTTAGCTTCCAGCAAGCTTTTAGTTAAAATCCAAGTCAGATCAGATGTAAGCAAAATCATTTGCAGCTGATGGATGTTTGGTTTTTATGCAACTAGTTAGTAATCTCCATCTACTTTCCAGAGAATGTTGCACTATTTCCACCAAAACTAGCACTAGTTGAATTCCTTGCTAACAGTCTTAGCAGAGAAATCCCAAACTAAAAATAGAGACTGCCTTTTGTCCCTTAGGGTGTGATTTCTTCAGAGTGAGTGTTAAGACATATAGGTAGGGTATTAGGAGGAAGCTTGTTCTGAATCTGAAGGTACATAAACAGCTCTGATGTAGTGGAGAGAAGACTTTGGTCTCAAAGGCTCTCAATCGGATACCTTACACAAAGACTAAAGCATCAAACAAATGTGTTTAATCACCACTGTACAGATATTCAGGGGACATGTCACCTATCACCCTGATTCATAACTGTAGTTAACATTTCTGATTTTTAAAAATAATTAGAAATAGAAATGAAAGTATTCTATGGCCATAAAGAATTGACAGAAAATAGCTAAAGTTAGTTGTTCTCCACCTCACTAGTCCTTTAGGTCATCGTTCTCCTTTTCTTCCCTTTCATTTTTTGACTTTCATTTCTGTTTCATATCACCATTGTTTCCCTTTTTCCTCCCCCACCCTCCCAGTTCTTCCAGTTTGCTTCTTTACTTCTATGAACTACCATCAGGAAACAATGATTTCTTACTGATTGATTGAAGGCTCTGCTTGGCCATAGGGGCAATAGATTTTAGAGGCAGATTCACAGGTGGGAATAACCAATAGGTGCTGTAATTGACAGGCCAATATACAAAGTAGTAGATGTCTACCATGCTGATATGAATTTGAACTCTGCCATTTGGGAAATAACACAAACACATTATTAAAATGTTATACATCTGTTTATGTATATAGTTTTCTTTTTAAAATCCTTCTTGCCACTGAAACAAAAAAAGTTACAGGGACAAATTCTGCACTCAGGTGTATTGGCATAAATCTGAAGTAATTACATTGACTTAATTGAAATTACTCAATTGATGCTTAGGTAACTATGTGCAGAATTTTCCAAGATCTGGAACATTTACTGTACATGCACAAATTCAGATTCTACTGTCCTATTCTCCACAGATGTATTCCTCACTCTGAGAACAGGTAATCACATCAAAAGAGGAAGAAAGTGATTGTAGTAAAGCGGAAGATTATTGTGACGGCAATCATTAGGTGGCGCTATTTCGCTTCTATTGCGTCTCTATGGGAACGGCCTTGGCTCTCAGAGTTTCTCTCATGAGAAGTCTCCTCCCAGCTGCAGCTGGGAAGTTGTTTACCTACCCTGTGTGAATCTCGGCTTGTGTGAAATCAAATAGGTAAACTGAGGCAGGATTGCAAAACATGTGATTAGCTATTCATGAGTTATGTATGAAATGCAAATGAACATGAGTATTTCTGTGCTGACACGCCCTTGTGTGTCGGGCTTCTTCCCTGGGCATTGCTTGGATGTGCCAGGACCTCCATATCGTGGCTGTGCTGACCGGGGCCCCCAGCACGGTGATGCCGCGACCTTCAATAAACTCACCACTTTCCATCTAGCCATTGTGTGTGAGCCTCGTTTCTACGAGACTCCCCAGCGTACCCTGCAACAGTGATATAAAATGTTTTCTCCTAGTGACTCCTTCAAATAGTATCAGAATTCCATAGCTTATAATGAAAAAAATCCACTCTTTTAAAGAAGCAAACTGTAGAAGAGTAAATGGCACTCTTGAAGAAGAAAGACCCTTCAGGCAGTATAACTTTACATAGGAGGATTCCACTAAATGAGCATTTGCAGGTACCTGATTAAATGGAAACTAAAATAAAATATATTGATGGTCTCAACTGAAGCTTTTTCTGTACTGTTTACTATAATTAGATTTACAATTACAGAGATTACATTTTAGCTATAGGTTCTTTGTCTAAAAACTTCAAAGTATGTCTGCTTCCTTTTAAAGTATTTGCCCTACCTTCACATCAAACTTGTCAGAGTTTGGTACATACCAGCTTTTCCAGCTTCAGGACATAGTAAAATTTACTATGACAAAAAAAAAAAGTTATGTTTCTATCAAAATGTATAATAGCTGTAATAATAGTCTACCATAGGAAAATATGGGATGAGACTTGCTGGAATTCCAACCAAACAAAACAGAACAAAATTATGTACTATAGTTAAAATAGCTGGCAAAGAAAAGAAAAGCAACGGTCACACTTGATACTAAGTAGTAAGATGAATGGGGAAAGATCTTAAATATTTTCAAACATACCCCAGGGAATAAATGGAATGATTTATGCAATATTCTACCCTTGTTCTACATGCCTTTGATCAGTGAGAGTTGTGAACAGATCAGCCACATTCATATAGTAATTTAGGGCCCACTGCTATCGATGGGTGCACGATATAGCCTCCCTGGCAAATGGCACATTTTACTTTTGATTCCAAGTACTTTTTTAGCTAGAACTTATGCCAAATGTGTTTTGTAAAGAGAAAATAACTATTGAAAAATGTCCCTTTTGCACATCTTTATTTAAGTCTTTGCTTATCAAGACTAAAAAGATTAAAACATAGCTGTACTTAAATCCTGATTCAGTAAAGCACTTAAGCATAACATTGAGTGTTTTGCTGACGAATGATGATTTCCTGAATCAGCGTCTTCTCCTGTCCTCCAAGTAGTTGTACATCAAAACAAGAGGAGTTAAACCCGGCATTAGTTTGGTGGTCTCAGTTTGGTTCCAGTGAACAGGTATCAAAACACAGTTATCACATCTGATATTGTCACACTTGTTGGCAGGTGGCCATGAAGATTTAATTACCCTTCTGCTTGTATCACTTGTTCTATTAAACTTGATTACTGACAAACATGTGAATGGAGCAAGGGAAGCAGTTTCTTTTTTAAAGACCTATTCCCAACAAGTGTTACCTAAGAGAAGGAAGGAGGCAGGGCAATGGAAGAAGGACGAGCCAGAGAAGAAGGCAAAAGGAAGAGAGAGAAGAAAAGGAAACATGAACATGTTGCTCTTTATTTGATATACTTACACAACTGCATAGAAGATTTAAATTAACTAGATTTAATATTGCTTAATAAAAATGTGTTTTAGTAATTGTCTTGATGAAGAGGTTGGATAGTTTTGACATCCATGTTTACTGCAAAATAATGACATAGGTTTGGAACACTCTTTTAGCCAATTAGATTTTCCCTTTCATTCAAGCCATTTTATAAAATAAAAGGAAGTCTGATAATAAATTTGTGTAATCTATTGGCTACTGTGGATAGAAACTGGATAGTATTCATTTACTATTTAAAGGAATATTATTCAGTTTCTGTACACTCCAATGGCAGACAGCAATACTCTGGAAGCAATACTCTGTACAGCTCCACACAGTGGGACGTCACATGCACAGAATCCAGAGAAAACACTCCGATTTTTTTTAAGTTAGAAAAGAAATATACCTAGCATACCGTAAAATAGCAATAACTAAAATGGAATTTCTTATTGGATAGTGACTGATCTCAGACAGTGGAAAGCCTGAGTTGCTGCCAAAATGCACTGGCTTATTAACATTACATACACTCAGTTCCCTCATGTTAGAGATGTCATGACTAGTGTGGATGAGGTGAAAATGATTGTAGGCACCTACACTGAAAATCTGTTGACACTCCATGAAACGTGATATCACTGGGTACACTATTAAGCTTTTACTATTAAAAGTATTAATTTTCAAACACATTATTAAAGCATTATTCCATTAACAACAATAATGGAACAAACCATCTCTTTTAAAAAACAATTAATAAACTGATCAGCTGAATTGTCTATCCTGCCATAATAGAAATGACTTAGAAATTGGCACCCATTTAAAATTCAACTAAAAGTACTGAATCATGTTACTATAGAGACTAGAGTTACAACTTCTCTGATTCACTGGAATATGAAATTAAGCATTTCAATATTAAAGTTGGGGGAACTTCTTTTGAGTTATGTTATATGCTTTTTCTTTAATGCCAATCCGGGTGCAATAAGTACACAATACTATGATAACAGCTAATTAAACTGCCCACAGCCACCAAACTTTACAGACTTCTGTGCAGATGATGGATGCCCATCAAATGTATATGACATGGGTATGGTTCTGCAGCTATGCTCTGACCCATGAGGACTTTTGTTGTGGTTCTGAAGGTGCTGTGCAAAAAAATACCTGGCCTCCAATTGCCACATTGATGTGACATTTTAGAGGATGCCTACCTCCATTATTTAATTTAACAGAGAGAGAAAATTTTAAATTTCTCTCTCCTGCTATGTACCTTTTTTGTAATAGTGGTGGTTATTAACTGGTATCAATTGGATTGTATAAAACTGATTTTTGTGTGTGAATGTTTCTGCAATTTTGTTTCAGGTGACGTTGCACCTGGTCTTTGTGATACCTTTTTGCAGGATTGGATTTTTAAATCAAAACACATGAACATAGATCTTAGCTGATTGCGACTTGATATTTTCACTGAGCAATGGTCTGATTTTCAGGAAAGCTCAACATTTCTCAGATTCCGTCCTGGTCGTCCCCACGCCCCCCAGCTTTTTTTTGCAATGCGTTAGTAAAAGTGAAGTCACATTAAGGTGAGCAAAAAACGAGCAATGCGGAGATTTTAGCTGTATCTGAGATAACAGAGGAGTCACAGCCCTGGAGATAAACCCCCTGTAACCCCCCCCCCCCCCCAGCATGGAAGTCTCACGGGACACTGGGGCTCCAGCCTCGCTCCAGCACTGCCAGGACTTTTGTCAGCGTCAAGTTAAGAAGCCCGCCCCCACGCACTTCACACCCCTCCCCTTCACTTTCAACGCCGCACTCACATGGTAGCACCTCGTTCATTGGCTCCTTCAAATTCTCCTTTTAATTGGTCGCACACCCGCCCTCAACCTCCGAGGATTTAAAGGCTTTCCCCGCCCTGCTCGGCTCTAGACATGTTCTGATTGGTTGCCAGCGCCCGTCAATTTTGTCAGATGCTTACTCGGGCGGCTGCTGATTGGCGGCGCTGGAGCGTCAAACTGTGCCTCGCGCCGAAGAGTGGGAAAGTTGGTCGTCGTCGTCGTGGCGCTGAATGCCACGCGCGTGAGAAGGGCGGTGGCGGGTGAGGCGCGAGGTGCTCGCGCTGCCGTTTCCCTTTCCCCAGTCCCAGGAGTCGCCGTTGGCGGTAAGACTGGGCTGGCCAACGTTCTGTGTAACGGTCCCGTCTCGGCGGGTGGGGCCGGTATCTTCAACCTGGCGCGCCAATGGGTTGGGCGGCGGCTGATAGCCCGGCGCCGGTGCGGCCCCCGAAACCCCGTGGGGGGAAGCGGGCGGGGGCCCTGGATGGAAGCGCGCCGCTGTGACTGTTGCTCCAGTGACTCCTGAGGCAGCACCAAGAGACCCAGGGGGCCTCTCCCCTGCCGCCCTTCTCACCCTGGCACCTGCTCTCACCCCACCCCAGCGCCTTGGCCCGCCTCCCCAGCCCCTTTCTCAGCCTCCAGCGCCGTGAACAGCCACCCCAATCCCACAGCCCTCCCACCCCCCCCGTGCCCTGTCAGCCAGCCCCTCCCCCCGCATCAAATATAACAGCCTCGCCGCCACCTAGATCTTGATGTGCTTGGTGATTTCCACAGATATCCCCACCCTCGGTTCCTGCCAGCTTGATTGGACTGGGTGAAGCAGAGGAGAATCTACTCGTCCCCTGTGGTGTCCCATCAGCAGTGAGACGTGCATCTGCCAAGGCGGGCTCTGCTGGGTGACGCCTGTCGCTTCTGGAAACGTGTGGCCTGCACACTGCCAGCCACGGTAAAAGTAACCCAGGCTCTGGCTACACCTAAACAGCTACAGTGAGTCAGTGCAGCCACTTGCCAGTGCTACAGTGGGCTTCTCCCCTTGCTGTAAATAAGCTTCCTCCCTGGGAGGCAGTGGGGTGGCTAAATTGATGGAAGAATTCTTCTGTAGCCCTGGCATGTCCACACTGAGGGGTAGGCTGGCTTAACTATCAGGGGTGTTGACCCCTATAAATGGAGCTATGACAATGTAAATTTTCAGCATAGACCAACCCTAACAGAGCCTGTGTGACAAGCTGCAGGCATGCCACCTCACCACCGCCATCATCATCACTATCCAGGAATTACCAGGACAGGATTATTTCTCTTTTCCCTAATGTCCATCTTCATCTCCATTTTATTGCAGAAGAACGGAGGAGAAGGTGGAGTGGGCAGGGCAATAATAAATAGACCAATGAATTAAAATGTCTTTAGTTGTGTGATATGTATTTAAGCTCATTTTTTTCAAATAGAAGCCTTCTTTCTATGGATACTTTTATCGGACATTTAAACCTCCTGATGTGTGTGTTTAATTTCAATTAAGACAGGCAAAATAACTTACCTGTCTGTGTAGGTGTTAGCTTAACATTTGCCCATGCAATATTTTGCTGCTTGAAAAATGTACACATGTAAGTTTGTACTCATACACGCAAGGTTTCCAAGTGGAGGCTGCTTTGGAAATCAGGCCCTTGATGTTAGTGGTTTTTGAAGTAATTCTCCTTTCCATTATTTTTATTAAAAAAATACTGTTCCTGGAAAAATTCTTCATACCAAATCTTTTCCCTAAAATTGTGAGGTATAATAAATATTCATCTAATTTACTTAATCTAGCTAATAGTTTTGTTTGAAGGGTAGGACATTTGCTTGCTTAGAAAAAATGACTTTCTTTTGCCTTTCTTTCATATTATTTTAAAATTGTATATTAAGCATGTGCACATTTTGTTTGTTTATTCACTTGTGCAAGCACTATATTTCAGAACTGGATTTCTCATATTAAACATTGCTGACATTAAGAATTTCATTACTATAATTTTAAACTTTGTTAATAGAACTTGATATAAAAAATAATTTGAATGTTTTTAAAATAGATTAGGCATGGAGGAGATTTGTTGGTGCCTTATACTCCAGCGGGAGTGAAGAGGATTGATGATGATGATGAAAATAGATTATTAAATTCAAGTTGAACTTTTCTTTAAAGATCAGTTGGAATTGAGTGTTTTAAATATTGTGGGGAGCTCTGAAGTCCTGTAGTTTCAAGCTTTCTAAACTAAGTTAAGGTTGTACCAGGCTGACTTGAAATATTTATGATGATAGAATTACTAACCCCACTTTTTTCAAACATTTTTGTTAATTTTTTTAAAGTGTTGTTGACCGCTACAAAATAGGCTATGTTTGAAGAAAGTGAGTGGTAATTAATGTTCAGAGACAACAAAATGCATCCTGAGGTTTAATAGAGGCTGTCCTGACTCCAGTTTGACGTTGCTTCTTAAACTTCACCCTCTGGCCCCTTTTTGGAAGTTTCCAGGCCCCAGAAATACTACCTAGTTGTGAACTGTCATTTTTAGCCTTGCTTATATCCTTCATTAAAAGCTGCTGTTTGCAATCCTGGATAGTATTACTACAGATATAAGGGTCCTTATTTCATGCATTTATGGGGATTTGTAAATGGAACAAGGGCCTGGAAGCTGTTCTCTGAGGGATAGGAAATTCCCAAACAGTAGCAGGAAGCTCAGCCTATCATGAACTATATGCTGCCCCAGAGAAGAGCTGCAGTGAGTAAATCTCTGGCCCTCCATAATGGCAGGAGTCCTGACTCCAGGAAAGATACTGAGCTGAGAACCCTGCTGGAGGGGAATGTTGGACGCAGGTGGAAATGGATAAACCGATATCTGTCTCTTAAGATTCTGGGGTGAAGGCTTACTTAATTTTCATTAGGGTTTAGGTTAATAAACTAGACCGCTGAGAAGGGGCATTGATCCCTACATAAAACCTTGGTGAACATATTAATGACATTAGGGGAAACTGTGGCAGAAAGTGCTGCACTTGACCACTCTGTGACAGTCCGTTGGCGAGTAAACCACATAAAACAGAAATTTCAGGCCATATCTTAATTATTACTGCTACGTGTGCTGTATTCTCATGCATCATTTTTTTTGTGATAAATGGGACTATATTTGCGCAGAAGTATATGGATGATGATAACTTGTTAATTTAGAACAAAAAGGTTACTCCTTCAAGGGAAGAATTTCATGAGGTAAAGTTAAAATAATCCATGCTGTTACTCTTCTGGCTTTTAGTAGCTATTGTGCGTGAATAACATTGGAATTCCATATTATGAGTTTTTATCTTAATGTTTTGTTGAAGATATTGCAAATATGCATGACGAAAGTACAGATGTAACAAATGGATGTGGCAAAATCCGAACTGGTACTCAGAATGAGGCTGCCTTACTCGCTTTGATGGAAAAGACTGGCTATAGCAT
Organism: Sternotherus odoratus; assembly: GCA_032164245.1. Classification (NCBI taxonomy): domain Eukaryota; kingdom Metazoa; phylum Chordata; order Testudines; family Kinosternidae; genus Sternotherus; species Sternotherus odoratus. The sequence continues at coordinate 50,116,411 of JAVMKO010000004.1, forward strand.
GGTTCAAGAAAATGGACAAAGAAAATTTGGTGGTCCTCCACCAGGTGAGCATTTGTTTAAAATTATAAAAATACCAAGCCAACTTCTGTCTTTACTTTTACCCATTTAAACTATTAAAATTGGCATTTAGCAAAGAAAACAGGGAATTGAGAATACATCATAATGTTAAGGGATTTCCCTTTGCCCCTCCCTGGGTTCTTGTCATGCAGACAGAAAACAAAAGTGCAGGCAAAGTGATGATTAACCCCAATAAACAAGCAAGCATATCCATACCTCTGTATGCCACAGAGTCTTCCCTGTCCCCTTTTTTCCCATGTCCGTCTTGGCAGGCTTAACTATAGCGCATGTCCCTGGTCACATCCCTTACAATTTATGGTCATGTTCTGTTTTGGAGGGTTGCGAGTCTGGGGGCTTCAGTACCATCTCTTTTGTCCCCAGGGGAGGGATAAGGAGTGAGGCTCTGTATTAGCCAGGTTCATCTTTTCTCTGGCTTTAGTGTTTCTTATGCCTCCCCCCCACATTCCCTCTTGTCTTCCCGACTGGTTTCTTGACCTTATGTTGAGATAGGAATCAAGTCAGTCTTCAGGTGTATGCTCGTATATTAAGTTCCACCTTCCCAGCAACACTTAAACTCTCTTCCTTATCCTTTCTCATTGTGCTGTAAACCCTATCTGGTTAGGCAGTAGCAACATACAGTGTCTTTGTTCACGTATTAGTAATGATATAAAAATATCAAAAATCAGACCCAAAATTCTATCCCAAGCTAAGAGACAGGCCTATATGCTAACATGTGCAGTGAGACTAAGGTAACATGGAAGAAAATGCCTTAACTTATATAACTTCTTGAATTTAATGCTTCATTTCCCAATTTAACACAGCATTAATGGAATAATTTATTTTAGAATGTTCCTCTTTTTGTTCTATGGGGGGATGGAAATCCATGTGTAGTTTAGGAATGGTAGCAGGGAAGGGCTGTGGAGGTTTGGACTTGTTATTAACATGTTGTTATGTTAATAACTAGGGCTGTCAAGCGATTAAAAATTCCGCTATTAAAATTCATCACTATTAATCACGCTGTTAAACAATACTATTTATTTATATATTTGTGGATGTTTTCCACTTTTTCAAATATATTGATTTCAGTTATAACACAGAATACAAAGTGTACAGTGCTCACTATATTTTTTATTACAAATATTTGCACTGTAAAAAACGAGAGTATTTTTCAATTCACATCATATAACTACTGTAGTGCAATCTCTTTATCATGAAAGTTGAACTTACAAATGTAAAATGTAGAATTATGTACTAAAATAACTGCTCTCAAAAATAAAACAATACAAACCTTTAGTCCACTCAGTCCTTATTCTTGTTCAGCCATTCGCTCAGACGAACCCATTTGTTTACATTTGCAGGAGATAATGCTGCCTGCTTCTTGTTCACGACATCACCTGTTGTAGCCAGTGTCGCAAGATATTTACATGCCAGATGCGCTAAAGATTCCAATGTCCCTTCATGCTTTGACCACCATTCCAGAGGACATGCACCGATGCTGATGACTGGTTCTGCTCAATAACAATCCAAAGCAATGCTCTTTTTTGTCATCTGAGTCAAATGTCACCAGCAGAAGGCTGATTCTCTTTTTTGGTGGTTGGGTTTTGTAGTCTCCGCCTTGGAGTGTTGCTCTTTTAAGACTTTTGAAAGCATGCTCTACACCTTGTCCCTTTCAGGTTTTGGAAGGCACTTTGGATTCTTAAACCTTGGGTCAACTGAGATCTTTAGAAATCTCATATTGGTACCTTCTTTGTGTTTTGTCAAATCTGTAGCAAAAGTGTTCTCAAAATGAACAACATGTTGTGAGTTATTATCCAAGACTACTATAACATGAATATATACAGAATGCAGGTAAAAAGAGCCAGACACAGACAGTTCTCCCGCAAGTAGTTCAGTCACAAATTTAATTAACACTTTTTTAACAAGTGTCATCAACATGGAAGCATGTCCTCTGGAATGGTGGTCCAAGCATGAAGAGGCATACAAATGTTTAGCATTTCTGGCAGGTAGATACCTTGCAATTCCAGCTACAAAAGTACCATGTGAATTCCTGTTCTCACTTTCTGGTGACATTGTAAATAAGAAGAGGGCAGCATTATTTTCTGTAAATGTAAACAGACTTGTTTGTCTTAGCGGCTGAACAAGAAGTAGGACTGAGTGGAGTTGTAGGCGTTGAAGTTTTGTTTTGTTTTTGAGAGCAGTTATGTAACAAAACAATCTATATTTAAGTTGCATTTTTGATTGTACTACAATACTTGTATGAGGTGAATAGAAAAATACTGTTGCTTTTGTTTATAAGTTTTACAGTGTAAATATTTGTAATAAAAATCATATAAAGTGATCAGTGTATACTTTGTAGTCTGTGGTTTAATTGAAATCAATATATTTGGAGAATGTAGAAAAACATTCAAAAACATTTAATCAGTTTAAATTGTTCTATTGTTTACATGGCAATTTTAAACTGCAATTAATCACAATAAATTTTTGAGTTAACTGTGATTAATCAACAGCCGTGTAGGAGATCCGCTCTTCCCCCACATCACAACAGGCAGGAGACTCTTTCGTGGCTTCCAACAGTGCTCTTTATTTATACAGTGCAAACCCCACTACTGCTGTACAGCTCTACACAGTTCACCTGAGTCCCAGCCCTCAACCTGGCTGGTCTCTGGAAGTAGTCAGCTCTTATAGGCTCCTAGCCTCAGCTCTACTTCCCTGCTGTCTGTGTCTGTACCTTTCTCTTTCTCTGTCTCCTTCTCTCTCTCTCTCTCTCTCTCCTCTCTCTCTCACTCCACCACACCACCACCCTGGGCTTCCTCCCTGGCAGGCCTTTATCCCCTGAGGAGGCTGCCAGGTGCAACCCATCATGCTGAGCCCTCTATAGCCCAGGTGGCTGATTAGCCTCTCCTCTCAGGGAGGTTTGCAGAGGCTTCCCTGCTCTCTCAAAGGGGCTGCAGGGCTGGGTCAGGCCCACCCTGCCACACCCCATTAATAACTATTTCTTCATTTCAGAATGCACTTAAAATTCTGGTGTGCATGCACAACATGGTCAACTTTAAACAGATATGATTTTAATTTTGAATCCGTTTTCCTCCAATTTTATTTCTTTTTAGATACCATGAGATTTACAGCCAAATTTTGAACTAATGTTTCACACTTTTAAAGTCATATCAATAAAGAATTTCTGATTGGAACATATAGGGAAATTGTAATTTCCCTTTCTTTGATGCTTCAAAACCAGGTCAATTAATTTTGCTCAGACTTTAAGAAAAAATGTGTTTATGCTGAATAAAATAATTGAATATTAAGCACAAAATTACAGACAATAGTGGAAACTGCATTTACGCTCTATAGCAGTTGCAGGTCACACTTGCAAGTCTGGCTTTAGGCTTGACTGCACTGCATTGTTCAAGTTATCTACCCATGAGTTAACTCTTGTTGAGTTAGCTGAGCTTGAGTGAGAGCAGTCATGCTGCAAAATGTCACTCAAGCAGCCTAGCGTGTATGTATTAGCAGTGCAGAGTAGCCAAGGCACTTACTTTTAAAGGTATTTAGGCGCTGTGATGTTTAGCTGAGTAATGCCTAATATGGCGGTTTTCAAACTTTTTTGTGTGGCGGACCTTTTTCTCTTCCCCGTGGGCTGCTGCAACCCATGTATGTCCACTGAAATGCCGCCAAACTGAACTCTTCCGCTTTTGGCAGCATTTCGGTGGACATGCTCTGTGCTTCAGGGTATCTGCCAAAACCAGAAACATTCACTTCGGTTGCTTTTTGGCGACACTGTGAAGCGCATGCCATGTCCGTCAAAAGCGGAAGCATTCTGTTCAGTGGCACTTCGGCGGCGCAGGGAGCTCACAACCCCCCGGGAATCAGCCCGTGGCCCCCCAGGGGGTCGCAACCCCCAGTTTGAGAACCGTTGGCCTAATACCTTTTTACCTGCAAGATTCATCAGCATGTTGATGGACTGTATTTAACATGGGAATATTTTTCAGTATTATGGTTTCTTGTTTCCCAATCATAATTCTATGCATATCTCTTGCTAGTAGTAGGGTCTTGTTTGTTTTTCAGTTTGCATGGTTATAACATAAGATGCTTCTAAGGATTTTTGAACAATTGCTTATTTAGACATTACTTTTTTGCCTCCGTAATTCTTCTTGTTTCTGAAGGAAAAAGTCATAGCTCTTGTTTACAGATTCAAGATGTTTGCTTTCTAAATGTTTCCCTGGCCATGTTCTTTCATTTACAAATCCTTGAAAAAAAATGATACATTGTGGCTGTGGACTTTCCAAAGTAGCATCTAGACCTGAAAACCCAAACATAGTGTAACTATCACCATATTGTCTGTTTACTTTATTAAAATTGTCTTTAGCTTAATGTTTTCTTGCATGTACTCTTAGCATTTGGTGGTAAATTGTTCCATTATAAAAATAAAACTTGCCTGTCTTCCTCAGCCCCCCATCCCTATGTGCTTAGTGCAGTGCTGCTGCTGGCACTGGAAGGCTTTCTGTGCATTTTGCTTTGGCAGGGGGCCTTCAGCAGACATTTCGGATGAATATTTCCCACAGCAGGAAGTTTCTCTGCTGAAGGCCCCCTCCAGGAGTGGAGGACATGGAGATGCTTCCAGTCACAGTATTAGCAGCAGCAGGACAAGACCCAAGTGATTTCTAAGTTTAATTTAATAGTTTCTTAATTGGGGATTATAAATCTGTTGCATAATCATGGGTGTGTGTGTGTGTTTACATCAGGGGTCTCAAACATGCGGCCCGGGGGCCACATGCGGCCCGCCAAGCTTCCTGGCACACCCCCCCCCCCCGTCCCCCATAGCAGTTTGCAGGACGGAGGGGCCAGAAGTGGAGGCTTCTCTGCTGCCTGGCTGGGCTGTGTGTGTTTCTAGCTCTGGACTTCCTAGATTGCTCTTGCTTTGTTTGCCAAGCAGCTGTTGGTGGTGCCTAGCGCTTTCCAGGAGGGAATGGGGAGCTGCGTGCTCAGAGGAGGAGGTGGGGCAGGGGTGGGACCTCTTGGAAGGGGTGGAGTGGGGGGCGGAGCCGGGGCAGCAAGGACGGGGTGTGTGTCAGTGGTGCGGCCCTCGGGCCAGTGCACTAGTCCTCATGGAAGGGGTGGAGTGGGGGCACAGCCGGGGCAGCGAGGGTGTGTGTGTGTGTGTCAGTGGTGCGGCCCTCGAGCCAGTGCACTAGTCCTCATGGAAGGGGTGGAGTGGGGGCAGAGCCGGGGCAGCGAGGGTATGTGTGTGTGTCAGTGGTGCGGCCCTCGAGCCAGTGCACTAGTCCTCATGTGGCCCTCATGGTCATTTGAGTTTGAGACCCCTGGTTTACATAGTCTTTTAAACCCCTTGAAGTGCTTTAATAGGTATGGAGGCGTTACTGCAATCAGCTCAGATGCTAGTTTGAAGGACTTGTGAGCATGGGAGCAGTTTCATGGCACTGCTTGGCCATTCTGAAGAAGCCAAGTTTGCAGAGGGAATAGCCCACTCCTTGACTGGTGGTGGTTAGTCTGACCTCAGACACTGCCTCCTCCCACTACCTTCAAGGGCTGGAAGAGAATTCTCCCTGTGGCTTTTGGGGATAGGGTGGGCTCACACCCTACTTCCAATAGTGAAAATCTATTACGGCAGCTCAAATTAAGATTGTAACCAGTCTCACACCTTAAGTAGAAAAGAAAATGTGTGGTTTCTTTGGAAGGTGGGGCGGAGGAAAAAAAAAAAAAGGAACACCATGAGAATGAGAACCAGGAACCTGAAAAACAAAAAGGTGGTGGGGAAGAGTTATGGAGAAGCAACTTTTACAGGTTATGATGTGCAATAAGAGTTATTTCACTGCCAGTTCAGTTATTCACTATCTTCAATGCATAACTGAAATGTAAAAGTCAAATCCAAACTTAGGCCTTGTCTGTACTACAGAGTTTTGCTGACAGAACAGTGGAGGTGTACACACAACAATGCTCCTCCCACTGATTTAACTCCTGCTATGCTGACATAATAAAATCAGTTCAATGAGCGGCACAGAGCTTTTGGTGACCAAATTAGTGACACCGTGTCTAGTGTAGACACGGGGCAATGTAAGTAAGCCGTTGTGCAACATGCACTATCAGTGCAGTTTCTATTCAGCTGAAATTCCACTTACTGTTTACTTAGTGTGGACAGCTCACGTCACATCTTTCCAGCTCACCATGCTGGCTTTCTGCAACAAATGGCTCCTCCGTGGAGTACATCTGAGTTGTTGGGTTTGGGGAGAGAGGAGGCTGTGCAGTGGCAGCTATGGTCCAGCCATAGGAACTTTGACATCTATGGGCAACTTGTTGGTGGCATGGATGGGGAGGGGCACAAAATAGACACCAGCAGTGCTGTGTGAGGATAAAGGAGCTGAGGCAGACATACCAGAAGCCTCTCCCTACAGGCTATAGAGAGGTGCATTCCTTACCCTCCCCAATTCCCCCCTTCCCCATTTCTCTCGTTTTCCTAGCCCCTGGCTGTACTACTTGCGCTTCACCCCAATGACCATTTTCCATAAAGACAGGTGCATTTACATGCAGCTGTGAGATCCTCACTTCAGTGAGTGTTGCTCACTGTCATGTCTGTTGTAAGAAATGTTCGTATGTGTATTGCTGTTTCATAAAACTTGAGACGTACAAAGCCAATGATTCTTTGTTTGTGACCTATGCAGGGTCATTGCAACATAAATTCAAACATAGTGGTAATCACAACATTTGCAGATTATAACTAATGCTCAGGCAGGAATCATTACATGGGTCATTCAAGGTGGCAAGTAAACAATGCTTGGCTCACTTCATTACAGAAAGACTCATTACAGGGGCTTATTGTCAAAATGTTTCTTCAAAGCCTCCCTGATTTAAATTGCCCCCTATTGAGCCCCTCAAATAGCCCTGGTGTCTTACTGCTCAAAATCAGCTGCCAGGCCATCCACTGCAATGCTTCACCCCTGGGGAAATTTTTCCTCCTTAGCTTCACAAATGTTATGAAGAGCACAGCAAGCTTTTATGACCATGGGAATATTTTCCTCATTGAGGTCTAACCTGCCAAAAAGGCAGTGACAGTGACCCTTTAATCTGCCAAATGCACATAATACCGTTGTCATGCGCCTGCTGAGCTTGTTGAAGTGCTTCTTTTTGCTGTCAAGGTTTCCAGTGTATGACTTCCTGAGCTACAGGAGTAAGAGATAAGTTGTTTCCCAGGATCACTGTAGACATTTCCACATCTTCTATTTGAACCTTCTAGTCTGGAAAGAAAGTTCCTGCATGCAGCTTTCTATGCAGGCCAGCATCATGCACCTTGCATAAGCAGCCTGCGTTAATGTTAGTGAAACAACAATGGCGATTCACCAGTGCTTGCAGTACCGTACATCAGTAGCCTTTTTTGTTGATGTACTCTATCGCAAGATGGGCTGGAGCCAGAATTGGGATACATGTGCCCTACTGCTGTTAGCGAACCCTATTGCTGTAAAGCCACCTGCTATTTCCTGCACAGTGAATTTTGTAACACACTGTACAGCATTTTCAGTACATCAGAAATGTGCTCACAGTCCTTTTTAGCAGGAGGCGATTAATGATCTTGCACACTTGCGTCACCACACCCCCTATGGTGGCCTTCCCAAGTCCAAACTGATTTGCAATTGGGTGGTAGCAGTCTGGAATTGCCAGCTTCCACACAGTGATTGCCACTCACTTTCCCATCACTGGGGCAGCTCTAATTTTGGTGTCCTTGCACCGCATAGCAGTGCTGGACCCAGTGCAGTTGGTGACCAGATTGGCAGCAGGTTCCCCCCACCCCCAGGAAACTCCCCTTGTCAGCTGGCAACATAGGTTCTTCCCCTCCTACAAGGCCTCCTCTTGAAGCATCCCTCCCCAAGATTCAGTCAGGGATATTTATGATTACAAGTCATGGACAGGTCACAGGCCTATGAATTTTTTTCTTGCCCATGACCTGTCCATGATGTTTACTAAAAATACCTGTGATTAAATCGTAGCCGTAATTATGATTATCGACGTAACTTAAGTCGACTTAACTCCGTAGTATAGATATGGTCCTAGTCTCTTCCAACATTCATAAAAGTGCTCTAGATAATGTCAATATGTATGTATAATTCCAGGTATGAGAAGCTGAAGTTGCTATTTTATGAAGTATGACTCTTGCAATTCATGCAAGGGAGGTGGCTTTGAACATACAAAAGTTCTGCAACCACTGTGTGTCATTCCATGCCGTCATCACAATCTGATCCCACGAGGCGGTGCTTGTTTCTCAAGCCCAGAAGCGATGATCCACCAAGTGCCGCTGCTCCATGAATGCCAACATCAATCTTGAATTGTTTCTCTCCATAGTACACACCAGCGTAGGCAGCATGGATTCTTGTTCACAGTTACAGCTAATGAAATACAGGCCCGTCGCATTTTACGCGTATTTGACATACACAAATTTAACTTTACGCGGCTGGCCAAAGAAAAACACACCCCCACAAGCTGTCGGGGCCGGCAGCCTGCAGCAGGGGGCCTGCGGCCGCAGGGGCTGGGGTCGGCACCCCACTGCCGCTGGGGCCCCAGCCTGCAGCCTGGGCCCCGGCGAGGACCGGGGCCCCAACTGGCAGCCCCCCGCCACCGGGGCTGGGGCTGCAGCCGGTAGCCAGCCTGTGGCCGGATCGCGTATAGTCAAACAATGAGTGTTTGACTATACGCGATTTGTGCTATACGCGGGGTCCCCGGAACGGATCCCTCGTGTAAGATGCAACATGCCTGTACTGCAGGATCAGCCACATTCTATTCATAACACTTATCACAAGATTGGCCCCAGGACAGTGATGAGTGCAAAGCTTACAGGGGCAGTTTAAAAACAGCATGAAATGCAGCTGGAAAATCTTGGAATTATGGGATGGAGAAAACTGCATCATGGGGGGCAGAGGTCTTACATCATGATGTACTGCAATTACTCCCCTAACTTCTAGCAGGAGAAAGTGATTTGCACAGTGGGATAACAACCCATGGTGCACTGCTCTCTGTCAGTGCTAGAGTACCAACTGTGGACACACTCCACTGACACAAGGAGTGTGGTGTAATTATGAGTAAGGCTCCATGTTTGTCATGGATGTTGCAGAAATCACACCAGCCACTTCAGCCAGTTGCTTGGATTTTCCCGCAACCAGGTAGACCAGCTGTTACACTGGGCAGCTGGCCCCAGGGACCGTCTGAGCAGTGACTGACTGTCTGGCCCTGAGGACCACCTGAGCAGCAGTCCCGGGGGTAGTGGGAGCAGCTACAGCTCAGTGGCTCCTGGCAGCAATCCCAGGGTGGCTGGAAGAGCTGCGGGCCCCCCAGAACTTCCCTGGCCATGGTGAGAGCGGCAGCAGTTGGTGACCAGATTGGCAGCAGGTTCCCCCCACCCCCAGGAAACTCCCCTTGGCAGCTGGCAACATGGGTTCTTCCCCTCCTACAAGGCCTCCTCTTGAAGCATCCCTCCCCAAGATTCAGTCAGGGATATTTATGATTACAAGTCATGGACAAGTCACAGGCCTATGAATTTTTTTCTTGCCCATGACCTGTCCATGATGTTTACTAAAAATACCTGTGATTAAATCGTAGCCGTAATTATGATTATCGACGTAACTTAAGTCGACTTAACTCCGTAGTATAGATATGGTCCTAGTCTCTTCCAACATTCATAAAAGTGCTCTAGATAATGTCAATATGTATGTATAATTCCAGGTATGAGAAGCTGAAGTTGCTATTTTATGAAGTATGACTCTTGCAATTCATAAACACAGCACCAGGAAAAGAGCTAGCTTTTGGATGAGCACATTCTGTATGCTTTAAGCAGTATGTATCTGGAACCCTTTGCCATAACTCTATCTCAGTTGTAGTCCGGGAAGGATTTGGATTGTTTCCCACCCTCCATTTTATGCAGAGATATGTGCAGGTGGAAATCTGATGTACCTCCCTTGCAGTAGAATGTCACTGACTCTTTTTTGGATGAAGCATTAGGGATTTACCGTTGAAATTTATTTTGTGTAAAATGTATTTCTTCTAATTGCTTTATTGTAACTTTAGTAAAACTTCTTAAAAAACAAACCCAAAATGCTGAATGGGGTGATCTTGTTTTCAGAACTGTAGGGAATCAAGAAAAGATAACATAAATCAATACAGTAAAGACCATTGTAACATACTGTACAGCATTATCAATGCATCAGAAATGTACTTACAAATTCTGAAGAAATACTGTTTGAGAAAGTTGTGGTTATGACATTCATACTTATTGGTTACTGGACAATTTTTTTAAGGTTGGGAAGGTCCTCCCCCACCTCGTGGCTGTGAAGTTTTTGTGGGAAAGATTCCTCGTGATATGTATGAAGATGAATTAGTCCCTGTTTTTGAGAGAGCTGGGAAGATTTATGAATTCAGACTGATGATGGAATTTAGTGGCGAGAATCGAGGATATGCCTTTGTGATGTACACAACTAAAGAAGAAGCCCAGCTGGCCATTAGGATCCTTAATAATTATGAAATTCGTCCAGGAAAATTTATTGGTGTCTGTGTAAGCTTAGACAACTGCAGATTATTTATTGGAGCTATTCCAAAAGAGAAAAAGAAAGAAGAAATCTTGGATGAAATGAAGAAAGTTACAGAAGGAGTGGTTGATGTTATTGTTTATCCAAGTGCTACTGACAAAACTAAAAATCGTGGCTTTGCCTTTGTAGAATATGAGTCTCACAGAGCTGCTGCTATGGCTAGAAGGAAGCTAATTCCAGGTAAGTCTTTAATTTTATTATTGAATGTGAAATTTAAAAATCAAGGCATTTATAATAGATCTCCACTTTTGGAACTATGCTTACACCACCTTTATCTTACGCACTTGATTTCAGTGGAACTTGACACACACTTAGTTATATCCTGAACAGGGATTTTTTAAAATTGAGGGATGAAGATACTGGAATTGGGAAAGAGAGCGAGAGCAAAAAGTTCAGTAGCAAGGGAAAGAGTTGGAAGGAAAAGAAGAGAAGAGATCAGGGGAGACAGAGTTGGAGAAACAAGGAAGAAAGGCAGTGTGTGAAATCCTGACCCCATTGAAATGATTTGACAGAACTCCTATTGACTTCACCCAAGTCTTATGCTGGTCATAGACAAGAAGCATTGACTTAATAAATAAATAAATAAATAAATAAATGATAAAAAAAAGCTTATCTAAGCCTTGAAATGTAACAGGAGAAATAATGTGCCCAACTCAACAAATTTAAGAAAAAAAATGGTATGGCACTCAAATTTGAACTTTTTTAAAACATAACATTCTTTATGATATTCAGTGAATTTGTTTTAATACATATTGGGGAAATAAATTAATAAGGATCATTCTAACATGGACACACATTATTTTGTGTTTTGTCCCCCCCACCAATCATGACTATTATAAAAATACATTTTTTCACCAACTGGCAAAATATTTAACTACTTGAAACCACACAGATTTCACAAAAGCAATAATCTTTCGCAAAACTGGCACTGGTTGTGGTTTAAGCAGAATGAGTACTTTTTAAACAGATGAACATAGCTGAAGAATTTTTTGCAAAGTTTTATTTTTCTTATTGATCTTTCAAGCAATATCTGTTTAGCGAAATGAATGCAAATAAAACATTTCATAGTGGTTTGTTTTAAATTTAGCATTATAAATAATGTAGGCTTATTTCAGTGTTTTGGATCCTGGAATTCTTAATGAATATTATTTATCACTTAGCTTTCTTTTTTCAGTATTATGCATTTTTCTTAAATCTAATACTTCTTTGTCCTAGGAACATTCCAGCTATGGGGACATACTATTCAAGTAGACTGGGCAGACCCAGAGAAAGAAGTTGATGAAGAAACTATGCAGAGGGTTAAAGTGTTGTACGTAAGAAACTTAATGATCTCTACTACAGAGGATGCAATTAAGGCTGAATTTAATAAATTCAAGCCAGGAGCAGTTGAACGTGTAAAGAAACTGAGAGACTATGCTTTTGTTCATTTTTTCAATCGAGAGGATGCAGTTGCAGCTATGTCCATTATGAATGGAAAATGCATTGATGGTGCTAGTATTGAGGTAACATTGGCAAAACCTGTAAACAAAGAAAGCACTTGGAGACAACATCTTAATGGTCAAATTAGTCCCAATTCTGAAAATCTTCTAGTTTTTGCTAACAAGGAAGATGGTCATCAGAAATCATTAGGAAAACCAGCAAATCTTTCAATTCGTCTTAATGGTCAGCACAGTCCAAGCCCCCCTGAACTTGAAAGGTGTACTTACCCGTTTTTTCCAGGGACAAAGCTTACTCCAATTAGCATGTATTCTTTAAAATCCAATCATTTCAGTTCTGCAGTAATGCATTTGGATTATTACTGCAACAAAAATAACTGGGCACCACCAGAATACTATTTATATTCAACAACAAGTCAGGATGGAAAAGTACTCTTGGTATATAAAATAGTTATTCCTACTATTGCAAATGGATCCCAGAGTTATTTTATGCCAGACAAACTCTGCACAACATTAGAAGATGCAAAGGAATTGGCAGCCCAGTTTACACTGCTACATTTAGGTAAGTTTAATAATTATTCTTCTTCGAGTGATTGCTCACATGCATTCCACTATAGGTTAGGCACGCGCTGCGGGCCTGGTTGCCGGGTAGATTTTTCCCCTAGCTGCAGACTGGGCGAGCAGGGAGCCCCCTGGAGTGGCGCCACTGAGGCACTCTATAAGTACCCCTGCGACACAGTCTGGCCCTCAGTTCCTTCTTCACCGCTCCCGCTGGTAGTCGGAACAGGAGTACTGCTCTTGAGCGTCCTCCTTATCTCCTAGCTGTTATTTCTATTGTTCTTACTAATCGTTCTTGTTAAGTAGTTGTCAGTTAGTTTACATAGTTCTATAGTGTAAATAGTTAGGTGCAGGGGTTTTTCCCTGCCACCGGAGCCATGTCATCTAAGGCTCCGGGATTCAAGCCATGTGCGGAGTGTGGGAAGCCCATGCCTGCGGGGGACCCACACTCCAAGTGCCTTAAGTGCCTCGGGGAAGCGCACTTGGCAGACTCCTGCAAAATCTGCAGGGCTTTCAAACCCAGGACCCGCAAGGACAGAGAATCCCGCCTGCGGCAGATCCTGTTAGAGGCGGCCCTCACTCCGGACTCGAGTGCGGCACCGGGCCCCGCACCCAAGCCGGCCAAAGCAAAGCCTCGGCACCGGTCGCGCTCCCCCAGCGCTAAGCGCAGAAAGGACTCGGAACCGCGCCCAGCATCGGCACCGGACCGCGTGCAGCCTCCGGCGCCGCTCCCGCGTCCACGGTCGCCGCCGGGGAGCCGACCAGAGGCACAGCCGCCTGCACCCGCACCGACGACTCCGGCGCCTCAGGAGGCCCCGTCGAGTCCGGTGCCAGTGGTCTCGCCACTCAGGGTGCCGATTCCGCAGCAGCTTCCCTCCACGCCGGAGGCGTTCGCTGCTGCGAGGAGGTTGCTCGCAGAGGATACCCCTCAGCAACCTGTCCGGTCTAGGGGCAAGCCGCCCATGACCGTGACTGAGATCGCGGCTCGAAGCCCGGCTGGGCACGGACGCCGATCGATCTCGCGGCGCCGATCGAACTCCCGGTACCGGTCAGCTTCCCGGCACCGGTCGCAGTCTCGGCGCCGCAATGAGTTGAGACCATGCTCCGGGTCTCCTCATGGCCGGTCGCGCAGATCGCGCTCCGGCCGCCGGTCTGAGTCCTGGCGCCGATCGGAGTCCCGGCACTCCCGCACGGACAGACGCCGGTCGTACTCTCGGCACCGGTCGCACTCCCGGCACCGGTCCGTCAGCTGCCACAGGGGCCGCTCTGGACGCCGATCGCCGAGCCGCTCATCTTCCCGGCACCGCTCGTCGTCGCGGCACCGGTCACGCTCCACACGGCACCGATCACCTCGGCACCGTTCGTCGTCGCGGCACCGCAGACATCGGCGCTCCACATCTAGGCGGCACCGCCGCTCGCCCCGGCACCGGACCTCGTCACGGCACCGGCGATCCGCCCGACACCGGTCGTCATCGCGGCACCGTGGATCCCGCAGGAGTGGATCCAGCAGCAGCCGCTCTTCAGGAGACAGTTACTTCTCCCGGCACCGGTCGAGAAGCCCTCGGGGCCGGAGGCGTAGAGAGTCTGCGGGCACACAAACCCGGCATGACTCTCCGCCTAAGGCCCTCCAGCCGGCCACCACAGCGGCTCCATGGCACTCCTCTGCCTCAGCGTCCCCTCCAGTATTGGGGCCAGCCCCAGCCACCCAAAACCCGGCCTGGCCAGAATGGGTGGCATGGGAGTATGATCAGCCTGGGGAAACTCAATCTGAGCCAGGGTTCCCAGTGTGTGCGAGGGCTACTCAGCAGGACCTACCGGGGCCATCCTCGGCCAGCCAGCCGTCGGCGATACACAGCCCCCGAGAGCCAGGTCCTTACGCCTCCCCAGTGGGGGTAGAGGCGGTGGCGGGCACCTCTTCTAATAGCCCGCCCGCCCTGGAACTCTCTAATTACCAGCACCTCCTCCAGGCAGTCGCAAAAAATATGAACCTGCCCCTTGAGGAGGTCCAGATGGTGGATGACCCTGTCACCACCATGCTAACAAAGGGCACCCCGGCACGTGTGGCTGTGCCATTCATCAACATGATTAAAGCACACACCACTTCGGTCTGGAAGACCCCCGCCTCCATCCCCCCCACCGCCCGGGGGGTGGAGAAGCGCTACTTTGTCCCGGCCAAGGGCTATGAATATTTGTATGTTCACCCTACGCCCTCCTCCCTGGTGGTGGAGTCGGTGAACAATAAAGAGCGCAATGGACAGGAGGCCCAGGTACCTAAGGCCAAAGACGCCAAGAGGCTGGACCACTTTGGCAGGAAGGTTTACTCCTCCGGGGGCCTCCAGCTCAGGGTGGCTAACCATCAGGCCCTAATGAGTAGGCACCACTTTGATACAGTGGAGGCCCTCAACAAATTCGAGACCGCTCTCCCCCAGGAGAGCAGACAGGAATTTAGAGCCCTTCTCACTCAGAGCAGGGATATCTCAAGGCACACCCTGCAAGCGGCCCTGGACTCAGCAGACTCAGCGGCCAGGACAATGGCCTCGGGCATAGCCCTTCGCCGGGCAGCATGGCTCTGCTCATCCAGCCTTGCCCCGGCGATGCAGTATAAAATTCAGGACCTCCCGTTTGAGGGACAGGCCCTCTTTTCGGAGGACACAGACACGCGGCTCCAGGCCCTCAAGGACAGAGGGGTGACCCTCAAGGGCCTGGGCATGCACACCACGGGGCCACAAAGGCGCCCCTTCGTCCCTCCGCGCCGCAAGTTCTTCCCACCCGCCCGCCAGCCACAGGACTCCTCCAGCAGGAGAAACCGCCCCTTCCGCAAGCGTCAGGGGCCTAGGCAGGGCGGAAAACAGCGGGGCCCTAAGCCTCCCCAGGGGCCGAGGTCCAACTTTTGATGGTGCGCCCGGGGGCAGCTTAATGACTACATTCCTGGATCCTCCCTTCGGAGACCGTTTGTCTCACTTCCACCGTGCATGGTCGGACATCACATCAGACCAGTGGGTCCTCCGCACGGTGGAGGTGGGATACTCCCTCCAACTCTCCTCCACTCCTCCCACCCACCCACCTCCCTCGTCCCTCTTCAGGGACCCATCTCACGAGCAACTGCTTGTACAGGAGGTCAGGTCGCTCCTCGCACTAGGAGCCATCGAACCTGTACCACAGGAGTTCAGAGGAAAGGGGTTCTACTCCCGCTACTTCCTAATCCCCAAGGCGAAAGGGGGCCTCCGGCCCATCCTGGACCTGCACGAACTCAACACCTTCATGATCAAGTTCAAGTTCCGCATGGTCACCTTGGGCACTATCATTCCCTCTCTGGATCCGGGAGATTGGTTCGCTGCCCTCGACATGAAGGATGCCTACTTCCACGTGAGCATCAAACCTTCTCACAGGCGCTACCTCCGCTTTCTAATAGCGGAAGAACATTATCAATTCGCAGTCCTACCCTTCGGCCTGTCCACCGCGCCCAGGGTATTCACGAAGTGCATGGCGGTAGTGGCGGCGTTCCTGCGGCGCCGCGGGGTACAGGTATACCCGTACCTAGACGACTGGCTGATCCGGGGCACCTCCAGGGACCAAGTGTCAGCGCACGTGCGTCTGGTCATCAACACATTCGACCGCCTGGGAATCCTCCTCAACAAGGAAAAGTCCACCCTGGAGCCTACCCAGAGGATAGAGTTCATTGGGGCCCTACTAGATTCCAGGGTGGCAAGGGCATCCCTGCCCCAGCCCCGGTTTCTCACCATCCAGTCGGCCATCAGACAGCTTCGCAGCTGCCCAATGACCACGACCAGAGTCTTCCTCAGCCTGTTAGGCCACATGGCATCGTGCACCTACGTGATACAGCACGCCAGACTGCGACTACGCCCACTGCAGGCGTGGCTCGCAGTGGCCTACCGGCCAAGAAGGGACGGTTTGGACACCATCCTTTCCATCCCCAAAGCCACCCTATCCGCTCTGACTTGGTGGGAAGACCAGAACAATGCGTGCCGAGGGGTCCCCTTCCTCCACCCCAGCCCGTCCATGTCCCTAGTGACGGACGCCTCGTCGAGGGGTTGGGGAGCTCACCTAGGGGACCTCAGGACACAAGGCCGCTGGTCGGGGTCAGACCTCTACCTCCATATCAATGTCCGGGAGCTGAGGGCCGTCCGACTTGCGTGCCAAGCGTTCCGGGATACACTACAGGGTCACTGTGTGGCGGTGCTGACGGACAACACCACAGCCCAATACTACATAAACAAGCAGGGCGGGGCCCGATCCAGTCCCCTGTGTCGAGAGGCAATTCTCCTATGGGAGTTTTGTATAGCCCACGACATTCACCCGGTGGCCTCCTTCCTCCCCGGGATTCAGAACACACTGGCGGACCACCTCAGCAGGTCATTCATGTCCCACGAGTGGTCCCTTCGGCCAGATGTCATCCGGCCGATCTTCCTGAGGTGGGGATTTCCCCACATCGATCTCTTCGCCTCCAGGCAGAACAGGAAGTGCCTCCAGTTTTGCTCCTTTCGAGGCAGCTCCCGGGGATCCCTGACAGATGCCTTCCTCCTACCCTGGACGGGGCACCTGTTCTACGCGTTCCCTCCGATCCCGCTTCTCCACAAGGTGATCCTGAAGATCAGACGGGACAGGGCACACGTCATCCTCATAGCCCCGGCCTGGCCCAGGCAATGCTGGTATGCGTCCCTCCACCGGCTGTCCAGGGCCCCGCCCATCAGCCTCCCGCTGTGGCCCGACCTGATCTCGCAGGATCACGGTCGCCTCCTGCATCCGGACTTGCAGTCCCTCCACCTCACAGCGTGGCTACTCCATGGCTGAGAGGTCCTGAGCTCTTATGCTCGACTGAGGTACAGAATGTCCTTCTGGGAAGTAGAAAACCATCCACCAGAAGTACCTATACAGCCAAGTGGACCCGCTTTTCTGCATGGTGCAGACAACATGATGTAGTCCCAAGTGAGGCTGCTATCCCGCGCATATTGGACTACCTCTTAGGCCTTAGAAACCAGGGCCTTTCTACTTCTACTATACGCGTCCACCTCGCTGCTATATCAGCTTTTCATCCGGGCCAGGCGAACCACTCAGTCTTTTCAGATCCTGTGGTATACCGTTTCCTCAGGGGCCTGGATAAACTGTACCCGAACGTCAAGTGTCCCATTCCACCCTGGGACCTCAACCTGGTGCTCTCACGCCTTATGATGCCCCCGTTCGAGCCCCTCGCCACGTGTTCCTTACTCCACCTTTCCTGGAAGGTGGCATTCCTAGTAGCTATCACCTCGGCTCGTAGAGTGTCAGAGATCCGTGCACTGACCTCCGAGCCGCCCTACACTATCTTCCACAATGACAAGGTGCAGCTACGTCCCCACCCGGCCTTCCTGCCTAAGGTGGTCTCCCCCTTCCATGTGAACCAAGACATTTGTCTCCCAGTCTTTTATCCTAGGCCACACACCTCTGGAAGGGAACAACAATTACACACGTTGGACGTTAGGAGGGCTCTTGCTTTTTATTTAGATAGAACAAAGCAATTCAGGAAAACAACGCAACTCTTCGTGGCTGTTGCAGAGAGAATGAAGGGCCAACCAGTTTCCGCCCAAAGGCTCTCCTCCTGGATTACCTCGTGCATTCACACCTGTTATGAACTCGCGGGCAAGCCGCTTGAGAAAGTAACAGCGCATTCCACGAGAGCGCAGGCGTCCTCTGCGGCCTTCCGGGAAGGAGTCCCTATCACGGACATTTGCAGGGCGGCTACCTGGTCCTCCGTCCACACCTTCGCCGCCCACTACGCCATAGTCCAGCAAACCAGGGACGATGCGGCGTTTGGGTCAGCGGTCTTACGATCAGCAATGGGTCCACCCGACCCCACCTCCTAGGTATTGCTTGTAGTCACCTATAGTGGAATGCATGTGAGCAATCACTCGAAGAAGAAAACAGGGTTACTTACCTGTAACTGTTGTTCTTCGAGATGTGTTGCTCACATCCATTCCAGACCCGCCCTCCTTCCCCACTGTCGGGTTAGCCGGCAAAGAAGGAACTGAGGGCCAGACTGTGTCGCAGGGGTACTTATAGAGTGCCTCAGTGGCGCCACTCCAGGGGGCTCCCTGCTCGCCCAGTCTGCAGCTAGGGGAAAAATCTACCCGGCAACCAGGCCCGCAGCGCGTGCCTAACCTATAGTGGAATGGATGTGAGCAACACATCTCGAAGAACAACAGTTACAGGTAAGTAACCCTGTTTTTTCAATTAGTTCTTAAGAATTGAAACCAGAGAAGGTCACTTTAAATTTGTTGTGTGCATAGGCGCCAACTTCTCCTGGTGCTTATAGATGCTCGTGCCCCCCCCCCCAGAATCTGTCCTGCCCCCATTCCAACCCCTTCCCTAAAGTCCATGCCCAAACTCCACCTCCCTGCTCCTATTGGACTCCTTCCCCCAAACCCCTCCCTAGTCCTGCCTCTTCTCTGTCTCCTTCCCTGAGTGCACCATGTTTCTGCTCCTCCCCCTTCCTCCCACAGCTTGGTTTGCCGTGAAATGGCTGGGAGGAGAAGTGGGAACGGTGTGCTCAGGGGAGGAGGTGGAGGTGAGGCGGGGTGGGAAGCTTGGCTACCGGTGGGTGCAGAGCACCGATCAATATTTCCCTGTGGATATCTGCCTGTGTATATAGCCTACAGGCAGCAAGTATAGAGGCTAAGTACATCATCTTTCGTGTATTCTCAGTTAATCAGTCTAGAACTTTAGGGTGGTGTCACTGTTGCTCATGATAAACAAGAAGCACAGTGCTAAGGAAATCTTCAACTTCACACTTCCAGGGCCATTTTTTTGCTTTAATTCCTTCACTTGAATGCAGGTTGTAACAATGCACCTCTTATTTTTGGTCTTTTTCCTATTTCTGTTTTATACATTTTCCAGTTTCATCTTCTCTTTTGAATTGAGTACAAAGTGGGTTCCAATAGGAGTTTCATCATCATATAGTATACATTTTGCCCACAGGAGATGATTTAGACCATAGGCTACAGGTGAATTACCAGGAAAAAGAAATAGTTAATGTCAGGAAGAGCTATAGCTGCCTTCAGGAGGGAATGACTTACCTGTTTTTTTAGAACTGAGGACTGTGGCAATAGAAAGGTGGCCTTGTAACCACCTACCTCACCCTGGGTCCCGTGTCACAAGCAACTTGGCTAGACCAAAAGAATAGAGCTCTATATGAAGCTGAGAATCAGGGTGGATTTGATTTAAATCAAATTCATTTAAATCACTAGTCAGGAAGACTCAATTTAATCATTGATTTCTACATAATGTGCATTCTTGTTGGGTGTTATAACTTTGACGGAGTCAGACCAGAAGGGTATAGGAGAATGCTGGAAGGGAGGTATATCAGCCTCAGGATGAGCACCTTTTGGATACCCAGGAGGTGGGCGGGACTGAAGTCCCTCCCCCAGCCTGGTGGGAGGGACACTAGACCCGGGGCCAATTAATTATGGGGGACAACTAATGAAAAAAAGGACAGGGGAGTGCGTGAGGGTTACGGGTTCAAAACGAGGGTACAGGATGGGGACACCGAGTAGAGAACCCCGCACAGCTCCCACTGCTCCGCGAAGCTGTCGAGGGAGGCAGTGGACGCTGCCCAGTGGAACTCCACCCGGATGCGTGACTGGAGAAGTGACCTGAAGTAGGCCCCACAGTCGCACTGTACCCCCTCGTCCAGCATCCTCCTCCTGGTGTTATAGATGGTGGCTTTGGCAAGCGCCAGGAGGAGGTTGACGAGGAGGTCTCGCGACTTTGTGGGGCCACGGATTTGGTGTCCAAAAAGAAAAAGGTGTGGGGAAAAGTGCAGCCAGAACCTCAATAGGAGGTTCTGGAGGAGCCGGAATAGGGGCTGCAGCCTGGCGCACTCGAGGTAGGCCTGCGCCAGGTCCTCCCTCACGCCACAGAAGGGACAGGTGTTGGGCATGGGGAGGAACCGCGCCAAGTACACGCCCGTGCTCACGGCTCCATGAAGGAGCCGCCAACTAATATCCCCGGCGGGCCGTGGAATCAGCGTGGAATAGAAGGTGGCCCACCGGGGCCACTCACCCTCGTTCGGTGGTAGGTAGTCCCGCCACTTGGAATCGGGGCGGGACGCGAGGGTGAGGAGATGTATCGTGTGAAGCACGAGCGTGTACAGCTGTTCCCTCAGTGCGGTTCGAAATGGGACCGGCTGCAAGGTGTGCAGCCAGCTCGGAGTATGGGAGTGGGGAGGCCGGGAGGGCTCACGAAGCCGGGGCCCAAGTACCAGTTCTGGAGGGCCTGGGGTGAGGGGCGGGCAGGGAGAACCCTCTCGCAGAGCCCGTCGCAGGATGTGCACGTCCCTGTTCCCTGGATAGCCAAACAAAGGCTACTCCAGGCTAATCAAGACACCTGAGGCCAATTAAGAAGCTTCTAGAAAGGAGCAGAAACAGCTAGCCTGATTGGGACACCTGAAGCCAATCAGGGGCTGGCTGAAACCAGTTAAAAACCCTCCCAGTTAGTCAGGTGGGTGTGGATGTCAGGAGCTGTGGGAGGAAGTTTTGCTGTTGGTGAGACTGAGTGGTAGACAACATATACGCAAGGAAGGAGACTGAGGTAAAGATGAAGTGGAGTTTGAAGAAGTGGGGACTGCTGTGGGGAAGTAGCCCAGGGAATTGTATTGTTTGGTGGCTGAAAGGTCAGCCATCTTAGCTGATACTATTAGGGTCCCTGGGCTGGAGCCCGGAGTAGAGGGTGGGCCTGGGCTCCCCCCTTTCTACCTCCCCTAACTAATCACTGAAATTGGGAGACAACAGAGACTGTGCCAGGAAGGATAGTTTCTCCTCACTGGCTTATGATGAAAATGGCTCAATAGGCTGTGACCTGGTCTCTAAAGAGAGAAGGGAGGGCCAGAGTGAGCCTCTGAGGCTAGCACAAACCGCCTGGGAGCACAGGACCCACAGGGACAAGGCCAAAGTTTTGCCACATAACCTTAATACATATTCTTCACAACTCAGAGATAGATATAGGTTTCATTTTTAGAAGGTACACACTATACATTTTTAAAGTGATTTATTTTGAAAACTTTTCAGATTAGTTTTACAGCTATATCAGAAAATGAATGATTGTTTCATTTACTAAAGGTAATTAAAGCACATATTTATGAAGTTCTTGGGAGATGAACTACAGGCATGTCATGTTTTGCACACATTTAACTTGCGTGATTTCCGCTTTATGCGGTCGACCGTGAAAAAAAAAAAAGGTAAGGGGGAAAACTAAAAATACTGTATAAAAACTGTCTTCAGAGCGGGCGATTTCGCCCACCATTGAAGTCGAACCCTCACGTAAAACATGACATGCTTGTATCTCCAACAGGTTAATCATTAATACTTGGATTTTCTTGCCATGCTGCATTAGGAGAATATCCTCAGACAGACATTTAAATTGTTTTAATTAAAACAATGTTATGTATTCTGGATTTTTTTCTTCAACAAATGTCTTCTCTGATGACAAAATATAACTTTACAAACTATTCCAAATTCTCATCTTTTATTAATACCTGCCAGAGGATCAGAGGATGATTTTAAGCCCTCATAACAGAAGGCCGGACAATCACCAAGGCACCTCTCCAGTGCTTTACTAGATGCAGCAGTACAGTAAACCCTCGATTTAACGGACCTCGATTTAACGGACTTCGGATGCAACGGACAAAATTTCTGAGCAAGTCTGATGCATCCGAAATCCATTTCTCTTGGGCTGGCTGCCAGCTCCCGGCTGCCGCCCGGGTCCAGGCAGCGGGTGGGCTGGCTGCCAGCTCCCGGCTGCCGCCCGGGTCCAGGCAGCGGGTGGGCTGGCTGCCAGCTCCCGGCTGCCGCCCGGGTCCAGGCAGCAGGCGGGCTGGCTGCCAGCTCCCGGCTCCCGCCCGAGTCCCGCCAGCGGGTGGGCTGCCAGCTCCCGCCTGCGGGTGGGCGGGCTGGCTGCCAGGTCCTGCCCGGCTCCTGCCTGCGGGTGGGCTGCCGGCTCTCTGGTCCCGCCCCGGTCCCAGCAGCTGGGACCCGGGCGGGCTGGCTGACGGCTCCTGGCTGCCGCCCGGTCCCAGCAGTGGGCGGGCTGCGGAGCCGCCACCCCGACCCTGTGGCGGGCGGGCTGCTGCTCTGACAGCTCTTTTTTTTTTTATTAAATAATGGACTTTTTGATTTAACTGACACCCCCTCGCCCGAATTAGTCCGTTAAATGGAGGTTTTACTGTAGTAATATATGACATTGCAGTCCTGTGGTCTGTCTCCAGAGATGCAAAACGTTGTTGAGCATCCTCCCCTTGAGAGACCCAAGTTTAGTGATGCCCCAGATAGTACCCTTCACTTCCTTAAAGACACCTAGAAGATGTTATGGTCTCTGGGTATTTATATACCTGGACCTCAAGAGAGTAAACATCTTTGTCCACTCTGAGTGGTTCAGAATGGTAACCCTAGCAGCTATATCAGCCTTGTTTCTACAATACAGCAGAGCCTGCAAACAGCACAGGCGTACCTGCAAGTTCTGGCTCATATGGCACCCTGTATATTTGTGACACCCTTAGCAAAACTACACTCCCAGTGTCTTCAGGCCTGGCTCAGAGCCATCTACACTCCCAACAAAAAAGCATATCCAAGTGCATGTTAGTAACCCCAAGGTTTCTCAGTTCTCTAAATTGGTGGACTATTTTTCAATGTAGTAACTTTTTTTATTTAAGATTTTGATATTCTGGTTTGATATTCTCATAATTTAAAAGATTAAATTATTAAATTAACATGCCTGGCAGTTATTGAGTAATTCAGAGGCTGCCCCCAGCCCTTCCCCCTCCTTCACCGGAACCACACCGCTGCACTTACAGCGCTCTGGGGGGGCAGGGCTGTGTGCTCCCGGGGGGCAGCGCATTTGGCTCACTGCAGAGCCAGACATGCTGCTATGAGCCTCATGGTAAGGAGGGCGGGGGGGGGGGGGGTTAGATAAGGGGCGCGGGCAGTCAGGGGAAAGGGAGGAGGGTGGGTTGGATAGGGGGTGGGGTCCCTGGGTGGTGGTTAGGGGCAAGGGGTCTCTGGAGGGGGCGGTCATTGAGCAAGGGGGGGGGATGGGGCATGGGATTCCAGAGGATCTGTTAGGGGGTGGAGAGGAGTGGATAGGGGTCTGGGCAGTCAGGGGACAGGAAGCAAGGGGGATGGGTATGTGAGGTTCTGGGGGACAGTTAGGGTGTGGGGGGTCTCTGGAGGGGGGCGGTCAGGAGACAAGGAGCAGGGGGGGTTGGATTGATCAGGAGTTCTGAGGGTACAGTCAGGGGGCTAGGAAGTGTGAGGGGGCTGGACAGGGGGCAGGGCCAGGCTGTTTGGGGAGGCACAGCCTTCCCTACCCAGCCCTCCATACAATTTTGAATCCTGATGTGGCCCTTGGGCCAAAAAGTTTGCCCACCCCTGCATTTTACTGTGTGTCTGAGACTTCCTTGAATTTCATAACCAGGTTTTCCGAAAATCTATTCTGGTAATCTACTGAGTGTAAAGTATAATTAGACAGAAGTTTTGAACCAGTTGTTTTCAAACTATAAATTTTCCATTAGTTTAAATAAATTAAAGTTTTTGTGTAAACAGCAATACAATGCTTGGTTATAACGAGATGTTACTGGACTTCAAGTGCATTGCAAGGTATGAAGCGAAAGCAAAATATTGTCATAGTAATTTTGGTGGTATTGTATGGAATAATTTCTTAATGAAGGTGACTGCTTTTATCTTTGCTAATGTCAGAAATGGGTAATATATGGCTGGTCTTCATTACGGGGGGGGGAGGGATCGACTGCAGATACGCAACTTCAGCTACGTGAATCACGTAGCTGAAGTTTGCGTATCTCCAGCCGACTTACCTGCCGTTCTCATGGCGGCAGCAGGCAGCAGCGCACTCCCCTGTCAACTCCAGCTTGCGCCTCTCAGCAAGCTGGAGTTCCGGAGTCGACGGGCACGCTGTGGGCGATCGATTTATCTCATCTTCACCAGATGCGAGAAATAGATCGCTAACAGATCGATCGCTACCCGCCGATCCGGCGGGTAGTGAAGACAAGCCCATAGTTAACAAGTCTCCCTGCATGTGTGATTGTCCTGAAAATAGTTTGGAACTCTTTGGATATTCTCTGTTAATCCTGTCAGAATCTTGTGTCATGGGTTTGTAAAGCAATTTTAGTGATAATACCCAAGGGCCAAATTTTGATATCATTATTCATATTTAGTATCTGGCTTCACAATTAGCTCAGGGTGACTAATTATAGAAGTGACGAAGGGTCCTGTGGCACTAGTTAGTCTTTAAGGTGCCACAGGACTCTTTGTCACTTCTGCTATTCCTGACTAACATGGCTACCTCTCTGATTCTTGACTATTTATAGAGTTGAAGGTACTGCTCAACATGAGTAAGTATATCAAATTCTGGCCCTTATTGATATATCTTTTTTTTTAATGGCAGCTATGAAAATATTTACTGCAGATATCATATTTTTGTAAATAATTGTCCTTTTTATGTTTTATTATAAAATATATGTAGAATTCTTAAAACATATTTATCTTTCATTCTCTTACATAGGTCTGTACTGAGGGGATGATGTTCCTTCTATGAAAGTAGTGGAGACAGAAAGAAACTGAAACTTCTGGAAACTTGCCTTAGAATATATTGGAAATCTGATATATTGAGTTATTTTGCTGTGTTTACCAGAGGAGACAGCAGTCTTACAGTTCTGGCATTTGTTTACAGTTACAATTTTTTTCCATCTTACATGTTGGCTTCCTTAAACTTTTATCAAAGCCCTCCCTCCTAGATCCTTTGTAGTGCGTTTTTTGAACTTCCATGTTCACTGGCTTGCTGACAGTTGATGTTTGGATCATCAGATTTTTTTATATCAGTCAATCAGGTACCCAACAAATGAACCTGATAGCGATCACAGAAAAGTGGAAGTAAGTGTGTATGTACATACCGATGAGTATCAAGAATAGATGTATTATCTTAGAAATGGATTTCCATTTCTCTGTGGGCCATATCATTCATCTTGAGATCCATTTATGGATCTCCCTGTGTACAGAAGAGGGGCTCAGTCTTTCTGTAGCAGTGCCCCAAACTGCCCTCCCACAGCCCTGAAAAGTGATATGTTTGTGGTCAGAGATTTTTGCAGGGAGAAAGGTTGGGTGAGTATCGCCCAGCATCCTCACCATTTACAACAGATTGCTTGAACTCTCTTGCAGAGCCTTTGGTGGTCCTCTGGAGCCTACAGAGCCAGAGGTAGAGTCCCTGGCATTCTGGCTGTAATGGAGCTTTGCTTCACAGGTGGGGAGGTGCAGGGGGTTGGTGTTGCTGTGAGCATTTGTGTCCTCCTGTGAATCCTAGGTGATCTAGCAGGTTTGTGGGTGGCTGCTCCATAGGGAAGGTGTACCTTGTTCCCTTCCCCTAACATGACAGGTTCCCTTCCCCTAACAAGGCAGGTTCACCCCTGTGTGAAAATTCTTGTGAATATTCCCTCACTCATACTTGCTGCCTATGGTTTTTAATGTGGGAACAGACTACCAAGGCCTGTGTCTTTTCATCTGAATTCAGAGGAATATTCAGAAGCATAAATGCTGCTCACTTCACAGATTTTAATTGTTATGGATAGGTTACAGTGATCCTAGAATTTATCTGCAGTAAATCTTTTAGTAATTTTTTTTCAATGCATTATATATTTTCTTTTCCCACTCATTGTAGTGAGTATATAAGAAAGTTTATCTTCATTACAGTTTCTAAATGACCGCTTTCCTGTTTTTAATTCCAATTAATAATTTTCTCATGTTGTGTGGCTAGCTGTATAAATTCTGAAGCACCGGAAACTGAAGCACGGAGAGCCTATCGAAAAATATGAATTCAGTTATTGTGTTCAGTATAGTCCTTATAAATCAAGGACAAAATAGATAATTCACCCAAGAAACTTTTTGCTCTTGGTCTGGCTTTTAAAGCAGTGATTTTAACATGTTTAATCCTATTGTTTCCTTGAAGATAGCAGTAGGATCCCATCTTTCTACATATTCTTGAATAAAGAAACCTCTTCTTTCATGGTCCTGTGATTTAAACACCTAACCCTTCATTTTACCATTTAATTGATTTATACTTTTTTTCAGTATGGTCTGGTCTCTGTTTGCTATATCAGAATTCAAGATGTATTTCTTGGATCAATTGGAGCAAAGTAGGGAACCTTTTCCATAGCCTGAAATCCTGATATCACCAGACTTTTTAAGATACTAACATCCAGTGCTTTAATTTCTGATTCTTCCTTGAAAGATTGTTGGAATGTTTACAAAACGTTTTGAATCATTCTGATACAGTTGGACCCCGCAATACCACGACGATCGGGATCAAAAAATACCTGATCACGGTAGCCGTGGGGTCTCGCAGTATTGCGGGGTCGTGTGACATCAAAGTGCCGTGTGCTGCCGCCATCGGGAGTCCCACACACCCTGCGTTATAAGCCGATTTGCGCTATAGCGGGGCATGATATTGCGGGGTTCCACTGTAGTTGTTAAAATTACAGGCTTAACTAAATTGTTCTCCTACTCATTCTTTTTTCTCTGAAAGTAATTTAATCATACACTTTACACCAGAAATTGATTTTTCTGTCTCTTTTTTATAAAGTCTCTGTTTTAAAGAGGAGACTTAGTTTATTTGGAAGGATTTATATTGTTACAGGGTGGTCTTTACAGTGAGTACTAGTGGTCTGTAATTTAGAAGCTTGTGAATATTTAGTAGGTGAGGGCTAAATTGTGGCTTTGCCACAGTTCTGAGCAAAGGGCAGTTTATAGTTGTGCCCCACTAATCCAGGAGGCAAATAATCTGCACCAAGATATCTTTGGTATAGATTACTTTTTCTGGTGCACCCACTCAGTTGCACTGGTGTGTTGAGGAGTTGAAGCCAAGGCTACTTCCCACAGAGATTGCTCTTCCTGTAGTACTGCTACCTGCAAAGAGCCCCATTGCTCACCTGTGCAACTACTTTAGCTAGTCTGCAGTCTGGTTTTGAATATGTTAGGTGCTGCACAGGTGAAGCTTATGGGTCTGATTTTTAAAAGGACCTTAACCCGACCTCCAATTTTGAGTGCATTTTGCAGCCACAAACAATGTTCTGCTAAAACTTGGAGCTTCTCACTTCAAAATCAGACCTCCTACATACAGATACAAAATACTTTCTTGTGCTATGAGGCTTTCATTGTACTAAGAAAATCTCTGCCTTCCTAATTGGGCACAGAGTGGTGATGTGAAAGAAAAGAAATTGTGCTAATATCTTTTGTTTGTTTGTGATGTGTAAAGAGAGCATAATTTTTTAAAAAACGTCAAATCCTTTTTCTTACATTAGAAATGAAGGTCTTATCTTCTCTAGAAAACTGAATGGATTATTAATTATTTCAGTTTGAGTTGTGAGAACCATGTCTTTAACTTCCTTGTCTCAGTTTCCCCTTCTGTTTAAAGGTGGATACTTCCACCTACTCAACTGAGTTGTTGCAGGGTTAAATAGTCAATTTTTAAAGGCATTTTGAAAATATGAAGTTTTTTATTCATTCCTGAGTATTAACTTCTACTGTTGGGAATTTTTTGTAACTGAGTCTCCTAGGGTTCCATATACTTCATGTAGGGATCACAACATTGTCTTGAAGATTCAGTATTCTCTGTCTCCACTGCTTCCAGACAGGGAACATAATCTCATCAGTGTGGATCTGTGTAGGAGAATTCGGAGAAAATAAATAACAGGTAAGAAATATAATCTTGGTGACATGGGGTCAAATTCGTCTCTGGCCATAACTTGCTTCACTTCAATGGAGTTTTAGTAGAAATGAAGTTGCTTGTTTTACTCTGCTGCTAAATGGCTAGGTTATGTCACCCTTATGTTGAGTAGTACCTTACTCTGAGTAGTCCCACTGAAATCAGTAGGATAGTTCATGAATAATTACTCAGTGTGGCAGAATATGGCACCCGAAAATGTGGTGTTTTCAGGATGTATATTTACTGTGTTTAATAAAAACAAGTAAAATGAAAAGGCAGATAATACAAAATTGAGATGTATCACATGAAATACACGAATAACTGGAATAAAACAAAGCATTTATCTTCTATACAGCATAAACAAATTATATTCTGGGCCTGATGTTAATTTACACGAAGGCCCCGTTTTAGAGAGAGAACAGCATAAATAAATGTTTCTGGATAATTTAGTAATAACTGGTAATTGGATGTGATCAAGATACTTTTCATCAAGTAATTTTTTTAAAAAGCATCTTAATTTTTGAGTCTCATCTTGCGCGGGAACTCTGGTATGGATCGGCCTGCACACTTATTGATGTATACGTTTTTGCTAATTTCTACAGTGAATGTTGTTTGGAGAATTAATTTTTGAAAAAATATTATCTTTTTTTAGTCTCAACACTAAAAATTAAACTAAAGTTTCTAAATAGTTTCCATTTTTTTCTTCACCAGGTCCTTTCTGATGATTCTTGAGCTTACACTATTGCTGTTTGGTCTCATTTCTGTTGGCTAAACATTTATTCTCATTGATTTCATTAAGTTAATGCTTGCCAAAAAATTGAGGTACAGCATTTACAGAATTATCAGGATATTGCAGTGCAGACCTTAACCTTCACCTTAAACTGACTTTATTTGCAATTTCCTCTGGAGATAGTGTACAATGAATGCTTTTTGGAAGCCAGAAAGTCTCCTTTTTTCTAGAATCAACTGTGCACCTTGTTTGGCTTGAACTACCATGAAGAGCGTAGCTGCATGTTTGAAAAGTTCAGAATGTATTATTTCAGAGAAAAGGATAACACTGTATGATGTATGAGAATTACTGAAAAATACTTGTTTATTGGGAAACAACAATTCTACAAATAGCATCTCTGTATTTAAATGGTTTACTTTAAAGATTAGTGAAATGTATTAAGTTTTTGTCTTTAGCTAATGTTTGATTATTATAGTTTTTGTTTTAAAGAGATGATTTATTTAAAATTATATTTACCAGTAATACTTTAAATTGGTAAGTAAACTAGACTTTTATAAAAGGTTTGCAGTAATATGTAAATCAAATATTGTCAAAATAATCTAGTTAGAATACCTCACCCTCCACATTTCTGTAGTTTTAGAGAAGTTTGTATTGTAAATAATAATAAATCTTAGAAAAAAGCAAAAATGAACTGGCTACACCTCTTCTTTCAGAGATGAAATCCCTGTATGTCAATACCAGATCTAATTTGGAAGAAAATTAATATCTTGTGGTAGCAAGATAAATCAGAGGTTTGTTTCTGCAAAGGTAGAAAGATGCAAAACAAATTTGTTAGTGGAAGGGTACTTTTCCAGTTAAATCTGTGGTCCTGGTATAGAAGTACATTAGTGAAGTGCAGGTATTTTTGTGTCACATAGTGGTAAAACAGGATTTGCAGTGTGACAGATCAGCATAGTCTCCACTGTTATCATCAAAATATTGAGGATTGAAACATGTTAGGAAATATTTTTTTGTGTAGTAGTCCATTTCGTCTCTGAATTAAATTTGTATCTATAAACTTACATGCAAAGTAACTATTCATATATTTATTTACAGACTACAATTTTCGTCGCAGCTCAGTAAATAGCATTTCCCCTGTTAGTGCCACTCTCTCTTCTGGGACACCCAGCATGCTTCCATACACAACAAGGCCTTATTTTTATCCAAGCTACCCCTTATCACCAACAATTTTGCTTGCTAATGGCAGCCATGTTGGACAGCAAGTATATATCTCTGAGGCCTCATTCTTTTGAAGGAAAAGTTGTACAGCATTAATATGAGTTTTCATTTTTAGTTTTTAATTGGGTCTACACTATTCATTTGCATGAGTAAAATATATTTATTTCCATATAGGAAACTTCACATTTCAGTAAACATAAGCATTTGTCAAAAGATAAAGTTCAAAAAAGTTACTTTTCTTGGCCTGAGTACTGTACATTGATGCTCTTTTATCTGTTTATGGTTCCTGGTCAAAGTGTGGGCAATAGAACCCAGTGGTTTATGTTAAGAATTTTTCTAATAATTACTTTGCTGAATAGTATCATTTTAATTTAATCTGTGCAAATATTGGTTGTAATCTTGTTACCAAGGATCACTCTTACGTTGAAGATTAGTAGTTACTTAGCCAGAAGGCAACTATTATGTGGCCGGAAAATGATGCAAAGAAAGATTTTAAGAAACTTTTTTTTAACTTTAAACAAATAATTTACTATTGTGGTCCTTTGCATAGTTTTAGTAATAGAGTAAAATTATCTTACTTTTTGTGCTGTTAATTTATTCAGAGTTAAAATTGTTAAGCTTCATCTGTATTTTGGTATTCCCTGTATAGTAGTTCTGTTTTTAAAAAAGAGTTGTGCTGTTTTTTTAATGTTGAAATCATGTGTTAATTTCTGTACTTGAATTCAAATATTTTGACATTAAATTTATGCTGTTCTTTAAAAGATATTTGTGGGATTTGTATATATTGTTGAATGCTCAACATTGTTTACAGTAATTTTAGAGACATTTTAATGAGAGTAATTTTAGACAAGTGGATAGAGTTTTAGACAAGTGGATAGAGTTTTAGGACATCATTCTCTCCCAATAGAGTTCAGTGGCAAAGCTATCCTTGACTTCAATGGAAGCACTTACATATGAACTCTAAGCACAGGCTTAATGCTTTTGGTAAATAGGTGGCTTTGAGGGTAAAATAACTTTATTTTAGAGATGGTGTGTGAATGGGGTGGGGGTTCATAAACTAGCTTGACATGTTTCATTATTACATAAGAAAATTCAATGTGGACCCACCTTGGGACTCTCATTTCTTTGTTCAGTGAAGCTTACACACAAAGCAAATTAATCAGAATGCTACTATTGTTTATCTGTCAGTTCAGAAATAACATGGATGGCTGGTATAGGAGAGGAATTCAAAACATCAGTCTAGCACACTTTTGCTTTTGATACAGGAAAAAAGTGCTTTAATTTTTATTATATTGTACAATATAATAATCAAATAGATTCTTAGAATAGGAAATCTTAACCTGAGAGTGAAACACAAATTGCCTGGTATAATCTGCAATTTTGAATTAGAGGTATCAGAAATCCTTTGTCTTCGCTCAGATTAATTTATGAATAATTTTCATGATGATTTCTTTAATATTGAAACAGTCTTTAACCAGTCCGTTGTGCATACGTGAAAATATGCGGCGTTTTGTACATATACAAGAAAATACACTTCATTTGGTATTCATAGTATATTTATTAATAACCTTTTAAAATCCTTCTCCCAGGACTAGCATTCCACGATACTAGTGTTAAACATAACACTAGCAGTAGTGTGTCCAAAAGTGTGAAATATTTCTGTAATGTTTTTGAGGGAATCTTCCTATGTGGGGTGGGCCATGCAAGGCCCTCTGGGACATTAAAGCCTGTTGCCTATGTAGAGCCTCCATGCCACTTACCAATGGGCCAGCATGGAGGGTTTCTTGGGGCAGGCTGTGGGATGGTTATGGGATTTCAAGACTATTCATCTAATGGGGCAGGGTGGAGTATCAGCCACTTTGTATGAAGTCTGTAGGATAGAATAATAATTGCTGGTATTACATTGCAGCCATGAAGTCTGTGTGCCCAATGCTGGTTCTAACCTGTGCACCCCCACTTCGTACTCTGAGCAAAGACTACATGGGCTTTGCAATGGGGAATGAATTCATTCCTTTTCAGATTATCGTCCTGACTTTAGTAACCAGATTCATAATGATTTCCCCTAAGGTAATTCAAGCTACTGTTGCTGTACAACATGCTGACTGACCACAAGTATAAAGTCTTACAAAGAACTTGTTAAAATTGAATTGTATTAGCAATACTTGGCTGAATGTAAGCTGGGTTGGGTCTAAATACAGAATGTATTCATTCCTGGAAATTTTAGTTCCTCTGAAAGGAAAGAAAGCTAGGAATACTTGTAGCACCTTAGAGACTAACTAGTTTATTTCAGCATAAGCTTTTGTGGGCTGTAGCTCACTTCATCGGATGCATAGAATGGAACAGAAGTAAGATGCATTTATACACACAGAAAGAAAGAAAAAGAAAAAAAATTGTACATTAGCATACCAATTCTAAGAAGGCTGTTAAATGTAGATGGGCCATTATCAGTAGGAGAAAAAATACCGTTTGAAATGGATTTCTGTGTCAGGTAAATTAACTCAGGAAATGCAATCAATTAGTGTAATGAGAGAACCATTCGCAAGTCCTATTTAGCCCCTGGTTAATTGTATCCAATTTGTCCTCAGTTTCTCATTGGAGTCTGTTTTGGAAGTTTTTCTGTTTCAAAATTGAAACCATCAAATCTTTAATGGAATGGCCAAGAAGATTGAAGTTTTTGAATGTTATGATTCCTGATGTCAGATTTGTGTCCATTTATTCTTTTGCATAGAGACTGGCCGGTTTGGCCAATGTAAATAGCAGAGAGGCACATGATGGCAAATCTCTCTATATAAAAGTCAAATGGTGTATGCGTGTATGTATGCGTGTATGTACGTGCAATTACTCCTTCCACACTGTTTGAGCTAGAGACTTGAAATTTGGTACAGTTATAGGTCTTACGGTCCTAATCAGGGTAAGAGTAGAAATTTTTTCAAATCTCACCTCTGACACCCCCCGGAGTGAAATTATTTAAAGGCCAATCACATCAGCTGGGCAGCTGCTGTTCTCTGTGACATAGTTATGATGTCATAATACCCCCTCCAACGGACCCCGCACTCGCTCAGCTCTCTGCCCCTCCCCCCTCCAACGGACCCCGCACTCGCTCAGCTCTCTGCCCCCTCCCCCCTCCAACGGACCCCGCACTCGCTCAGCTCTCTGCCCCCTCCCCCCTCCAACGGACCCCGCACTCGCTCAGCTCTCTGCCCCTCCCCACCTCCGACGGACCCGAGTTGGGTTTGGTTAGAGGATAAGTGAGGTAGGGGTGTCGGGTTTGGTCGGGGGGGGGGTAAGTGAGCCGGGGGTGTTGGGTTTGGTCTGGGGGGGTGGGAAGGTGTCGGGGTGGGTGAGGGGTGAGGTGTGGGTGTTGGGTTTGGTTGGGGGGATGAGGAGGGGGGTCGGGGTTGGTTGAGGGGTAAGTGAGGTGTGGGTGTCGGGTTTGTTTGTGGTGGTAGGTAGGGGTGTCGGGTTTGGTTGGGGGGAAAGTGAGGTGGGTGTGTCAGGTTTGGTCTACGGGGGGTGAGGTGTGTGTGTTGGTCAGGGGATGTTGGGGTTGGTAGGGGGGAGACATGGGGGAGTTGGGTTTGGGTGGGGGGGTGAAAATGTGAGTCGGGGTTGGTCGAGTGGTAAGTGCAGTGGGGGTGTCGGGTTTGGTCAGGGGGGTGAGGTGGGGGTGTCAGGTTTGCTCTCTGCCCCCTCCCCCCTCCAATGGACCCCACACTCGCTCAGCTCTCTGCCCCCTCCCCACCTCTGACTGACCCGAGCAACGCCGGGTATTTTCGCTAGTATCACATATATCACATGATGGCATATATCACATATATGGGAGCCACAGGGATATGGCCAGAGTTTGTGGCACTCTGGTAGTCCCTGCTAGTGGGGCTGTTACAAGCCACAACAACTTGGAGTAGTCCCAAGGCCTAAAATTTGTGGTTATGGCTGAAATGCTCTGGGGTTTGGGGTGTCAAAGTTGGTTGCAAAATACCTGTTTTTCATCCTGCCCCTGTCCTGTGCACTGAGTACTGTTCTGACACTTCTGAAGGTTGGGCATTGTAGTTAAATAATTAAGTGATGCCTTCAGGATTTGAATCTTGGTGCTGAAAGCTGGCACTCTATCCAACAGCGTCATGCTACTTATCAAGAATATTGCTCCTTCATAAGGAATTGCCTAACGTATTTGTGGACAGCCTGCTACTGCAGATGCAGTATTATACCAGGGTTCCGTGGCAGAAACAGGGAGAGCAGCTGCCAGAGTACACAAGATAGTTAATTCCTTAATACTAACAGAGTATTTGTACCTACAAAGTGTTTTCTATCCCAGGAATTCAGAGAGCTTTACAATAATAGTCTTACAGAACATCTGGAAGGTAACTATTATCCCTATTTTACAGATTAGGAAACCAGGGCACAGTGCAATTAAATGATTGGCACAGAGTCACACAGGACCTGATTTTAAAAAGGCGTTTAGGCATCTAGAGCTGCAGATTGATGCTTAGTAGGGTTTTCAAAAGCACCTTGCGGTCTAACCCCCATCTTTGTAAAATACTTTAGAGCATTTACACATGCTACATAAGTGCAAAGTATAATTATTTATTACTGTTTATTAAATGACATCTCCACTATTGGGAATCCCCAGTGGGAGTTAGGTGCCTCGTGGAATTTTCAAAAGTGTCTATAGCCAACTACTACCTCTTTTTAAAAAACACCCAAACAACTGTCCCACAAATCTGTGGCAGATAGAACTCAGGCCTCTTTATTCTCAGTCTTGCACCTTAACAGCCAGGCACTGTCTAAATGAAACTAGGTAATTAGACTCAGCTAGCAGCCATAAACTAGGACATGAGCCAGAACTGAACTAAAGTTGCACAGCAGGAAACTTGTGCTAAATGTAACACCTTTTAAACACAGTACTGGTGCCAGGCTTGCAGGTAATAGTAGGGATTCCATTTAATAAACAGAATAGTATTAACTAATGATACTTCCCCCTATATAACATCTAAAGGCTTGAAAGTACTTTACAGAGATGGGTAATATTACTATTTTATAGATGGGGAAATCGAGGCACAGAAAGCATTGACTTGCCTGACATGACAGATTGAATCATTGACCAAATCAGAACTAGAGCCTAGATATCTTATGCCATTAATAAAGAACTAATTAACCTGATTCTCATCTACTAATTATATTTTTTCTTGAACATTTATTTTCTATGCTGCAACAGGTTGTTGCTGCAATTGTCTTCCAATTTCCTGCAGAGGGAAGCATTTGCCAGTACATAAAAATAAGGACTTCAAGTTAAATGATCCTTTTAATGCTGGAATGATAGCTTTATACAGGAAAAACACTAAGCCTTTCTCCTCAAACTAAACTATGGAATTCAAATAGTATGTGTCATCCAAAAAGGATTTTTTATTTGTTGTGTAAAAGTCTATTTTCTATGTAAAAAGAGTATATACTGGAAGATGGATGATAGCTTCAGTGCTGCAAAGATATTTCCAGGAAAATGAAATCGTCTCATGGTAAGAAAAAATTATTTTTGCCCATCGCTATACTGCTCAAATATACATTTACCGAAAAGCTAGCTTTTTCTCTCATTTCTACATCACCAGTAACTGGATGATTATATAGGAGAAAACTCCCTTCACCCCTGTAAAGTGAATAATGCATTGTGAATAACACTTCCCGTAGAACTTTTTCTATCAAAGGCATGTTGTTTTAAGCTACCAAGAAATCAGACTCATTTTCTTGAGTGCTACAAGGGAGCACTGGATCATCTAGCTTGACTTACAGTATAACACAGGCCATAGAATTTCAAATGACTACCGCAGTATTGAGAGAAATAATGTATTTGACTAAAAGGCATCCAGTGTGGGTATGAAGACAAGAAGAGATGGAGAATCCACCACTTCTCAAATCTGATAGCATAAATGGGATCAATCTTGCAAGTTAGAGCATTGTATCTAGCTCTCTAACAACTATAAACAATATTGTATTTAATTGTTCATATACTTTAATGTTTGCTATACAACAGTTTGTGCCAAACTTTTGAAACTTGAGCCCTGTTTAGGAAAATGAAACAACTACACTCCTCCTTCAGCTCCACCATGTGCTGTAAAAGACCTGCCCTTCTTAATTTATACATCTGCCCATCTCCAACTAGCTTTCAAGCCTCCCTGTGGTTTAGGAAATGCTGCTGTAAGTACGTTAAGTTTCTACAAAAATTCCACCTAATTCTAAAATGTGACTAGATGCAACTGTGAATTTACATTCTAACCCTAACCAACTTTGTAGTTATTGCTCTTTTCCTACTAATTGAAGCTGTAGTGTAGATGGGCTCACCATCTTCTTCAGGTTAGAGTGCATGATAGAGAAAATATGCCTGTCCTGTATGCACTGCTGCCTCCACCATTGCTATCAACAGGTCCTTATTTTCTAGCGAAGACAAGACATCTGTGGTCATGTCCAAATTTTCAAGATTACTGCAACAAGTGTTCTTCTTCGAGTGCTTGCTCATGTCCATTCCCATATGTGTGTGTGCGTTCCGCGCATGCCCGGTCCGGAAAGCTTTTCCCCAGCGGTACCCGTAGGGTCGGCAGGGGCGACCCCTGGAGTGGCGCCGATATGGCCATGCATATATGCCCCTGCCGACCCTCCCCCCGCTCAGTTCCTTCTTTCCGTCCTTGGCGGTAGCTGGAACAGCTTACTCCTCTGTCACAGAGCGGTATCTTGTTCTCTAGTTAGTTAGGTACTTAGGTTAATTGTTCTTATTGTTCATATTGTTCGAGTTCTTTAGTGTTAAGTAGGAGTTAAGTAGTTGTTAGATCTCTGACGCCAGGTTATGCCTGGGGCGTCAGGGTTCAAAACCTGTAAAGTTTGCGGCAAGCCCATGCCGATTAGTGACCCTCACTCCCGTTGCCTCAAGTGCCTGGGAGAGGGCCATCAGACTGAGAAGTGTTCGAGCTGCAAGGCCTTCAAGCCGCGCACTAAAAAGGAGAGAGATTATCGATTGAAGTTAATCCTCATGGAGTCGGCACTTCAGCCACCAACGGAGCCGTCTGCCTCCAGCAGCGCACCGGCGTCGGTGCGCGGCACCGCGACCCCGAAGGGCCCGAAAAATCCTTGGCACCGGTCGCCACGGCACGGATCCTCCTCCTTATCTAGAAGGCACTGGTCTCAGTCGCCGGTCCCTTCCAAAAAATCTAGAGGGCGCTCCCCGGTGCGCAAGGGCACGGGTGATCCCTCGGTGGTGCCAGCAGCTCCGGGGCACGTGAGACGGCCCCGTTCAGAGCGCGCACCGATAGCGGCACCGGAGCCCATCACCATCTCCCCGGAGATAGTGCCCTCTCGGGAAATCGAGGTGCCGGAGTTGGAACCGCCCTCGACCCCAGAGGCGTTCGATGCGGCGGTGGATCTCATGGGCACCGCAGTCGACCCGGCACCGCAGTTTGCCATCCCGGCACCGGTCACCCGCACCGTCGCTCCGGTCATTCCGCCCGCACCGGTGACTTCGGTACCGGCAAGCTCGGCTTTAGCGGCACCGGCAGCTTCAATGGCACCGCTGGTACCCGCACCGGCTCCCACCGCATCGCAGGCACCGAGGTTCCCCGGGAAGCCTGAAATGTACTCCCGGGGCATAGCACCGGAGGGCACCGCGCCGCCCTGGTCGCAGTCCGACTATTCATCAGAGTCGGATGCTTCTTCGTCACGGTCCAGGTCCCGCCATAGCCATAGCTCCCGGCACCACCATTCACGGCACCGTCACTCCTCCCATCGACGGCACCGGCAGCCATCTGTGGTGATAGAGCAAGGCCCTCCCCAATGGCCGTTTTGGACCCAGTTTGCTTACCAACAAGCCCAGGGACCTTCGTCAGTAGCCTCTTGGCCTTCTGTACCAAGGGGTCCGGTGTCTGCCACCGTCACTAGACCTCAATCGGAGGAGCATGGGGTTGACCCTCTGCCCGGTACATCGGACACTCAGTCTGCACTCAGGGAAATTCAAGGGGCGGATCCCATCCAACCCCCCTTTCGGGAGGATGTTCAGATGGAGAACCCCCAACCTGGCTCCTCTTCATCGTCCCCGGACGACGCAGTGGCTGGCTCCTCTTACAACCTGCCACCCATGGACATTAGGGGTCATCAGGACCTGCTGAGAAGGGTGGCGCAAAACCTCAACCTCCAGCCTGAGGAAGTCAAAAGGGATGAGGAGGATCCCAATGTAGACATCCTCTCATCCAACTCACCGCCTCAGATAGCGTTACCCTTCATGCGCAAGGTCAGATCCACCATGGACACCCTCTGGCAGACTCCCTCATTGCTTCCACCTACGGCTAGGGGAGTGGAGCGCAGGTATTTCGCACCGCGGGAGGGGTACGAGTACCTGTTCACGCACCCACCGCCAGGCTCCATGGTTGCGGATGCAGTGAACCATAGGGAGCGTCAGGGCCAGACAGGACCTACCCCAAAGTCACACGACTCGAAGAAATTGGACCTCTGGGGTAGGAAGGTATACTCGTCGGCGGCTCTACAACTTCGCATTGCGAACCAGCAGGCCGCCCTGGGCCGGTATGCTTACAACACCTGGTCTGCGATGACCAAATTTGAGGGCACCTTACCCCAGGAATCGGCCCACGAGTTCAAGGCCATAGTGCAAGAGGGCAGGGTGGTCTCCAGAGCTGCCCTGCAGGCCGCATTAGATGCAGCAGACTCGGCCTCACGCCAATTAGGCACAGCAGTGGCTATGCGCCGGGGGGCCTGGTTACATGTTTCGGGTATCCCCCCGCCTGTGCAGGCAACCATACAGGACTTGCCGTTTGATAGGCAGGGGCTATTTGCCATGGACACGGACAAAAAACTACAGTCCATGAAGGACTCCAGGGCGATGCTCCGCTCCCTTGGACTACATACACCACAGGGCCAAAGAAGACCATTTAGGGCTCCCCCGCCCCCGCCAGCCAGACCCTATCAGGCACCACCTTATAGGAGGGACCAGCCTAGAAGGGGCGGGAGGGGTAATAGTAGGGGTCGGCAACGCCCCTCCTCTCACCAGCCTCAGGGGCCAGGGAATAACCACCCTCCCGGGCCCAGGCCGAACTTTTGAAGCTGCGCCCGGGGACGCCGAGCCAGCCTCCGAACCCATAGCTTCCCTCCTGTTTGTGAACCGTCTATCCCATTTCTACCAGGCATGGTCCTCTATCACCTCGGACAAGTGGGTTCTCAGCCTGGTAGAAGTGGGATATTCTATCCAGTTCTCTGTT
This sequence comes from Sternotherus odoratus, assembly GCA_032164245.1. Lineage (NCBI taxonomy): Eukaryota > Metazoa > Chordata > Testudines > Kinosternidae > Sternotherus > Sternotherus odoratus. Next base: position 50,155,994 of record JAVMKO010000004.1, read on the forward strand.
CTCCCTCCCACCCACCCCCCGTGCCCGTCCCTCTTCAGGGACCCATCTCACGAGCAACTCCTAGATCAGGAGGTCCATACCCTCTTGTCTTTGGGTGCCATAGAGGAGGTTCCTCAAGAATTTCGGGGCAAGGGTTACTATTCCCGTTATTTCCTTATCCCGAAGGCCAAAGGGGGGCTTCGCCCCATCCTGGACTTGCGAGGCCTCAACTCCTACATAAAGAAGTTGAAGTTTCGCATGCTCTCCTTAGCCGTCATAATTCCTGCTATGGATCAGGGAGACTGGTTCGCCGCCCTCGACTTAAAGGACGCTTACTTTCACATCTCCATTATTCCGAGCCACAGACGATTCCTGAGGTTCGTGATGGGTTCCTGGCATTACCAATTCGCGGTTCTTCCGTTCGGCCTTTCCTCAGCACCAAGGGTATTCACGAAATGCATGGCGGTAGTCGCAGCGTTCCTCAGACGGAACGGCATCCATGTTTACCCTTACCTGGACGATTGGCTCATCAGAGCAAAGTCGAGGCAGCTGCTCCTAAGGCAAATAACGTTCATCAAGGCCACCTTCCTAAAGCTGGGCCTTATCCTCAACATACCAAAGTCAACTCTCATTCCTACACAGAGGATAGAGTTTATTGGCGTAATACTGGACTCTCGATGTGCAAGAGCTTTTCTACCTCCATCTCGAGCCAAGGCTTTAGCGGACATTATTTTCCCGCTACTTCGGGCCCCCATGACCACAGCAAGAAACTGCATGGTCCTAATGGGCCACATGGCGGCATGCACCTATGTGGTGCCGTTCGCGAGGCTACGACTACGCCCTCTGCAAGCCTGGTTCGCAAAGGTGTACAACCAGCGCAGGGACCCCCTCGACCTGGTCGTGACTCTTCCAGTAAAGGTAAGACAATCACTTCTCTGGTGGCTCCAGCCCAGATCTCTGGACGGTGGGGTGCCCTTTCACAAACCCCAGCCGTCTATGACGCTGGTAACAGACGCGTCGGCTCTTGGTTGGGGGGCGCATCTAGAAAAGAACACGACACAGGGCCTCTGGTCTCAAGAAGAGCTGTCTCTCCACATAAACGTACGAGAGCTCAGAGCAGTTCGCCTGGCATGTCAGACATTCCAGTTGGATCTGAGGGGCAAGAACATCACGGTCCTAACAGACAACACGGCCGCGATGTTCTATATAAACAAACAGGGTGGTGCTCGCTCCTCTCCCCTGTGCAAGGAAGCCCTCGCCCTTTGGGATTTCTGCATCCCCAGGGGGATCTCCCTCACAGCGGCTTACCTTCCAGGAGAGCAGAATGTGCTGGCGGACTCCCTGAGCCGCTCCTTCCGGGGCCACGAGTGGTCCCTCAGGCCCGATGTGGCCCACTCGATTTTCCAAAGGTGGGGGTTTCCCCATCTCGACCTGTTCGCCACAAGGGCCAACAGGAAGTGCCACAGGTTTTGCTCCCTCCTCAACCTCAGCCCGGGGTCCGAAGGGGACGCATTTCACACCCTGTGGACGGGGGGCCTGCTTTATGCATTTCCCCCGTTTCCCCTTGTTCACAAGGTACTGGCGAAGGCCCGTCAAGACAAAGCGTCGGTTATACTGGTAGCGCCAGCCTGGCCTCGGCAGCACTGGTACTCGACCCTGTTGTCTCTCTGTGTGGCGACACCGATAACACTTCCCCTGTCGCCAACACTGATCTCCCAAGACCACGGGAGGATGCTACATCCCAACCTACAGTCCCTCCACCTCACGGCGTGGTATATCCGTGGCTAAAACCAGCAGAGCTTCAGTGCTCAGATTCAGTCAGGGAAGTCCTCCTGGGTAGCAGAAAACCTTCCACGAGGGGAACCTATACTGCCAAGTGGAAGCGTTTCTCACTGTGGGTTCAGAACAAGGGGGTGGACCCCCTGTCTTGTTCAATCCCTACCATCCTGGACTACCTCCTTGAGCTAAAACAACAGGGGTTAGCGCTCTCCACGGTTAGGGTACACCTGGCTGCCATTTCGGCGTTCCACCCGGGTGCTGATGACATTTCGGTTTTTAGTAACCCTCTGGTTAACAGGTTTCTTAAAGGTTTGGAGAGGCTGTATCCGCACATACGTCAACCAACCCCCCCATGGGACCTCAATCTGGTTCTGAAGGCCCTAATGAAGCCTCCGTTCGAGCCCATGTCTTCCTGCCCTCTGTCCTACCTCTCATGGAAGACCGCGTTCTTAGTGGCAATTACTTCGGCACGTAGAGTCTCCGAGATTAGGGCGTTCACTTCTGAACCGCCCTACACGATCTTCCATAGAGATAAGGTTCAGTTACGCCCACACCCGGCCTTTCTGCCCAAGGTAGTCTCGCCCTTTCATTTGAACCAGGAGGTGTTCTTACCGGTGTTTTTTCCCAAACCCCATGCAGATAACAGGGAAAGAATGCTTCATTCATTGGATGTAAAGAGGGCATTAGCCTTTTACATAGATAGAACCAAGTGTTTTCATAAATCTCCACAACTTTTTATTTCAGTGGCAGAAAGGATGAAAGGGTCACCAATCTCTACCCAGCGCCTTTCGGCCTGGATTACGTCTTGCATTAAATTGTCTTATAGCCTCTCGGATGCTACTCCGCCAGCTCTGACGGCGCATTCCACTAGAGCCCAGGCCACGTCCACAGCGTTCCTGGCACACGTCCCGATCGTCGACATCTGTAGAGCAGCGACGTGGTCTTCGGTGCATACCTTCACTTCGCACTACGCCATCGTGCAGCAGTCAATGGAGGACGCAGCTGTGGGACAAGCAATCCTGTCAGCAGGTACTCATAGTACTCCTCACCCTCCTCCGAGATGACTGCTCGTAAGTCACATATGGGAATGGACATGAGCAAGCACTCGAAGAAGAAAGAACAGTTACTTACCTCGTAACGTTGGTTCTTCGAGATGTGTTGCTCATGTCCATTCCGAATCCCACCCGCCTCCCCTCTGTCGGAGTACCGGCAAGAAGGAACTGAGCGGGGGGAGGGTCGGCAGGGGCATATATGCATGGCCATATCGGCGCCACTCCAGGGGTCGCCCCTGCCGACCCTACGGGTACCGCTGGGGAAAAGCTTTCCGGACCGCGCATGCGCGGAACGCGCACACACATATGGGAATGGACATGAGCAACACATCTCGAAGAACCAACGTTACGAGGTAAGTAACTGTTCTTTTTGATTTCTTATGCACTTTCTGAAGCAGAGTTGTACTCTCATAAGTGTTATTTAAATCCTAGACATAGGAAAAAAAGAATGTACACATCTAGAGAAATACAAGACATTCTCAAGGATATTAAGACAAATACATGTTGTGATTGGCACTCTGTCTGGGAGGGCTGATGAACTGATTGATCACAGTGATGAAGGCAGATATTGGCACTGGGATAGGGTGGGAGTAGATCCCCAGCTGATATAAATTGTTATAAGCTGTATTTCAGTTTTTCAGTTGTTCCCTTAGGCCTAGATGCTGCTTAGACCTTATGGGGTGCTCATTGTAACATGAATGTGGTAAAGTGTAAGCAGCCTCCACTTTGCCTGTAAAATGGCAGGGATTGCAGAAAATGCTGCCTAATTACTAATTTTTTTTTAAAAGTGTTTACAAAGATAAAGAAGAAAAACCAGGCCTTTGGAAAATATTTTTTTATTTGGCAAAAAATTCTAAATGAAAAGTTTTATTGACTTAAAAATGAAAAGTTAACAGGAATACCCCCCCCCCCTTTTATTTTTTTTCCACTTGAAAAAGTGGAAGGTAAGCAAGAGTGAGCGGATTATTTTCACATTTGTTTTACTCTGCCCCCTTGTTTGCAAGTTGCTAGAAAATCGAGTACATGAGCCAATCAAAGTAGAGATTTACATATATAGAAGGTTATTGATAAATTAACTGTTCTTCTTCGAGTGATTGCTCATATGCATTCCAGTTAGGTGTGCACGCGCTGCGGGCACAGTTGTCGGAAGATTTTCCCCCCAGCAACAGGCTGGGTCGAGCAGGGAGCCCCCTGGAGTGGTGCCCTCATGGCGCCGCATAAATAGCCCTGCGACCCAGCCCCACCCTCAGTTCCTTCTTACCGCCCTTGTTGGTTGTTGGAACTTTGGAGCTCTGCTTTAGCGATCTCCATTTCTCTAAGCATATTACTGTAGATTAGTTGTTAATTGTTCTCTCTTGTAGTTAATTGTTGTAGTTAATTGTTGTACTTAGTATAGTTGTTAAGGGCAGGAAGGTCTCCTCCCTTCCCGCCTGGGGCTTTGTGCCTCCGAAGACCCCGGGATTCAAGCCCTGTGAGAAGTGTGGGAAGCCTATGCCAGTGGGCGACCCACACACAGACTGCCTTAAGTGCCTCGGGGAGTCTCACCTGGTCGAGAAGTGCACTCCACCCGGACCTGCAGTCCCTGCACCTCACAGCATGGCTACTGCATGGCTAAGGGGCCCGGAGCTCTTGTGTTCTGCCACGGTGCAAGGTGTTCTTCTGGGAAGCAGGAAACCATCAACCAGAAGCACCTATACTGCAAAGTGGACCCACTTCTCTGCTTGGTGTATGCAGCGCAACACCATCCCCAGGGACGCTTCCATCCCAGTCATCCTGGACTACCTGCTAGACCTCAAACAGCAAGGTCTCTCTACCTCCACCATTAGGGTCCACCTGGCGGCCATCTCGGCATTTCACCCAGGCTCAGCAGACCACTCGGTCTTCTCAGACCCTATGGTCTATCGATTCCTTAAAGGGCTGGACAAACTTTACCTGCAGGTCAAGCATCCCGTCCCGCCCTGGGACCTGAACCTTGTGCTTTCCCACCTCACCATGCCTCCCTTTGAGCCCTTCGCCACGTGCTCCTTGCTATACCTTTCCTGGAAGGTAGCCTTCCTTGTAGCTATCACCTTGGCATGCAGAGTGTCCGAGATTGGGGCGCTAACATCAGAACCACTGTATACGGTTTTTCATAAGGACAAGGTGCAGCTACGCCCCCATCCAGCCTTCCTTCCCAAGGTGGTCTCTCCCTTCCATGTTAACCAGGACATTTTCCTGCCGGTTTTCTACCCTAAGCCCCACACCTCTGGAAGGGAGCAACAATTGCACACGCTCGATGTCAGGAGAGCTCTCGCTTTTTATTTAGACCGCACAAACATTTAGGAAAACAACACAGCTCTTTGTTGCGGTGGCGGATCAGATGAAAGGCCAACCGGTCTCCGCCCAAAGGCTCCCCTCCTGGATAACCTCGTGCATTCGCACCTGTTACAAACTCGCGGGCAGCCCGCCGAGCAGATAACAGCACACTCCATGAGAGCGCAGGCGTCCTCTGCGGCCTTCCGGGAGAGGGTTCCGATCATGGACATCTGCAGGGCAGCGACCTGGTCCTCCGTCCACACCTTCGCCGCCCACTACGCCATAGTCCAGCAGACCAGGGACGATGCGGCGTTTGGTTCAGCGGTCCTATGCTCAGCGATGGATCAATCTGACCCCGCCTCCTACGTATTGCTTGTAGTCACCTAACTGGAATGCATATGAGCAATCACTCGAAGAGGAAAACGAGGTTACTTACCTGTAACTGTTGTTCTTGGAGATGTGTTGCTCATATCCATTCCAAACCCGCCCTCCTTCCCCACTGTCGGATTAGCCGGCAAGAAGGAACTGAGGGTGGGACTGGGTCGCAGGGGTATTTATGCGGTGCCATGAGGGCGCCACTCCAGGGGGCTCCCTGCTCGACCCAGCCTGTTGCTGGGGGAAAAATCTTCCGACAACTGTGCCCGCAGCGCGTGCACACCTAACTGGAATGGATATGAGCAATACATCTCGAAGAACAATAGTTACAGGTAAGTAACCTCATTTTTTGTGATTATTCAAATCCCTAACAATGACTATCAGCTAGTCGGAATACCATAAAATTATTGAGAAATAACCATACAATAATTACCAAGCACGACCATCCCCCAAATCCAGGATGCAGAGAATTGCAAAAATGAGTAAAAATTAAATAGTTACGCAATTCCCTATATATGGATTATTGGAGAAAATTCTATTTCATTATCATGTTTAATCATTATAGATTTAAACATTTTTTAGTTTTATTTTTAAATTCTGCTTTAGAGGTACAATAGCTGCTTTATAAGGAACCATGGCACTTAATTAAATAAAGCACTAAATGGGCAATTTTTGCACTTTGATAATTAATGCGTTTCTTTGAATTTTTTGGGGGGACATTTCTATTAAATCAAAATAAAATTGCTGATGGACAAATTCTAATTGCATTTAAGCAAATATCAGTTTCATAAAATTAGGCAAGCTTTTAAAAAAATCAATGTCGTGATTAATAATTATGCATATATAAGCATATGTCCTTTTGTAATGGAAATGTTCCCTCCAAATAATCTTAGTGTACATAAAATAATAAAAATATTTTACAACTTCTAAAAACAAGTTAAGATAAATTTGTTTTCCATATGTATTTTAGAGAATATTTCTTATAATACATAAGATATAGTAACAAAGTGCATTCTGTTCATTATGGACAATAAATAACTACATAGTGAACCAAAATGTATCCCAATTCATATCACACCACTAAAAGAGTTATGACATGTCCATATAGAATCTCTAAACACTACTAGTATTTTGAAGCATTATTCAATGTGGAAGAAGAGAGAAGGTGAGGATAGCAAGGCCAGCGAGACAGATTGTCAACTGTTGAAATGATTTAAAGTTGTTATATAGAGATTTTATTATCTTCAAGTTACAATCCATGTCATCCGTTCAATACATTTTCTAAAATGGAGACTTTTACAATACAAACAACAATACCTATGTTAGCACTGGTGAAAAAGGTCAATGAACAGCTGAAGTAGGAGACTTTATATAAAAATTTTGCTCTTATTGCATGGGAGGTAAGTGTTTGGCTGTACTCTGCACTGGTGAGGCCTCAGCTTTAGTACTGTATCCATCCTTGGGTACCATGCTTTAAGAAAGTTGTGAACAAAGTCCAGTCCAGAAGAGAGCAGCAAATAAGAGGTTTGGAAAACATTACCTGTGGGGAGAGGTGGTTAAAAAAAACAAACAACCCACAAAACAGCAGCATATTTAGTCTTAAAAAAAACTGATAGGGGACCTGCTAACAGTCAAATATGTTAAGGTATGTTATAAAGATGATGGAGATCAATTGTTCTCCATGCAAACTGAAAATCGGACAAGAACTAATCAGCTTAATCTACAAAATGGGAGATGTCGGTTTGATATTAGAAAAAGATAACTATAAAGTTAGGTAGGTAACTGAAATTGGTTACCCTTTGAAGTTGTGTTAGCCCCATCCTTCTAGTTTTTAAGAACAAGTTAGACAAACAAGGATGGTCTAAGAATACTTGGTCCTGCCTTCTAGCAGGGGGCTGGACTGAATGACCTCACAAGTCCTTTCCAGTCCTATAGTTCTATGATTTGCCTTTTTATCATATGAGCTTTACATTCTCTTTCCCATTGACTTCAAGGAAGAAACAAGAGAGTTCATTGAATCCTTTATTAATGTCTTGGGGGTTGGTTCAAAGCTCATTAAAATAAATGAGAGCTTCTATATTGACCTCCATAGACTCTGATTCACGCCTGTATGGTTCTGTGAAGATGCCAAATAAGTAATACAGTTTGTTAAGAATTTGGGGTGTACCAAATGAAGAGGTTGTGCTTGAGAATGGGTTATGGTGGTGACTACAGCTACGGAAGAAGCAAGTGAAAAGAATAAAAGATGATGATGTGATATGCCATATCTCCAGCATAAACAAAGAGGTCGCCATCTTAAGGAGAGAGAGTTAATGAAGTCAGCTGGCAAAAACATACAGCTCAAGAGTTCCTTTCTAAGGTCATGCTCCCATTCTTAAATTCATAAGAATGAAGGACAACCCACTGCATACACTGAAGACTCTTCTGTTGAGAGTGGTCAGGGTGGGTGAACTCCTCATGACTGGCATATATTTGCATAGGGCTAGATTCACAGGGATTTTAGGCATTGCGGTGCCTATCTCCTAGTCACTAGGTGGAATTCTGAGCCCTGAGGTAGGCCCCTAGGCTCCCCATAAAATGCCCAGGGAGAGTTAGGTACCAGTAAAAGAGACTATCAGAATCAAGCAAGCTGAGGGGTGAGCTACCTCAGCACCAGGAGTTAAATGCAGTGGTTTAAGGCCAAGATTCTCAAAAGTACTTAGGTGTCTGATGGGCCACAGGGAGGTGCTTATCTCTTATCAAAACTGGAATTTAGGCACCTAAGTGTTGGATTTTGGTGTCTAACTACTTTTGTGAATTTCACTTTCTTTGTGCCTCCATTTTCCATCTGTAGAATGGAGGCAATAGCCCTTTCCTACCACGTAGAGTTGTTGTGAGGATAAATACATTAAAGATTGAATGATGCTCAGATACTACAGTGATGCAGGCCATATAGGTACCTAGGACAGCAGATAAGAATTTATGTTTATACCACAGTGATGTGAATAAAACCATAAATACTTTTGCTGGAAGCTTGCAACATCACACTACTTTATTTCTTAGAATTCAGCACACACACAAACCCCCCAAAAGAGAGAAAAACAAGGTTACTTACCTGTAATTGTTGTTCTTTGAGATGTGTTGCTCGTATCCATTCCAGTTAGGTGTGCACGCGCCGCGGCACACCTAACTGGAATGCATATGAGCAATCACTCGAAGAACAAAGCAGGCTGCTTTCTAAAACAGGCATAACTAAACCCCACCTTTCTCTAGAGTCTAGACTGTCTGTAAACAGACTGTTCGGCCCTGGTCCTGCGCAAAGCCCCTTAGTCTGTAAGTAGGACCAGGATTTAAAGTGACATCATATGAATTTTTTTTACAGTTTTCAATATACAACAGAATTACCATTATCTACCTAGAATGACAGAGAAGGCTCTTTCAAATTGTTGCTCTGGTTTATAATTTTCTAAAATTGAAGACATTCTAGCTGTTTACTGCTGACTACTTACAATTAAATAACTGTAACAGATGTGATAAATTTATCAACCTTTCAAGCATCAGACTTTTGTAGTTTTTTTTCTTATTTAGTGCTTTATTTCTTCTTTATCCAAATGTTTGTTCAAACACAATTACACTAGGATAATCAAAGCAGTTCAATAAGACAGCAGTATACCCCAGAATGAATTCTTACTGAACAAAACCTCAGTAGTGAAGCTGATTCATCAGCTTTAGTGACTGAGCAAACATCACAGTGGAAAGGAAATATGAATCTCGAGACTGCTGTTGTTTACTTTGTGATCTATTGAATACACTGGCTTATACAGCCAGAATGAGCTCCATAGCTGAACTTTAATAAATATTGAGCTACTCATCATCACAAGTATGTTAAATAATGTATGATGATTAAAATCATATGCATATGTGATGGTAACACATATGCAAAAGACAAAGAGTGAAAGTACCCAGTCGCCAAGCATAGCTTTTTCTTCATGTATTCCCCACTGCTCCCAGTTCTGCATAGCACACTCCTGTTTTGGCTTCTGCTTTCTGGGCCAAATCACCCCCTCCCACAGAAATGCCCATGGGAGTGGGCAAGGCAGGGTAGGAAAACAAGTGAGGCTCACCTTCCAGTTTTCTAAGTATCCATTTAAGGAAAATGATTTAGGGACTGCTCAGCAGAAGCCGAAGAGGTGACTCTATGCTGTTAATGTAGTTTTAATGGAAATCAGTGGGATGATGTGAACAGTATCACACAGACAAATCCCCTATTTCTATCTGCAATTATTCAATGCCATCAACAGTGAAATTTCTGAAAGTTTAGTCCCTTTATTTCTTAGTCTCTAAAAATCAGATTTATGTTGGTGGATATTTGATTCATATTGTCTTTTTTTAAAAGGTGTTTCAAAGCAGCCAGACCCCATGCACTGTAAGTGACACTAGTGTGCATTTAAGTTAGCTCCACTGCCTCCTCTCAAATGAGAGCACAATTCAAGCCATAAACACAAAGAAGTTAGATAAAAGAATAAACACTCTTGCTGAAAGGTTTAATGTCACAGGCCTCTATTTCTTACTATTCAGAACAATAATAAGAACCCCAAACAGAGAGAGACAAAGAGACTGATCCCTAAAACAGGATGGCACAACTTACTCTAAGCTGACTGTCTTCAGACTCTTGGATACTATTCTTCTCTATCCGCTAGCCTGCAAACAGGACCAGGAAACCCCATGCAAATTGAAATGTCAGACTACAATTCCAACTACAATTCCAACAGTTTTCACATACACCACAATAATCCAGCATCTTATCTTGAAATGCAGTTATCTTGATCCAGGGTCTTAATATGTGATTTCAAAAGCAGCAAGGCTTTTATTTTTGTTTTAAATTCTGGTGCACATTAAGTTTTATATGATGGCACTAATAAAGGGAAAAGTGCCTCTAAAACATACCAAGTAGGTGGATTTTGAGCTGTAATTTTACTGAAGCTAGAGTTATGTGGAAGGAAATATCTGTCCCGCTTAGATGAGGTGCACTGTCCTCAAAGCATTGCTCTCAAGGTAAAAGCAGAAGGGTAGACTTGTATAGGGGCAGTCTGTTCAACAAGAAGTTTTCTCCAATCTCCTGCTTTTCTTATGTATGGTCCATTGATTTCAGAGAGACAAATTGTATTGTATACGACAAAAAAGATTTAGCCAATAGGCTTTGGCATAATTATTGCAGACACAGCCTTTTGGCCTGATTCTTGGTCTTCATTTTATCAGTTCTTCTTGCTGCGCCTCCTTAGTTTGCTTTCCAACCATTTACATTTCATCACTAATAGAATTGCTAGACAAATCCAAGTGGTGTGGGACTGGTGGTTGAGGCTATCACTCTTCTAAATCTGTTTCTCTACGGAGTCCCCATAGGCCTGATGTCCCTGGAATTTGTGGAAGAGAAAAGCCATTATTGTACTTTTCATATACATTTAATAACTGAAAAGAAAAGACAGGGAGGTTAGTAGTTTACCTCCTTTGGTGGAATCCGTGCTAAAAATCAAGTACTAAACTACCTATCAGGAAATCAAAGAAGGTCCTTCCAGGATGGCAAATATCTTCCCTGTACCATCGATGTCATCCTCACAGACTGGAAGCAGATCTCATACACTGTGGGTGACAATCACACCGATTCATAGGGCCAGCACAAGGGCTATGCATAATTTAAATCTACTTAAACTATGAAAATAGGATTTAAATGGGATTTAGTTCATGCATAAAACTTGTGGTGGCCATTGGCTAAGGGGTGAATTTCACTTTCAGTGAGGAGCCAAATTATCACTTGTTATTGCTAGGTAACACAAAATCATCATCTTGCTCGCTACTTGGATTCAACATTCACAATTTGACAGAAAACAACTAGGATGAAATCCTGGCCCCACTGAAGTCAATGTTACCCATAGTATTATCTATTTTTTACAGTGAAACATGAAACCCCTAATATATGCAGTTTTATGCTTTCCCTTAGAAGGTAAAAGGTAGGGGACTATTTTAAAGTAACTTCTGATTTCAGAAAAGGACATATAATGAGGTTTTATTACTTAGCACTGAGGGATTGGATCCCCTGTAATGCTGGTGAACAGGTGCAGAATATCATTTTGATATATCACCATGATTTCATATCTAATAATAATTAAATAATCCATACATAATTCAGAACAGTAAAGCCATATCAATAACTTGTTAACTGTGTCTGCATTAGAAATAGGAATAAGGCATAACGTTTTGATATGGTGGGGAGTATTTTCAAAGGAGGATGTGCAAAAATCCCATGGATAAATAATGTGTACTGCTTTGAACCTTTTTCTTAATCCATACCTGTAGCTTTCAGTTAATATTTTTTTAATCAATAATTCTATATTGACTAAATTCACAAGAAAAAATAGGTTCAAATATGGTAAAATAAATCACAGAATCTATCCAGCGTGTGTAGCAGCTTCTCAGAAAATGATATTATTTCAGACCAATTCTTCTATTAGAAAATGGAGTGAGGTGGAAAAATTACTTTTATGTCTGTGTCAAAATATTAATTTTATCTTTCCACTCTGAAATTTGAAGGAAATGACTGCACATGCATAATTTTGTAAGACACAAATATTCATCTAGAAGATCTGGCACAAATCCCTCTTTTTTTTGTCATACTAGATGTAGCAAACCAAAATACTTAAAAGATGACCTGACATCTTTAAAAATGTGATGACCATACAATCAAGTGTTGAATGTCTCAAGTAACAAAGGTAAAAGGGGCATTAGCACAAAAATGATTCTAAACAGTAGGTTTTCCCTGTCCCTCTTATGTCCCTTGAAATCATAGCTGGCTCTCTCCCTTCCTGCTGTCACATTGCAGTTGGCAGGAGTTAGCTTGTAATGTGGTGTCTTTTATTATTGTGGTAGACCCAGGGCAGGCAGCTGCCTGAAGGACCTGTAATTAGAAGGGTTACTACAGGGGAATTGGGTCCAGCTGAGCAAAGCTGCCACAGCCAGGAGCAGGGCCAGCTGAGGCCAGTTAAGGAGGCTGCCAGAGCCCTTTAAAGAGACTCCTCCCCAGGGAGGAGTGTGGGAGTTTGAGGAGTGAGTTGGAGGCAGTAGGAATTAGAGGAGTGAATTTGGTGAAAGCAGAGGAGTGTGCAGAGTAAGTTGAGGGAAGCAGGGACGGAGAGGCTGCGGGCAAGCAGGGGAAGAGAACAAAGGGTCCCTCCCAGGGGGAAGCTAGCTTTCCTAGCCTGCAGGAGTCTGACCCTGAGAGAGAGAGAGACAGGGAGTGGGCTGCTAAGGAGCAGCAGAAAAACGGGGTCTGCTTCAGCCTGGTCAGGGTGCCAGTGCTGTGCCAGAACCCCAAAGGACTTGAGTCAGGGGAGCTGAGGAGCCACCTTGTCACACGTGGTGTCAGAGGTGGGATCTGAAGTGAATAGACTTGGTGGCCAGCCCCTCCCCCCAATACTCAGAGGGAAGATGGAAGAGGTGGTGAAGGCCCTGGTCCAGGCCACTGCGGCCCAGCAGGAAGCTGTCCGGGTGCAGCAAGAGACCAACCAGTTGCTGATAACTCAGGCAGCCCAGGACCGAGCCACGTTGCAGGAGGTGATATGGCAGGTGAAAGCCCTGAGCACCATGGGCCGTGGGGGGCCTGACGACCGGCCACTACGGGCCAGCCATTTCCTGCAAAAGATGATGACAGGCGACGACACCGAGGCCTACCTACTCGCCTTCGAGAGGACGGCCCTGCGTGAGGCTTGGCCCCGAGGACAGTGGGCAAGCATCCTGGCCCCTTTTCTGTGCGGGGAGGCCCAGAAGGCCTATTTCGACCTGGCACCTGAGACCGCTGCGGACTACCCCCAGCTGAAGGCCGAGATCCTGGCCAGAGCGGGAGTAACGCCAGCCCTGCGGTTTCATGAGTGGAGGTACGAGGTTGGCAAGACCCCGAGGACTCAGCTGTTCGACCTGATCCACCTTGCCCGAAAGTGGTTACAGCCCAAGACCCACAGCCCGGAGAAGATGATAGAGATCCTGGTGCTGGACAGGTATATGCGGGGGTTACCACCTGAGCTAAGGGGGTGGGTCCGAAAGAATGATCCCCCCTCCTACGATGAGCTGGTAGCCCTCGTAGAGAGACACCTTGCCTCCCAGGAGTTGTCACAAACTACCACGGAGGGGCTGCGGGTAACTAGAAGGCCGGCCTCCGGACAAAAGCCCCGGATTGCCAAGACCCCAAGCCGCTATAGGGAGGAAGAAGAAGAGGCCGGGAGACGGCCTGAGAGCTTGGACAGACTTGGAGACTGGGGGAACGGGACTCGGGGGGTAGGGCCGAACAGCCCGAAAACTGGGGGGCTGTCCCGAGCCGGGAGACGCTGCTATGCTTATGGGGAAATGGGACACCTAGCTGCCCAGTGCCCAAATCGGGCCGACCCCATGGAATGTGACTTGGTGGGTATGGGGGATCCATGCGACCTGGTGAACCAAGTGGGGGTCGCGATGGCTCCCCATAGATATACCCGGCCCGTTAAAATGAATGGCATTAAGACCACCGCACTAGTAGACTCAGGGAGCGCGGTTACGCTGGTCTCTGGGATGTTGATCAGCCAGGACCAGCTGTCCCGGGCCAAGCACTCGGCAGTATCCTGTGTGCATGGGGATATAAACTACTACCCCACCGTCTCTGTAAGCCTAGACGTCCTGGGACACCCCACGAAAGTAGTGGTGGGCGTAGTCCCGAGGCTCCCCTACCTGGTCCTCATTGGTCGAGACTTCCCCGACTTTGACAGCCTGCTCCCCGGGCAGGGGACAGAAGGAGTTAGTGCCGGGGTCCCGGAGGTGACGCCGAGGGGTCCCGGGGCACCAGTTTTCCGGGAATTTGACCCGGAATTATTCTCTGTGGGTGGGGGGTCCCGGAAGTCTCGGAGGGAAAGGAGGGCAGCCAAGGCATTAGGGACAAGAATCCTGACCCAATACCGGAGGGCTGCACTAGTGGGGGAACGAGGGAGCCCCCAGGGAAGGAGGACCAGGCGGGCGGTGGGGGAGACAGACGCCGGGCCTGGTGCACCCCAGGCTGCCCCCGAAGGGGAGGCGGAGGTAGATACCCTGGAGTTGGGGCCAATTGGCCCAGCCACGGAGAATTTTAGGCAAGTTCAGGCCAACGACCCACTCTACCAAAATATCCGCGGCGAAGTGGTGGAGGTAAATGGGACCCCGGTAGAGGGGAAAAGTAAGGGCCGAGGGCCGTATTATATAATCAAGGGGGACCTGCTGTATAGGGTAGTCCCGATGCATGACATGTCGGTGGAACAACTTTTGGTGCCACGGAAGCATCAGAGAGGCATATTGGACCTGGCTCACAGCCATCTCTTCGGAGGCCACCTGGGGGTGGAGAAGACCCTCGATCGGGTCATGAAGAGGTTCTTCTGGCCAGGGGTCCATGCAGCGGTCCGGCGGTACTGCGCCTCCTGCCCGGAGTGTCAATTGCACGCCCCCTGGCCCCTTTAGTGCCCCTCCCCATCATAGAGGTCCCATTCGAGAGGATCGCCATGGACCTGGTGGGCCCACTGGAGAAGTCTGCCAGGGGCCATCGACACATACTGGTCGTGCTGGACTACGCCACCCGGTACCCCGAGGCTGTGCCTTTACGGAATACGCCGTCTAAAACCATAGCTCGAGAGTTGCTACAGATCTTTGCCCGAGTAGGGATACCAAAGGAGATCCTGACAGACCAAGGGACCCCCTTTATGTCCAAGTTAATGAAGGACCTATGTGGCCTACTCCAGGTGCGGACGATAAGGACGTTGGTGTACCATCCCCAGACTGACGGCCTGGTCGAACGGTTCAACCAGACGTTGAAGAGTATGCTGCCGAAGGTGGTGAGCCGGGACGGGAAGGATTGGGACACCCTGCTCCCCTACCTCCTGTTTGCCGTAAGGGAGGTGCCCCGGGCCTCCACGGGATTTGCGCCGTTCGAGCTGTTGTATGGACGCCACCCTCGGGGCATACTTGACATCGCCATTGGGAAGAACAGCCAAACCCGGGGAGAAATGTTGTCGAACATGTAGTGCGGATGAAAGAAAGGATAGCCCAAATCACCCTGATAGTGAGAGAACACCTGGAGAAGGCACAAGAGGCCCAGCGGACGTACTACAACCGCCGAGTGAGAAGCCGGAAGTTCCAGGTGGGAGACCGGGTGATGGTGCTGGTACCCACGGCTGAGAGCAAGTTGTTGGCCCAGTGGCAAGGGCCGTACGAAGTAATAGAAGCCGTGGGGGACGTGGACTATAGAGTCCGACAGCCGGGACGCCGGAAACAGGAACAGATATACCACGTCAACCTACTAAAGCCGTGGCAGGAAAGAGACGCTCTGGTGGTTGCGCTGGGGGCGCCACCCCAGGAGGGCAGCCCACCCAGCTGGGTGGGGATATCCCCGGACCTGACCCCAAACCAGCGTGCAGAAGTGGTCCACATGATCCGGCGTAACCGGGATGTGTTCTCGGAGACACCGGGCCGGACTACTGAGGTGCACCACCACATCCTCACCGAGCCAGGAGTAAAGGTGCACGTTAAGCCCTACCGCGTCCCAGAAGCAAAGAGGAAAGAAATCCGAGCGGAGGTCCAGAAGATGCTAAGGCTAGGGGTCATCAAGGAATCCCATAGCCAGTGGTCTAGCCCCGTGGTCTTGGTGCCTAAACCAGACGGCACAGTCAGGTTCTGTAATGACTTCCGGAGGTTGAATGACGTCTCACGGTTCGACACATACCCACTACCCCGGATAGACGAGCTGATTGACCAGTCTCGGCTCGGTTTATGTCGACCCTGGACCTGACCAAGGGATATTGGCACATCCCCCTAGCCAAGGCAGATAAGGAGAAGACGGCCTTTGCCACCCCGGAGGGGTTGTTCCAGTATACTGTCCTCCCCTTTGGGTTACACGGGGCCCCCGCCACTTTCCAGCGGCTAATGGATAAACTGTTTCGGCCCCATAGGCAGTACGCGGCCACCTATCTGGACGACGTCATCATATACAGCCCAGACTGGGAGACGCACTTGAGGAAGGTGGAGGCCATCTTAGATACCCTGAGGAAGGCAGGGCTGACCGCAAATCCCCCCAAGTGCTCGATTTGGGCTAGCAGAGGCTAAATATCTCGGGTACGTGGTAGGGAGGGGCGTAGTGAAGCCCCAACTTAACAAGCTGGAAGCGATCCAGAAGTGACCCCGACCTATCCGAAAGAAACAGGTCAGGGCGTTTCTAGGGTTGGTCGGGTACTACCGACGGTTCATCCCCCATTTTGCCACCCGGGCCTGCCAGTTGACCGATCTGAAGAGAGCCCGTGGCCCAGACATTGTGAAGTGGTCGGACGTCGCTGAGGGAGCATTTGGGGACCTGCGGACAGCCCTCTGCACCGACCCTGTGCTGATAGCCCCAGACTGGAAGGAAGAGTTCATCCTACAGACAGACGCCTCTGAGGTAGGGCTGGGAGCGGTACTCTCCCAGCTAAGGGATGGTGAAGACCACCCGGTTCTATTCCTCAGCCGGAAGCTCCTGCCCAGAGAATGGAAATACGCTGTAGTAAAAGGAGTGCCTGGCGGTGAAGTGGGCCATAGAGAGCCTCCGCTATTATCTACTCGGTCGACGGTTTACCCTAGTCACGGACCATGCCCCGCTGAAGTGGATGCATCAAAATAAGGACAGCAATGCGAGGGTTAGAAGATGTTCCTCTCGCTACAACCCTTCCACTTCCGCGTACAACATCGGTCCGGCCCCCTGCATGGGAATGCGGACGGTCTATCAAGGATACACTGTTCTGCGACCCAAGTAGCCCAACCCCATGGTGTTGCGCGGGGGGGATGTGTGGTAGACCCAGGGCAGGCAGCTGCCAGAAGGACCTGTAATTAGAAGGGTTACTACAGGGGAATTGGGTCCAGCTGAGCAAAGCTGCCACAGCTAGGAGCAGGGCCAGCTGAGGCCAGTTAAGGAGGCTGCCAGAGCCCTTTAAAGAGACTCCTCTCCAGGGAGGAGTGTGGGAGTTTGAGGAGTGAGTTGGAGGCAGTAGGAGTTAGAGGAGTGAATTTGGTGAAAGCAGAGGAGTGTGCAGAGTAAGTTGAGGGAAGCAGGGACGGAGAGGCTGCGGGCAAGCAGGGGAAGAGAACAAAGGGTCCCGCCCAGGGGGAACCTAGCTTTCCTAGCCTGCAGGAGCCTGACCCTGAGAGAGAGAGACAGGGAGTGGGCTGCTAAGGAGCAGCAGAAAGACAGGGTCTGCTTCAGCCTGGTCAGGGCGCCAGTGCTGTGCCAGAACCCCAAAGGACTTGAGTCAGGGGAGCCGAGGAGCCACCTTGTCACATTATATACATATATCTAGGTAAGTAAGTGGATTTTTTTTATTGAATATGTAGTTCAGTTTTGCAAAGATTTTATTATTGGCATAGAGTTCAACGGAAATGTCCTGTGCTTCTATCTTTAACTGCTCAGTTAATATAAACTAGTTCACATTCTACAACACATGCAAATTTAACTCTAGTTTGATGAGACCATAAATGCTTTTGTTGATGGTCAAAATGTTTACAATTATTCCTGAGGTTTTACTGCATTACGTATGTTTCACTTTTTAATTTGTTCTAATTATTCAAATTGAGAGTAAGTATTTACTCACTCAAAAGCATCCATTGCTGATCTAACTCCAGTAAAGGTCTTTTCTAGGTGCAGGTCAGCAGGGCAGTCACCCAAGATGCCTGCTCCTGGGGAGCGCCTATAACACTCCCCCCGTCCCCTTTCTGCTCTGATTGCTAGCTGTTTTGCTCTGCTGCTTGACTGGCCTTTACACCCCAAGCCACTTGGTGGTGGTGGTGGGGGCGGGGGGTAGACACCAGAACCATTTGCTACCTTGGCCGGCAGACTGGCTAGGGCCGCACTTGATTCCAGAATTATCAGCCTTCACAAATCTATTGTGAGTCTTGTGATACTGTATTTGATTTACTTGATGCCTCAGGTCCTGTAGACAAGTTATTATGCAAAAATCTCAGCCTTCATTTAAAAAAAAAAGGAAATTCTGATCCTCACAGTTGCAGAGAAATTTGAAAATGTGACCCAACTGCACCCAAATATTTCAAAAACCAGAAAAAGAACCCCAAGTGTCTTATCTTGTAAATATTTCTGGATTAAAATCGTCTCATTTTTGAGCAGGTGTGTGTGTCAATTTATGATTTTTAAACATATGACGTTGGCAACATCCTACTCGATGATAAATCTGCTTTCTATGGCCTCACTTTAAGGACAAATATGTTTTTACTGCTTTTTACACCTTTTAGACCTGGAGACCAAATCCTGACCTGTAAAGACACTGAGCTGGATTCTGTTCCTTCTTGTCATCTTCATTATAATTGTTCATTCAATTGACTTCAGTGGAATTTAGGATTTGCATCAGAATAACTGACAGCAGAATCGGGCCTATCCATTACACTGTGCCTACCCACGGATGGCAGTGGAACTGCACAGGTGTCACTGAAGGTCTAACATTAAGGCAATGGTGCTGCAGAGTTGTCAGTGAATGCCTAATTTGGCTTGCAGAATTTTAGTGATGGGTGAGATGGAAAGAAATCTACCTGATGCTCAGAGCCCAGGCTGAGTTTGCAAGACTGGCAGTCAGAAGAGAACACTCTTTATTTGTAAATTAAACACATTGAGTGAAGAATCATGATTCACAAACATGGAGTCCCGGGATGCCATTATAGTCACTTTTCAGAGCAGTATGGCATTTTAGAGGAAGAATTGAATAGTATAATGAATATCGGTTGTTCAGGAGGTTTAAGTCAGATATTTTGGATGCCTATCTGAAATGTATCCAAACCCCTTTGGTTAGAAATCATGTTGGAAGGGTCATAAGAACAGGGTTTATCATAAACCTTTCTGGTACCAATTGTTTCCAGTCAGGCAAGAAATTCTGAGAATAGCCACATGGAATATTTTAGCACCTCTAGCCTAAACCAAGAAGATATGTGGATGTGGAGAAAAACAATCCCAATGTTGAGTTTTGGTAAAGGTGATGATATCCACATTGGTTTGCTTATCACTAATTCAAAGCAGCACTGTTGCACCCGGCTCTTTCATCCAGCTGCAGCGGTATAGCGGAGCCCAAATCAGGAGAGAGAATTGAGCCCAATGCCTTTCAGGTTTTTCTTTTACATTTTCAAATGCTACAGCCACTGCAGCAGCCAACAGATGAAATCTACAAATGAAAGTCCTCACGCTCAGTCTGCTCTTCTAATCCATCTTCTATGGAAACCGATCAAAAGAGAGCGAATGAAAGTTTTAAACAGTAAATCCAAGCACTTGCACAGATCAGGAAAATGAGTTGTGTGTGCATGACTGAGGAACGGAATCATGAGCCCCATCTCATCTCATCTGAGCTGTCAATGATTATTAGACCCCTTTCTCTATATGTATAATACACTATATGCATATTTATACAAAACAAGTTTCTACTAACACTTTATGGAGCTCAATCAGTTTTTGTTTAGTTTATTTTTTTAAAAAAAACTATTATTCCCCAGCAGTAAGTTAGTGTGTCCTAAATTTTCCTGCAGTACCCAGGGCTTCTATAAAGTCTCACAGGTAATTGAGTGGCAGCCTCATAGGCAGGCATCAGAATGTGAACCCCTGGAGAAATTGTAAAATCCCCTGTTCTTCATAAAAGCTCTTTAAAATGTGAGGGGCTGGGGAGTAAAAATCGCAGGGAAAAACCTCATGCCACGAGTAAATGTTTTAACTGCATTTCCTTCTCCCTTACAGTTTTTACAAGTTACACCACAAATTTGCAGGGTTATTTTGAGGCCTTATCTATAGTGAACTGACTGGGTCCCATGCCAGAATATTATGCTACAAGCACAGGCTACACATCCATTTAAGATTCCTAGTCTGCTTGTTCCCTAGTGCAGATACCACCATGTTTCCCTTCTCACCCTGCTGGGCACAAAGAGAGGCCATTGATAAGACAGGTTTACATGCTTTTAGCCTTCCCAGTACTCTGGAGCATTCATCCCTTACCTTGATCCTGTATTCTTTACTCAGACATAATTCTTATGGAAGTCAATCTGAGCATTAGCTGAGTAAGGAATGCAGGCTCAGGCCCTTCTTGGGGATTCTCCTAGGTTTAGTTGTGAGGAGTCACTCTTACCCTGCTCATAATGATGATGCATTACCTCAGCAGAATCATTAAGCTATGTAACTGTGATCTTACTACTGTCACCCATGTACTCTCCTCACTTGTAATTTCTCCTGCATGTCTATTTCTATCCAGTCTGTTGGTTGGTTAGCTCAAACATAAAGCGACAGTTTGAATAGTTTCATAGCACATTGGTTCAGGAACTGCTCATTTATCAATATTATCATTTTTCTCGCCTTTCAACTTCCAATGACAATGTTAATATCATATGTAACAAAGCTATATTAATTCACTTAGTGCTGGCACACCCTGTTGGTGTTACAGAAAAAGTGATGAGTATTTAATCCCCATGCTGTTCTGAGACAAATGCAATATGTAGGTACTTACAGGTGAATTAAAGATTTAGGCTGAGATTCCCAAAGGTATTTATGTGCCTAACTCTCAGAAGACTAGAGTTAGGCACGTAAATACCTTTAAGGATCTGAGCCCTAGTGCTGGTTTAATTACTTGGACCAAAAGAACTAGGGATGCAGGCTCCTGGAGGTAGAAAGTTCACCAGCAGTAAAGTCACAGTGGAATAAGCTTCCTTCAAGCTTGCTCCCCTGGGGAGTCCACAGCTAGCTAATGCAGCCCAGGCTCTGTTATACAACTCCCTGGCTTCTTCTGGTGATGGATATCCTATGGAGCGGTGGCTGTAATTTAAAGCTATCTCCTTTGGCAGAATCCGTGTGGCAGCTGTATTGGTGTTTTCTATCCCCCAAGGCAGCGGTACTGCTTCCACAGGCCCAGGAGGTTCCTTTTGTTACTCAGACACTTACTCTTGATCCCTTAATGTATTTATCTCTAGAACACAATAGCTCAAAACCACTTAAAAATATGCCCCCTGCCTTTTAAAAAAAGAGTGTGGAGGATTGAGCGACATGGAACTTTTTAAAGACAGACTGAAACCATGATTTACTAGATCTGAAATTCTGCATGGCACATATTGTCGGTCTAAATAGAGGAAGTAGAACATCTGGCTCTGGTTTTGAACACAAATGAAAGTAAATTTGATGGCACAACTTCCATATCCACAATTCTTTTGTTCTCAACCACTTAAGATGACACGGTGGAAATTATTTCCATTGTGTAGGAAATACCCCTTGACACTTAGTTTGAATCATGTACACATTAAGTCAAAAGTCTTTGACCTTTTCTAAACACATCACTCCATCTGTAATTTATTACATGAAGTAGTGATATAGTTCAATCCTAAGGATAATAATTCAATAACACCTTGTAGGACTGAGGCATTTAAAACAAAGAGAACAAGTTTTCCCTCCCATACTATTCCCTGAGGAATTGCTTTGTACTGATATGTTATTTGCTTCCTTCACTTTGGTTTTATGTTGTTTGTTTTTAAGCGTACTGAAGACCCAAATCATACTGAATAGCACCTTTCTCTGAAAGCCGATCTATTGAAATCAGTGGCGCTAATTGCAGAGTAAGAGACTACTCTTTGTAAGTAAAGGAAACAGAATTGAGGCTTTTAATCAATTTGCATGGAAGAATCTGTCCAAGCATGACCAGTTTTTTGGGGGAGAGTTGTTTAGGATTAGGGATGGTCTGATTAGAATTTCCTATAATTTAAAGTACTTATGATGCTGACAATTAAAAATGATTGCATTTATAAATCTCTTGTAATAGTGATAATTATACGGTGCTGAGCATTTACATAATGCTTTACAAACCTAGATCAGACATGTTCCTTGCTCTAAAGAGTTTGTTTCATGGTATTAGATTAGAAACAAGCACAAGGCAGCACTTGAGGAGAGAGAGGATGGGAGTATTTTAATTATGAGAAGATGGGAGAATTAATTGCCTGAAGAGGTGGGTCTGAAGAAGGAGAAAGAAGGTGCTCGGCAGATGAGGACATGGATTGTATTGCAGGTGTAGACGGTAGCATAATAGAACATCTAAAGCATAGAATGGGGAGAAATAGGCAAAGGTAGATAGATGTAAGATCAGATGAGTTGAAGAGCATGGAGAGGGGAAATGGGAGAAGAGATGTAGGGGGAGCAGGATTATGGTGAACCTTAAACAATTGTGGTAAACCCAGGGCTAGAGACTGCCAAAGAAGGTTGTGGAGAGAGGGGTAACTGCAGGCTAAAATTAGGTCCAGCTGAGCAAGGCTGTCACAGTCAGAAGCAGGGCCAGCTGAGACCGGTTAAGGAGGCTGCTAGAGCCCTTTAAAGAGACTCCTTCCCAGAGAAGGGTGTGGGAGTTGAGGAGTGCGGTTGGAGGTAGGAGAAGTTAGAAGAGTGAGTTTTGTGGAAGCAGAAGAGTGAGGGAGAGTGAGAGTCAAACCAGAAAGGCTGCCAGCAGGCAGAGCAGCCGGAAGGAGCCCCTTCCAAGGAGGGAGTTCGCCCTCCCTAGCCAGGCGAGGAGCCAAACTCAGCCAGAGAGAGCTGCTCGAGAACCTGAATCTGGGGTGCCCGGGGGGGCCACCTTGCCACACAATGTTCATCACTAAAATTCACCAGTGGTGGTCACGTAGTGATAATGAGATATCACTGTAGTTTCCTGAATTTACAATAGGAAATAAATGCAATGTGGTGACTGTAGTAACTGTTTGACATTCCGTAGTGATCACTGTATGTGAGGGTGAGGAATCCCAATGTTATTCATATCGAGACAAGAGACTGGTTAATGGAGACATTCAAAGAGCAGAGTAATGTGATGGAAGGGATTGTGGGGACCATGGGGAAAAGGTAGATGTGGAAGAAAGTAGAGGAAAACAAACCAAGAGGATTTAATGAGAAATTAAACTGGGGTAGAGGGAGAGAGAAGAATCAAATGTCACCCTGCATTTGCAGCCTGGGAAATGGGAAGGACAATAGAGTTGTCAACATGGAGTAAAAAGGCAGAGGAGGTGGATGAAAAGAAAAGTCAGTTTGGAAATACTGTATTTCAGATGGCAGCAGAATATCTGATTACAAATGACTGAGCCTAGTTCTCCAGCTGTATCTCTGGTGGGTTTTTTTATCCTATGCCTTGTGTGTGATCCCCATAGATACCACAAACTAGGCAAGATCTGGCTTTTTTGTTACTGACTGAATGTTTTAGAGGTGCTGGCCAAGATTTTCAAAAGCGACTAGTGATTTGGCTTCCTTCAGTGTGGATGTCCAACTTGGCATACTTTAAAGGGCCTAGTTTTCAGAGGACATGGGCTCAGCACTTACTGAAACGCAGGCTCCTTTGACAGTATCTGAAACTTGGCATCCAGAATCATTTTTGAAAATCTTGACCATTGTCTTTTTAATGAGGTTTCAAACCAAATTCTTGATAGTTTATGATCATTAAAAGTTATGCAGGACTTTTAATAGGAATACAGTTGTAGCCTCTGATGTCTTTGCCAACATCCAATATAACCAATTACATTCTGCTATCCACATTTCTAGTGATGTTTCAATAGCTTCCACTTCCGGTCCTAAACCATAATGTAGTAACAATAACACTACCAATAATATTTTCTAAGGACTATACAAACATTGGTTAATCTTCACAATATCCCTGTGAGGGAAAGAGGCATTATCTCCATTTTACACAGCAGGGAAAAGACAGGGAGGTTAAATGACATGATCATAGAAATCACCAGAGAGGGATAAGACCTCAGAAGTTCCTGACGCCCCACTCGCTGCTATCTCTTCACTATTATTGTGCACAGTGTACTCCCGAATAACATGGGGAACATGAGTTTTATTCAGATAATCATGGAGTTCAGATAATGGAGAGAACAGGAGCCGTTCAGCAATAGGGATGGCAGTTCCCATGGCCAGGCTGCTCCTTGTTCTCCTCCTCACAGACAACTGGGGTGCAGAGGGCTTCTTGCCCTGCTGCAGGGCACCATTGTAGTACAAATGTAAAAATGGTATTTGTTGATTACTTGCTCTGTAATGTTCACTGCCTGTTTCTAGTTAACCGCTATAGAAATAGGAGCTTAACAGGAGTCTAACTGTGTATTGTATAAGATGTGTTATCCTTCTGGTAACTGCTGGGTTAATGGTTATGTAATCTGTGTATTACAAGATGGAGTTTTTGCTTTTAAAATGGAGTCTGTTAGCTGGGTGAGCATGCAGCCATAATCTGGGACTGAGACTGCAAGTAGGAGCTGTCAGCTTCTATCATGCATCTCATTAACCTTTAACTTTGCAACAATGTCTGCCATACTTGTGTATCAGTGAGAGCTGTGAGCTAACGGCCGGTAGCCATGACACTGTTTGAATCTGTATACAAGCTATGTATGTGGCATTAGATTATTGGTTGTATGTAGCTGTGACTCTCTTTGATTGTATTGGTTGGTTGCATATTCGAACCTTGTATATATGTTCTGCCCCGCCTTGTGCTGGTGGGCTTTTCAGGCTTTGGAACTGTATTCCCCTGATCCCCTATTTGCATGCAAATAAACCTTTTTGTTCAGGATACCTTGAGCCTTTGCCTATTCTTGGATGGTGATTGGGAGAGGCCTCCAAGGGAACGAACAGATTTGTGCAACACCATGACACCCAATCCCTGCAGTCACAAGATGCGGAGGGCAGGGGAGAGAAGGCTGTGGTCCGGGCAAAGCACAGCAGAGACCTCCCCAGCCGGACTCTACTCTGCCCTGCCAGGATTGGAGCCTCCCCTGTACCTTGCACCTGCGGGGATTGGTTGTCACTGGCCATGCAGCAGTGCAGAGAGCCTGCTGTCACAGACCAACCCACTCACTCCCCTGACTGCAGAGCTGCAGAAGACTCCCTGCATGGCCGCAGGAGCCATTCAACAGCAGCTTGGCCTCCCCCAAGGCTGGGGGCTCCTCATTCTCCTCCTTGCAGCCCTTGTGAAGGGGGGGAGGGTCTCTACTTTATTATCTAACCCACATCTTATCCAAATCCCCTCCTTGTCCCCCAACATGATACATGGGGGACAAGGAAAGGATTGGGATAATGCAGAGGTTCCAATAAAAGGATTTCAGATAAACGGGAGTCCTGTATACTGTATTGTGTTCTCTCACTATGCACTGCTAAAATGATTGCTATTTTTCACCTTCAGGTTATATTTCAGTAGTGGATGAAGTATCTCCTGCACAATTTGTAGATCAGTTTAAGATGGTCAATTGCTTTTGGAGCAAATAAATAGAAGATAATATCGACTGTAGAACCCACAGGAGCATTTTTATCTGCCAAAGGCTATTTCCTCTGCTGAAGTGAATTAACAGGGGCAAATTCATGCTCGCTAAGGAGCTAGCCCTAAACTTCCTGATGTTAGGTACATTTTCACTGATTTTAGGTTTACGCTTTCAGATCAGCTAGATGTTTTTAATTATTAGATTGCTAAAGTTAGACTAGTGGTATTTTTATCTTGTTTTGGATCTCATTTTCACAGAAGATATATACCTTGTAGAGTTTCTGACTCATTCAGTTACTTGGTTTACTTTATTTTTAGCTGGAATCTATAATTGATCTCCAAGTAAAACAAAAAACATCTCTGGCTGGAATATAAGAGTAGCAATTACAGCTCAGCTTTACCTAATAATCTGTCTTCTAGTGCCTTGGAGGTGTTTTTAAAAGCTAGATAGAAATCTTAGTGTGAAAGCTCAATTATATTTATGGTTACAATTGCAAGACAACCATGAAGCCATATCACAAATCAGTATCTGGCACACTGTTCCTTATGAAATAAATATACTATATAGTAGTATTAATATAAAGCCAGGAATTTTAAAGCTTACTATGCCAATGGAACACTTTACATTAAATGATCTAGTAGCTTTTTATGTTAGTAACATTGAATATGGACTCTTGTTTGAAAGTTCTATCAGAGGCCAGATGAATTTCCACAGATGATATTTATAACATAGAAATAATACATTTTGAATCAAATATATATAAAGCAACACTTTTACGATTTAGGAACAGGTGCAATAAAAATTACAGTTTTGTGAGTTCAGAAAATGAGTTTAGCAAGAGTGCTTGTATTTTTTGTTAAGTATATTAATTTGCAAGTTTTTGAGCATTGGGAAAGTTAATTAAACTCAGGAGAGACTTTCTTTCATCTTTATTTGTGTCGTAAGCACCCTCAAAAGGAACAAAAATGGAACTATAACTTGGTAATGGGACACATAGCTCATCATATTACTTATTCAAACAAATCCAGGCTGTCAGTTATTATAAGTTCATGTCTTATGGAAAAGTCTCATAGAATTGAAAAGAAAATAATAACTTTATTATCATTTTTATTGATACTATGTACAGAATTCACTAGAGATTTGTGATTTGTCCTTGCTATAGAATTCCATAACATAGTTCAAAACTGTATAGACATTGTTCTTTGTTTTAAAGAGTTTTGAGGTAATTTCTATAGAACTGTGCCAAATATGGCATTTTCCTCCAGTATACTTGAAAAACCTTTTGGAATTAAGTTTCCGTAGATTTGGAGTTTATTGTATTAAAAATGGAAAGTTTATGTATTATTCTGGAATTGTATACAAATTTTGTAGGGAGGAGATGTGACTGAAGTAAACCCTTGGAAGTGTTATGAGCTTTAAAGGACTATTTGAAACATGTGCTATCGAAGAATGAACTTTTGGAATAAAATGGGTTTCCCAGAAAATCTGTAGGGGAGGTGAATGCAGATTTATGCTCCTCTGGTTATGCAAAACCCCACCCTTTTGAAACTGTGCCCTGAAGAAAAGGTCTTTGTGATCACCAGTTACATGAGGACAAGATCAAAAGATGAAGCTGTATAAAAGGAAGAATGAACTGTTCATGGCTATTCTTGTTCTGAGGTAAAGTCGTTATGAATTTGTAACCACAGAAAAACCTATGTGCGATTTGAAGGACTGGCCACGTACCAGAGCCCTTGTTGGAGCAGGAGTGATCTTTGGTAAGATGATTAGCATGTGTGTTTAATTGTTTGTAATATTTTTTTCTGTAATATGTTCACCACAAGAATAAATGTGCTTCCTTAGAAAGAGCTGAGTGCTAACTTATAACTGAGGCAATAAGAAATGTTCATAGCCTCTGAGGAGAAAGTAAAGCACAGACAATGGCCTGTTTAGGCAAACTGGCATGTTTGGGAACTCATGGTGTAGGCAGGACAGTGTGCAGCCTGGAGAAAACCTCAACAGGAGGGAGAGAGATGATGGTGTCTGCCCAAGAGACAACAGCTAAGAGCCTAAAACTGGACCACAGAGGGAAAATACAGGTGCAGTTGCCATGAACTGTGAAACATTATTAATTTTTACATAAACTGTTTGGCTTCATTCCTATTACATTCTAGAGGACTTTCTCATATGTCTCATGACTGATCTCCCAAGTCAAATGAGCTGGTGGTCACAGTACAGTTCCAAGTGAGGCATATCACTGAGGCCACCATTCCATTTGTCACAAATTAACTGTGTTAGCTGTCTCAGAAGAGTCTAAGGACTGACATGGAGCATGAACTGTCCTCTCTCACCTTGAACTGGGACTCATCTCCATCAAGGTACTTTGGGAAGGCAACCTGGGGAAACTTGTGCTGCTTATGCTGCCAGTGTACCTGAAGAATTAGCTTACTCCAAAGTCCTGTGCTTCTGGGAATGAGCTGAGATCTGCTACTGAGATCAGGAGATCATTTAGATAGACCCTGCTAGAAAATAAACAATTTCCTGTACAAAAATTACTTGAAAGCTAGTTGATTGAAGTGTACATTTTAAAAAAAACCTGTTTTCAAAGACATATTACATTATGGTTTGATCAGGTCTGATAAGTTTTAACCTACAACCTGAGTCATGATGGAGTTTTCATGTTCTTCGTATTACCTTACGGGGCTTAAACGTGATATGAACTCTGTTGCTTCCAGCATTTTGAGGACTGAGTGGCTCATTCAAAGATTTAAGAGAAGGAAATACAGATAACACTTGTTCCTAAAGTTTCTCAGAATTTAATGGATGAAAGCTATTTTACAACCTGGGAAAGGCTGGTTCCATTCATGTGTAAATCTCAGCAGAATAGCTTAATGCAGCTCTGGATTATATCTCTGTGGAGAGTAAAAGTTCTTTGGACTCTATTGTTGAAAATCATAAAGTGCTCTTATTTTTAAATGTACTGTAATGTTATTATTCATCACCCTGCAGCCACTGTGTCCCTGTTGCACACAAATCAAGTGAATTTGTTATGCTCTGCCTTCCCTGGTAAACTCAAACATGGAACCTAGGAACCTAGGAAAATGTATGTTAGACTGACAAGTCAAATATGCTGTTGCCAAGAAACACACACAGCTTTTTTACTGCAGTTTTTCTAGCTTTGTAAAAACTAGACAAGAACAGATTAAATTTATTATTAAAATAAATCAGTAAACAAAGTTTCCATTAAGAAATGGTCCTGATCTTTATAGAAAGGTTTTTATGTCAAGCTTTTGGACCCAAGCCAAAGATCACTGACATCAGACGAAAGACTCCAATTGACTTTAGTGGGCTTTGGATCAGGCATTTGATGAAGAAAAGTGAAATTTATGTTCCAAATTGCTCTGTTGTGCCACCAGTAAATTTTTCTCTTCAATACTTCCATAATATATAGGATTACTACTACACATGTTAAATTGGCCCTCAGAAAGTGAGTCCTGTGGGAACCTTATAAAAAGATCCCATTTATTTTGCACCCATAATGCAAAAGCATTAATTGAGTACTGTGATACAGCATGGCCAGCAGGCAGCAGGAGAGTGTTAGAGGGAAGCAAGTTTGCTAGAAGTGGTTGGAGCACCTGGAGCCAATTAAAGCCTCTGAAGCCAGTCACATGATAAACCCCCCCCCCCACCACCACCACCCCTGCCTTCAATCAGACAGGTTGAGAGAGTTTGGAGAAGTGCTGTGGTGAGCTATGAAAGACCCAGACCCTAGGTAAAGGAACACCTGGCTTGTGCAGAGAGAGGGCAGGAAGCCCCCACACAAGCTGAAGGGTAGGAGAGGGAAGTAGTCCAGGGGAAGGAATAGCTAGTCCAAGTGGTTTACTGCTATCCTCAAGACCATGGGCTGGGACCCAGAGTAGAGGGTGGGCCCGGGTCTCTCCCTCTCCACTTCTCCCCTCTAGGATACTAGTGGGACAGTTAATACCCTGTTCAGGGGCAAGAAATAGTCTCCCTGAACCCCCCACAAGAAGAGAAAATGTGGGACCCATCAATATAGTGTTGGAAATTTGCCACAGTACTGATAAACTGTATCTGAGATGGCAGGTATATGGTGCATACCTTTTGCAAATGTGGAAGCATTGTAACTACTATCCTTTGGATGACCTTTAAATAGTAGCAATACTATTAAATAGTGCTTTTTATCCACAGACCCCAAAGCTCTTTACAAAGGAAGGAGTCATTTTCTCTACTTTATAGATAGATAGAGAGATGAAGGACTTGCTCAAGGCCCGAAAGTATGTCAATAACAGTGACAGGTCTACAACCTAGGCCTTCTGATTCCTAGCCTAGAGCCTTATCCATTCAACCACACTACCCTATAAAGGTATGCTTGATTCATGGCATTGATTCTTGGAGATATTTCTTAATAGGACAGAAAGTCTTCTAAGACAGAAACAGTCCTCTCCATTTATTAAGTTAAGACACTGGATAATTTATAGTGTTCAAGACACTGACTAAGGTCTAGATATGTATTCTTTTCATTACTTATCCACAGGGTGCTTTCATTTGTAATAGGATTGTCAGAGGATAGCTTGCTCTCTGCAGGGGTCTCTGACAGAATCCACAAGGGGGAACTAGGCAACTCATGTTCACCTGGGACTAATTAACTCACTGAATAACTGGGAAGCAGTTAATTAGTCAGGGAAGCTCTCAAACATGATCAAAGAAAGATACTCTGACTAAGGATAGGCTGAAGAACAAATTCTCTTAAGGGAGAGAAATAGACTCCAGAACATAGTAAGAGGTGGGCTTTTTTGGGAAAACCTGCTGAGGAGACTCACCTGGAAAGGAAGTGAAGTTCTGTTAAGTGTGAGAGGCTCCTCGAAGGAGGCTCTAGGAATGCTATGTCTTAGTGGAATCTGGCTCCTGTGGAAGAACTTCAGGTAACAACAGAAGTCCCAGATTAGAAGAATTGTATGCTATTCTGAGGGAGGCTTGTTGTGGTTGACTTTTTTTTTGGGGGGGGGGAACCTTGATCCAAGAGGAGAGACCCTTCCCCAGTTGATAACAGGCCTGGGTTCCTGAAGAGGGTTCTGGTTCAAGAAGGACTTGCTGATGAAGGACCTGGACATAAGTGGGGTTGATAGACTAAGGCTTACTCAGCCCCCTCGCCCTCCACTTAGAGATGCTGGGGTGGAGGCCTATGTGTATAAGGTGCTGCCTTTGAGTTAAATAAACTAATGCTTTGAAGGGGCACTGTTTAATACAGTGGTTCTCAAACTTTTGTACTGGTGACCCCTTTCACAAAGCAAGTCTCTTAGGGGGTAGGCAGTCACACTAGTTTAAATTAAACACATTTTTATATATAACACCATTATAAATGCTGGAGGCAAAGAGGTTTTGGGATGGAGGCTGACAGCTTGTGACCCCTCCCCCCCCCCAATTTAATAACCTGGTGACCCTCTGAGGGGTCTTGACCTGCAGTTTGAGAAGCCCTGGTTTAATATGTGTATGCTTTATTGGATTCATTGAAAGCCCACTAGAGGAAACTGAAGCAGAGATGTAATTGCAGTTCTGTGCTGGGCTGACAGGTGGTGCATCAGAGGTAGGTTAGTATTAATGGTACGGCCACATGACTATTTGAACCTTGTCTTATGTAAAGTAGTCAGGATACATAATTTTGTTTCTTTAAAAAAATTTCTGAAGTCTCTGTTCCACTTATCATAAAATGGTTGTCAATGCTAAACAAGAATAAGGACTGCAGGGCTAAGCAGACTTATAGAAGTGAAAGACTACTTATCCCTTTACATCAGTGATGTGAACAAGACCAGATTGCTACTGACTGACAGTAGTTAGTACCTCATGCCTGTTTGATGGCCTACGTGAAGTGAGATTTTGGTTCTAGTCTGTTTCTCTAGTGGATAGAGAACAGAATAACAAAAACTGACATCTTGGTGATCTTTATAGAGACCAAGGTCTAACTGTGTATAGAGACTACATTTCTGTCCCCCAATGCAGTATCTTAGGGTATGTCTACACTACCCGCTGGATTGGCAGGTAGCGATCGATTAATAGGGGATTGATTTATCAATGCGTTCCCCCCCCCCCCGATCAGCACTCCTCATCAACTCCTGTACTCCACTGTGGTGAGAGGTGCAGACTGAGTTGATGGGAGAGTGGCAGCAGTTGACCATGCCTTAGTGAGATAATAAAGAGAAGCCTGAACTACTGTTGGCTATGCTATCCCTGTTCCCTCTCTTAAGAGAGGGCTCCAGAATCCAAGTATCAATTATGAACAGAGGCATGGGTCTGTTTGTGTGTCTCATTAGTTCTAAATTACTTTTATTGGCTTCAGACCACATCTGTTTATCTTAAATTTTTAATTGCTGTCTATCACCACAGTATTGGAGTACCTTCTGGATAATTGTCATAGCAAGGTCCATAGTGGAATTAATTGTCTATCTTCCCTACCTGAGTTATAGGAAACTGTTTGGGGTGGATTCTCTTTTTGGGACTTGGGGAGAGTGAATATCACTTGTTGTAAATATCACTTTGATTATGATGGAAAAGAGTTAACAAAGAGGAAGGTCTTTCAGGGAGCCCTAAATGTGGTGAGACTTCAGTTCAGTCTCATCTCCCCATGCCCTTCAGCTAAGAATTGCTTCTGTACAGATCTCAAATGCTTCCCCCTAAGGTTTTGCAATTTGAATTAACCCAGAGACATTCAATTACATTAGTGTTTCATAGAGGGAGAGGCAGTCTGAAATGTAGCTTGGATATGACCCATTAATGGTCTCAATTTGGTACTCTCTGTAATCTGCATTGATCATTCAAAAAGCCCTAAGGAACCATTTTTAAATACTGTGGTCTTAAAGGTTTTTTTGTAATAGAAGAGCTGTCCTGTACTAGGTGGCAAAGTTATGAAAGTTGTGATCATACAATCAAGTTGCAAAAAAACTTGACAATTACTGCCAAACCTTTTTGGTAATAATCTCAAACTATGAAAGAGGTATGATGAGCTACTGCTGTCATTGATTCTCCTCTCTTGGTTAAAAGGGACACTGATGACCACTCATTTTAACCTGTAGAGGGAGGGATGTGTGTATTAAGGGTATCTGACTATGGCTTCTTGTCAGGAAAATGTTGATTCAGTCACCTTTCAATTGGTAGTACTCTTCAGCCCTTCCATGAGAGGTTAGCTACTCAAAAGGCGGGATTGGAGAAGTTAACATTGTGAATGAGGAAAAGAGATGGTCTAGTTAGATGGTGCAGTGGGACTGAAGAGACTAGGTTATATTCTTGACTCTCTTGCAGAGTGACCATGGTCATGTTATTTCACTTGTTTTCCCATCTGTAAAATGGGCTGACCTTCTGTGTAAAGCATTACTGACTAGTGCTATATGAGAACTAGATGGTCTTTGTTAGGATATTGATATTCAGGCCTGTCTGCAAAGTCCTATATTTTAAGAATTTAGGTGTATTCTTATCACTTAGTTTAGTTCTAGAGGTATAAAAGAGAAACAAAAACAGTCCGCCTGGTTATAGGCCTTCTCTCACTGATAGTCTAAGGTTTTGTTTTAAGGCTAAGGTCTGTGGCTAAGAGGTGAGGCAGTCATAAGCTGGAAAGCAAATGGTCACGTTCTCACCATTCACACTGAAATAAGGCAGTTTTGGGCTGTTAGAAAGGTGATCCGATTTATCACCTCCAGATAAAGGGAAGACCCTAGAAGATTTAAAGGAAACTTAGTTTGATAGCATCCTGTCTGGCAAGAACTCACTTATCAATAGCTGGGATGTGAAGTCCTCATTTCTTTGTTGTTCTATCACTGTAGTTCCCATTTCCCTATTCTTTGTCTTATAATTATTATTCTTATAATCTGGTTCTGTGATTGTTTCTTTATGTTGTATAATTAATTTTGCTAGGTGTAAACTAAGGTGGTGGGATATAATTGGTTAGATAATCGTGTTACGATATTTTAGGATTGGTTAGTTAAATTTAAGTAAAACGATTGGTTAAAATATAGCTAAGCAGAACTCAAATTTTACTATATAATTTGCAGTCAATCAGAAAGTAAGGGGGAGGGGAAGGAGGGAGGAAAATTGGAATCCTGTTTTGCTAAAGGGTGGGGGGAATGGCAATGGGAACGGACACAGGCAAGGCTCTGTGGTGTCGGAGCTGGGAAGAGGAACACGAAGGAAGGAAATTGGAATCCTTGCTTGTTGGAAGTTCACCCCAATAAACATTGACTTGTTTGTACCTTCGGACTTTGGGTATTGTTGCTCTCTGTTCATGCAAGAAGGACCAGGGAAGTGAGCAAATGAAGGAATAAGTCCTCTAACAGTGTTACAGAAATAACTTTTATTCTCCAAATCTATTTCTTCAGGGGATACAAACTGACCAGCCCTTCTCCCTGCAGCTTCAGAGATTTTAAGATTAGAGGTAGAAAGGAGCTGAGGGACAATTTAAAAAAAAACAAACAAAAAACAACAAAACCCCTTGGTTCTGCAGTGTCGGAACAGGGGCATGTACACTTCTCTCCAACAGGTTACTGCTTTGTAGTAAGTTCCTTTACTGAATGGCAGGATTTACAATCTTTCAGTGGGAATCTGAAGAGGTAGTAGATTCTGAGGTTTGGGTTACTTACCAATCAGGAATAGAGGTTATGGTCACATCTGAACCCTTGCAAGAAAGGCAGTCTTCAGTCCCCTCAGTCAGGTGTGAATCTTCTGAGGGGAACTGTGTGTGAACTGAATATTTGGGAGATCAATGGGAACACTTCCCTAGCAAGATGGCTTTTATTGAGTGGCACTCCCTCGAAAGTGACTTAATTTGGAATTCTAGAAGTGTTCCAGTAAGACATGGACTGAGTGTAAGGAGTTCAAAGCTGAGAGATGATTTGCATTCTTCTGTTGTAGCTGTTTATCACGTGGTTCTGTAATGTATCCTGTAGCTATAACCACCAAATACATAGCGTTCTCTCTGTGTAGTATTTCTGGCAAAAGGCTCTGAATCCTTCTGTTTGCTGAATCTATTTTGGCCACTGTTGGAAGACAGGATACTGGCTAGATGGACCACTGTTCTGACCCAGTACGTCTGTTCTTATTTTCTTTATATCCAAAGTGTTGAATGACTCCTATAATGGGACTGTGACAACGAAGTACATCTGATATTGCTATAGTACTGTTCTTCAGTTTACATAGTGCTAGTCAGAGCAAATTGACATTGAGTATACAGGAACTTCTATTTAACCTGTTCTAAATAATATAATCCTGAAATTCTAGTAATTACATTTGTTTCATATTTATGTAGCTAGCTGCTGTAAGACTCTCTAATGCATCCTGAAGACGCTGAGGCTTCTGGACCCCAGTGTGGTAAAATTTGTCAAAAAATACATGCAAGATTAAAAAAAAAATGAAACCAAAAATCCCTTCCCCCGCATTAGAATAATATTGTGTATGTTGACTATACATTGCCAACAATGACTGTGTCAAAATCCGTAACCTCCTGGGGCTGCAGAGTGATAGTGGGATGGAGGCGGAAGTCATGGAGTACTGTATCCGTGTCTAATCATCTTGGAAATGTACAGCTCAAAATTGAGACCCAGGATATTACTCATGAGAATGGTCAAGCCTTGCTGTTCTTTTACAGTGGTATTTAGGAGTACACTGTGAGGAGGTGTTCAACTCAGACCAGCCGTGAAGGCATTAGGTGACTCAGACCAGGCCAATCAACCTTATAGGTTTCACTTCAGAGAATCTGGCTGGATTTATAAATTACTAACTGCTGATGAAACCCAGCTGGGTAAGTTGTAAAGGCAGAAAGTTTGCAGCACAAAGGGGCTGCAGGGAGAGAGCCTGTAGTTGCTCTTGGTTTCCTCCTAT
This sequence comes from Sternotherus odoratus, assembly GCA_032164245.1. Classification (NCBI taxonomy): domain Eukaryota; kingdom Metazoa; phylum Chordata; order Testudines; family Kinosternidae; genus Sternotherus; species Sternotherus odoratus. The sequence goes on from JAVMKO010000004.1 coordinate 50,191,624, forward strand.
CCACCACTCTGCCTCCAGAAGGGGCATCCTGTCCCTGACAGAAGGGTTTTACCCAGAGGAATTTACCCAGAGGAATTTCAGGGAAGAAACTCTGCCTTCAACAGGTTAGGAGGAAGCCCAGGGAAAGAGCAGTGAGGGTTGAGGCAGTGTAGACCTTGGCTACTAGCAGTCTTCAGGCTGGATCCAGGGTATTAGGCAAGTCCAGAATCCCCATAACACTGGGAATTACAGAAGACTACCTGGGGCAGTGTATGGACACCTGGTCCAGAGGGATTGGGTTACCCTAGAAGGCTAGAACTATGTAGTGATCTGTCTGAAGAGCTGAGTTATGGAGAGTGCATACTGAGTCTTGGAGAGCAAGAATGGCAATGGGGCACGTGATGGAACAGGGTGATCCTCCGATTCCGCTACAAATGGATACCCCCACCAGTGGGTGAATCCTGGAAAGTCCCAGAACACAGGTAATTGAACAGAGTTAATTTCCTTTTGAGTGGCATAAGCCAGTCTGACTGAGGGATGGGGAGGAGACAGAGCAGTTCATAAATGGAAGAATAGCCTCTCCAAGATTTAATATAGTTTTTAAAGATTGTAGCAAAGAAATTGGATATAGGAGAGACACTCCAGGTTCGTTCTTCCAAACCACCCTCCCCTTTTCCCCAGCCCAATTATTTTATTGGCAGAATCCTAACTGCAATTGTAACTTTTTAAAAGATTTGGAATGGCTTTCTTGGAGAGATTCTTTGGACTTTTCTCTATCCAGGGCTATATATATATACACTGACTCTAGTGTTCATTGGGACAGGTATGTCCAAGGGGAGTTTCTAGTAATGTGGCTCCAATGGAGCTGTGGTGCCAGGGAACAGAGGTGGCAGGACTACCAAGGGCCAAAGATAGTTTGGTAGCACATGGGCTTCATATGAGTTGCCCTACTCTCATTGGGAAGAGGGCAGAGTAATATTTTGGGTTGAGTTCTGTGACCTTTCACCAAAGAGTAACTCTTCACTCCACAATGGAGAGATTAGAGAATAACTCTGTGATGGAATCATTATTGAGGCTTCCTGCCCTGGAGTCCCTCCTGAGGGGTTACCACAATAGTGGAGCCATGCAACTGCGAAGGAAGGGTCCTTATTCCCTTCTGCACCCTGTATAAACACCAGGTGCAATTTGGCCCTGATCCAAAGTGTGACTAAGTTAATAACCTACTATTGATCATTACTTTCAAATATCTTTAATTGGGAAAACTGGGCTTGTGCCATCTAAAGGATTTTAAAAAAAAATCTTCTGGATTTCCAAGCCTTTTGATAATCTTATCAGCCTCTGCACTGATCATTCTCCACCATTAGATTCTTTGATCTTCAAGTCAGTATTGCCAGCAGTCAGTAAACTTAGACTGTCAGTAAAAATGCTGGCCAGAATTGCCTGTCACTACAGAATCTGTCAATAAAAATAGAAAGATATATGCTAGGAATCTTGTTCTCTTGTGCCTCTATTTTTAACAGTAAACTTAATAAAGATTAATATAAAAAACTTGTCAGCTCTCATGATCGAAAACTTACTGGTGTGAAATGGAGCAGGGAAAATAACCCATTCAAATAGCAGTGTTTACAGAATCCATCATGTGCGACCTTGAGTAAAAGCTGCTTAAATGAAACCTCTTCTAGAAGAACTAAAGCCCAGATTGTCAAAGAGATCTAGGCATCAAACTTTGCTTTCAGTGGAAATTAGGACCCTAAATACCACTTGAGTATATGGGCCTTAGAATTTGGTCATACACTGCAGTACTTACAGACTCTACCGTTCGATGGCTGAATCTTCCTTGGTCCATTTCACTCAAAGGCCCAGCTCGTCAGAGGTATTTAGGCTCTTAATCACTTACAGGAGCCTAAATATCTGTGATCTGGGCATAAATGTCCAAGCTATTTGAAAATTTAAACCTGTAATCTGCTCTACAAGGCCGATGATGGGCATGTGTTAGGCAGTGGAACTGATGTGGATTCTCTGCATGGTAGAGTGTCTGCATCTCCCACATATCACAAAGCATAACTCAACAGGGACTCTGTCCATTTTAACTACACATGTAGCTTTGGAGGTGCAGAAGGGAAAAAGAGTAGATCTGCAACAACTCAGACTAAACCTAATTGATTCATTTGAGAGAGTGATGGTTTGTCAGTAATTGTTTGTGTTCTGAGTGGGCAAACCTGTTTCAAGACCTCATTCACTGGAGATAATTAATGTTACTAGTCTGTATTTTGATTCTGGACTGATTGCTTTTTTTTAATCTGACTTGTCCTCTGAATGCTGTGTATTTTTTCCCAGGTGATTGCATTTTTTTTGGTGTGTGTGTCCTTTTGTTTCTGCTTCCTTGTTGGACCATTACTGCCATTGCCTGACTGGTAACTGTGTAGTTTGAATCTTTCCCTAGAGATCATGGTGGGTAGGAATGAGGTGGCTATTGCCTTATTTTTAAAACATAAAGGATAACTTAACAGTTTCTAGTTTTATACCTTTATTAACTAGTAACAGAAGTCCAGGAATTAGTCCTTTTGTTTAATCAGTAGGCTTGAGTCTGGTCTAGATAAGCAGCCTGTGACAGCATATACAAACCCCACACTGCTCAGGAAGCAGTTAAAGAGCAGCTATGGGCTGAAGCAGCCCTGCCCTGCCACACCTGCAAGGCATGTCAGGCCAGGAGGAGGGGCTTTAAAAAGGGATAGACCAGCTCAGTAGTGAGCAGTACAAGGAGAACAGGCATCTGTCATATGAACAGGCAGCTTGTATGTGGCATAGTGTAGTTAAGCTTATGACAGCAAGATGTAGCAACAAGAAAATCTTGGTTCCAAAAGCTTTAGCAGATTGCTAGGACTGAGTGAACTTAAACATCATGCACTGGAAGATCAGATCAGTAAATAATCGATTCTCAAGGGTGGTTTGCACAGTGCAGTCACTAACCCAGCTTGTTTCTCCATGCCAAAGTTGCTCCTGTGGGACACACAAGTGTGTCTGTCTTAGCAGAAAGTTCATTCAGGTCCAGGTTTGTTTTGTGTTTTGAAGCAAAGATGTATCCAAGATGTGTAGATTCATAGATGTTCTAGGTTGGGCTTGATCCAACTCCCAGGAAAATCAGTGAAAAGACTTATCGACTTCAGTGGAGCTCTTGGTATTATGATTTGGTTCATTCTACAGAGTAGCCTGAACCTCTGGTGTCTTCAAAGAGCATAGGGAAATGGTTGATTCAGGTGCTTAGTGATGCATACAGAATGGTAATATGAGGGGAAAGGGGTCATATCCAGTGATGTAGTTTAGGCTTATGTGTAAAGTAAAACTGCTGCTCTTCCCATTTGGGTACTATGTCTTACAGTACTTTTTACCCCTGAAAGTGTTTTATTTAATGAGGACTTAACTGAAGTCCTCATAAAATTTTTGGTGGGTTTCTTCCCCACTCCCCCACCTCCAACTACTCCCTTTCCTGGAGATGATTACCTCCTGCATATAAAATTACATTATCAAGTTACAGATTTTTTTTCTGTGTTCAGTATTTTTTTTACGTGTCATTTAGTCTGATCATGTTTTCTTGCATATTTGCAGATAGGATTTGACAGCATTGTTTCATCCCAGAGCACAGATTGATCTGTGCTAGCTATTGCCATATGTTATTGCCATGTCACATGAAAATAGAGGGAAGTATTTGAAGAAATGTCTTTCAAATGATCCTGGCAGCTTTAGTATGCTATATAGTTATTTTCAATCTAAGAGGCAGTCTAGCCTGCAAGTAGTAACTCTTGGTATCTCAATAGAAAAAGCACTTATCAGAAAAGACTAAGAGATGAGGTTATGGAATCATATTGGTTTGAGGGAACTTCAAAACTTGCAGTTCCACAAACCCTGAGCATGGAACAAATCCTGCATAAAAGGCTCTGGACTCACAAGTCACAGGACTGAGGAATGGAATCCTCTGCTCCAAACTGTAGTGCTGGCTATGGAGGAGCTCTGTGATTGCTGCAGATGGAGAAAAATGGTAGGTGTAGTTCAATGGTTATTCCCCATGCCCTATTTGAGGTCCATGGATACAGTGTTCACCTTCACAGTCAGTACACACAATCACTTCCCAAGTCTATCTTCAATCATACTCCCTGCCACAGTTTAGCCAGCGCATTTCCCTTTTCTCTAAATCTGAATTTTCACCCCAAAAGATGGGGTGGGGAACAAAGAAAAAATATGCATTCACCACAAACCAGGAATAAATACCCATTCTTTTTGAAATCTACAGCATAAAGTTTTAAACACTTCTGATTTTTGAATTGGCTCCAAGTATTAACTTGGAACTAACTTTTAATGAGCAGAAAAAGATGGTGATATCTCATAAATAATGACAAATTAAGTAGTGAGTAAATAACCAAGTGACTTTATCAAAGGAGGCATTTCTTCTGTTTGGGCATGTCATTATTTTTATAACCCCACTGTTAAGCCTTGAACTTCTTTAGATATAGCTATTCATTCCTCTATAACAGTGCCTTTCAACCTTTTTTTCATTTACAGAACCTTACATTTGAAATGGAGGTTCAGACCCTTTGGTAATCTTAGACATAGTCCACAGATGTCCAGGGCTCCATGCACCACCAGTGGAAAACCACTGTTCTATAGCATGGGATTACTGGCCTTTTTCATTCCTTCAGTCTAAAGGGACTCTGTAGTGATAGGCATGTAGTCTTTTTATGCTACACTGAGTATGCAATGCTTCGCCCAATTAACATTTGACTATTCAAACACTTGGGGGAGGAGGAGGGAAATTTCAAGAGTTTTCTGTAACTACAATTGAGTTCTATCACTTTTTAAAAGACCTCAACTTTACAGCAATGAAGTGACTTAAGGGGATCTCACCAGAGAGACATTAGCTAAAATGTGTTTAAATTGAGTTTCTCTGAATTTCTATGTATCTTTTAAAAGAATATCTGCTTCCTTTGGTTGTGTGGGATTTCTATTTATTTATTTTGGGTTTTTTGTAGTGCAAATATTTGTAATATACACTTTGATTTCAATTGTTGCTACAATTTACGTTGGATTCATGGAGACTGAAAGTTAGAAAGCATGAGTAGAGCAAAAGTAAGTTTAAAAATGAGTTAGGGTTCTCATCACTACATTAAGCTACAACTGGAAACTCCAGATTCAGAATTCTAGTGGAACATTGGATCTGAATCCCATATTCCTTTCCTTTGTTGATTAGCATACATAAATAGGATGATGGGCACCTACATACAAAGAACATGAGATTTGCTAAGCTTGGAGGCTTGAAGTAATTTTAGTAAAACATCTGTTTTGGTTTAAAACATCTCTCTGAAGTATATTTGAGATTCCTGCTGTTCAATTACTGGATTTAGTTATTTAATTGCTGTTTGGGACTTCATTTGAGTCTCTAGGGAGTGGGTTTTTGCTTTGCTTACCATATTTTATTCCATCTGTTACTTTATATAAAGTTACTTAATTTATTTTCAGTTTTTGTCTCACTCACTCACACCAGACTGTATACCAGTCCTTCAAATTCCTGTTACAATATCAGATTTTTTATTTTTATTTTTTTTAATTGTTTCCATATCTCCCTGCGAGTGGCTACCAGCTCGCAGCCAGAGGGACTTAAAACAGCCCAGGAAAGGCTTTTGGCTGGGAGCAAGCAAGCTCCCAGGCTGATTGGGAGAGCAGGTGCCACCTGGTGGCCATGCCCCAAACAGACTAGAATCAGAGAGGTAGCCGTGTTAGTCTGGAATAGCAGAGGTAACAAAGTCCTGTGGCACCTTAAAGACTAACTATAAAGTTTTGAAGCATAAGCTTTCGTGGGCTAATACCCACTTCGTCGGATGCAAGCAGTGGAAGTGTCCAGACTTGCATCCGACGAAGTGGGTATTAGCCCACGAAAGCTTATGCTTCAAAACTTTATAGTTAGTCTTTAAGGTGCCACAGGACTTTGTTACCAAACAGACTAGCAGGCCCTTATAAAAAGGCTGAGTGCCAGGGGCCTGGCAGACACTGTCTCCTCTGGCTACAGAGGCAGACAGACCTGGCTGCTGGGGATCTTGACAGGGTGTGTAGCAGGGCTGGGGAAAGGCCAGAGGAGCTGGGAGCTTCATGGCCTGATCTTGGGTCCACAAAGGTGCTAGGTTGTGAGGGAAGTCGGCAGGCTATTGCACTGCAGTCTGCCCCAGGGAATGGGGGGCTGAATGATGACTGGCAGTAGCCCAGACTGAGGTAAGTTGGAACATTAGAGGGTGGGGGTTCCCCTGAAAGGGGAGACCCAGAGAGAATGAGGGGTCTTGCCAGGGAGGCAGCACCACAGACAATGGGGCAGTGGGGTCTGGGAGGGACACGGGGCCAGAGACAGGCAAGACACCGGCCTGCAGAGGGTGCTCCAGAGGCTGGACAAGCTAATTCCCTGGGCGACCAGCAGGAGGCGCCGCAGGGGTGAGTCGCCGCCATACTACACTCCCATTCTCCATTTATTTTCACTTAGTTATGCAGAAAATGGAGTTGGTGTATGTTCTATACTTGGACACTAACTGAATAAATCATCTATACCCAAACTGCTAAAAGTTCGCCCAAATGGATGGAAATGCAATGTAGATTATTCGTTCTGTTTCAAATAGTATAATTGTATATTACATTAATATTTCACAGTAACTCAAACATTTGAATGTATTTTGGCTACTAAAACTTGAAGACTTCTAGACTGCTGTGGAATATCCCAGGGGGGCTGATTTGTATGAATGCTTTTCTGAGAGAGACTGTCTAGTCCTTAACCTATCAACTCATCTCTATGTAAATGGGAAGTGAGGAACTGCACAAGAGCTGTATTTGGACTGTACCTCTACTTTGAATAAGATGGATCTCCTTCCCCGCCCCGCCCCCCGAGAGTGTTGGAGTGTAGCCCAGCCGCAGGTTAATGGACTTTTACTCCAACAGGAAGACCCAGTGAATCAATCGGATTCAGTGAAGGCAGAAAGGTCCAATTTGGAGCCGAAGGCCTCAATTCTGCAAGTAACCCTGCAAGCACCTTCATGGTGTCTCATGGATTTCACATGGATGTAGGGGTTCTTTTATGTTCTGATTGAAGGATCAATCCAGTATGAGCAATACCCAAACATCTTTAGCAACCTGGGCCTAAATTTACACTACAAGAGAAGGAATGGCAAATATGCAATTTGGCAACCAGACTTTAGTTTTAATTACTTATAACCATATAGAGGAAAGTGTTGGATAGTATTTGCAAAAAAATAATGAATTCATGGAAATGAGACCATCACTGTAGTTGTGTATTTAATCTCTGCTGGAAAAATATGCTAGTAGTTTATCAAGGGTACAGAAAATACATGCAGATTAACAAAGTTCAGCTCTATTTAAAAGCAACATAAAATTGTTCTGCTTTGTATAAACAGTCTGGTTAATTCATGGGATGAGGGGCAGGCAATTCCTTTCAGTTGTTCCTCTTTCCAATCATTGTTTAATGTTTCATACCAAATGACATGCCAGGGGGGATTGTCAGGCAACTTCCAAAATAGGCATCAGAGTAATTAGTGTAGAAGGCTCACTGGAACATTAACCACAATGTTCAATATCATTCTCCATTCTGCACTCAGTTATACCCATGCAACCTCACTACAGCCAATGATGGTCTACTACACTACAAAATATTACTAGGTCTTCTCATATCTGTCAGGAAAGCTAATAGTGTAATCGCTGCACATACTTCGCTAAACTCATCTTCTCCTGGCTTATGCTGACTGATAAGGTCCACATTCTAATACCCTTACTCATGGAGTGCGGGAGGGGGATAGCATCTGACTGGACAAGTAGTCCTATAGATTTCCATAGGACTGTTTAGACTTGTAGGTACTATTCAACTTAAGTAAGGGGATCAGTAATTGGCCCTGAACATGTGCAGCATTGTTGACCTGATTAGCAATTGTTCAAATATAGGAACACTTCAGAGCATGGATGAGGGCAGTGGCTATAGTGGAGTTGCATGGGTGTAAATGAGAGGAGGATTTGGTTCTTGTACTGAATATTACATGCCAATGGCCATATATATTTCCTCAAGGAGTCTCCTCTACTCCACTTCACTCCCTTTCCCAAGCCTAATTTGGTAGTCCGAAGAGCCCTGTGAAGCCTCCTCTTTAAGGGACAGCCTGGGGTATAATCAAGGAGACCTTACCCCCATCCTAGAACTGGGATATAAAAACAGGAAGAAGAAAAAGCATCTGAGCAAAAGAGGGAGCAGAAGCTCTGCAGGCTGAAGTGGGCTGTTTCCTCTGACTCTAGGAGCCCAGCCCAACTAGAGACTTTGTGAATTAAAGTTTGGGAACTTAACCAGGGCCCTGAGGTGAGACTGTGTGTATTGTAATTTATCCTGTCTCTGAAACCCTAATATGCTAGTAGTTAGCATGTTTCCTTTTAATAATCTATTTGTTAGATAGTGTGTGTTGGCATCTCCTTGCCCTGGGTTGTTGATGTGAACCTGCAGCTGCTGCTGCCCCCCACTGCGGGATGTTGCCACACTGAACCACAAGGGAGCATGTAGGGCCTAACCATATCTTTACAACCCCAAACATGAAGACAAGCCAGTCAATGAAGTTTGCATGGACAGGAGGGCAAAAATTTAGAGAGAGGTAACTTTCTCTGGCATACTACAGACTAACTGAAGACCGGAAAGTCAAAGTTAAGACCAATACTGTCCTTGACTCAGTTGGAAGGGGGGAAAAATCCTCAATGGTTTGGTACAGCATGGGATTTCAACTGTCCCTTTTGAATTTTCTGGATTTAAGTTATTTAAACATTTAGAGAGCAAAGTACCTACTGCATAGAATGTTTTCATGAAAGATGAACCTTCCTTGTGACGATTGCCTACTTTCCTTGCTTAAGTAATGCATAATTATAAAAACTGTATAATTGTGACTTGCATGATACACTGAAACTGAGTGGAATGAAGATCTCCCTGAACTAATTGTAGTCAATCAGGTAACTGCATAACCAGTGGGGATAAGTGAAATAGTTGAGAGAAAATATGAACCGCCTTTAACAAACATTGAAATTTAAATGAACGTTAACAAAAGTGACTCTGGAGTCTAAGTGGTGTTTTGCTATTTCTGGTTGCCCTGTTACCTCCTCTCTTGGGGGGGGGAGGGGGGGGGCAGTCCTGGAAGTGCTTGAGGCTGTCGTAAATTTTGAAGGCCAAAATCACCCCTTCCTGGTTCTAGGACTGAAAGTAGGCAGAAAAATGTGTAAAGGTGGCAAAAATTCACTTCCATTTTGCATCTGAGCTGGCTTGGAGAAACTAATCTGGCATTTCTTAATTTAATTCCTTGTTTTAGGTTCCCTAAATTTCATTTTCTAATAAGCTTCAACAATACACACTTTTTTAATTTACAGAACGTGCAACAATGCAAAATCCACACATGTATACAATAGAAAATAATGATAAATACAGAAATGTGATTAAACAAAGCAGCAATAATCTTTCTAAATGAAAATGGCCTTAAATTGAATCAGTCCCTTGTTCATATAGCACAGAAAACCAGAAATATGTGAAATGAACAGTCTTATTCAGGGGCGGCGCTAAGGTTTTTGCCACCCCAAGCGTGGAAGTTCTGTGGCATGCCTGCATGAGGTTCGCAGCTGCCATGGATTAGGCAGCATTTCTGCAGGAAGTCCACGGGTCCTGCGGCCTTGTCGGCCCCGCTGAAAATGGCCTGACTGCTGCCCTGACTGCTAACGTCAGGCCACCCTCTGCGGCTTGCCACCCCAGGCACGCGCTTAGAGCGTTGGTACCTGGAGCCACCCCTGGTCCCATTGACTTCAAGTTGAGAAGTTACATGAATAAGAATTTCCAGGTCCAGACACAGGTATATAATGATTATCTACACTTATCAATAATGGCTGAAGAAACACGAATTTCCCCTCCATTTGCTAAGTTTTTTGGGTTGTATAAATTGGGAAGGTGGGGGCGGGGGGCAAAAGGTACTAGTCTTGGAGGATTGGAAGCTTCTCTCCTCTCAATCTGGGCTGGTTGTGTCGTTCTTATAAAACTATAAATCAATCCATGGGAGGCCTATGGAACTCTGCCTGTGATGTACATAGCTATATAATGGATATAATTTTTTTCAACTTGAAAAATCAAAGTTGCTTCTGAGACATGCACCTCAGGAATTTCATCTAGTGGAAGGCATGTCTAATTTGGTTCAGTATGATCAATTATTCAGCGGGCAACTAGAAACATTGAAGTTCTACTCTAAGGATGTTAGAAAATAGGCTTTAGTTGCTTAAATTAATCACTGTGATAGTCGCTTACTCATAGTAAAACTTTCACCTCTCAGCTTGACCACTTAAAAAACATGAGTAGATAAAATTATCAACTAATCAGTATTAAATTTTTACCAGCAATTCCCAAAAAGGGGAGACTCTTCTTTCTACACACATGCATAAAATAGCTGGAAAAAGTTTGTTTTTACTTGCTTTCAAATTATTTCATGCTGAAGCATTTTACTTTTGTGGCTGAGTTAGTCCTAATCCATCTGGAAAATGGGGTTAAGTAAAATGTTGACAAAAGCTTAACTGTACTGCAGTTGATGTGACACTATTATAATAAAATTGATAAAAAATTAATAAAAAAACTTCAATCTGCAACAGACCTTATCAAAGTCTGCCATAGTACTACAGTCAGCTGAGTCTTAATGTATGTCTGTAATTGACTCCTGGATCTTCATAAATGATTTTAAATTTCCTCAAATATAATTATTCATAAACCTCAGAATCTGGCAGTCAATGGTGGTAGCATTGTATGTAATTAGAGCTTCCTTGAAACAGACACACTTAATTAAATTCCCCCAATGTACAAATATTCATCACTGTGTGATATGTCGTCCTTACCAGCTTGTTAAATATTGAGTTCGTGCCTCCTATTGTCTTTCTTCACAAGACTCCTGAGAAACAAACTCAGTTTGGAAAAAAAGATGAGGCAAATAGTTCTGCCAAAATATACATCTCCTTAAGGGGGAAAAAAATGTTTGAACAGGAATGTTCCTATTCTCACCACTACACCTTATACAATAACTAATGTTTTCAAATTAATCCTATGGGAACATTTTTTTCACAACTTGGGTCAGGTTGTAGAAGTATGCTTTCTTTCAGGATCAGGCATTTTATTTAACTGCATTACTATAGGAGCCCACTTTGCAGGAACTGTATACACACAGAACAGAAAAACTTTACAATCTGAGAGAGAGAGGTGGACGAGGGAATTCAAAAACAAGAAGACCATATTGGTCAGCAAGATCAGTCACTGATGTGCTGAGAACACAGCCTAACAACTTCATTTTGTGTAAGCATGTAGTGAAGTGACTGCCCCAGTCCTGGAAAAGAAGGGTTAAAAGCAGCCCTGAAGAGGGTTATGGTTCTGAAAGGCTAGGCTGATTAGGGAAGAAGCCACAGTTGTGGCCAGCTCAATCTGGGCTCAGCTGGCCCTTTATAAGAGGGCTGGGAGCCAGGAGGTATAGGAGTGTATCTCCAGCTTTGAAGGGAGAAGGACCTGGCTGCCTGAGATCAAGGTACCTGGAGCAGAGCAGAGCGGTGCTGGAGAATAGGGCCAAGGGAGCTGGGGAGTTCCCGAGGGTAAACATCCAGGCCTTGATGAAGGCCTATGAAAAGATACTTTGGAGCAGTGCTGGGGAATAGGACAAGGGTGCTCCAGCCTGGTAAACCCCCGGGATGCATGAAAGATGACCAGTAGGGTGGGGATACACGAGCCTTGTCTTTCAGCAATCCTAAAATGATTGGAGGAGGATTCAGTGAAAGGGAGCATCCAGTCAAAGCGAAGGTGGTCTAGGAAAATGGTCTCTATCTTCTGTCCTTTTTGAATGAAGTCGATGTAGTTTTTGCAATGAGCTACTGTAGAAGGATTCTTGCAGTTATTCTACAATCCTTTTCTCATTTCCATTTAATGAGGCTCCCTTCCATAGTGTAGCTACTTGTAGCATGCTTCCCGCCCCCCTCCTGAATGGAGAGCTGCATATCAAGTCAACACCTTTTGCAGATGCCCTGTTTTGCTACCCCTTTGAAATGTAAATACAATTGTAAATATTAATCAAGAGAACTGCTCCACACATTCAAGTTCTTATTTGTGTGAAGCTGGTATAGATGTAAAATATCAAATAAAAATGACAGTCATTAATCACAATGTCACCAGGCCTTTATCACAAAGACCCACCGAATCTTTCAGATGAAAACCAAGCCTTACAAAGAGAATGTTTACGTTTCCTAGAGATCAATTCATCCACAAGGCTATTTTAAGAAAAGCCAGTATTCATTATACCAGTTTCCAATCATTATATACTTCATCAGAAGCATATTATGCTTCGTCAATCACCTTTTTATTAATCTGCAGAAAAAGAAATGTTATCATAGTGATACATATTTACCTTGGTATAAAGTGTCAATTATTTTCTCTGGAACTTGAGCAGGCTTGGTAATATCAGGAAAAAAAACATGCAACCATTCCCCTGAGCTTGGGTATTCATCCTATTTCTAAATACATGTCACACACTTCCCATCCGAGGATGCAAATGCTGCTATCATTCTGCCAGTGTTAGACAAAGCAATGCTGTTAGCTGGTCTTCAGATCAATGACATGATGGGCTATTTCTTCCCTTGCTCCGAGTTGAGCACCAACATTCCCATTGAATGTTGCTCATCTTTTCGGGTAGCAACTCTCATTGAACTCTGAGAGGTGCTCAGAAAAATCAGCTCCATTATCTTTTCGGGTTATATTGTGTACAATCAATTGACTAAATCTCAATTGACAGGCAACTGTGAGAGCACAGATTAGCTCTAATCTATCTATACTACATCACCAATGTATCTGAATGCTTTAATGGCCCACTGCACTGGTTTGTTACAGCATTTCCTATGTTCCATTGCCCAATGCTCTGTATCCATAAATACAAGTTATAACCTAAGAGGAGGGACTTTGAGTGTCATCTTGCTACCTAAGAAGTAAATGACATTAAAATGCACATAAAATATATAAATTTCTGCAGTCCTATCCAGGGAATAAAGCAAGTAGATTCTCCTCAGTGCAACAAACCCTGGCTGATGGGGAGGAGGGGAAACCACAACATTTTCCACAATCCACTGAAGGGGAGAGCCAGTGCAAAGGAAAGGCAATTATGGTTTACCTAAGACTGAATCCAGAGGGAGGCAAATGAAGACAAATTTATGATTTTTAAAGAAAAACTGATTTTTTTTGTTAGACTACAGTAGTTATTAGAACAGTGTTTATTGGAATGCATGTATGTATGTGCACTTACTCCTTCCACACCGTTTGAGCTAGAGACTTGAAATTTGGTACAGTTAGAGGAGGTCTTAGGGTCCTAATCAGGGTAAGAGTCGAAAATTTTTCAAATCTCACCTCTGACGCCCCCCAGGGGTGAAATTCTTTAAAGCCCATTCACATCAGCTGGGCAGCTGCTGTTCTCTGTGACATAGTTATGATGTCATAATACCCCCTCCAACGGACCCTGCATTCGCTCAGCTCTCTGCCCCTTCCCCCCCCCCCCCCCCGACAGACCCAAGTTGGGTTTGGTCGGAGGGTAAGTGAGGTAGGGGTGTCGGGTTTGGTCGGGGGGTGAGGTGGGGGTGTCAGGTTTGGTCGGGGGGTAAGTGAGCCGGGGGTGTTGGGTTTGGTCTGGGGGGGTGGGAAGGTGTCGGGGTGGGTGAGGGGTGAGGTGTGGGTGTTGGGGTTGGTCAGGGGGTGTTGGGTTTGGTGGGGGGGTAAGGTGGGGGTGTTGGGTTTGGTTGGGGGGGGTGAAAATGTGAGTCGGGTTTGGTCGGGGGGGGTAAGTGAGCCAGGGGTGTTGGGTTTGGTCTGGGGGGGTGGGAAGGTGTCGGGGTGGGTGAGGGGTGAGGTGTGGGTGTTGGGGTTGGTCAGGGGGTGTTGGGGTTGGGGGGGTAAGGTGGGGGTGTTGGGTTTGGTTGGGGGGGTGAGAATGTGAGTCGGGTTTGGTCAGGGGGGTAAGTGAGGTGGGGGTGTCAGGTTTGCTCTCTGCCCCCTCCCCCCTCCAACGGACCCCGCACTCGCTCAGCTCTCTGCCCCCTCCCCACCTCTGACGGACCCGAGCAACGCCGGGTATTTTCGCTAGTATTTAATAATGGTCTCTTCAGTGTAGCAAAGAAAGGTATAATGTGATCCAGTGCCTGGAAGTTGAAGCTAGAAAAACACAGATTAGAACTAGGGCATACCTTTGTTTGTTTGTTTTAATAAATCTATATATATAAAAGTCAAGTGGTGTATGTATGTATGACAGCGAACTCCTCCCGCACCGGTTGAGTCAGAGACTTGAAATTTGGTACAGTGAGGGGTCTTGGGGTCTAGATGCTGGTAAGGGTCGAAAAATTTTCGGATCTCACCTCTGACACCCCCCAGGGGTGAAAGTCTTTCAGGGCCAATCACATCGGCTGGGCGGTTAGGTAGTGATGATGTCATAATACCCCCTCCAACAGACACCGCACTCACTCAGCTCGCCCCTCCCTCCTCCAACGGAACCCCGGAGATCCCTCAGTTCTCTGCCCCTCCCACCTCCCAATGGAACCCCGGACTCCATCAGCTCTGTGCCCCCCCCACCTGCGAAGGTCCCCGGAATCCCTCTGCTCTGGCCCCCTCCCCGCCTGCGACGGATCCGAGTTGGGTTTGGTGGGATGGTAAGTGAGGTGGGGGTGTCGGGTTTGCTTGGGGGGGGTCAGGTGGGGGTGTCGGGTTTGGTCAGGGGGTAAGTGAGCCGGGGGGGTGTCGGAGTTGGTCTGGGGGGGTGGGAAGGTGTCGGGGTGGGTGAGGGGTGAGTTGTGGGTGTTGGGTTTGGTCTGGGGGGGGGGGAAGGTGTCGGGGTGGGTGCCCAGACCAAACCCGACACCCACACAGCTCACTTACCCCCCGACCAAACCCGACACCGCCACCTCACCCCCCCACCAACCGCAACACCCCCTGACCAACCCCAACACCCACACCTCACCCCTCACCCACCCCGACACCTTCCCACCCCCCCAGACCAAACCCAACACCCCCTGGCTCACTTACCCCCCCGACCGAACCCGACATCCCCACCTCACCCCCCCACCAATCGCAACACCCCCAGACCAAACCCGACACCCCCCGGCTCACTTACCCCCCCGACCGAACCCGACACCCCCACCTCACCCCCCACCAACCGCAACACCTTCCCACACCCCCAGGTGGTGGGGGTCAGGTGGGGGTGTCGGGTTTGGTTGGGGGGTAAGTGAGCCAGGGGGTGTTGGGTTTGGTCTGGGGGGGTGGGAAGGTGTCGGGGTGGGTGAGGGGTGAGCCAGGGGGTGTTGGGGTTGGTCAGGGGGTGTCAGCTGTCTGCCCCCTCCCAACCTCCGACTGACCCGAGCAATGCCGGGCACTTATGCTAGTAAATAAATGAATTGAATAATCCATTGGAACAACTTACTAAGGTTATAGTGTGGGGTCGGCAACCTTTCAGAAGAGGTATGCCGAGTCTTCGTTTATTCACTCTGACTTAAGGTTTTGCATGCCAGTAATACATTTTAATGTTTTTAGAAGGTCTCTTTCTATAAGCCTATAATATATAATTAAACTATTGTTGTAAATAAGGTTTTAAAAATGTTTAAGAAGCTTTTTAAAACTAACATGGAGATCCCCCTAGACTGGTGGCCAGGACCTGGGCAGTGTGAGTGTCACTGAAAATCAGCTCGTGTGCCACTTTTGGCACGTGCCATAGGTTGCCTACCCTGTTATAGTGTTAAACCTGCTCCCTAGGAATTTCATTTGATGACCCCAAGTTCTTGTATTCTGAGAGGGAGTAAGTAACACTTACTTATTTACTTTCTCCACACCAGTCATGATTTCATAGACCTCTGTCATATCCCCCTTAGTTGTCTCTTTTCCAAGCTGAAAAGTCCCAGTCTTCTTATTCTCTCCTCATATGGAAGCCATTCCATACCCCTAATCATTTTTGTTGCCATTTTCTAAATCTTTTCAAATTCTAATATATCTTTTTGAGATGGGGCATCCACATCTGCACGCAGTATTCAATATCAGAGAGGTAGCCGTGTTAGTCTGGAATAGCAGAGGTAACAAAGTCCTGTGGCACCTTAAAGACTAACTATAAAGTTTTGAAGCATAAGCTTTCGTGGGCTAATACCCACTTTGTCGGATGCAAGCAGTGGAAGTGTCCAGAGGCAGGTATAGAAAAGTGGGCAAGAACCAGGTGGGAGGTAACAAGGTTAGTCCAATTAGGCTGAACCAGCTTGTCATCTCCAATCAGGGAGGGTGGGTTATTCTTCTAGAAGTTGAATGGGGGGTGTGAACAGGGAGAGAGGAGAAGCTATTTTTGTAATTAGCAAGCCATTGAAGGTCTTTGTTCAGTCCTAGATTGTTTGTGTTAAATTTGCAAATGAATTGTAGCTCTGCAGTTTCCCTTTGCAGTCTGGACTTGAAGTTTTTTTGCTGCAGTATGGTGACTTTTAAATCTGTAATTGTGTGTCCAGGCAGGTTAAAGTGTTCTCCTACAGGTTTTTGTATATTGCCATTCCTAATATCTGATTTGTGTGCATTTATCCTTTTTCGTAGGGACTGTCCAGTTTGGCCGATGTACATAGCAGAGAGACACTGGTGGCATATAATGGCATATATGACATTGTTTGATGTGCAGGTGAACGAACCAGTGATGGTATGGTTGATCTGGTTAGGTCCTGTGATGGTGTTGCTGGTGTAGATATGTGGGCAGAGTTGGCATCAAGGTTTGTTGCATGGATTGGTTCCTGAGTTGGAGTTGTTATGGCGTGGTGTGCTGTTGCTGGTGAGAATCTGTTTAAGATTGGCAGGTTGTCTGTGTGCCAGGACTGGCCTTCCTCCCAAGGCCTGTGAGAGTGAGAGCTCATAAAACTTCCGGCCGGCAGCCCTCCCGCCGGCGCGCTCGGCCCCCGGCTGCGGCTCCGGACAGCTTCGCTCCGCCGTCGGCTTCAGTCCGCCGCCCACTGCCTCCTCTTCTCTCTATTCCTCCTTCTTCCCTCCTTCTCTCCATCCCTCCCTTCTCTCCATCCCCCATCTCCATCCCTCCCTTCCTCCCTTCTCTCCATCCCTCCTTCTCGCTGTCCCTTGCCTCCTCCATCCCCCCTACTCCCTATCCCATCTCTTCTCTCATCCATCCATCCTCTCCCTTCTCACCTTCCTGCCTTCTCTCCCTCTGTCCCCTCCATCCTCTTCATCCCGCATCCCCTCTTCTCTCTCCCCCTCCATCCTCTTCATCCCCCATCTCTGTTCTGCTTATTCCTCCATCCATCCCCCCCGTCCCCCCTCTGCCTCCCCCTCCGCCCAGCGCTGGGGGGCCCAGGTGGGGCCATGGCACTGGTCACCTCGCCCACTGAGCTGGAGTGCCTGGCCAAGCCGCTGTTCTGCCGCAAGGGGGCGCTGCGCCAGAAGGTGATCCATGTGGTCAAGAGCCACAAAGTCACCGCACGCTTGTTCAAGCAGCCCACGTTCTGCAGCCACTGCACCGACTTCATCTGGTGAGACCTCCCTAGAGCCCCCCCAGAGACCCCTTAGATCCCCTGACCACCCACCCCCTAGCACCCCTCAGCCCACGTTCTGCAGCCACTGCACTGACTTCATCTGGTGAGACCCCCAGGGTCCTAGAGCCCCCCTAGACTGCCTAGAGGCCCCCAACCACCTCCCAGCGCCCCTCAGCCCACGTTCTGCAGCCACTGCACCGACTTCATCTGGTGAGACCCCCCTGGGCCCTAGAGCCCCCCCAGAGCTCCCCTAGAGCCCCCCGACCCCCCCGAACCCCCCCCAACGCCCCTCAGCCCATGTTCTGCAGCCACTGCACCAACGTCATCTGGTGAGACCCCCCCCCCCAACCCCATCCCGTGTTTGCCATCCCAATGTCCCGTTTTTGTCTCAAGGAAATATGGTCAGCCTAGGAAAGAGGGACCTGGGACCTGCCATCGTCCACGTCCTGCTTACCTGGTGTCCATCAACCCAGAGGGTCTCTTTGCCAGTGACTAACTCCACCAGTCAGCTGGACTCCCCAGTGTTCCTCCTCAAAGGCTCTAAATCAGCTAGAGAGTGGAAGGTCCTGGGCTTCGCAACTGTGCGCTGTGTCCACTGCACCTATACAACTAGAAGAGGTTTCTGTTTTGGGGTTTTATTTTCTGAAGGCCAAGGGAGGTTTTGTGGGTCTGAGCTTCAAGCTCCAAAGCCAGTCACTAGTTCACTGTATAGTTAAGTTTGTGTTACTTCCCCTTTTCTCCCCAGTTTCTTGTATCTTACCCTTAATACACTTACCTTTGTTTGTACCATATTACCTTGTCTCTTCTTCATTTTATTTATCATATCACACAAGGAGGGAGGGCTAAATCCACTGGTGACAGACACGGAAGGGAGCCGAGTCTGCTCTTCTGAACAAGGGGCTTTCCTTTAGATCCTGTCCCCCTACCATTTTATCTCTGAAGCGTTACTTTACTCCCCTTGAGGTAACAGAACTGTCTGGTTATTTCCATTGGAGTGATCCTAGTTTGGATCAGGCTCGTCTCACAGCTAGTGAGGGTTTGTGTTCTCGAATCTCTCCCAGGTAAAAAGGGTGTGTGTGTGTGTGTGTTACTATTGGGGTTCCCATGTGCCCCACCCCATAGTTTTGGGGACTCATACTGGTGGTGGCAGCAATTTCCAAGCCCCAACTGGAGAAGTTTGGGTTTTGGGGGGAAAGATTTAACCTAAGCTGGTAAAATAAGCTCAGGGGGTGATTTGTCTTTCATGTGGGGTCCCCACATCTTTACCCTAGAGTTCAGAGTGGGGAAATAGAATCCATGACAAAGCTATATTATAGGAATAGCTCAGTGGTGTGAGCTTTGGCCTCTTAAACTCAGGGTTGTGAGTTCTATCCTTAGGGGGTCCATTTAGGGATATGGGGCAAAAATCTCTTGGATGATTTAATTGGGGGTTGGTCTTGCTTTGAGCAGGGGGTTGGAGTTGGATGGTCTTTTCCAACTGATATTCTATTATATTTTCGGGTGTGTGTGGGGGGTGATACTAATGTAACTTTTGAGGATACTGAGTCCTCTTGAGGCACACCTGTGTAAATGTTATACCATATATAAAGTAGTGTAAAACTGGCTAACTGTTTTTTAAATATTATATTTAATTCTAATAGTACAAATATAAATGGAATTGTATCACTCATGTATATACATCTTTCTGAATTAAGAAAAACTGATATGGCATTTTGTTGTTCTATGTCCATCTTATCAAAGGGAATACTTGTCTGCCCCTGGACATACCAGTTTTAAAATTGGATCAGGGCATTTTTAGGTAGCTTTTAGTCCAGTGGTTCTCAACCTTTCCAGACTACATTTGAGGGAAGAATGAAAAACTTGGGTTTCTTTAATTTGGAAGAGAGAAGAGTCAGAGGAGACCTAACACTTTTCAAGAACATAAAAGATTGTTACAAGGAGGAGGGAGAAGAATTGTTCTTCACCTTGGAGGATCGGACAAGACTCAATGGGCTTAAATTGCAGCAAGGTTGGTTTAGGTTGGACATTAGGAAAAACTTCCTAACTGTCAGGGTGGTTAAGCACTGGAATAAATTGCCTAAGTAGGTTGTGGAATGTCCATAATTGAAGATTTTTAAAAACAGGTTAGAGAAGTACCTGTCAGGAATGGTCTAGATAATACTTAGTCCTTCCATGAGTGCAGGGGACTGGACTAGATGACCTTTTTAGGTCCCTTCCAGTTTGATTCTACTGTACCCCTTTCAGAAGACTGATTTGTCTTGCATACCCCAAGTTTCACTGCACTAAAAACCTACTCGCTTACTTTTGTATTTTTAGGTCTGATTTTGTATCACATTACATCATTACTGAAATTGCTTTCATTCTCATTTAACCATATAATAAAAGGAATATAAATATTGTATTTGCAGAAAATGACTTGTTTAAAATGTATGAAATTTTGACTTGTACTGATTTCATGAGTGCTTTTTATGTAGTCTTGTAAAACTAGGCAAATATCTAGATGTATCCCAGGGATTCACGTATCCTGGTTGAGAATCACTGCTCTAATCTATCCAAAAATTAGTGTGGGGTTGTTTGTTAACTTGATCAGAAGGTAGTTTCAGTCATATATTAATCAAAAATGGAGACTATTAATTTAGTAGAAACTAAAGCTAAAAATAGGAAACACTTTGATTCTGGGCCTGACAGGATGTCAGATTATTATTTTTTTCATTCACACCTGCGCACTATATTTCATTTTTAAACGACTGAACCCTTTCATGAATGTTTCAGCGAAGAATTGATTTTTTTTGTCTAGTGTTTTTGGCTCTCTATGACTTCATCAAAGGTTTATTAGGTACAAAAAAGCAATTGACATCTGTATACACTCTTTCCATTTGGCACAACAGGGAGGAGATTATGCCAAACTGACGATTTGATGACAGACTGCAGGAGAGGTGGGTTATATGGATCCCTATTCACTAAAAGAAAAGTGATCACACTATAGCAAGCTGTCTGGCTGAACATTTCAGAAGCTTTTGCATTTTGGTTTGATTGATCGGAGGGGATAGTGAGACAGAGCTGCTGCTTTAAAGTACTTGTAATTAAGTAAAGTGGCAACTTGTTAAAGCAGACCCGTGGAAGAGCTGAAACCATTTTAATAAGCATTCCTCCCAGAAATAAGAAACCTAAAACAAAATGTAGGAAATGACTGGAATCTAGAAGAAGAATATTAAGTAACATTAATCAGTCTTCACTGGGAAATGTGTTCTGGTGTGGTGACATCTTGCATAGATGCGCTTGAACTGTGGTCTGATCTGAGACTTCTAATCTGTTCAGAAAGCTGTCCTGGAAAAAAGGGTCATTTTATGTAGAGACCAACTTATTTCTGTTTCATTCAGGACAACCATTAATTTTAGTCTGCTCCTCTATGGAAGGTGTGGTTGTTGGTAAAATGAGATAGACTACAGAGAATTGGAAAGAGAGCTTTTCTGCAGATGTGTTTGGAGCATTTTTATTCTAGAATTCATTTTGTGTTATAACCACTGTGATATTTGTATATCTTGTGGTATATTTGAAATCTCAGATAAAGTACTTTATAAACATTTATTAAACCTTACAGTGCCCCTAAGAAGTTGGGAAATATCATACCAATGTTACTGTTTGACAGAAATAAGGGACTTGCTCATGTCAAAAAGAGAGTCCATGTCAGATCCAGGACTCTGAGTCCAAGAGTCCTGATTCTCAAGAGAGAAACCTACAAAACACTGTATATCCCATCAGACAGTAAGTGTATACACTTGCTCTAAGCTAGCACAAACAGTATGGGCCATAAAGCATGTGATTTCTGTTGGGGGAACAATGAGATCCTTTATTTCTCTTTGATTATCAAAAACCCAGCACACGGCAATTAACTTTTTGCTAAGTATCTTTTAAAGTGCAAGAATGAAATTCTGGCCCCATTGAAGTCCATTGGGAGTTTTGACATTGCCTTCAAGGCCAGAAGTTCACCTTGTGAATTAAATAGCCATGAGTCACTGATCAGTTTGAATCAAACACATTTTCTAGTTCAAATATCAGTATTTGGATGAAGACTTAATGCTCTTTTTGATTGATTGTTGGAAGAAACACAGTATATGCTAAAGAAAGCAAGGAATATAGCTCACTTCATCAGATGCATAGAATTCTATGCATCCGATGAAGTGAGCTATAGCCCACAAAAGCTTATGCTGAAATAAACTAGTTAGTCTCTAAGGTGCTACAAGTATTCCTTGCTTTCTTTACAGATACAGACTAACACGGCTGCTATTCTTGAAACAGTATATGCTGACATTACCACCATGAAATGTGAGGCCTTAATGGACCAATAGCAAGAGTTTTAGTGACTGGATATTGATATTGCATTCTCCCAGGATATCAGTTTAGTAGCAGATTAAAATAAAAATTCTTAGGAAAATAGGGATAGATAAGATTTATTAATCATTCACCGTAAGTTCTTGAGGAGTAGCAGCAAAACTAAATTAAATACCCTCGATTGCTTCATAATACTAGCATACACAGACCATTCTAAATTCTGGAAACAGTCATATGAAACACAAGATGATAATGGTTATAAGCTAAACATACAAGATGATGATACACTTGTGCAAGATTTAAGTATATATACTCAGAATGTAGAGAATATTTAATTAGTGGAAACTTGAATTCTATTTTTAGATGTACACATAATATGTCTGGGGTGGGGGAGGGGAAGTAATGTGGAGAAGAGAATGGAGGTTTTAGGCAAAGTAGAAATCTAGAAGAAAATGCATTTTAAGGAAAGAGAGTATTTCTTTATCCTTCTAATGAAATTATAAGAACAGTTCTTTTATTTACACCAGAGGGGTATAGCCAGAATTTTCAAACTTGGGTGTGAGAAGGAAGACGCTTAAAATCCATATTTAGGCACTCCTAGTAACTAAGTGTAGTTACCAAAAAGGCAAGCAGAATATTGTGGGGTATGGAGGAGGAGAAGCATGGTCAAACTCCTCACTGGCTTTTAGCTGAAAATTGTATAGAGAGAATGAATGAATATCCAATCAAAATGAGGGAACAGCTGATTTACTATAACTTTATATGCTTTGATTATGCCCCAAGCCAGAATAAATGAAAACCTGCCACAATATTTGAGGATGTTTCTCCAATGAACTACAGCCTTCACAAGAGGTTATAAATGACAGAAGTCAAGAATACCATATTGTTTCCAACTGGAAAATGGTCAGGATGAACCTCTCTGAGCTGCTCATGCTAAAAGCTAGAGGGCCTGTTTCAAAAGTAGGAAAGGAACTGGTTCAGTGGTGTATACCTATAAGTGATTGTTTTGCCCAAGCAGGAAAGACCCTACTTGTACATGAACTCCATTTTCCAATCGTACTGTGTGTGAAGATCCCAGGATAATGGTAGAAGTAATAGCGAGAGGAGAAAACTCTTTTTCTGACTATTGAGATTCATCTCAGGGAGAACAATCCTACATAATTTATACAAACTGAATGGTATATGTGGGCAGGAGAGGAAAAGGAGAAACTAATGGTTGCCCCTTATGTTGCCAGTACTCCTTTTAATGCCACTGATGGGGTGAGGATGTTGTTGGTAGAAGACTTAGGACAAAGATTGTCTGATAAAACTTCTATTCTATATGTCAAGAATCAGAGAGGTAGCCGTGTTAGTCTGGAATAGCAGAGGTAACAGAGTCCTGTGGCACCTTAAAGACTAACTATAAAGTATAGAAGCATAAGCTTTCGTGGGCTAATACCCACTTGCATCCGACGAAGTGGGTATTAGCCCACGAAAGCTTATGCTTCAAAACTTTATAGTTAGTCTTTAAGGTGCCACAGGACTCTGTTACCTCTGCTATTCTATATGGTAAATGATAGTTATAACAAACGCTCTATATTTTAACAGCTATTGAGTCAAAAATGACAATTAAGTTAGGATTCTTTGTCATCCCCATAGAGACATTTGACAGGTCTCTGATGTTGACCTTTAAATTGTGTGTTGTAGATCTCATTTGTGGACCTGGTTCATTACGGTGCTGGATGTCTTCTGAGAGGTATTAAATGATACCAGCTCCAGAGGGGAACTCAGTGGGAGCTGAAAGTACTTGGCAACTCTCAGGGGATGGTATTTAGTTGCTGGATCAGCGCACATATTCCTATAGTTTTATCATAACTTGCATGCCCAGTGAGTGATATAAGAGGGTTAGCAATAATTTCTAACTGAATTTGGAAATTAGTCAAGAAAAGACAAAATGGAGGAAATCTATATACCTACCATATGTAGTAACTGCAACAACTCCCACTTTAAGAGAAGCAGGTGAAAATGTAAGCATCTGGGAATATAGATCTTTCAATATTAATTTAGCTCAATTTAAAATCTGTGGTTGAGAGAACTGATAGGAAGGGTAAACTTAACCACAAGTGTAAGCTTCTTACATACTTTTGTTTGTATACTTGTCAGTTAAAAAAACCAAATAACCACCCTTGGTCTTGTGGGACAGAGAGCAATATAATAAACAATAACATGGATCACTGCATGCTGGTTGTTTCATTGTTACTGGAGCAGAAAGAGCCTGGAGCATGAGGCCTAGTACAAGACCTAATGCCTGAACTAAAGTGAGCAAAAGTCAGGCTCTGCTGACATAATGCAAAGTTAACAAGAGTCAGGCTATGAGCAAAAGTCAGGCCCCGTTACAAAGCAGATGCCTGCTTGAAATTTGATGCCCAGTAGACTAACTTAGCAAAAACAGGGCTGGCATTACAAAAACACAAGGACTCCTAGGCACTAAGTATTGACATAAACACATTCCGAAAGAGTAGTACCAGACCACCCCAATACAAAGTTATGGTGTAAACACACTTCCTGAAAATGATACGGGGAGACACTGACCTTTCCTAAAGATAAGTTCAGGAGGAGAGTGTGATGGATAGACATGTGTTTTGATCAAATCAACCGGTACAAGGTAAAGAATGGCAACTACTGACATCAAAGGGGAAATATGCAACTTGTTTGTATCAGTGTATAAAAGAGGGGTCACCAAGGGAGATTCCTCTCACCTAGGCCAAAGTCCTGCCACACCCTGAGCCAGTCCATTATAACAGGCATACATGTGTTAGTGGAGTCTATGGGATACTAGGACTGTAATTTAGCAATAAACCTGGCTGAATGCCTTCATCACTGAACCAAGTCTGTGGTTGTCTTAGCAGACCAATTGAATTTCCTGTGGTCGAGCTGGTGCATCAGACAGAGAATACATGCTGCCTCTTCCTTCTATAGACAAAATGCCTCCAGCCAATTATACTTTAGTGTGATGGTCCTACTCTTCAGAAATGCCTCAGGCTGGCCACACACATTCTAAATTGAAGTTATAACAACCATCTTTCAGACAACTCTACACATTTATTATCCTTGGTACACAGTAATTTGCCACTAATACTAATCCTTGCTTGTCTTGTCATTCCTCAGCTTGTCTATCTTTGCAAGGGCAGTGCTTTACATTTCATGATAGTCCATTTTATCACTACTAGTCCCAATCTTCCTTACCGTTCCTAAATCAGTGCCATAGGACAGGAGTTGGTATTAGCTTTAGGTAATCCTAATTCATGTCAGTTAACTGGGATCAGTAACCTTTAAAAATATTCACTTTTGTCAACTTTTATGACCGCTTATGTTACTAGGTTTTATCCATAAGTAAATATCTGTTTTCTCACTTAGCATACTCAGCTGAGCTGGCCTCCTGTTGTCAATATAAGCCCACAGCACCTTCCCTAAATTGGCACCTGGAGAGCTACAACTTTATGCATGCTAGTTGGAGGGAATATTAACAAATGTAATGAACAGTTGAATCTAAATGGTTCAGGGTAGAAATGCAGTGTTGCAGGAGCACAAATCTGTTTCCTGTTAAAAAACAAATGATTTGACTCTAAATATTTAAATGTAAATTACTTGTAGTGCACTGTTACTGCATAATGATATAAAAAGGAAATACTATTGGGTTAATAAAAATACTATTTATCTGGCAGGGCTTTAGAAAATTATTCACTTAGTGGTGAATCAGGATTTTAGATTTATTATTTGTTGTCAGAACTTTGAGAAATACTGTTCGCGACGAGCACTGTGCATCATAAATCAACACCTATATCTACCTATCTTTTTTCCCCTCTGTTACAATGAGAGTTCTGAATCCCTAACTTGACCATGAACCCATTACAGTATATTGGCTGAGCAGATCATATTTTATCTAAGTTATTGGTTGCTTACAATTTAAATGGCTCCAAGGTTTTAAACTCCAAGTCTTATTAACTTCAGCAAGGTAAGCAACCTCTGCATAAATGATCATTTGCAGAGTTATCTAAATGGATATCTTTTTTTTGGATACATCTTTTTTTGGATTATTTCTCTGGCTCTTTAGTAGTTAAGTTTTAAAATGCACTTAGCCAATTATATTCTAATACCATATGATCCAAATTTTGTCATGGAGCATACTGGTGCTTGGATTTTCAGTTGTTACAAATCTACTTTGTTCAGAAGAAGACATCACCAATGCTCCATGTCCCTAATAGTTTTTTTTGACACCTTTCAACAGAAGGGGTACCACAGTCATCTAAGGCTGTCTGTTCTGTTGCTTTAAGTACAGCACTTTTTGTCAGAAATGCTTGCCATCAGTAAACTGGTTTGTTTTAATATTCTGCTTTAAGGGATGTCAGGTTTTCAGAGTCCATTTTGTTCATGTACAAAATTTGATGTTTACATACGTGGAAGTAATTTAAACTACAACAGAACCTCCGTTATGAACACCAGAGTTACAACCTGGCAGGTCAGCCACACACCTCATTTGGAACTGAAAGCATGCAATCTGGAGGGGGAGAGGGAAGAGAGCAAACACAGTAGTGTGCTAACGGAAAATTACTAAAATAAATAAATTGGAAAGTGGTGTTTTGTTTTGTTTTTTCATTTACAAGGTAAGGAAACTCTGTGCTTGTTTCATTTAAATTAAGATGGTTAAAAGCAGCATTTTCCTTCAGCATAGTAAATGTTCAAAGCTGTATTAAGTCAATGTTCAGCTTTAAACTTAGAAAGAACCACCATAATGTTTTGTTCAGTTATGAACATTTATTATGAACAACCTCCATTCCCAAGGTGTTCGTAACTCCTGAGGTTCTACTGTGCACACTAACATGGTTGGCATGTGCAAATTACTGTTTTATGGACAACTACAAACTGCATATTCAAGCAAGTGTTTGCACAAATTTAGGATGTATAAACTAAATAAAGGCTCTGGAACTCATGCTTGACTTTCATAGGTACTAAGCCCCTGCAGTTCCCACTGATTTTAATCAGACTTGTAGGTGTCTGTAGTGTGTGTGTGTGTTTCTACCATGTGTCTGACTGGACTTTTTAGCAATTTATTACATACCTGCTTAACTTGGCTTAACTTAGAAGTCAGTGTGAGATCAACAATTGAGACAGGATGCTACTTGATGTAAACAAATATAGCGGAATATGTTAAAGCGATAGAGTCTTGTAGCACCTTTATAGACTAATGGATCTTAGGGATCATGAGCTTTTATCGGCTCATGATCCCTAAGATATGTTAGTCTATAAGGTGCTACAAGACTCTTAGTCTGGATCTGCAAAAGCGCCAAACACTCTGATACTGTATATGTTGTTGACCTTTTCCTTTTCACTGAATCCCGTTAGCAGATCAGGAAGTCCTGAGCTTAGGATAGAAAATGAAGGTACAGAGTTCATAGCTCATCAGACAGCCACAAATTCCATTTCAGAACTTGATATGGCTGGCTTGTTTGAATGTTTATCAGGAAGTCAGAATACAGTAGGTTAAATATTTGTAAAATAAATGGCTTGGTGCAATGCCTCTGCAAACTGGAATTGCATCTATAAGGCTGGAAACCTTACTTCTGGTTAGATTAAATGATAAACATTTCAAGACCGATTATATCACTTGTACTTTTGAGTAGTACCTTACTCAGCCTATTACCGTATATTTCAGCGTATAAGATGCCTTTTTAACCCCCAAAAATATTCTCAAAATTAGGGGGGGCGTCTTATACGCCGAATATATGAACCCTGGACCCTGAGCACCGGGCAGCTGGAGCTGGGGCGGCTGCAGGTGGCCCGGCGGGCGGGGCGGGGCGGCGCTTCCCCCCCGAGCCCACCCGTATGTGTTCGGGGCCGGCGGGGAACGGGAGCAGCTCGGGCCCCGGGGCCCCTGGGAGCGCCCGCCCGCGCGGCGGGGACGGGAGAGCGGCGCGCTCCCAGCAGCCCGCCCGCGCGGCGGGGACAGGAGAGCGAGGCGCTTTTTGTGTGTGGTGGTGGGTTTTTTTTTTTTTGTTTTTTTTTGTGTAATCCGGCTTTTTTACTTAAAAACTCAGGGGTCGTCTTATACGCCGGAGCGTCTTATATGGTGAAAAATACGGTACCTTACAACAGGAATAAGGGTGACAGACTCCGGCTCTTACTTGGCTAAATTAATCCTTAATATAAATTCATTGAATTCAATGACTGGAGTTAAATCATAATGAATCTGGCCTAATATTTTTAAAGTACATTAACTTTTCAGCAGTCACTCTTAACAAAACTATCAGCAGCCATGCAGTGTATACACAACTCCACAGGTACATGTTTTCACTGTATATTGCATCCAGAAAACTCTTAAAGAATATTAAGGTTGCAAAGTCAAGCACTCTACAGTTAACAAATGCCACCATTAAAGTTTCCTGTGCAATGTTAACTCTGCGCCCCCCCGCCCCCATGAATATACCTTCATATAGTCTTTAGTTATATGATCACCTGTCTCCTGAGAGTGCCTCTCAATTGGCTGGGAGAAATGGTAGCCCTGCCCCACTCAGCAGTATAGGGTCCTGGACCTTTAAAGGGACAATATCCTAGGTCCCCCCCCGCCAAGTTCCCCAGGACCTTCTTTTCTGTTACAAGTCCATTTCCTTACTCTTCATTCCAGCTTCTTGGAACAGGGATCTTCTGGCCTCCTTTGTTTTTAAAGGGCCAGTACATCCTTTTACACATCTTTAAGTGCTTTAGTGAATAAGGATCCTTTCTTGAATTGGGGCCCTCATGATCTATATCCATTTTACCGATGCAGAGTTTATCAATGCTGTATGTCCTTTTGTGTGTGCAATTAACCAAGTATTATGTATTCAAATTTCTATTGCTACAACCTGTCCATAAAATGATAGTGGCCTCCATCTAACTTCTGGTAACAAACATCGATCACTGAAATGTCTCCTTTGCAATAAGAGGATTGTTCTATAATGAAATCAATGCAACTTTGGTCACAGTCTTCAGTATCATTTAGATTCTAATATTTGACTGTTTTTTTTCTACAAAATCAGACTTGCATTATAGTTATTTCTCTCTCGTCTTGCATATTTAAAATAGTGAAAATATGACATAAATGCAATTTTTCCACTCAGTATTTGCTGTAGCAACATTAGAATGTCTCCATGACAGTAGACCTTTGCAGCATCTTGTAGGAATAGGCATTTTGCTACAAAAGCACCATTACTGTTAAGCAGGCTAAGTGCCAGGGGGACACTTGAATGCCCAGTTTAAAATCTGCAGTGATATGTGGTGGTAAGGTAAACTTGAGGGACTGTCTTGCTGTTCAGATGTTTCATTATAATATGGTTATCTGAACAAAAAGGCACTGTGCGATTGCTCCTGTAGTAAATCAAATTTGGCAAAACCCACACAGACTAATTAGCACATAAATATCACTCAGCACCATATTGCTGATCTAGGCTATAATTACCACTGTGTGTCAGTTCTGTATGCATAGACTATGAATTAGGAGCCTGATCCTGCAACATCTTGTATATATCTTGGAAAATGTTGACCAACTATAACCTCTAGTGCAGGGGTCGGCAACCTTTCAGAAGTGGTGTGCCAAGTCTTCATTTATTCACTCTAATTTAAGGTTTCACGTGTCAGTAATACATTTTAACCTTTTTAGAAGGTCTCTTTCTAGAAGTCTATAATATATAAGGTTTTTTAAATATTTAAGAAACTTCATTTAAAATGCAGACCCCCCAGACCGGTGGCCAGGACCTGGGCAATGTGATTGCTACTGAAAATCAGCTCACATGCCGTCTTTGGCATATGTGCCATAGGTTGTCTACCCCTGTTCTAGTGATTACAGTAGGAATTCAAGTGTGCAGCACCCTCCGAGGAAGTGTTTCACAACTGATCGGTCTGGATCCTCAGGGTTTGTTTACACTGAAGTAAGACACCCATGGTTGGCCTGTTAGCTGACTCAAGTTCAGGCTACGGCACTGTCTATGGTGCTGTGGATATTTGGGCTCCAGCTGGAAACCAGCCTGGTTCCAGCTCCAGAATGAACCTGATTCATTTGGCACTGGCCAGCCATAAGTGTTGAATTGCAATGTAGACATACCCTAACTGTACAAGATTCCCCTCCACTCCTATGGACTCTTTTCTGTCGTGTGTATAGATTTCTGCCCCAGATCCCTAAATGATTGAACTCACAACCCTGAGTTTAGTGGTTTGAGCATTGGCCTACTGAGCTATCCATTACACTCACCTTCTCTGGGTGTCTCAATGGGAGCAGGGATTGGAGGAGCTCAGAGTATTGGCTTTCTATTTTGGGGAAGAAATTGTCTGACTGTACATATCTGGTGCACAGTTAGTAGGTCAAATTCTATACTTGCACTAATGAAGCTAATGGGATAGCACAGGATATAGTCAGTACTGAAATTGTCCTACAAGGGTGATGGCTGCCTTAAAAACTTGTAGTAATTATTTTCTTTAATAGCATAACATAAGGAGCTGTGTGAGTGCTGAATATCTTTAAAGTACTATCTCATTAGTCTCCTGAAATTTTCTGGCTAAACTTAATTGCACAGAATCGCCAATGCATCCCTGATCACAGAAAAATACCAACTCTGCTGTTGGAATTAATACGGGGAACCACCAAACATTAATTTAACCACAGACTCCATTATTCAATCCAAAGACCAATAGTACATATTAAATTACTCTAAACATGCCTAAAAAGCCTAACTATTAAGCAGTTTCCTACATCAGTAATAAAACAGTAATAAACAGTAATAAAACATTTAAGCATTTGATCAAGATATTTACAAATGGGCTAAACGCAGTGGTGCTGTGACCCATATTGATCTGCTCCAACTTGGACAGGCAGGTGTTAGCAATGAAGCAAGGGCTTTAACAAACAGGTGAGTGCGACATTATGCCCCATATTCTTTATTGAAAAAATGTTTATGATTATGGCATAACTAAGATGTATTTACATGATGGGTCTTGAGACATCATTGGAAAGTTCTGATTTACTGAATGTGATTATCCAATTTGTATGCATGTATCATTTCTGTATCTGGAGTTAGTCAATATTCCTATGTATCAATTACAACTGTGATTATACCTGGGAAATACACACCAGACATTGAGCAATCAGCCTGGGTGGGCCATTCGGAAAGACAATGGGTCTTTGAAGATGCTGATCTCCATATTCCTCAAATTCCTTCCTATGGACTTGGCAAATAAGCCTTGCCTCATGGTTGCTTTAACACTGCAAGGTTATATGTGATGTCACCTGGTACGAAATACCAGCTTGGACACTGCTAGTACTTTTTCCACAAGGTGGGGGGAGCAAACAGGGAAACTAAAGATTCCTGCCATATGTAAATCCCATTTAAGGCTGGAGTTAACAGGTTGCCAGTCTTTACTGAATCCCCACCCAGGATGACTGATGTAAACACCTAAGACTGATCTGGGGAGAAAGGACTGGGACCCAGGCTGATAGGGCTTTAGCCTGTGAAAATCTGGAGCTCTAAGTTGCAGAAACTCTGAAACCTGCTCAAAAACAAGATTTAGGGTGAGAAATTACTATTTGTAACCAGTTTCTTTAGTGAATTAAGCTTAGGTTGAATGTTTGTTTTGCTCAGTAAACTGCTTTGTCCTGTTTTCTATCCCTTAAAATCACTTATTTCATCCCTTTTAGTTAATAAACTTTTCGTTTTCTAAAACTCAGTTTGTCCCCCTCCCCCAGTTACAAATTGCACAAAGATCTTGTGCAGCTCTTCCTCCACTTTGAGGGAGGGGGTGAATTTATGAGCTTACCTTATATAGATCACTATACAGAGCAAGACCATATCATTTTGGGTTTGCATCCCAAAGGATGTGTGCACTTGAGTGCTGGGTAATTTCTGAGTTGATTCTTCCCACACAGTGTTGATCTCAGTGTCTGTGTCCATTTGCAGCTGGGTGTGTCCCTGTGTATGTGCTGGAATAGACTTGAGGGTCTGGCATAGCAGTACAGGGTGGGGAGCCCAGGCTGGTGGAATGGGCTGGCTCAGTAGGATCCCAGCACATCCAGTGGTTTGGCAGTGGGGTCATTGCCAGTTACAGGCTTCAGCTAAGAACCAATTTGAGACAGTTCATCTTTATTTCCAGTCTTAAACCAGATAAGATTTACAGCCGCTTTTCTTCTCAAGGCCTTTTCTCTCTTCTTTTTGGCTATCCAACACTTTTCCAATTGCATCTGGGTTCACATAAGCTTTAACTTTGGCATGTGGATTGGGGAAGGGCTGTATTGACTCATTTTAAGACAGATTCTTTTTGCAGATGGCTTAAATAAAACTATCACTCCTATGGGTCAAATGCCTTTTTTTCAGAACTTCCCCTTGTCTCATTAGTTATTCATTTATTTCTTCTGGCCTTATCACTTCAAGTCCTTTCTTCTACTTGTTAGGGCCTTTCTTTACAACACATCTATTTCCTTAACTTAAATTTGGTTAACTTATCCTACACCCCATGTCTGATTTTTCTTCTTCCAACCCCCACTTAATTCTATGAACGTGTCCCTTTCCCAGTTCTATCCTTGACCTCTGTCTTAATTAGAATACATTCTTTTGTCCGAGTAGTTTTCAATTCTTCTCTAGCTGTCTGGACTGCTAATGCTCCCACTGGGGTACTCTCTTGCCAGCTCAGAGAAATTTGAAGGATCAGAAGAAACAGGGAAGGCAGAGGAGGATTTGCATATTTTTGTTTCAGTAGCTGCTTCAGTTACAGTGGCTTGTGCGGCTTGGATTATTTACCTCTGGAATGTACGAAAAGACCCAGAGTCTGTCGGCTGGCATTCTGCCACGTAATTTCTCATCCCAGTTAGAATGATCAATCAAGATAACTAAGCTTCTTTTCATTCAGTGTGGCCCCTCATCTGCAGCCAAAGCACACCTGGACTTCTTAAAGTGTCTGGTGCATGAATTCACACAGAGAATCTTAATCAAAGGCCGTGCGAGACTACGAACCTGATCCTCAGAGAGACAACTCCCATGCTGTCAAAGGGCTGGAGGATTGAGCTTTGTACTTGACTTTTGTCCTCATGGCATGTCCACCAAAAGAAAATAGAAACAAAAATTCGCTCGTTAAGGGGTGCCACAAACCAGACCAAAATCAATCAATCTCTACTACTGCACAGATCGCTTAAAAAATCAGGGACCCAATCCTGAAAACACTTATTCAAGCAAGCAGTGCTTACTCATATGTATAGTTTCATGGGACTACTTGCATGAATGAACAGCTGTAGTCTGGGCCCCTGAGCTACACCTGGTGGTGACATTGTGGGAAAATGTTGTATAGACTACTTCCTCCTGTATTTCTTTTCAATCTCTGCCCTCACGTTGTTTAAAGTAGCTGCACTCAAGTGGAAGCTGAACATGCTTAGTACTACACAGGAGGCATTCAGAACCAGGCAGGATGGATCATGGGAACCTCTATGAGGGTACTCAGAAAAAAGCTTTATTCTCAACCACCACTAACTTGCCCGTCACTTGTGGGAACTACAGCTTTCCCTAATAAGATGATAACCCACCTAATCTGTCACCCATCACTCACGCTTTCTATAAACCTTTATCAAAGTGTTTTAAAGTCCAGGGAAGGAACCCATCCTTTCCTTCCTCTAACTCCCATCCAAGAAACAGGGCCGGCTTTAGCAGGGCCCCAAGCAAAACATTTTTTGGCTGCCCCCCTTTTTGATTGGAATGCTGCCTCTGGAAATGTGCCCCTAGGTGCCAACTCTCTGGGTCCTCTGGCAGCTTCCCAACGCACCTCCCCACCCCAGTTCACCTCCACTCAGCCTCCTCCCCTGAGCGTGCTGCCACTCTGCTTCTCCCCTCTCCCAGGCTTGCAGCGAAACAGCTGTTTTGCACGACAAGCCTGGGAGGGAGGGGGGGAAATGCGGCATGCCCGGGGGAGGAGGCAGGGCCGGAGATTTCAGGAAGGGGTTGGAATGGGGGCAGAGAGTTGGGGTGCGGCTGGCGGGAGCATGAGCACCCGTCGGCGCTGGGTAAAGTTGGCACCTATGAAAGAGCTGCCCCTGG
Organism: Sternotherus odoratus; assembly: GCA_032164245.1. Taxonomy (NCBI): domain Eukaryota; kingdom Metazoa; phylum Chordata; order Testudines; family Kinosternidae; genus Sternotherus; species Sternotherus odoratus. The sequence goes on from JAVMKO010000004.1 coordinate 50,225,619, forward strand.
AAATGTGCTGCCCCAAGCACATGCTTGCTTTGCTGGTGCCTAGAGCCGGTCCTGCCAAGAAAGGAGACTTTATAACATGGCCATCATCCACTTGATACTCCAATAGACCCTACCTACCTGAGGGAATTGCAGCTTTGCAGTCTCTGCTTATTCCTCCCAACCCAGGCCCAAACTCAAGATCAGGGTAGATTCTCCATGAATATTTAGGGATTGTGGGTCTGACACCCTCTTATTTCCCTGTGCTGCAAAGTAGGAAGGAATCCTAATCTGCCCCCCAAATTAGTAATGCAAATGTTTAGATTTTTTTCATGCAAAAGTGTGTGTCCTCAAGCCAATCGCATTCCTCTGCTGGCCCATGATTCTACAGCAGGTGTTCCTCCCTGTGCTTCTAAAGAGATTGCACAGAGGAAAAATTATGATTCATTTCACATCCAAATCAGGATTTCCAGCTGTGAAGAACTAATGCAGAATATGTATCTGCCAACAGCACCAGCTATGGATCTGTCAGCATCCAAGAATTCGTTTAAACTTCAGCAGATGGATTCTGTGTTAGTACATTTCACCTTATTCATAATGAAGTTGGCCTAAAAGGAACATACACTCGTGACAACTAATAAAATATATTTATTGAATGTATTCAGCCAGCTCTCCTTAATTTTCTTACCAGAAAATTTATTAAAATTTCTGATTCAGGGAAGCTAGCTCTAGGACAAGAAGTTTCAATATAGTAGATTAATGAAAAGCATATTCTTCTATTAGAGTACTATTACTCCGAACATGCATATTATAAACCCAGGAATTTTTGTTGTTAATTATAAAGCACTAGCACTATCCATGTCGAGTACTAGAAGTGTGGATTATAATATCTGTCCCAATCCTGTTGAGGTGCTGAGCACCTTCATCCAACTCACACTGGATCAGATCCTCAGTCCTTACTCAGGTAAGCTCCAACTGTGTTCACCTTCCAGGGTTTGTCTCTATACTAAATAAATATCCCCATCCTATACAAAAATAGCTTCCTCTTTTCAGTAAAATATATTTAAAAATGCTAATGTTTATTTTAGGCTTATTACTTATGAGATGGAGCATCTGACTAGTTGGCAAAACTTCCAATAAACTGGATACCTCGAATATGCTAATTGTCCCATTAGTACGATCTACTTGTGTGTTAGCCAGTTTGTCTCCTTAAACAACCCCTTCTTTCCCAATTAACCCTCTGAGTTTGAAATACTGTGGACTTCAAAAGCCCAATAACTAATATCTGTTGGGTGAGACTTGGTTCTCCCTCTGGACAATAGTTGTCTCCTGCTACTAGCAGCTTTCCAATTCTTAGTCTGTTCTTAAGAGTGAAAACAAGATATGGAGGTAATTTATAATGTCTCCCACTTTAATTTTATTGCTCCACATTGTTTCAGAGAGATGGAAGCAGAAATAACTGGAAACTAAAATTGACTCTTCTGCTGTGGCCAGTTCTGCTTCTGTTTCCGAGGGAACAGTCACAGTAAAGACGTTAAACTCTTAACTTTTAAGACTGAACTTTAATTTTGCTCCTCTGATCCAATTTCAGGAAGCTGGATAGGTTGCTAATAGCAGCAGACTGCAAAGAGTGGAAGTGAGAACACAAACGTGTATATTTCAGTTGCTATCTCACATTAAGAGTGAAAGATGGGGTTTGTAAATTAATACCAACAGACAAGCTGCTTAGATACCAAGGTGATAGGTGCCATATAAATATCATGAATTACACAGGATAGAGTCAATTAAATTAGATATAATAGGACAAATTGGACAGGCTAGATTAGATAAAATAGAGTAGATTAGATAGTATTAGATTAAATAGGAATGATGACTATGTCAAAGGCCTAGTCTACACTATGAGGGAGATTGATCTAAATTAAGCAACTTCAGCTACGTGAATAATGTACCTGAAGTCCCCATACTTAGATCTACTTACCATGGGGTCCACACTCTCCCGTCGATTTCCCTTGCGCTTCCCATTAAGGAGGAGTTCAGGAGTTGACCGTGATCTGCGGTCGATTTAGCGGGTCTTCAGTAGACCTATGCATTGGTCGCTGCACGTCGATCCCCCAGTAAGTGTTGACAAGCTGTTACAAACACTAGGTGAAATTTTGAGGGCTTGCAACAGTTTCCAAAGAAAATTCTCATGTATATATTAATAGCAACAAAGATTTCATTTATTTTATGCCATGTGCTTTATAAATTTTTATATAATTGCTTCTCTTCTGAAATGTAGTAACAGAGTGGTAATGGGAAACTTTTTTTCTTACAGAAATTGTTACAGGATCTCTAATGTCCATACACAAAGCTGAGGCTTTCCCTAAAAGACAATATGTACGTTAAACTGTGTGGAAATGACCACTTGTCTGACCCTCTTGGAAGGATCCTACTATATAATTTTAGGGAGTCTAGGTTACTGTCATCCTAAATCTTACACCACCATGCTATCCTGCTATCTCCTCTGGTGATTTAAAACAGTGTTTGGTGCATGCCAAGAATAAGCAAGATTTCTTTAACATAATTTTACACTTAATCATGGTTCGTTCGTTCTTTTAACTTAATTCATGGATTCCCAAACAGTATGTAATAGTGTCCTTTCAGAGTGACCCAGAACATCAGTCTGGAATCTCTTTTAGAGGACACACTAGCTCTTAGTGGTGTCAGGAGAAGTTTAATCACATTAGCTTTTTAACAAAAAAATACTAACTTAGGTCTCTGTGGAGCTGTCTAATGTTGTTTCTAAGGGTGACAGTTATGAGACGGACCTTAAAGAAGGGAAGTTTCTGTGGGAGAGGAACATCCCCTGCATTGCTGTAATGACAAAGTGACCATAAAGCTGGTTGAGCAGCAGAGGATTTATTCTACGTGGAGGAAACTCTGGCTAGGGTAGAACCAGCTATATGCCAGCCATTTGTCTTCCTTATCAGGCACAGGAGTCGTGTGGAGGAGGCTTGTTTGGGGCAAGACGGCAAGGTCAGAGCATCGCTGTACTCTACAAATCCCCAGCTGGCATGAGAGCTCCTTGGGGGCCTGAAATCTCTAGAAGTCTGAGGGAAAATTTCACACATCTCCACAGCATAATACCTAGGTTGTTTGTGTCCCAGCTTGCATCAGCCCGCTGAAACTCTCCCAGGGGAGGAGAGGGAGGAAAGTATACATTCATTTTTTAAGAATCAGAGGGATAGCTGGGTTAGTCTGGATCTGCAAGAGAGACAGAATCCTGTGGCATCTTAAAGACTGACAAGCGTATTGGAGCATAAGCTTTCGTGGGATAATACCCACTTCGTCGGATGCTCCAATACGTTTGTTAGTCTTTAAGGAGCCACAGGAATCTGTCATTCATTTTTAAGAAAGTGTCAGTAATTTCAGGTGCTGTTTAGTAGCATAGATAAAGACACTTCTCTTTAAATTGTGTCTTCTATCCTTCTAGTGCCTTTTAAAATAACAACACGTCAATTTAATAAGTCATCTTTGTGCTCTTTTTTTCCCTTAATGCCAAGCTGCTTGAGTCTAGGTGGAAATTCTGAGTGAAATCCTGACATGGTTGAAATCAAAGGCAAAACTTCTCATGACTTCAGTGGGGCTTGTATTTCACCCTGTGTACACAGAGCTTCTGTGCCAATAAAAGATTTCCCTCTGACAGAGTGGGGTGAATAGGAGAGTGTGTCCCTTTGCACAGAAAACCCGGATGCTGGTTCTGCCCTTGGGGACTGTTTGGCAGCCAGTGTTCGAAGTAGTCCTGAAGTTGCTCTAACCTCTGCTATGGACTGGGCTAGCATAAAACCAGCTCCTCGACTGAGCCATAAACAATTTCTATGTGCCCAAGCCCCAACTGTGGATAGTGGTCCATGTGCACAGTTAAGACCTTGCCCCCTCCCCCCCCCACTCATCCTTATGTGCTAAGATCACCATTTAGGTAAAGGTTGCTCTTTCACTGGCTAGGGTGCGGTTGGAAGGTGGGGAGTCCATGCAGCTCCTTCTACTCTCATCAGGTTTATTGATTATCTTTTTTTAATCTCTGACTCTCCCTCATAGAGCCCAGACTGGTGTTTGCTCAGGTGGCTCTTAGGGAGCCATCGGTGTGTCACTCAATGCTTCCCCTAGTTACAATCTTCCTAGCAGAACCAGGAGAGTGTATTCTGTGGTGCTGTATGAATTTCATAATAGGAACCTCATTCTGCGGTCATTTCCATTTCACAGAGTTCACAGAGGCCTATATATAAGCAACCACAATCCTCTGGCACACAAATGAGCGATCCATCCAAGGCATTAAAACCCCAGGCATGGCAGAATGACATTCACAGTGATCAAAAGGCAACATTCAAGGTGAGGAGAAAACAAGAGCATGACTTGACACCCTCTCCAGCAAGAGAAGTTATAAGCCTGAGAGTATTCCTCATATAATCTCCTAACCGCATATGCACCACCATAACACAGTGCCACAAAGGAAAATAAAAATCAGTTTGTCTTCCTTGCTCAGCGTTTGAACTTTCCTGGTCAACAAACCTCTAAAATATGCCCTATGTCCTTGTTTCTGGTGTTCAGTCATGACACATTTAACAGTCCATTAAGCTGCACCCTGTGGAGCCAGAACCTCATCTGGGATATATCAGCATAGCTCCATTGACTTCAGTGAAGATGCATTGATTTACACCAGCTGAGAATCCAGCTCTGTATCCTCAGACCACTGCACAGTGATGAACTATAATTTCTTCCTTATTGTGTACACTTGGTGGATCAGTGTAGATAACTACAACCAGGGAGTGATTTACTTAATTTCTGTGTCCAGAAAACAGAACTAAAATGTTTTGTGCTGTACCATGCAATGTGCCTTCTGAGCACCTACATGTCCTGCTTTCTTCTCCCACTTCATTGCTGGAAATATTTGGGTATCCATAATTAAGGCCAGAGATACTGATATAACAGTTGTTAAAATCAGTAATTTTCTGGCATCTCTCCTCTTCAAATAATCACATTGCCAATGACCACAGCCAGCAAGAAAGGAAATAGAAAAATGCATAATCTCCGAGTCTCAGATCATAATGCAGAGCATATGGGAGAAAGGGGGGGGGGGAGGGAAGGGGAGGAGAACTGGATGAAACTGCTGGTGTATTTAGACTACATATTTTACTGAGGCAGGTGGTAAATTAAGAAAGATAAAATTGGTGGCAGAGGCAAATTGTTCTTTTTATTAATGATGAGATTACAGCTATTGCAGAGTCTACAATATTTTTCTACTTACATTCATAATTATAGATAACCTAAATTAGTCATCTGGAGAAACAACCATGAAGAGTTAAAGACAAAATTTCAATGTTAAGATTTTAGCACAATCTATTTGTTTAAAAGTTTGTGTCATGGCTTTATTTTTAATAAAACCCACATTAATCTGTATTACTATAGTACTTAGGATCCCTAGCCATGGACCAGAACTCCAGAAAGACGAGACAGCTTTAAGGATGTTTACTGGGAGTTCCTCCCCAGCATAAGGGGCAGCATGGGAGACTGCACAAAGGTGCTTGTTTAAAAATGTGGGGATAAGGGGCAGGATATGGCCTCTTGATAGTGAGTGAGAGATGATGATAGGTTGTGAAAGACCTTGGAAGTGAAGACAAACAGCTTATGTTTAATGCACGAGTGGGTAGCCAGTGGCAGGATGTAAAGAGAAGAAGAATGTAGTCTAATGAAGGAGTAGGAAAATGATCTTTGCAGCACATTCTGAATGGATATGAGGGCATTTGTCAAGGCCAGAGAAAAGGCTGTTGTAGTAACTGAGATGCAAGATGATGAGGTAGTTTTAGCTGCGTGGATGGACAGGAATAGGTACATCTTCGAGAGATTATGGGAAAAGAATCCACTAGTTTTAGACATAGCAAAATATATAGTTGTAGTATATTGAAAGCTATACTGAAATTGTAAGCTGTCCAATTAAGTGGTTAGATTTTTTCCCCTGCCCCTGTTGGGGAGTAGGGTGGGCTCTGTAAGGAAGTGTGCAATCTGAGTCTAGCAACAATAATCCAGCAGATGTCTTAGAGTAAAATGAGATACATTTGATTTAGGAAGCAGCTTGCTTTGTGTGTCTTGTTTTGGATGCTTGTTTCCTGCAGTATAAGTATAATTCATTAGTGTTACTCTTATTGGAAGGCTGCAGTGTATCTTAGATTTTAAAAAAATCCCATAACTTTGCTGCCTTTATGCCATAAGACATAGCAGAGGTTAGGACCAAGAGAGAGGTCCAAGATGTTGTCACTCAGCCCTGAAGCCTGGACAAGCAGTATGGCAGTGTTATCCACAGTGATCTAAAAGGGAAGAGAGAAAGATTAGGAGCTGGGTTTTAGTCATGCTAAACTCAAGTTGTCAGCTATGATAAGTCAGAGACAGGCTGGGATTCTAGTTAGGATAGAAGGAGACAGGAAAAGTGGTTGATGTCTGTCATCACCATAAAGATGGTGGCTGAATTTGTGGATGAGGTTATTCAGAGATCAGGTATAGAGAAAGAAGAGAAGGGGACCAATAACACAGGCCTGTGGTACCCTCCCCCCGAAAGACTGGGGTGGGGTGACCAGATGTCCCGATTTTATAGGGACAGTCCCGATTTTGGGGTCTTTTTCTTATATAGACTCCTATTACCCCCCAAACCTGTCCCAATTTTTCACACTTGCTGTCTGGTCACCCTACTAGGGGGATGTGGGGAGAGGATGAAGAGAGTTCTTAAAGGTGTCCTTGAGAGGAGAAATTTAGTGAGATTGAAGGAGAATCAGGAGATGATGGTCACAAAATCTGGTCTTCCCTTGGCTTCTAAGACGAGCATGGTTAGTGGTGGTGAAGGCTGCTGACAGGTCAAAGAGGATGAGGATAGAGTACTGTTTCTGAGACTTTGGTGAGAGTAGTTACAATGGAGTGCAAGGAGCAGGAGCTGGATTGGAGATGATCTAGGATGGAATTAAAGGAATGGAACTCCCAAGATTGTAAACCATCTCTAAGCTCATTGAATATATGGAAGGGAGAGGAGCAATAATTGGAGGGGCAAGTTGGATCAAGCAGGTCATCTTGATAGGCAGCAAGAGTACATTGGCCTACTCTACTAAATTCTGTAAATAAATGTGATTAGCTACCCTTGATTTTGACTCTTTAGAATGTTTCCAGTAAATGTCCAACTGCAAATGTAAGCACTTTTTTCCATCCTCCCACTAAGGAAAATTAGTGGTGTTATACTCCCTTCCATGTATCCACTGTACTCTCCCTTAACTCTAAAATCTTATTAAATCCGTTTGCATAATATATCATTTCTAGAGTTACATTTTTAGAATGTTGAATGGTCTCTTATGTTGTTGCTCTGGCCACTTTATCTGTGCATTGATCTCTGAACATGTATTGTGATTAATCCTGTGTTATCCATTTCCTTGGGTGACAATTATAATTGTAGTTTGGTAAATAAGACATTATTCACTATATTATGTATTTAAAGTTAGGTTGGCAAATGACACAGTTTATCAGAGTTCTGTATTTTTTTGACAAGTCTTTAATAGTTTATCAGTGCTAGAATATTATTCATGAGAAAATTATGGCATAAAATCCCAAGGATTATGCGCTTTTTAAATTTTAGTTTATTATTATTTTTTGTATGTTGAGTATGTGGTGGGGTTTACCTGGCATTTCAGTAACCTAAAGGAGAGAGAACACCTTCAGTCTGGGCACATCTGATTTGCTTTATATAAATATTTAAGTCTATATAGCATCTGGAAAGAGGAAAATTCAGTACTATTACAGCATTCACTTATTATATTGCACATTTGTGTTTATAATGTGGTCACTATAGACAACAAATGTACACTTGGCTAATCTAGAAACTGATCTTTGAAAGCAGACATGACAGTCTTTTTAACAGCTATAGATTTTTCCTGCAGTAGCAAAGTCATTAGTCAGAGAGCCAAAGGCCAAGATTTATTGATTAGAACTTGTCATGTGTCAGAGTGACAGAGTAGAAGACTTCCAAAGGGTTCTTTCCTCTCTGTACTCTTCAACAATCTATCTATATATATAAAAGTCAAATGGTGTATGCGTGTATGTATGTATGTGCACTTACTCCTTCAACACCGTTTGACCTAGAGACTTGAAATTTGGTACAGTTAGAGGTCTTAGGGTCCTAATCAGGGTAAGAGTCGAAAACTTTTCAAATCTCACCTCTGATGCCCCCCAGGGGTGAAATTATTTAAAGGTCAATAACATCAGCTGGGCAGCTCTTGTTCTCTGTGACATAGTTATGATGTCATAATACCCCCTCCAACGGACCCCGCACTCGCTCAGCTCTCTGCCCCTCCCCCCCTCCAACGGACCCCGCACTCGCTCAGCTCTCTGTCCCCTCCCCACCTCCGATGGATGCGAGTTGGGTTTGGTCGGAGGGTAAGTGAGGTAGGGGTGTCGGGTTTGGTCTGGGGGGGTGGGAAGGTGTCGGGGTGGGTGAGGGGTGAGGTGTGGGTGTTGGGGTTGGTCAGGGGGTGTTGGGTTTGGTGGGGGGTAAGGTGGAGGTGTTGGGTTTGGGTGGGGGGGTGAGGAGGGGGGTCGGGGTTGGTCGAGAGGTAAGTGAGGTGTGGGTGTCGGGTTTGTTTGTGGTGGTAGGTAGGGGTGTCGGGTTTGGTTGGGGGGGAAAGTGAGGTGGGTGTGTCAGGTTTGGTCTACGGGGGGGGTGAGGTGTGGGTGTTGGTCAGGGGATGTTGGTAGGGGGTGACGTGGGGGTGTTGGGTTTGGGTTGGGGGGTGAAAATGTGAGTCGGGGTTGGTCGAGGGGTAAGTGAGGTTGGGGTGTCGGGTTTGGTTGGGGGGGTGAGGTGGGGGTGTCAGGTTTGCTCTCTGCCCCCTCCCCCCTCCAACGGACCCCTCATTCGCTCATCTCTCTGCCCCCTCCCCACCTCCGACGGACCCGAGCAACGCCAGGTATTTTCGCTAGTCAGCTATAAAACTCATGCCAGTATTTTTACATGCATCTTCCATGCAAGTTGGTTGTTGGTTTAAAAAAATGAAGAGCAGGACTGAGAGCAGGGTTCCTAGAGGATGGAGAGCAAAAAACTCTTGTTCCTTTCCTTGCGATGTCTGCACATTTCTTCTCTTACTCTCTAAGTGAATGAGTCAGTTGTTGTAAGCTGTTGGGTGCAGGGGCCATATTTTTGTCGTAGGCCCTGAATCATAAGCATTACTGCAATACAAATAAATGATAGAATCGTGAGAGGGGGATTGTATTTACATTTTGTTAACTTTTCTCATCTTTTTCTTCTAAACTATTTTGTCACATCTCCCCACTAGTCTAGATATGGTTGCTTGAGCACATTAAAATTACTTTTAAACTCCTGCATCTAGGAGTTCTGGTGTTTGCTGCTCTTCCATAGCACCTTTAATTTAAAGTTCCAAATCACTTACAAACACTAGTAATCCTCACAATGCTCCTGTAAGCCAGGAATAGGATCCAGAGCTCATAATGTCCAATTGTGTTAATTGTTAGAAAAAATCCCTCTCTTGTATCTCATGAGGAAAGGATAGTGATGGTTAGCTTTGCAGCTTGTTTGGAATGTGGGTGATTGCTTTTGTTTGTGGTCACCCTTCCCTAGTTCAGAGCTTCAGCACTGTTATGGAACACATCAGTGTGATCAAGTTGCTCAATTAGCTTCATGCATCTTGTTTGAGATGATGGTATAGCCACGTGGGTTTAAGGATATTAGAGTCAAGGTGGGTGAGGTAATAAATTGTACAGAGCTAGTTAAAATAATTTCAATTCGTCAAAGGGGCCATGGAATCGCTTTTTCTTTTCATTATGTTCTTAAACTGAACATTAAACATACTAGTGTTGGAAGGCATGACATTGGATGATCTAGAGTTAAGATTCTTAGTTTATGCAGATAACCTTCATACAACTGGCAGATGCATTTGAATTGATGATACTCTTCACTCACTTGGAAAGTTGGTGCAGTTAGCTTGGACTTATGGTAAATGCCAAGAAGTCAGTGGTTTAAAAAATGAATAATAGAAAAAAGAAAAAGGACAGTATTGTTGAATACAGAACTCACAAAGTTATACAAGTAGAATCTTGTGTGTACGTAAGTCACGTGATCAATGCAGAGGGCTCCATTCAGGGTGAGGTTAAAAGGAGACGTTCTTTAGCTACAGGACGTTCTTTAGCTGTACAGGAACTCAGGAAATTATGGATTGATAAAAACATTGGTTGATACTTATCAAACCAGTATCCCAATGGTATTACTTTATGGTCCAGAAGCAGGTGCATTAAATGAAACCAACATCAGATGGCTGGAGGCCACCGAGATGAGTTCTTCAAAAGATAGAAGTTATTCCATTGTACACCAGCTAAGACAAATGAAGTTAGAGGGAGAGTAGGATGTGAATCAAGGGACAGGATTGGCTCCAACCAAAAAAATGACAGTGGTGTGAATGTTGCAGAAGGCGAACAGAAGATAGGATGCCAAAGAAAATAATGCAGACCACGTCCAGGATGAGTAGACCTAAAGGCTGACCACTGACTAGATGGTGGGATGTCCACACAGATGTGACCAGGCTGGGCTTAATGGAGGAACCAAACCCTGGCCAGGAATGGATAGTCATGCTGTACTGCTCCTTGTGTCTGTGACCTAGGATGAAAAGAATATATATGCAGAACAGAGTTTTTTCTATTTTGCAAACAAGTATTTTAAAATGCAGAAGACGAACACAAGCTAATAGATATGTAATGTCAGAATCATGACAGTAGGTAGAAACAAATGAAATGTATATCATTACAGATGTTATTGTATATGATGTGTTGCAACTAAGTACTCGAGTAGGAGAGAATGATAGATCCTATAATGAGTGTGTGCATATTTTTCCAAATTGCCATATTCATATGGGATACTAAATGGCATAATCTAGCAAACAGTTGTTTCAATTTTTGCAAAGAAAATGTATTCCCTTTGTCTTTTTATACAGTGTTGTGCAGTACAATTTAATTCAAAATACAGTATTTGGTGATAAACACAAACATAATTGGATTTCATGAAAAATACAGGTTTGTTGGGGAACATTTTGAATAATAGTCTTTCAGTGGAAACTGATCAGAATGCAATATTTTTCAAATTGGGAGGACTAGATTATATGCTTAAAGTTAGGCACATACTTGAGTGCTTGCTGGACCTTTTGTCTCCAGGATCCTCCCTCCTCTCCATTTGGAGGGTCATTATTACCAAATCTTTTCTTTTCTGCTTTTGGGGGGAGGAGGGAGACGGCAAGCCGCCTTCTCTGCTCTGGGCTGAAATCCTGGCTCCATTGAAGTCAATGATAAAATTCCCACTGACTTCGGTGGAGCCAGGATTTCTGTATTCTTCAGATTTTCACCACAGTTCCTTCTGCAAGTTCCCACAAACTTGATATTCTGTGTCCTACCTCCACATAACAGTGAACAAATGCAGAGTTAACTGTCTGGTGCCTCAGCAGCAGTAAAATTGCCGTAAGCTTAATTTGATGTAAACACTTATTCTTTCCTTTCAGGCCTGTTCACTGTAATACCGCATCTTGGCTGGTGCATTCACAGGAAAGTGTGTGGGGGGGAAAGATGAACATTTATCATTACATTTCATTGTCACTTTGCAAAAGCTGGATTCCATTATGGCACATTCATTATTTAACAGGTAATATTCACTGAATCCTCCTTGACATTTTCTTGTATAATTACTATTCAAGTACAATCAGGCCAATCCTAGAATTTTAAGGCCTGGGTCCTAAGTTGCTTTTGGAAAACATAACAACAAGAATTGGCTTCATCCAACAACGTCCAGCATTTGTTTTGTCAAATCAGGGAGATCAACAGAAAAAGAAAGCAGGTAATTCTAAAACAGAAATAATTTATACATTGAGGAGACATGAATCTCCCCTCAGATCATTGATTTGTTCCCTGCACATTACTTTCAAATCTCTATACAGTTTAATGTGCATAACTTGTTCAGTATTTTATAATTGCTAATGATATCTGCATCTTATTGGATGTATTTGCTTGTTTACCCCATGCACCGTGAGGTAAAGGGCAAAGCACGGATCATTGAAGAAATCTAAAATGCATGTAACACTGAGATGAGTTACTGGGAAAAGGACCTACTCTTTGATCTCTCTTTAGCTCTCTTCATACCATTCATTCAAACTGTTTCTTTCTAAATATCCAGGCTCCCTCTTTAAAACTTCTATGAAATAGAACTTCTCTTCATGACACCCATATTGTATCAGTTACTGTAGAATGAAGTTCTACAAAGGAAGAAGGGAGGGAGCTGTTTGGAAACATTCTATCTATACACACAGACAGCAGTATTGTATTACTGGAACTATTCATCAACTGTCACATTTCCTTCCCATTTCTCTGCTATATAGCATATTAATTATATGATTGCAGTGAGGAATCCAGATAGTGCTTTAATTGATGCTATCTCTATCATTTATTTAAAACAAGCTTGTATATCTTTGCACGTGAAAGATAATTCTTTTTATCTATGCTGAAGTAATGAGGTACTACATAGTAATATATTGGATCAAATTATGATTTCAGTAAATGCATGGAATACTTTGAAATGAGACAAGATTTTTACAGAACTTGATAAACATGAACAAATATTGGTTGGTTTTTAGGCTACTTGATCACTTCAGTGGCCATTGTTGTGTCTTGAAAAAACATTTAGGTATGTTTGATTAACAGCAGTGAAAAAAAACCCTGGAATATAGATCATGAACTATGACACGTGTATCTGTTAATGCCATTAGTGCTATAGATAAAGTGATTCACAGAGCTGCAACCTGCTCTGGCAGCAGCTGTTTCAGTGAAAGGGGCTTAATAATTTTGACTGTCTTCATACTTTATTTTAAATTGCAGTGGGGTGTTGATTTGCAAGAATAAATGAAAGTACTGGAGAGAGAGGTTCACTCTGTTTATCAAAATTCATACCGGCACAAAATAGCAATATAAAAATGAGAAAGAACTTGATTTTCTTTCAATATGAAATGCTCAGTGAATGCACGACTTCAAAATTTGGCTGATCTATGGCTCTATATAGAAAAGCAATTTGGAAAGCTGGAAGATGTGTTGGAGATCATCAAAGTCTTTCTTAGTTGTATTTCATTGTTCTTTGGTGTGCCGATGAACTGTTCAGCCTTGATAAACTTTTTTTGAAGAAGAAAAAAACAGATAAAATAAAAATGGGCCACTTTTCCTATTAGTCTGTTTCCAAAGCACTTAACCTACCTGGTCACTACATTTGGTGTCTCCTACTTCCCTCTTTCCCCTAAACAATTAGAGATATTCAGCAAGAGAAACTTCTGGACATTCCTAATCTTTAGTCATAAGTAGAGTGGGTCCTATGCACCTGTCTCTTGACTTCCTGCAGAGGACCTAACTCTTTCAAGTGGTTTACAAAGACAAAATGGAAAATATTAGACTAAGATAAAGGGGGAATGAAAAAAAAAACACTTTAACTCCTGCCTCTGCAACACCCAGGGTGTCTTGACCCTCTTCTAAACTGTAATCTGAGGGACAGGGTCTGTCTTGATCAATGAGCTTTTTTTTTAGTGCCAAGCATCCATTTTTTTTAGTGCCAAGCACCGCATTGGAAAATGCTCCCATTGATTTCCATAGGCATTGGCTCATAAATAATAGTTATTAGAAAAATGCTTGTTCTAAGAGACTATTCTACTGGAATTATATTCTAGGAGATGTAACCAAAAAGAAGATTGCAAACTTTAGCAAACCTGCATTTAAAACAAGCTACTTCTAGGATTTTATATAGCAACTTGCTAGTAAATGGGTCAGGTCTGGTTTCCCTCTGGAACAGAGATACTGGGCTAGAATATCTAAACTACTGATGAGAAACCCTTTAACTTAGATGGTTATATCCCTAAAGGTTCGTACACTTCTATCAATTCATTCTGGTGTTACTTAGCAAAGGATAGATGATAATATGGGACTGTCACTGTTTAACAGGGAATATTCATTCACCTGTAATTAACAAACAAGAACTGCCAGCTAAATTACATCTCTGATTTTATCGTATCCGAGCCCTTTTTATTCTTGGCAACTTGACAGTAAGAGAGTTATAAATAAAGCAACTTGAGAGGGTAAACCTTTCATGTTTTTACTGTTGTGAGGCTGTGAAATTAACTTGTAAAAATATGTATTTTTTTCCTATAACTTTTCAGAGCAGTAGGTGAAGTTTTGGATACATGACTCCTGCTAAAATATGTGGTGGTTCTGTGGTCAATCCTCATGCATTTCCTTTAAAATGAATGGGCTGACATTTCGTGTTACAGTAACTGGGGGGAGAGGGGGAATCAGTCTTCTGTAGTTTATTTGTTTTTGTATCTAACTGTTGGCTGGAAAAAAGTACTTACCATTTTAGAGATGCATAGTCAGTGGCCAGAAAAACAAATAACACACACTCAGCTACTGTAATCAATAGCTGGAAATTATAAATATATTTAGGGATATCTATATAGGGCTCAATCCTGCACTCTTGACTGAAGCAATATCCCACTGAACTCAATAGGATGTTTTGTTGGAATAAAGGGTACAGGATTAAGCACATACAGACTATGTTCATCTCACTGAGACTGATCCTCCTATAGGCAAGGAAAAATTATTTAGGAACCAGGAAACTTAGAATTTCAACATATAGAGTTTCTTCTTAGACACTCCACTAGGAGGGAGAGATGAACTTTGCACCACCATCATCTCAAACATGTGAAGAGGCACCGCGAGAGCACAGGCGGAGTTGATGGAGTGCAGCCATTAACTCAGTGCCGTGAAGATGCCGCGGTAAGTCGACCTAAATATATCAGCTTCAGAACTTCAGCTATGCTATTCTCGTAGCTGAAGTTGAGTATCTTAGGTTGACCCCCCTCAGTGTAGACCAGGGCCTAGCGCCCCCCCCCCCCCATGGGAAGTTTCACTGTATGGAACCCCTAGTCAGGGGTGTTGACTGGCTCACCATTGTCATTACTTTGTAAGGATGTTACCAGTACATTAGGCAGGAGTATTGCTTTAGACTGACTGGGACATTCTGCCATCCAGTCTCCACACCCTTTTGCAGAATGGGAAGCCTTTTGCATAGCTGCTGTTATGCCTCCCCTTCCACTAGCTTTGTATTTCCTGTGCTTTTGTTCATGGTGTGAAGAATATGGTTCAGGATGGATGTATTACCTATTTCCATTACTAAAAATCAGAGGAGTTACACATGGGTACTGAATGGAGAAAAAAATCCACTATGGAACATACAATATTTAATATTTAGCAGCTGTGTAGGTACAAAACTACATACAGAAAACTACTAATATAGTTCTGAGGATGCAGAAAAATGAATATTTACTGCTTTTTTATTAAGCTAAATGCTTTCCTCAGAAAACCATCTTGAAAGGTTCAGTTTTATATCCCTCATGAGCTGAGTAGCTAGAACTCCGGTGTCAGGCGCTGACTGACTCTTTTTCCCCAGGGTTCTTGACCATCACTCTGCCCCAGACCCTGCCCCCATTCATAGAATATCAGAGCTGGAAGGGACCTCAGGAGGTCATCTAGTCTAACCCCCTGCTCAAAGCAGGACCAACCCCAACTAAATCATCCAACAGATTTTTGCCCCAGATCTTTAAATGTTCCCCTCAAGGATTGAACTCTCAACGCTGGGTTTAGCAGGCCAATGCTCAAACCACTGAGCTATCCCTTCCCTCCTGACTTGCCTCTTCCCATCCTGCCTCTTCCCATCCCACCTCTTCCTGCCCTGTTCTGTCCCTCCCCGCCAGTGCCTCCTGCCTGCCACTGAACATGATGGGTGGGAGGTGCGGGGGGGAGGAGAGGAGGGAGAAGCTGACTGGCTGGGCCTTCTGGTGGGTGATGAGTACCCTTTATACGTTTTCTGTGGGTGCTCAAGAACCCACAGAGTTGGCGCTTACGCTTTCCAGTGCTTAAGAATCCCACTAGGATCTGAGTGTACACAGAAAGGTGAAAAATAAGGTGAATCATTCATTTTCCTATTGTTGGCTACTTACGTATTTTGAGCAATTAAGGCAAAAAAAATCTGTTTTCAGACTCTTGCATTTTTGAGCTGGGCTAAATTATCCTTTACAAGACACTCATACAAACCCATTCAATCTAGGAACCAATTTTTTTACTGGAGTAAATGGGCACAGCTACACTCAATTCATCCCATTAATGCCAGCAGAAAATTTGAATCAATAGGTTTACATACATGTAAATGAGAGCAGAAATTGTCCCTTTCAGCTGGTGAAACTGAGGCACATAGCAAGAAGATTACTTACCCAAGGTCAGATAGCAAGACCATGTCAGAGAGAGGCATAGCACCCAAGTAGCTTGACTCACTTCAGTCCTCTAGCTATTGGATCATACTACCTAACAAAGTTAGAGAGCACTTGGATCTTCCCTCTGCTGTTATTAAAATTATAATTAAAACCTTTTTGAGAAATCAAGTTTCAAAAAGTGACTAACAAAGATGTCTATTTTTAGAGCCAGAGGCCAAGTGGTGTAAACTGGTGAAATCCTACTGACTTCAGTGCAGCCCATGCTGATTTAAATCCTCTGTAGATCTGGCTCTTAATGATAAATGTTGCCTCTTAATTTTAAGTTTCTGTGGACTATATTTAATTTTAATTGCTGATATAATTTCCTTGTCTGTGTTTGTGATAGTGAATTGGAAATAACCAATTCTTATTCATTAATTCTGGCAATGTTCCTGTTTTGTGCCCTCAATTAAATTATCCAATAATAATTTAATTGCTCCTGGAACCTCATTTGTTATGCACATTTTCCTGTTTCAACAAAACATCCCTTTCAACTTAGAATACAGGAAGCACACAAGTAATGAGTTGCAGGAGGCATCTTTCAAAATAAAATTAGATTCACCTCCCCAAAGCTAACATCATAGATCTCTATGATATAAATCAGAACTTTTAGAACTTGCACACTTTAGTCACCTAAAGTTTCAGACCTGGGGTTCAGAAATGACTAATTTTATTTGTATTCCATATTAGGCCAGCTCATGCCCCCAATATCCTTACTAATCTGGTGTGTAGGCTCTTCCATTCATGAGTTTTCCACTCCCTGCTTGGAAGGGAGGCTGAGGTGTCTCCATGGAACCATTTCTCACCCTCCTACCCTGGCTTCTGACAAGCCCTATTGGGAACAGTTGAATAAGGACTGGCTGGACTGGGGCTTATCTTCTCTCCCCCCTGCCCTGCAGAAGTTATCTAGAAATAACAGCCAAAGGTTGTAATGAATGCGTTTCTGTATTCCTATCCCTACCCCTTATGCACCTGAATATATGAGGACCACTAGGGAGACCCTGGTAGCAGAGCACTAACTGGGAGGCAGAGAAGAAACAGCAGATTGGTGAGGGGACACAGGCCTCCAAAGATGGCTCTGGGATCCCTTGGTAGGATGATTTGGGGGCAGTTTCAGCACAGAACCTCTTTTGGGGATTTTCTTGCAGAAAACCCCTCCCACAGCTTTCAATATGTGACACGTAATAACCCCAAACTGGGCTTGTAAAATGACATTTACTTAAACTACTGAGTCACTAATGCATGATTTGTATCCAATTTACTAATCAAGAAACACAGATAAAAGTGCACAGCTGAAGATCCCAATCTTTAAAATCAGTTTACGGTGCACATGTCAGCAGCTTACCCTTGTCACTTGGTAATGTAAATATTGACCAATGCTAGGTTACAAAACTAACTCAAATCCTGCTTTATTGAATGCCCAAGTCACCCTGTAGCCTGTCTGAGCTCCATAGCCACCAGTTCCAGATCCTATAGCAACATCCAAGAGAAAACTGGGAAAATACACGTATAGCTACCAACTGGTCTCTCTATCTGGGGGTGAGTCTGCCCACTTCAACACATGTAGCAGTAAGGATTTTGAAGGATGATGATAGAGCAGATAGAGCTCCCCCAACATAGTGGTGAGTAGTCTGTAGCAGGAAATGTTCTCTCATAACAAAGCAAAATAGTTAAAGCTATTCAGTGTCCTGATTATTTTGAAGCATTATTTTGTTCCAGTTCAAAGAAGGGAAGCCAAGTATCTGGTCATTTTGCATATACTAAAGGATGATGCATTTCTCTGTGCCCCAGGGAGCAAGCGGAGGCACAATACCTGCCTGGTTAAAGGCATGATCCACTCCTAATTAATGAAGGAAACTATGGGTCAAATCTTCAGCTGGTGTAAATCTGTGTGACTCCATTGATAGAGCTTCAAAGGAGCGATGCTGATTTGCACAAGATGAGAGTCTGGCCCAATTTGGGAACGCTGGTTCATGCATATTAAAATCCGCAAAAGTAAAGCAAGACTTAGAGAAGTGTATTTCAGTTAGGGGAAAATTGGCCATTGTGCTCTGAGGCAAAATGTGACTTGTCTTGTACAGAACAAACAAAAAATCTCCAGGTTTTTACAGTTTTGTCATCTACAATTGTGAACTGTTTTTGCAAAACTCTAATTCCATTTGACCTCTTTTAAAAGAAATATTTCTCTCTTCCAAATGATGAATAATTATTTCTGTAGTCTGAGGATTCCTCTCTTGGAGCCATTTCTAATCAACAGAGGAGTATTATGACAGGAAATAATGACTGTAACTCTTCATGTCTCATTATTTTACCTTGGTTTGTGGGAAAAAATTCTTAAATAGTTTCAACAGCTTCTGTTATTTTGATATTGTAAGCAGCCATATATTGAAAAAAGGCATAATATATGAGAGCTATTCAATTAGTTTAAAGGCATAAAACTGGATTTAGGCAAAATGGTGAGGACATCAATCTCGCTGATGCAATGTCTCAGCATCTCACTTCATATTCATGGCATTTTCTTGCAAAAAATGTTTAGTGTCCGATGTGATGTATTGTTTCCTTTAAAATGTTCAATACATGTCACATTCCCTTAAATACTGCCTGTAGCACTGTTGCTATAAAGCTTATTTCCAAGAAGGAAAAGGAAGCTATAAAATGAGACAGAAAAGCAGGATTTTACTTTTCCCTCATCAGATTATCATTTCCCCCCTCCATTTACAGGCTTCAGTTAGTTAATTTTATCCATTAAAAATTGTTGTTATTCATTTAGAGAAAGTTAACAGAAGAAATATGCCTAAAATCCTATGTTCTGGATTCTTTCCTCCCCTACTCCTTCTATGACTAGCTGTCTTGTTTGATGCATGAAAAAGTGTTTAGCTGCTGTCAGGAATCTTTGTGGGTTGGTTTGCAAGGGCAACTCAGTAGGGGCCCTCTCCTGCTCTATTTTTCCCACAACCATCCCAGCTTTGATGAGGTGATTCTTGATGTTTTGGGGGGAATATCATTCAAAATGTTTGTTGCATTTTGCCCTATTGGATGAATTGTCAGAACTGACAGCCTTACTATTGCATCTGACATCCTGGATTAATAGAATGCATGGTAATGTGCATGTCTGGTTTTGAAAGCCAGCCGAAAAACTGGAGTAAGCAGTCATGTTGAGCTGTGTTTTCTGACTATAAAAATGAGGCTTTTCCTAAAAAGTGAGTCTTTTTTCACATGCTTAACCATTGACTGTAACTGTTGGAAGTTCTACCAAGAAATTGTCTTTTTATATGGTGAATTACTGCAGCCCATAGTCTCACAGGGAGGATAAAGCTTATCCAACACCAATCATATGTTAAAGCAAGCACAATTTTGACAAGGGAAATTGTCTTTTAGAATGGCAGAGGCAAAGTGAGTTCCCTGATCTCAATTCATATCAGGCTAAAGGAGTCTCTTCTCTTTTCTTTTGATAAACATGAATGGATGTTCAAACAAACATCCCACTTTAGGGTCATTTACTATGTTAATATTTAGTAGCATTAGGAAGGCACCATATAGTAATTTGATAGACTACTTTGCAAGGTATTAAGCTAAATTCATCTGAGATATAAGTCAATGGACTTGTATTAGGATGATTTTGGCTGTTTGGAACCACAAACATTGCAGGAGCTGTAAATAACATTTGCCTTTCAACTAAGGGGATAACAGAAGAAATGGAAAACATGGGTAAGCAGACAGCAGAATATGGAGTATTATCAGTACTGTACTGGAGTGAGGGGGTTCCTGTTCCCTGTCAACTCCCTAACCAGCCTGGAACTCACTGATATGCACAAGATGGTTAGTTGATGCTTGGTGACCCTTTCACTGCACCTCAACAAGTTCCAAGTTCTTATTGGGAAACTTTCTCATAGAGCTATTAATCCTCATTTGAGCTGATGGCTGAATCTATCTCTCTATATAACAGTCAAATGGTGTATGTATGTTCACTAACTCTTTCCACACCGTTTGAGCTAGAGACTTGAAATTTGGTACAGTTATAGGCTTTAGAGTCCTAATCAGAGTAAGAATAGAAATTTTTTTAAATCTCACCTCTTACACCCCCTAGGGGTGAAATTCTTTAAAGCCCATTAACATCAGCTGGGCAGCAGGTTAACAGCTGCTGTTCTCTGTGACATAGTTATGATATAATAATACCCCCCTCCAACGGACCCCGCACTCACTCATCTCTTCCCTCCTCCCCCCTCCAACGTCCCCCCCCCCACTCGCTCAGCTCTCTCCCCCTCCCCAAGGGCTCCCCACTTGCTCTGCTCTCTCCCTCCTCCCCCCTCCGACTGCCCCTGAACTCGCTCAACTCTCTCCCCCCCCACTCCAATGCCCCCCCCACTCGCTCAGCTATCTCCCCCCCTCAGGTAAGAATCGAAATTTTTTAAAATCTCACCCCCCCTCCTCCCCTCCAATGGCCCCCGCACTCGCTCAGCTCTCTCCCCCGTCCCTCACTCCAACGGCCCCTGCACTCGCTCAGCTCTCTCCCCCCTCAGGTAAGAATTTTAAAAATCTCACCCCCCTCCAATGGCCCCTGCACTCGCTCAGCTCTCTCCCTCCCCCCCATCTAAATGCAAGAGAATGAAATTAATTAGATAAAATGAGACTTCTGAACAAAATTTGTATTAATAAAAAACATTGTAGTCTTTTTACATCCCAGTTTCCAATTACAAATACCCCGAGCAACGCTGGTTATTTTTGCTAGTAACTAATAATTTATTTCAAAAATATAAAATGTACTTGACAGGTTTTTTCCTTGTTGATCCAGCTCTAAGCACAATACATCCCAGCCTCCTCCCACAGTAGCATAGATTTTCTTATAACAAGTAATTGCTTTGGTCTCCAAGCTGTTTGATTATCTATAGATTAATGAATAAAAACAAAATCCTCCTTGGATCTAGCTACTAGTATAAGGCCCCTTTGCTCCCAGTGTACCCAAGGGAAGATAGGTTAATTGGCTGGCTAGCCCAGCACTCTTGGGCACTTCTCAAGAGGGAACTCCAGATCAATAGCACCCATTTTTATACAATGCAATTAATGCTCAATTAGAAAAGGTTTCCCAAGTTTTGCCATAGTTCTGTTTAGAAACCTATTTCTACTATTCAACTACTGGAGAGTGGCATTTTTATGTTTGAGAGCAAGAAATAGTTCCAGGCTGAGAATCACTCTATTAACCTAATGGCTAAAAGAACTTAATGATCATGGCCCTGATTTGTCAACCAGAGCTGAAGAATTAGACCCTTATTCTTGAATGGAGTTCTGGTGAAGTCAAAGGAATTGCCCCCAGAGATCTAGATGCAGGATATTTGCCTATGTCTTCTGCTGTCCCCAAACCAAACAATTACAACTTCTTTCACTATCATGCTGTGCAGTAGCTATTGCTAAGTAGCTACATAATCTAGTCACTTATAAACTGTGACAGTGAAACTCACATTGCATGGCCAACAAAGTCCATGAAACAAGAAGTCTGGAGTGATTAAATTATCTAATGTGGACAAAACCTAATGGACAGTAACATAAAAGCATTACGTAAAAAACTGTATTGTAAATTTATGCTCTTCTCCCTCCCCCCACTTTTGAAGAATGAAGGTAGCCAACTCTTATTGCTGTTTAGAGGTTCAGATTCTATGTTTAAAAATTAATTACACTGAGGACTACTACAATTTCTGGGTAATTACTAGCTCCCACAGAAATGTAATTTTTAACAAGTTTGTTCCTCTTTTATGTTGACAAGATATGGGTGCTTGACTTACAAGTTCAGTGGAACTTGAATGTTTTCTGGAATTGCAAATTTGTGTTTGAGCCATGTACTTTATGCTTGACAAGAAACTTTCAGTTTTGGAAATGGCAGCATTTACAGAATGGCAGGTGACAAGTCTGTGCCTAGATTTTGCATTTGCACTTACAAGTCTGTATTGAATAGCAAATTTAAAACAGATAACTCTCTTCAACCCACTCTCCATGTATAAATCTGTTTTTCATATGACTGGAAAGGAAACTTGGGAAGCAGAAAGTATTCACGCTAAAAATCTCACCAGCCTGAAAAATTAAAGTCCAATTTAAAGGAAAGAAATAGATCTCTAAAACAAAACCACACTTTATAAATCTTCTGGATCACTCTGTTAATTGTATGCATTTTATTTTTTCTCCTCATCTAACCCTAAAATGGTTTAATGTAACAACAAAATGAAATATATTTTAACTTTCAGTCTTGTGTATATGTTATTAAGTACCATTAATACTGATCCTAGAGAGATCTCCTCTGGCATGTTCTCTTTGGTGTCTCATTTACAAGCATCACACCCCATGGATAAGTAATGAGTCTACATGGGAAAGATGTTTTATAGCAGTTTGGTGTGATTGCTTCCAATGTACATACACACATGAATCACGGTCAGAACACTGATGCAGCATTCCACTGAACATATCCAGCAGGAAAGCATACCAATCAAGCAAACATCAAAAGTAAGGAATACAAATTTAGTGTGTTGTATATTATGGATGAAACCCTGGCTTCACTGAAGTCAGTGGCAAATCTCCCATTGACTTCCTTGGGATCATAATTTCTCACAACTGACCAGCGCCCATTAGATTTTTGTCAGTGTTAGAATGAAAGGTGGACTATATTGTCCTATATTAGCCTATCAGTGTTGGTCCTGATTCTGCAACCCTTACTTAGCTTGGGTTGGCCTACACTGAGGAGCACTTACTCCTGCAAACAATTCCATTGACTACTCCTGTGGATGAAGGTTGCAGAATTGGACCCCATGTGAAAAGGTAAAATTGTATGGCACCAAATACATGATTGTGTCTCATCTCCTGCACACTGTATTTATGAGCTTGTATTACCTAACTGGAGTGCAGATCTTAACTAAAAATGACTCTTTGAAAGATATTGTGATATAGCCATAGTGGTAGTAGAGGAAATGGCACAGAGGGTACCCAGTCACATGCAATGGAGGCACAATTTTTTCTGTTCTTGATCCTGAAAGATGGTGAGGGTGTGTCTGTGCTACAGTGATTGGAGAAACTCTCCTGTCTCTGGGCTGGTCTTCACTGGGGGGGGATCAACTGAAGATATGCAACTTCAGTTACGTGAATAACATAGCTGAAGTTGCCGTATCTTCAGTTGACTTACCTGCCGTTCTCACAGTGGCGGCGGTTGGCTGCGCACTCCCCCGTCGACTCCAGCTTGTGCCTTTTGGCGAGCTGGAGTTCCGGAGTTGACGGGGGCGCTGCTGGTGATCGATTTATCACATCTTAATGAGACAGATAAATCGATCGCCTAAAGATCGATGGCTACCCGCGGTAGTGAAGACAAGCCCTCTGTCATTAATCCACCACACCAAGAGGCGATAGCTATGTCAATGGAAGAATTCTTCTGCTGAACTACCACTGGCTGCACTGGGGATTAGGTATGACTCTCAAAGGGGTGGATGTAGGTTTTCAGTGATGGTGCTCAGTACTTCACAGGATCTGTCTATTTCTGGTGAAATTCTCAGGGGGAGGGGATCTGAATCCACAACTGTAAGGTTTCCAACAGCACAGAATCCTAAAATGAAAGGATTCAGCTTTCCGTAGACCAAAATTCACTGGGAAAAGGAAAAGGCTACCAACAGCTCAAAAGCTAAGTAGCAAGTTTTAGAGAAAGATCTCTGCAACCTTCAAACGTGGTCCTTCTGCTGCTGCTTATCCATCTTTGGGAAAGCGGACACTTACTGCCCATTAGCCCTCTATAAAATGTCCATGGCACTACTATCAAAGACTCGGGTCTTGCTGCTGAATTATTTGCACCAGAGCCAGGCATTTCCTGCCTTTCTCTGTAATTCAGGCAGTATCTGTAATGACTGTCTTTCAAGGTTTTAATTCCCACTTCTCAGATGCCATGGGGAGTTAAAACTTGTCACAAGGATTTTTGTCAGACATGCCTATCATCTGATGAATTTACTCCTGCACTTTTTGGAGTCGATTAACTACTATGTGAGAAGCTGGGACATAAGCCTGGCAATGCTGTGACTGTTCAGTGGATATAAAGATGATACAGACTGAACCTCCTAATTCTCACTTGTTTCCCAACTCTCAGTCTTGGCTATACAGTGTTACTATCCAATATCACCCTTTTCCCTAGCACAGACTCCGGAGTCCTCGACTGGACTGCAGATTACACTATAGGCAGGACCCCACAGGTCCCGAGACAAAGCTTCAAGGCAGCCACAAATCTATCATGCTTTTAGACGAATAGTGAGGGGAGGTCTAAATAAAATATTTCAGTCCTGAATTTGGACATGAAACTAACATTTAGGCATGTGAATATCTATTTGAGCAACATGATACAGGATTTGGAGTTCACACAACTTCCTCATTCTCTCTAAGATCCTCTCCCAGCTGATTTAAGAATTTAAATATGGGATTTTGATGTCCTATTAAAGCACCTACAGTTTGAAAATTTGTCTCTAAGTACCATATCCAATCCTGGTGTAATACATGCTTTGGCTCAGTAGAGTATGCTTGTTAGCAGTTCATATCAATTAACAAGGCCAATACCATTATATCCTGCTTATCTTCTAGAACTAATACTGAACCTTAGATCTCAAAAGATCCCAAGCATTTTAGTCTACATACAGAAATGACAGAACAAGGAGTAATGGTCTCAAGTTGCAGTGGGGGAGGTTTAAGTTGGATATTAGGAAACACTTTTTCACTAGGAGGTTGGTGAAGCACTGGAATGGGTTACCTAGGGAGGCGGTGGAATTCCTTCCTTAGAGGTTTTTAAGGTCAGGCTTGACAAAGCCCTGGCTGGGATGATTTAGTTGGGGATTAGTCCTGCTTTGAGTAAGGGGTTGGACTAGATGACCTCCAGAGGTCCCTTCCAACCCTGATATTCAATGAAATCACTTTCTCCATCACTGAAAGGCAGCCATCTCTGGGCTAGAACATGACGGTTTATTAGCAGTGCACAACTGTATTGCAGAACCATTTAGGACACAAAGTGAAGGAGAAGGTTGTATTGAATCATAACTATAAGAAGGATTCAGAGAAGCAAAGGTAATTAACCACACCTGGAATTTAGCCTGGAAGTAATCACAATTAACCTGGAATTTAGCCAGGACACCAGGCAAAATGGCCAAAATCTTCTGAAAAGTACCAGCTGCTCATATGAGGTGATTCAGTCTTTGTAGCAGAGCAGAGGTAGCAAGAATAGAGTTTTTACTTCATTTCTGCATCTTGCACTGGGTGGTTAAGCAAAAGGACCCCCCCATTTTTTATTGTGACCATATTTGATTGTGAAGCAAATTTTATTACTTGGCAGGGAAGATAGAAAATGGTAAAATGTGGACATGACACTGGGATAGAGGGCGAAGTGGCTAGTTTAATGCCATCTGCATTCTCAAAGGGCTGGGCTACACCGGGGGGACCGAACTAAGATCTACAACTTCAGCTATGCTATTTGCATAGCTGAAGTCGAAGTATCTTAGTTCGACTTACCTGACCGTCCCCACGGTGGTGGGTCAACCGTGGCTGCTCCCTCGTTGAGTCTGCTTACTCCTCCTCCCGAGTCGGAGTACAGGCATCGACTCGGGGATTGATTTATCGCATCTAGGTGAGACATGATAAATCAATCCCTGATACATCAAACACTACCCACCAATCCGGCGGGTAGTATAGATGTACCCAAAGACACCAAAGGCAATACTGAGAGAGATCCCAGGTGCTAGCTGGAAGAGAATATCAGGAAGAGGTGGGAATTTGGAGGGGTATTTCACCTGGTGGAAAAAGTGATCAGCATCAGCCCAGGTTTCTGAATCTTGGTGGACTGTGGGTTTTGATAGAAATTTAAACCCAACATCATTCTAGATGGGTTCTAGCTGAACCCTTCATGCATCCTTACTACTGCAAAGCTCCCAGGGGTACTGTGGGGCTATTCTAAACACAGTAAAACCTCCATTTAATGGACTAATTCGGGCGAGGGGGTGTCCGTTAAATCAAAAAGTCTGTTATTTAATAATAATAATAAAAAAAAGCTGTCGGAGCAGCAGCCCGCCCGCCACAGGGTCAGGGCGACAGCTCCGCAGCCTGCCCGCTGCCTGGACCCGGGCGGCGGCCGGGAGCCGGCAGCCAGCCCGCCCACTGCCTGGACCCGGCCGGCAGCCGGGAGCCGGCAGCCAGCCCGCCAGAAATGGATCAGGAATGCATCAGACTTGCTCAGAAATTTTGTCCGTTGCATCCGAAGTCCGTTAAATCGAGGGTTTGCTGCACTCATAAAATTCACAACTAAATTGTTATCATGATAGGAAGAGTCTGATACATCACTGCAGGCCATAGGATCAGGCAGTCAGCAAAATATTTTGTGTGTCTCATTTCCAGTCTCCAGCCTAACAATGAATCATCAGAACTGGGACTGGAAACTAGCTCTTTTTTCCCAATAGGACCATAATAACTCTGGCTTCAAATTTGTCAGCAGATTGTTCATATTTTCATGCATATTTGAAGTATTTTGTGGTCTCAGAAGGGTCACCACAATTACACTGGTGGCCACTGAGGTAGTACATGGCAAATTAACTTCTGCCAGAACACTGAATTTTGCCATAGCAAGAGCACTATTTTTTCATCAGGACTGATCAGTTTATTTCTATGTCATTAACAACTAGTCCCAGGTGTGAACAAAGTACACAGAGTAAATGTCAAGGTCCCTTCTCTGTAGTGGCTCAGTAGCAAGTTGTATTGGGAAGAGCTGGCTCCTCAGTGATGCTATAAAATCTTTATAGCATTGCAGTCTTGTTAAGAAACCCAGGGTCTTAGACTGGGAGTATTTCTATAGCTCTCAAATGCTTATCAACTGTAGAGTCTAGTAATATAGGGAATAGAATGTGAAGTAATGCAAAACAATTATTGATCACAGCAATGACATCTCAGAGACAGGTTGTGGTTGGTTCTTCAGAGGTGCCCAATGGGTGGGAGGAGGAACAATGAGCATAGAGTCTGTCTCAGTCTCTGGGTAGGAAGTGCAGTGAAGGAAAATATCCATAGCAGATTGAAACTGGAGGTGAAATTCAGGGAGATAGATTATATTTATCCAAACTGAAATATGGTCAGGAAATTCGGGCTGTCAACTCTGGAATTGCTAATGAGCACAAAAATATCAAGAATTAGGCTTTACATCTCCACTACTTGCAGCATCCTCTACCTTGGCTGCACCCTGACCTTGGAAACTCCTCATTTAGCTTTCTAATTAATGTTGCCTATACCATGTTTTTCAAACATGGCGCCTCTGCCAGCCTCACTCAATTCCGTGCTGATTTATGATTGTTTTCTCCCCTGTAGTAGAAAAGAATTTGCTTCTGATTGCAGGTATTATTGTATTTATTTTTATTGTCTGCATATTACAAGGTCATTTCTACATAATGTCATGTTATTTTATTTTTCGTATATCTAATTAACTTCCTCAAACTTGGCTTCTACTCAGTCTTCATTTGCTTTCTTCCAACATAAGTGCCCATTTCACTTTGCCTGCTTTCATTTTCTTAACTTGTCTATCCGCTACAGTATAATAAGCTTACTTTATTTCCTCCTTACCCCAGATGACCTTAGATTTCATGTTCCATCTTCAAGAAACATCACTCATTCCATTCAGAACCAAAATATAAGGCTTCTGATGGTCCTTCCCCCCCAACCCCATATGCATGTTTGTTGATTCCTTTCCAGATCTTTCATCACTAAATCAACCTTTTATGTTAGTCTTTTCCCCAGTTGCAGTGGAAAACTGGTGAAAAGAACCCTGAACTTTTCAGAAAAAAGTAGGGAATTTTCTTGAATTTTTTTTCTTTTCCCATTATATCCCTGTTCCCCCCACTATTTTTCACCTTATTTCTTCTTATCCCTCATCATGTTTTTTATTAGCTTCTGATATTGTGGGTAGGCTTCTGTTAAAAGGTATTTGGACTAGAGCACATGCTGATCTCCGAAAGCCTTGCCTCTGGCTCCTGATAGATTCAAACTGGGCAAGAATTGTCTGCAGCACTGAGCACAGAAAGCTCCTAGGAGACCTTTCAGAAGGTCATGTATAAAGAAGTATCCCATAAGATAAAGGGATGGAATCCGGCTAAATGCTCTAAATATTGATGTTCAGTATCCTGAAACCAATTTTAGGTTGCCAAATTTGAGGAGACTGGTTGCAGGGCCTATGTCCTAGAGAAATAGCCATAGTCTCCAGACTAACCAGAAATGGAAGAAGGCATGCCGTGATATTGTTAGCACCCGATTTCTTATGGGGGAGAAACAAGTTTGAAATTACTCCACAGCTTCACACTGTGTTGACAATTGGAGGACAGACATCTTCAGTGGCGCGTGAGGTCCATGTCTTGGATCACTCCTCGTAGCAATGCTATCTTTCTGTAAGATTCACATCCCTCTTTGCTTAACTGAGCTTCAGCCAGCTGTATTTCACCCATAAGCGTCTCTCTCTCTCCTCACATACCGTGAGATTTGCAACCACACTGCACCATATCTCATAGCTGATATTTATTTAGGAGAATTTTTTAATGAAATGTATTTTTTAAAACAAGTTTTACAAAATAATACATGAAAAAAGCAACCATAGTTTCCAGAAATAGCTGGTGGAAAATAGGTTGCTGCCTACAGCTGCAGATGTTGTGTACTACAGTATGTGGGATACGTAGACATTCTAAAATTCAGAGACACCAATTCTTGTAAAGATCTGCAGTTCACAATATAATTTAAAAAATCAAATGGTCAGAGCCAAATCTATCCTTGATGTAGTCAAGGGAGTTACACCACAGATAAGTTTAACCTGACATTCTTTTGTCTGGGTTCATTTGTTAAGTTGAGCACTTATCTACATGAGCAGTATGGTCGGCCCTGGGTTCTCTTACCTATATCAAGCAGTGTGTAATTTAGGTAGGGGGTGTATGATGAAAGAGTTTTTTTAAAAAAAGTGAATTGAATTTTTGTTCACGAGATTATCATTGATTAATAAAGATAATTAAATTACACCAGTTAGGCCACCGTATATTTGACTGGAGTGTGCTGTAGAAAATGTAGAATTAATATCCTTTATCACTGCTATTGTTTGATCAGTTTTTCTGACAGTACCAAATCTATTATATTGGGAAGACTTGCCAAAAATACATTGGGAAAATGCAGAAAAATAACAGGCAGCATTCATCCATGGTGTAAATACATTCAATTCAAAGGGGTTACCTCGGGGTCATCTTACCTTTTGATTTTTAATTGAAATTTTTTAAAGCTTTTAACTTTGTAGACTCTGCTTTTTCTTTGAGCCTGCGACTTTCCACTATTTGTTATTTAAAGAGGTATCAAAAAATCTTATCTATAGTGGAGGATGGGAGTAAAGGGGAAGCTGAAGAGAAAAAGAAAACAATTTCACCTGCAGGTTGTCCACAAATACAGTATGAGCTCCAGGCTTTAAAAGAAAATCAATATGGTTTTTGCAATAGACGGATCTAGAGGGTTCTTCAGTCTGACCATGTCTTCCACCATCACCGCTCTCAGGCCTCTGTGGAGCCTGAATAATTAAAAAAAAAAGTTTTTTTCTTTCTACCTTTTGTATTCTCAAGAGCTCAGTCTGATGAAAGCGATATGGTACAGAGCCATGTGTACTTCAATGCAGCAAAGATTTCATCAAAGTGTGTTTAAAACAGTGACTTTCAATGCCATGAGCATGAAGTAGTGAGAGCACACGGCCTGTGCCCACTATAATGCATGTAGACATTGTGCAGTTGTCTTATATTGTTTTGGGAGAGCAGTTTAATCCTGATCTTCAATCCTATCCCACTCGGGCTACCAGTCATACAAAACTGTGTCAAATCTGGGGTGCATAAACATAGTAGTCATCTATTAGCCATTGAGAGGAAACTGGCAAACACCATTTACGCTAGTAATCTAAGGGCATGGCTATGCTTGACATTGTAGAGCACTGTGAGTTAAAGCAGCCCTCTGAGAGCACAGTAGGTAAAGCGCTGCAATGTGTCCACACTGATAGCTGCAAACGCACTGGCGTGGCCACATTAGCAGTTCCTGCAACTCCACAGAGAGCAGTTCATTGTGGTAGCTATCACATTGTGCATGTGGCTGCAATGTGTGTTTTAATTGGGGGGAGGGGGAGGTGTGATAGGGAGTGTGTGTATGTGGGGGGAAAGAATGAGTTTTGGGGGAGCTGAGAGCATATTAACATGCTGTCTTGTGTGTTCAGACAGCAGCAGACCTCTCTCCCCCCGCCGCGCGCTCTCTCACACTCAGCAGCAACATTCCACATTAATGGTTGCTTTGTCATGGGGCAGATAAGCATGCCAGCCATCAGGAATGGAGCTTTGAAAGGGCTTATCTGCATTCCTACAGCCAAGTTCAAAACAATTACAAGAGTGGCCACTTGACGTACGGGGATTATGGGACGTTTCCGGAGGCCGATCAAGGCGCGGTAATGCAACACCTTGTTCACACTGACACTGGGGTGTTTCAGCTGAGGCACCGCAAGCCTTATGCTTCTTGTGGTGGTAGATTGCCAGCTCTCCAGCTGCAGAGTCCAGGCACTCTGTGCATCTTGCCAGTGTGGACAGGTCATGAGTTAGGGTGCCTGGGACTGCTGTAATGCGCTCTAACTTGCAAGTGTAGCCAAGCCCTAATGCACACTTTAGGACCCAGATTCACAGAGCTGGAAAGGTACATTAATTCCCTGAGCTGCTTCTCTCCTTAAAAAGAAACTTGCAAAAAGTGTTGCTTGCTTTCATTCCATAAAGCCTGACCTTTTATTCTTCTTACAACTTTATAAAGACTCCAGTATTAGAAATATGAAAGCAGCAGCAAAGGAAAGCTCTGCTGAATATTTCTCTGAGGTTGGAGAGGTCATTTTCTATTTCTAATCTTTAAATCCCTTGACCATATGATGATAGTGCAGTGAGATGATGTGAATGCTGATGGGTTCGGAGGGTTATTTTGGCTGGATGACAGCCACTGGAAGCAGAGAGCTCTTAGGGGGTTGGGAGTCAGGTCAGGTACTTTCTAATTTAAATGCTGAGGATTCAATCCAATGCTAAAACAAACTGTAGTGGCAGCAACAGACTGTCAGTCTACAGGGTCACCCAGAAAAAATAGTAAATGATTTAGTAAATGTTTTAGATCCCATGTTTTGTGCAGTTCTGGTGCTCATGTTTTCTAGAGAAATTCCTAGTAAGCCTGGATAAAACAAAGTGCTTCTTTCTTCCTGGGTTGTTTTTTTTTTTCCTCGGATATTTTGGACAAAGCAAAATCTGAGCCTCTGTTGAACAGTAAATGTGAATCGATGATTTAGCAAGAAAGAAAAATTAACGGTACAGCCTGTTCAAAGGCACAGAATCATATGGGACAGACTTATTTTGCATTTAAGTGCTGACTGTGTGCTTGGAGCCATACAAAGCCAAAAAAGGCACCATCTCTGTTCTGTGGTTTGCAATCTATTGTCAAAGGTATAAATAAGAAGTTGGGCATCTAACTCCTATTAAAAGCCAAGGGCAATGCTGGATAGCTCCCTCTCCAGCATTTTTATATTATGTGCGAATGCTAATGTATTAAAATAAATAATATGCCCTGCTTCAGCTACTGAAAAATAAGTGGTAGTCATTCTGGAGTGATAGCTAGTTGGAAAGAGTGTGGGCCAGTTGATTAATCAGCAGTGATTTGGAGGTGATTGAAGAGAGAAGGAACATATCTGGTGGTGCAAGGTCTTCCAGAAAAGGGATGTTTTTCTTCTAGTCTTGGCTTGCTTCGCCTGCGCCTCTTCTACATTTTTTAACAGGTAGATGGGTAGTCTGTAATTTACATGCATTTCATTATTATGAATTGATGCATATTTAGACTTGGAATCAGAGATGAATGAGAAGCTGGTGAAGGAGACAAAGATGCGGTATTATGGTCTCGCTTAGAATGTTAGATTAGTCTCAGCAACAGTATTCTTAAATCCTTGAATGCTACAGAGAGGTGACCAAATAGTACTTGTATGTTTTCTGAGCTCAAGATGTATTTTTATGTCAAAGCCTATAAAAATAAGTGTAAAAAGTTCCTGCTTGGTGACCGAGTCAGGCATTTGCTATGCAAACTACATTTTCAGAGGTAGACTTGATGATATTGACACATCACATGGAGACAGTTTCTTGTATGGTAGCCTGACCTGTTTTACTTCATTGCATTCAGAAGTGATTTTATCTGCTCAGCAGCAACAGAAATGATCCTTAAAGTGCCTGGGTAGCAGGAGTCACTTACAGGAAAAACCTAATTCTCCCCAGAGTTCAATTCCTCACAATTTCACACACCATCATGTATGACTATTGTAAATTATGGACTTGGGAGAGAGGAAAATAAGAAGCAATGAATGTGCCCTGTGCTCAGTTTGTGACAAACAAGGGTTTAAATTCTAATTAGTATAGATATTTGTTTTTCTACCCTCAAATCAAAGCTGGAAAGAGTCTGTAGACCATTTGGTTTCACCATCTGGAATTAGAGTGAACTGTTATACAACACCCAGTGATTATAATATTTTTGATCATTACTACGGTGACTAGTGCCGAGAGAGAGAATCCTTGGGAAATTGCCACTCTCACTTTGGTAAGTACAAGCCACAAATGATATTAGACTACAAGAGACTTATTTTTTGTTTGGAGAAATGGAGCACAGATATAGCAGGGTCAGGGTTGATGTGTTGATGTAGGTCATTGAGCATTTTGTAGCCATGTTGTTGAATAACTCCTTTAAATCACTGTCAGCTAGAAGGCACATGAGAGATGCTAAAGGACCCCCATCTTGATCAGATGAATCTTTCTGTTTGAAGTCAGTGGGACCACTGGCAGGAGTAAAGGATGCAGAATTGTGTTGTTGAGTGAGTGGCGGAGACTGATTAAAATTGGTTTGCAAATATATCATTGAATCCCAGACACACATCCTCTAATCTGGGAATGCAGAAAATTTTCCATGTGACTTCCTTGTATCTTCCGTGTCTACCAACTCACAGCTACAAGCTGTGGCCTAGCTGTAAACTGACAAATGTAACAGGTTCACATTGCCTGCTAGTAAATATAAACAAAAAAGTTACCGTATATTCCGGCGTATAAGACGACTTTTTAACCCCGGAAAATATTCTCAAAATTAGGGGGTCGTCTTATGCGCCGGGTATGAGAGTCTGATGGTTTTGAAAATGGCGGCGGCTGCTCCTGTGGGAGGAGGGGAAGCGAGTCTGGGCGGGGGGAGTGGAGGAGGCCGAGGAGGAGGCCGAGGAGCTGCCGCCCAGTCCCTGCGGCTTCCGCACCTTCCGGACCCTGAGCACCGGGCAGCTGGAGCTGGGCCGGCTGCAGGTGACCCGGCGGGCGGGGCGGCGCTTCCCCCCCGAGCCCACCCGCAGGTGGCCCGGCGGGCGGGGCAGGGCGGCGCTCCCCCCCCCTCCCCCCGCTCGGGCCCCGGGGCGCCCCGGGAGGACAGGCACGCAGCGATCCCGCAGCAACAAAATGTCTGATGAAATTCAATGTTGATAAATGCAAAGTAATGCACATTAGAAAACATAATCCCAACTGTACATACTAAATGTTGGAGTCTAAATTGGCTGTAACCACTCAAAAAAGAGATCTTGTAGTCATTGCAGATAGTTCTCTGAAAACATCCACTCAATCTTCAAAGGCAGTCAAAAACATCAAACAGAATGTTGGGAATCATTAAGAAAGGGATAGATAAGAAAAAATATCATTTTGCCGCTATGTAAATCCATAATACACCCACATCTTCAATACTGTGTGCAGATGTAGTCGTCCTATCTCAGAAAAAATATATTGGAATTGGAAAAGGTTCAGAAAAGGGCTACAAAAAGGATTAGGGGTATGGAATGGCTTCCATATGAGGAGAGATTAATAAGACTGGGACTTTTCATCTTGGAAAATAGATGACTGGCAGGATATGACTGGTGTGGAGAAAGTACATAAGAAAGTTTTGTTTATTTCTTCCCATGTAACACGAGAACTACGGGGTCACCAAATGAAAGTAATAGGCAGCGTGTTTCAAACAACCAAAAAAGTATTTTTCACATTGCACAGTCAACCTGTGGAACTCCTTGCCAGAAGATATTGTGAATTCCAAGTCTATAACAGGGTTCAAAAAAGAATTAGATAAGTTCATGGATGATAGGTCCATCAATGTCTATTAGCCAGGATGAGCAGGGATGGTGTCATAGAATCCTAGAATATCAGGGTTGGAAGGGACCTCTGGAGGTCATCTAGTCCAACCCCCTGCTTAAAGCAGGACCAATCCCCAACTAAATCATTCCAGACAGGGCTTTATCAAGCCTGACCTTAAAAACCTCTAAGGAAGGTGATTCTACCACCTCCCTAGGTAACCCATTCCAATGCTTCACCACCCTCCTAGCGAAAAAGTTTTTCCTAATATCCAATCTAAACTTTCCCAGCTGCAACTTGAGACCATTACTCCGTGTTTGGTCATCTGGTACCACTGAGAACTGTCTAGATCCATCCTCTTTAGAACCCCCTTTCAGGTAGCTGAAAGCAGCTATCAAATCTCCCCTGTCTTCTCTCCTGTAGACTAAACAATCCCAGTTCTCTCAGCCTCTCATCATAAGTCATGTGCTCAGGCCCCTAAACATTGTTGTTGCCCTCCTCTGGACTCTTTCCAATTTTTCCACATCCTTCTTGTAGTGTTGGAACCAAAACTGGACACAGTACTCCAGATGAGGTCTGGCTGAGTTCATGTATATCTGAAAAATACTGTTATAGCACTAGAAAGAGAAAACAATAACAGTAGCAGAAAAAGAGGAGTCACCCTCAATATAGCCAAGGTCATTCAGCTCATAGAAGTGTTGTGGCATGATATTCTTCATTTTACGTTCACTAAATACAATGTAATACATGGGTGGTTCTGGCATTATGGCTGATGCGTTCACAAATTTGTTTTTATTTCTTACTTTACGTCCTGACTCTTTCCTTCAAAATCAAATCAACCCTTTCAAAATTTGTGCCCATTTGATCTGAATGATTTCGTTTTTGTCTCTGAAAAACTAATACGGTACTGAAGAGTTATTAGCAATATAAAATTATTTAAATAAATCTCCTCAATGATCAGTAATCATCATCTTTAGTTTTAATCAAAAGATCATGAAACAAAGGAAGTAAATTCACTTTAAATAATTTCTTAAAGATGGATGCCCAGATTCCTCTGTGGTGATACACTGTATGTTATACAATGTGTTCCCATGCATGCTGTGCACCTACCTGACAGTAAAAGGGCTAGTAAGTGTTTCATTCTTACATCATGTCTTAGTTACCGGACTAGCAACTATTCAACTAAGAAGGCAGTAGAGAGATCTAAGCTATAGTAGTAAGAAACATCTATAAACCTTAATCAAGAGTTTGTTTATTTATTTATTTACACTTAGTGTCTTTTTTGCAAATAAAGTCACATATTTACCAAAACCAAACAAATTCAGCCATTATTTAATTTCTGAAATTATAATTATTCAGATTAGATACCCAAGTGAAGAAAAAATTATTTGTGTGGTAAAATTGTTTTGTTTTCTGCCACACCTTACAAAATTCTGTAAGTGAACTGCATTTTATAGAATCTAGAGAGACTGTATATAGGGTATGCAATAGCACAGAGCAATAGCAGTACATGTCTGGGCTTTCGCAAAGCAAGTATAAATAATTTTCAATGGCAGCAGGATTTATTACCATTCATTTGGCAATACTGATGTAGCACAGTTAGCAAAAGAAATCCTTTCATGACAATAAAATTGCAATGACAAGATTATAAATATAACAGCAGAACAGTTCCCATAAGCAAAATGAGTGAAGAGAAAAGATTGTAAAAACATTTCTTTAATACAGCAAGGACCACCAAATATGGCCTGATCTAAAGCCTACTGAAGCAATTTCAAATATTACCAAAAACTGCTGTGTACTATGGATCAACCCTATAATGCCTAAAACCCTACATGTGAGATTCTATTCTATACTGTAAGAGGAGCAGCCCAGAACTCTCAGCCCAGGTGTGGGGGCTAAAGCAGCTTTAAGCCTCCAGAATCTGAACTTCTCTGGGATTTGGAGGGGAGTGCTGCCCAGAATTTCCATAACACAGTGTACTGCAGCTTCCTTCAACATGCCAGCCCTATGTTTATCATTCCCTCAGCCTGTTCAGCATGCCAGAATTTGGGAGGGTGTCCTCAGAAACAGCCTGTGACTGTGTTTCTCATTGGCTGTGCTGGGAAAATTCTCTCAAACTGGATCTGGGGTTTTTAGCAGGGCTGGCGACAGAAATTTGGGGGCCCCCTACTCTGATAGTTTGGGCCCCCCCCCCAACCCAGCCGGCGCTCCCCCCCCCGCCAGCTGACAGCTGGCTGCAGCGGGAGTGAGAGCGGCGTGAGCCGCCCTTTCTCTCCCCCCCCCCCAACAGTGCTGCTGCCGCCGGCCGGGCTCACAGCTCCTGCCGGGGCCAGGCTCGCTTGTCCGGGGGAGAGCTGTGCCACCTCCCCGCCCCTTCCCCACTCTACAGGTCCGGCGACAAGGGGGGACGACAACTGGTACAGCTGTGTACCGGGGCCCCCCTAAAGTCGGGGGGCCCGGTACAGCTGTACCCGTAGTACCCCCCTGTCGCCGGCCCTGGTTTTTAGAGCCTCTTTCATGCTGCTCTGATCCCTGCACTGAGAATATAGAGGCCAGCATGGGGGTGAGAATCTTACCCTAGTTTTGCCTACATTGGTAATTTGCTCTGTCAGTTGTTGATGGCCACTTATTAATATAGCTGCACCAATGCAAACACCAACGGTGGACAAGGAAAGCCATTCTTTGCAGGAGAGACACTTACCTCTACTTGGAATGGTGGTAAACTCCACCAGCCAAAATAATGATTTTCCTTGTCTACACTGGTGTTTTCACTGGTTCTGCCACATTGGTGGCTGGCCATTCATTGCT
Organism: Sternotherus odoratus; assembly: GCA_032164245.1. Lineage (NCBI taxonomy): Eukaryota > Metazoa > Chordata > Testudines > Kinosternidae > Sternotherus > Sternotherus odoratus. The sequence goes on from JAVMKO010000004.1 coordinate 50,262,991, forward strand.
GAAATTGGGGCAAATTGCCACGTAGACAAGAGCTAGACACTTTTTTTGGTGCCGTATAATTATTTGTCAAAGAGAGGTTAGCTGCCCTATCGGTTTGTTTGTGCACCTGTCCTTCATTCCTGCCTTGTTTTAAAATCCTACAAAAAATGAGATTTTTGTTCTACTAGGCACATTAGTCTAAGCATCCAGAGGCAATGTGGGCCAATAGATAGGGTCCTAGCTTCGAATCAGGAGACTGGTGTTCTATTCCAAATTTGGTCACTGACCTGCTTGTGACCTTGGCAGTCACTTCACTTCTCAGAGCTTCTGTCTTGTCTATTTCGATTGTAAGCTCTTTGGAGCAGGGACTGTCTCTTACATCGTGAATGTACACTGTAGCATGGAACATGATGGGTCCCCAGTCTCACTTGGTTTTCTAGGTGCTACCATGAAACAGATAGATGATAATATGCAGTAAAACAGCGATACTTAGCACTTTGCTAATATGTTGCATTATAAAACTAACAGTATTCCATCACCTTTCCACAAAGAGTTAATGGCCAGGATCTCTCGTGAAGTCTTGTATCATTAAGACTTCATTATTTCTTTCAAAATATACAAAATAAGTGAACAAAGCTGCGTTCTGTGATGTGTTCAGCTTGCTTTTTTAAAATGGCTTCTTCGCAGATTCATTAATTTCCAAAATTAAGTGATTCACAATGAGTCATTCAGTGGTTAGTGTGAATTAGTGAGGTTTTGCTCTGTTACAATTCAAATCACTGGAATTAGCACTTGTGCTTACTGCAAAGATTTTCTTTGATTCTGTGTAATTATACCCTCACAATATTACAACTACCTTATAAAGAAGCCCGTCCAGAGAAGATAATCCATCTAGTAAAAGGCAACATTATATAGCAATGAAGAAGCGAGTGACATTTCTTGACTTTAGCTAAAATCAACATTTCCACAGTGTGATGTTATTGGCTAGTTTCAGAGGGCAACTCTCTAGTGGTAAAGCTAATTTAATTTCAGTATTATGCATCACTTATTTGATTAGCTTTTAAGTTACAGTACCATATGTGAGAGCCATCAGTTTTCCATCTTGTTTTATCTTTAGCTGGGTTTTGATTCCTCTGGTAACTGTGTTATTTGTTGTGCCAAAAACTGGTAAAGTTTACTGCTTGAGCAAGAAGAATTGTTACAGCATGCCTATTTGCATGTCTTAGGTTCACTTCTCTAGTATTCATTTTCTGGAAAGCATTTGATATTGCTTAAAAAAACGAAAGAACTTTATTAGTGTTAAAAAAGATTTGAGTCAAGTGGTTCAAAAATCTTATAAACCATATCTTAATTTTTTCATAAGTGTATAAAAACAGGGCTGGAAAGAAAATGTACATACAGTAGACTCTCTATTATCCAGGACTGGGTTAACCAGGATGAGGATGATGTGGATTAACCAGGATGTCACAAAAAAAAATATGCATAACTCGCAGGGCCGGCTCTGGCTTTGTTGCCACCCCAAGCACACAAAAAACCTCCCACCAGGGCATGGGGCAGCCAGTGAACCAACACCCCGTCCCCCCCCGGCGCAGGGTGGCTGGTGAACCAACCCCATCTCCCCATATTTCCTATGAATGATGTTTATCCAGGATTTTATTAACCAGGATTAATTTTTTTCCTATCATCCTGGATAATCGAGACTCTACTGTATCTATATCTGAAAGGGAAAGTCTACTTGAATAAGGTCGGTTTTTACCATCAGCTCAATGGATGATTTTGGCTAAGCAACTGAAATTGTCTACAATCTGGAAATGATTATCTGTGGGTTGTTTTCAGATGCAAATGATGATGTACACTAATGTATGAGTTCCACATAGGATAAAACAAATCTTTTCACAGGGCCATTTTTGACACAATCTTTGCATTCTACACGGCCTTACCATGAGGCGAACCGAGGCAACCACCTCAGGTGCCAGACTGTGTCAAGGAGGGGGTGCCACTAAGACCCATAGTGTAGAAAATTGCTGCTGGTGCATATGTATTTTCTCTGCTCTAGATGCACAGAATGGTGGAGTGCTGTGCTGGAGGAAGGAGGGCGTAAGAGACATAACAGGCATGCAGTAGAAAAGGTGAGTGGGAATAACCGGGAGCTGCAGGGGGAGAGAGAAGAGGAAGAGCCTCTCATTTACCTCTCTAGCACCCCCAGGAGCCTGGATTGATTAACAACAGCTTCCAGAGAGCTTCCGGTCTCCTGCTGCTTCCCTGAACCCACTTGAGGAGAACAGGCAGTCAACTGAAGTAGTAGGAGCCAGTTAGGCACTTAAGACGCTGATTCTTCCCCTCGTTCAGGCCATGCTACCAGCCTGCTTATTTGTCCCCTTCAACTGAGTGTTGAGAGCCTCTATAGCTGGCACAGAACAGCAGTCATGAGTGAAAGAAGAAAACACCCCTCTGGGGCAGCATTCAGAAAAAGAAAGACCGCAAAGGAAGTTTTTCTATCTAAGCAGGAAGGAGCTTTCCTGAGATACACAAACACAAATGTTCATGTTGAGCCTTTTGGCCCCAGTGAGGATGTAAGTGGTGAGGAGGTGCCTGATCTTCCAGTCAGAGTGAAGGTGACCTGGCAGCTACTGCAGCTCTCACATATGGTACTGTAACTTAAAACATCCATATCTCCATCTTAAATGGATGTAACCATGTATATTCCTAAATAAAAGTGTAGATCAGAGAAGAGTGTGGTGGAGGTGCAAGAAACAGCTACTGCTGCGTTTAGTTCCTTAAGTCTAGATGATCCAGGACTGTGACCGGAGGGACTTCCTTGTACTGCATGGGCCACAGCAAGTGAAAAACTTCATGTTCCCCAAAGACAACAAAAATAAAAGTTTCCATCCAATACATTATTGGCATGAAATCCCCAATGGTGATAAAGTAAAGAGGCCATGGCTTATGTATTCAAAAACCCAGAATGCTGCATACTGTGTTTGTGGCAAACTCTTCCACTCTAATGTTCCAGCCACATTGGATTCTACAGGAACAAAGGACTGGAAAAATCTGGCTAGAAATCTAGCATGCCATGAGAAGGCAGCAAATACTCATAGAACATTCCATCAGTGGAAAGAGCTTGAGATGAGACTAAGGTTAAAGGCTGCCATAGATGATCAGCATCAAGAGAAGATTGTATCAGTCTCTCTTTACTGGCAAAATGTTCTGAAAAGGCAGATTGCCATTGTGAGAATGCTTGCTACCCAAAACCTAGCACTGCATGGCACTTCAGATCAGCTGTATATGCCCAACAATGGAAACTTCCTTAAAATTGTGGAGCTGATGGCTTGAGTTTGATGCCGTACACCAGTAGCATCTAAGAAGAGTCACCACCCAAGAACACCACTACCTTGGATAAACAATTCAAAATGAGATCATACAGTGACTTTTTTGCCAATAAAACAGAAAATTGTGGCAGATCTGAAGTAGCAAGATATTACTCTCTTATTTTGGACTGCACACCTTACATCAGCCATATGGAACAAATGACTTGAATGGTGCATTTTGTAGCAACAACAGAACCTCCTGAAAATGTCCCTGCAATGGTGACTGTCAGAGAGCATTTTCTATAATTTATTGACATTGATGATCCTATAGGAGCTGGTATGACAAATGTGCTTCTTAAAAAACTGGAAGATATAGGAATTGCGATAGCTGACATGAGAGGTCAGGGCTACAATAATGGTACCAACATGAGAGGAAAGTACAGAGGGGTGCAGACACAGATCTGAGAGTTAAAGCTTGAGCTTTTTTTGTCCCATGCAGTTCTCATTTATTGAACTTGGTCAGTGATGCAACATTAGTTTCTAATGAGGCTGCAGATTTTTTAAATGTAATTCAAAGCATCTGTGTATTTTTCTCTGCATCAATTCATCAATGGCAAATTTTGAGGCAACATCTGGGAACATCCTCTGACACTGAAACCACTGAGTGCCACATGATGGGAAAGTGGAGTGGAGGCAATAAAGCCTATCAAACACCAAATTGGGAAGATAAATGATGCCATAGTTTTCATTATGGAGGATAATGCTATGACAGGAACTGTTCATGGGAGAACAATGGCAGAGGGAAATAGAATCACCAGAAACATACACAACTTCACATTTCTGTGTGGCTTAGTGTTGTGGCATGACATACTATTTGAAGTAAATGTTGTAAGCAAGAGACTCCAGGTGTTGACCTTCATATATCTGGAGCAATGTAACATCTGAACAAAGCAAAGTCATACCTACAGTCTTACGGTCAAATGAGGGATTTCAAAATGTTCTGAAGAGTGCACAGAAGTGGGCAGAGGAACTTCACACTGAAGCTATTTCCCCACCCATTCAAGATAACAAGAGTCACCAAAGAAAACATTTTGATTACGAGGCATGGGATAATCCCATAAGCTGCCCTAAACAACAATTCAAAGTTGAATTCTTTAACCAGGTGTAAATCAGGGTTTCTCAAACCAGGGGTCGTGACCCCTCTGGGGGTTGCAAGCTCCCGGCGCCGCTTAAAAGCCGCCGAATGAATTACTTCCACATTTGGCGGCTTTTCGGCGGATGTACAAGGGTCGCGCTGCCAGGCAGCTGAAGGAAAAAAGGGTCGCGGTTCAGGTAAGTTTGAGAACCGCTGTGCTAAATTCTTCAACTGACTGTATTGAACAATGTTTCATGCAGCTCAAGGAACACCGCAGTATATTTGGGATGTTGTATGATATTCCAAAATTCCTCACTATACATGAAGAAGACCTACACCAGCAATGCAGGGCACTAGAGATGCTGATGACGTAATATTGATACAAGTGATATAGGTGATGAACTGAAAGCCATTTCAACATACATTTCAGCAGGATCAACTCCAAAGGCTGTTCTGGAATATATGTGCACAAATAAGATGATCAGCCTCTTTCCAAATGCTTTTGTTGCTCTGCACATACTTCTAACTCTTCCTGTAACAGTTGCCAGTGGAGAACACAGTTCCTCCCAGATAGTTAATAAAAACACATCTATGCTCCACAATGACACAGGAGAGGCTGGTCGGCCTTGCGACCATCTCAACAGAGCATGAGCTGGCCCAGACTGTGAACCTCCAGGAAGCCGTTCAAATCTTTGCAACCAAGAAGGCACGAAAAGCACCACTTTGATTATTCAAAAAGATAAAAATGCCAGTGTTTACTATGCCAACAAGAAAAGTTACATTTGCTGTTCAGGCGTTTGAAAGTTAAGTGTTACTTACAATTTTTGAACAAGACATTTTAAGTTGTTAGTTCTCCTTTATTGGGGTAGGTAGCAGAGTGGTACCATGAGAGGAATAGAACAGGAAGAAGCCAGAATTGAGACCTTTCAAAGTTTTGCCCCAAGCGAGAGGGTAAGGGAGCATAATTTGAGGGGCCCCCCCCCTCAGGTGCCAAAATGTTGTGGTCTTGTCCTGCAAACACAAGAACATCAGAGCTGAAAACCAATTGCTAAGAAAAGTTATACTACCCCTAGGTGGAATAATAAGGGACATGAAATAAGTCCCATGGATGCAGACCTACTGAATAGATGAATGGATATGATTATATCCTCCCATATATCTACTAATGTAAAGTTCCCAGTGCAAACATTAGCACTTGGAACATGACATGATTTGCTATTCAGTCTTGAGAGTTTTATTCCATAAATATTTTTGACAGCTTTACTTAGCAGATATTATCCTCTTGTCACATACTTTATTTCATACTGTTAAGAGTTTTTATATAGAGTTCCCACAGACCAGAACTCCAAAATTGCAAAATGTAAGTAGCACCACTTCTGGAAGAAGCACAATTTGTGAATTTTTTTTAATCATTGGAAAAATACAATATACAAAATTTTCCTGACCCCACTTGTGTGCGACTTGACCTAATTTTTCTGAGCAGTATTTTGTAGTACCATGTTCCATTAATTTTTGGTGCTTAGTTTTATTAGATCAACCCATAATGGACATGGTCTTCCATCTTATATTTTGTGTAAATTATAAATCAGTAAAAGCAATATTTTCATACTTGGATAAGTAAAGTTAGGTTCCCAAAACTGTTCATAGTGGGAGCAGGTGTTCAGCCCCTCTGAAAATCAGGCATTTTAAAAATGGATTAAAATGCTTAACTTTGTCAACACAATTTAGTCTGGGATCCTTGGATGGCAAGGGCATCATGGATGTATGGTTTTAAAGCACAGACTGACTGATTTCTGAAAACTAATGTAGTTCTAAGCATCTTGGGGTTAGCATCTATTCTGTTACATCATGCAACTCCCTGGCATTCAGTGGAGTTGCATGAATAGCGTATAACTGAACAGAAAATGTCCTCCTCTGGAAGAAATTTTCACTCCCACTCTGACCCCTCTACAGCCAGGAAAGGAACTGGGGTGGTGTAGCAGGGCGCTGACCACAGCCTGCTGAGTCAGCCCTGCTCCCTCCTAGCCCAGCAATAGGGAGAACCTCTGCAAGCCCGGGGAGGCTAATCAGCCACCTGGCTGTAGCCCTGGGCTGCAGAGGGCTTAATGTGCTCCACCTGGAAGCCTCCACAGGATATAAAGCCTGCCAGGGAGGAAACCAAGAGGAGGAGTTAGGAAGAGGAAGGAGAAGGAGAAAGAGAAAGAGACAGAAAGCGAGAGAGAAAGTGCAGGGGAAGTAAGTAGAAGCTGAGGAAGCTAGCTGAGGCTGAAAGCCTGACAGAGCTAGCTATTCCTGGGGCCAGCCAAACAGAGGGCGGGGCCAAAGCTATACTTGGAGATAAGCTGTACATAGGTGGTGGGGTTTTTTGCACTGTGTGCGATCGAATAAAAGACACTGGCGAAGCCACAAAGCACTCTCCTACCTGTATTTTGAAGAGGGCGGGGAGAGGCCCACCTACAGTGGCATAAAGGGAAATGGGATTCCGGGACCTAGCACAACCAGGCAGGCACAAGAAGGGAGGACTCCTGTCTCATACTGAGAAAGTGGGACAATCAGCGAGTTAACTTAAGTCCCTATACACAAATGCAAGAAGCCTGGGAAACAAGCAGGGAGAACGGTCAAAGAACTATGATGTGATTTGGAATAACAGAGACTTGCGGGGATAACTCACATGACTGGAACACTGTCCTGGATGGATATAAACTGTTCAGGAAGGATAGGCAGGGCTGAAAGGGTGGGGGAGTTGCATTGTATGTAAGAGAACAGTACGACTGCTCAGAGCTCTGGTATGAAACTGCAGAAAAACCTGAGAGTCTCTGGAGTAAGTTTAAAAGTGTGAGTAACAAGGCTGATGTCGTGGTGGGAGTCTGCTATAGACCACCAGACCGGGAGGATGAGATGGATGAGGCTTTCTTCCAGCAACTAAGAGAAGTTACTAGATTACAAGCTGTGGTTCTCATGGGAGATTTCAATCATCCTGATATCTGCTGGGAGAGCAATACAGCGGTGCACAGATAATCCAGGGTTTTGGGAAAGTGTAGGGGACAATTTCTTCATGCAAGTGCTGGAGGAATCAACTAGGGGCAGAGCTTTTCTTGACCTGCTGCTCACAAACTGTGAAGAATTAGTAGAGGATGCAAACGTGGATGGGAACCTGGGAGGCAGTGACTATGAGATGGTCGAGTTCAGGATCCTGACACTGAAAAAAGGAGAGCAGCAGAATACGGACCCTGGACTTCAGAAAAACAGACTTTGAATCCCTCAGGGAACTCATGGGCAGGATCCCCTTGGAGAGTAACATGTAGAGGAAAGGAGTCCAGGAGAGCTGGCTGTATTTTAAAGAATCCTTATTGAGGTTGCAGGAACAAACCATCCCAATGTGTAGAAAGAAATATGTCAGGTGACCACCTTGGTTGAACAGTGAAATCCTTGCTGATCTTAATCGCAAAAAAGAAGCTTGTAAGAAGTGGAAGATTGGGCAAATGACCAGGGAGGAATATAAAAATATTGCTCAGGCATGCAGGAGTGAAATCAGGAAGGCTAAATCACACTTGGAGTTGCACCTAGCAAGGGATGTTAAGGGTAACAAGAAGCGGTTCTTTAGGTATGTTAACAACAAGAAAAAAAAGTCAAGGAAAGTGTGGGCCCCTTACTGAACAAGGGAGGCAATCTAGTGACAGAGGATGTGGTCAAATGTACTCAATGCTTTTTTTGCCTCTGTCTTCACGAACAAGGTCAGCTCCCAGATTACTGCACTGGGCAGCACAGCATGGGGAGGAGGTGACCAGCTGTCTGTGGGAAAATAAGTGGTTCAGGACTACTTAGAAAAGCTGGATGAGCAGAAGTCCATGGGGCCGGATGCACTGCAGCCGAGGGTGCTAAAGGAGTTGGCTGATGTAATTGCAGAGCCATTGGCCATTATCTTTGAAAACTCATGGCGATCGGGGGAGGTCCCAGATGACTGGAAAAAGGCTAATGTAGTGCCCATCTTTAAAAAAGGGAAGGAGGAGGATCCAGGGAACTACAGGCCAGTCAGCTTCACCTCAGTACCTAGAAAAATCATGGAGCAGGTCCTCAAGGAATCAATCCTGAAGCACTTAGAGGAGAGGAAAGTGATCAGGAACAGTCAGCATGGATTCGCCAAGGGCAAATCGTGCCTGACTAACCTAATTGCCTTCTACGATGAGATAACTGGCTCTGTGGATGACGGGAAAGCAGTGGATGTGTTGTTCCTTGACTTTAATAAAGCTTTTGATGTGGTCTCCCACAATATCCTTGCTAGCAAGTTAAAGTAGTATAGGCTGGATGAATGGACCATAAGGTGGATAGAAAGCTGTCTGGATCGTTGGGCTCAACGGGTAGTGATCAATGGCTCCAGGTCTAGTTGGCAGCCGGTATCAAGCGGAGTGCCCCAAGGGTCAGTCCTGGGTCCGGTTTTATTCAATACCTTTATCAATGATCTGGAGGATGGTGTGGACTGCACCCTCAGCAAGTTTGAAGATGACACTAAACTGGGAGGAGTGGTAGATACGCTGGAGGGTAGGGATAGGATACAGAGGGACCTAGACAAATTAGAGGACTGGGCCAAAAGAAATTTGATGAGGTTCAACAAGGAGAAGTGCAGAGTCCTGCACTTAGGATGGAAGAATCCCATGCATTGCTACAGACTAGGGACCGAATGGCTAGGCAGCAGTTCTGCAGAAAAGGACCTAGGGATTACAGTGGATGAGAAGATGGATATGAGTCAACAGTGTGCCCTTGTTGCCAAGAAGGCTAATGGCATTTTGGGATGTATAAGTAGGGGCATTGCCAGCAGATCGAGGGACGTGATTGTTCCCCTCTATTCAACAATGGTGAGGCCTCATCTGGAGTACTGTGTCCAATTTTGGGGCCCACACTACAAGAAGGATGTGGAAAAACTGGAAAGAGTCCAGAGAAGGGCAACAAAAATGATTAGGGGCCTGGAGCGCATGACTTATGAGGAGAGGCTGAGAGAACTGGGATTGTTTAGTCTACAGGAGAGAAGACTGAGGGGAGATTTGATAGCTGCTTTCAGCTACCTGAAAGGGGGTTCTAAAGAGGATGGATCTAGACTGTTCTCAGTGGTAGCAGATGACCGAACAAGGAGTAATGGTCTCAAGTTGCAGTTGGAAAGGTTTAGATTGGATATTAGAAAAAACTTTTTCACTAGGAGGGTGGTGAGGCATTGGAATGGGTTACCTAGGGAGGTGGTAGAATCACCTTCCTTAGAGGTTTTTAAGGTCAGGCTTGATAAAGCCCTGTCTGGAATGATTTAGTTGGGAATGGTCCTGCTTTAAGCAGGGGGTTGGACTAGATGACCTCCAGAGGTCCCTTCCAACCCTAATATGCTATGATTCTATGAAAGGGGCTCAAAAACCTGAGATCTAACCACGGGCAAATTTTCCCCTCTCAAACCCTAGCACAGGGGGCATACCAGGGAGAGGCTGGGATTGGAGGGAGGGACCCATTGGGGGACAGGAAAGGGTGGAGACAGAATATAGGACTGAAGGGATTCACTGCTATCCACAGCAGCCAGGGATAGGCCGCTGAAAGTTAGGCCACCTTATCACCCAACCACCACCTGCCCTGCAAGTTCTGTGCTGTGCCTCTTAGAGGCTCAGTTCAGAATCTCACCCTTTTGTGTTTAAGGTAAATAATATTGTGCTACTGTGATTCCTCTTCCAGTGGTATGCCAGCTGGCATTCTGAAGCATTACTAGTGTGCTCCATTATTAAATATAATATGCTTATCCTACAAATAGTCAAACATAGCACAGTGAAACCTCGATTTAACGGACTAATTCGGGCGAGGGGGTGTCCGTTAAAGCCGAAAGTCCGTTATTTAATAATTTTTTAAAATTATTAAATAACAGGACTTTCGGATTTAACGGATACCCCCTCGCCCGAATTAGTCCGTCAACCCGCCCGCCGGGGTCCCCGGCTGCTGGGACCCGGGCGGGAGCTGTCAGCCCGCCCGCCCCCGGCTCAAAAGCGCAGCGGCCGCTGCGCGCGGCCTCAGAGCCCGCAGGGTCCCGGCTCCCGGGACCCTGCAGGGAGGGTGACTGCTGCCGGGGGCCAGGCGGCAGCCCGCCCCCGGCTCGATCCGTGGCGGCTGCTGCCGCGCGCGGGCTCAGAGCCCCGCAGGGTCCCGGCTCCCGGGACCCTGCAGGGAGGGTGACTGCTGCTGGGGCCAGGCGGCAGCCCGCCCCCAGCTCGATCCGCGGCGGCTGCAGCCGCGCGCGGGCTCAGAGCCCCGCAGGGTCCCGGCTCCCGGGACCCTGCAGGGAGGGTGACTGCTGCCGGGGGCCAGGCGGCAGCCCGCCCCCGGCTCGATCCGCGGCGGCTGCCGCGCGCGGGCTCAGAGCCCCGCAGGGTCCCGGCTCCAGCCTCGGGCAGCAGCAGGGAGCCCACAGCCAGCCCTCCAGAAACGGACTTCGGATGCATCAGACTCTGAAAAATTTTGTCCGTTGCATCCGAAGTCCGTTAAATGGAGGTCCGTTAAATCGAGGTTTCACTGCACTTCGGAATGATCTTGAATCAGTCTAAAAAAGCAGGGCACAACCACAACCTTGAAAAGCTTGCTAGAACCAAACTTTAATTTTTAAGCCTAAGGATTATTTACCTCCTTGCCTAATGTTCCTCTCCTCCCGGTGTCTTGTAAACTGATTCCAAAGCGTGGGCTTCTCATTTCAATGGGAGTTGGTGCCTTATTTCCTATTAGTGGAGTGGACTGTAACCTGATATTGTTTTTGATAACATACTTGCTTTGTAAATGTGAAAAATAAACATTCATTTCCTATTTATACCTGTCTGGTTTCTGATGTCTCTATATATTCATTCACATAGTTTGTCAAGCCAATATACTTTTATTAGTGGAAGAACCCAGCTGGGTTTAGAATTTTGCAAAAGTTCTACTATTTTTTTTCCAAAATCTTTCACAGAACCTTGGTGAAATTTGAGTCATTTCACCTGTATAATTTTAGAGTTTAAAGGAAATTTGACAACCTGTACTATTTAAGTGAGAAGAGAAACGTTTTTAAAAGTGCACAGATCAGCATGCAATCTCATAAGACCACGCACAAACGAGCATCAACATTATCAAAATACCAGCATCACATGCTGGGTTAAGTCCTGATACATCTTACCTGCAAGCCAATAGAAAGACTCCTGTAGATTCTGGTGGGACTTAGATCATAGTCCTAGGGCTCAGTCCTACATAGTGTTGAATATCCTCCTCTCCTGTGGTGCTCAGGATCTTGCAGGATTGCCCAGTACTTTACAGGACTGAACCGTTGGTGTGTTTCTCTTTGTAAAGCTGGCAGGCCAAGTGCCAGCTCATGCCAAGATCCCCATTTCTTAACAGAATACTGCAGATATGTAGCTGGAGTCTGTCTGGCTCACGTGTGGGTTACTATTGATATAATAGGTATTAGAATGATAAGGAAGTGTTTAGACCTAGTGAATGCTTTTGAGTTGTTCTGCACATTAATCTTACTTGTAATATCTATGCTCCATGCTGTAATGTAGTATTTGAACAGCTGTATTATGAGCCTCTGTGACCGTATGCATTGCTATCCAGGTGAGGGACATTAGCGTGAAGAGCTGCTCTTCTACAGAAGTTGCTTTGTCCCTTCTGAAAAAGGAGACCCATCAGTGAAGTGCACGACTGGAAGGGACCTCAATAGGTCATCTAGTCCAGTCCCTTCCATTCAAGGCAGGACAAAGTTAATAACTCAGACCAGCTGTTCTCAAACTATAGGTCGGGCCTCCCAAGGGAGGCATGGGATTGTCAAAGGCTCTGTACTTTTTTTTTTTTAACGCTCTGGCTGTCAGCCCCAGGTTTCTGGGGCTCAAGCTGAAGGGTCCCGCCACTCAGGCTTGGGCTTTCCTTTCCCCTCCTCACCCAATCCCTCACCTGGAGGTGGTGGGGTTCCGAATGTTAGACACAGTGTGGCATGCTAACAAGAGTGACAGAAGCTTCCTAAAAGTGGGAGGGCCACTGATGTTTGAACCATGGCCATGGCTCTCATGCTGCCCCTTCTCCCCCAGCCTACCCCCTCATGCCTTCCACTCACTCCTCTCTGCCCCATTCCCCTCCCTGCTCACCCTTTGGTAAAAAGTGGGAGGGTGATGCTGCCATGGCCTCCTAGATCCCCCTATTCTAGCCTCTCTGGGCAGCAGCAGCACCAAAGTAAGGTGGCAATGGGGCTCTAAGTCTGCTGTGAAAAATTATATTGACAAATATCACTTTTCACATTGCCACCCTTACTTTTGTTCTGCTGCTACCTTCAAAGCTGGGTGCCCAGCCAGCAGCTGCTGCCCTCCACTTGACCTTTAGATCTGGGAGTGGTATATGTACTCTGGGGGGATGGGGCATAAATGACTACAGACACAAAGATGGAGGGCCCAATCAAGTTAGTTTGAGAGCCTCTGAACTAGATCATTCATGACTGGTGTTCAGAGGTTCTTAAGAACTGGTTAGACCAGAGGTTCCCAAACTTGTTCTGTGGCTTGGCCAGGGTAAGCCTCTGGCTGGCCACAAGAAGTTTTGTTTACCCAAGTGGCCGTAGGTTCGGCTGCTTGCAGCTCCCACTGGTCGCGGTTCGCCATTCCTGGCCAATGGGAGCTGTAGGAAGAGGTGGCCTGGGTTCACCCACTACCCACGAGTATACAGACATCTAAGCTACAGATTTGAATTTTCTTTTTCCTCTTGTCTTTCCTTCATCCCTGCTATAATTACCCATGTTTCACCTCAATTCCAACCCTTCTTCCAGGTCTCCATGTTTTTGACTTACCCAATGGCTTTTATTTCCTGCCCCCCATCAAATCTAGTTTAAATCACTTCTCATTAGGTCAGTATCCAAAGATACTCTTCCCCTTCCTTGATAGGTGGACCCTATCTTTGCTAGGCAGTTCTCCTTCATGGAATAACATCCCCTGGTTAAGGACACCAAAGTCTTCTTGGTAGCACCATCTGTGCAGCCCTGCATTGACCTCCAGGATGCATTATTCCAAGCCGGCAATGGTTGGATCTTACAACTAGAAACTCCCTACATCTGGATTGAGAAAGTGTCATCAGAAACTCTTATTGTTGTTCTACTCTTCTCCCAGTGAAGATGAATCATGTGAGTGGACTCCTCCCATCAGCTGAGTTTGCAGCTCAGAGTACATTGCAGGAAAGGGACAAAATCCCAAACCAAAGGAACTAAGGATCTCTATGCTGCTTGAAATCTGGGGGCAGGGGAACTGAGGCATTTCAAGGCATAAGCAAGACATCTCCAGCTGCTTTACGTGGCTAGCCCTGAAGGGCAAATAAAACTAGCTGATTACAAAAGCCTATATTAGTCTTAGGTTTCAAAAGATAACTTGTTCATGTTTCTGTTTGCTCGCTTTAACCTTGTAAATAACTCTAACTTCCTTTCCCTACTTAATAAATCTTCATATAATTTACTATAGAATTGGCTACAAGTGCTGTCTTTGGTGAGAGACCTAAAGCGTAAGTGACCTGGAGTAAGTGACTGGTCCTTTGGGACTAGGAGTAACCTGAATATTGCTGTGATTCGTGGTGTAAGGGGCCATCTGTCACAGAGAGCTGCTCACCTGGGTGACAAGACAGACTGGAGTACCCAAAGGGACTATTTATGACTCCATGTTAAAGCTGTTAAAGTGCAACTGATTGGATGTTAGTGCCCTGGTTTTTAGCAGTCTGCCCTGAAGCTGACACTTGTATGTCACAGTTGGGAGTATCACACTCCCTTGGTCACTAAATACCTGACCCTAATCTTTCTCTCAAATTCCTTGGCAAGATTCCTATTAAATTCAATGGTGTAGCCTCACCTAGAGCACCCAAAAAGCCTAGCTAGATATACAAATATTAATATGGGGTAACTGCTCTAATAAGTAGGATTTTCCCCTCTGTACAGTATTAACCTCAAAGATATTTAAGTGCATGAATGGACCAGTTGACACATTGGACCAAATTCCAGCCTGTCATCTGGCTCCTTTGTGCCATGCCAGCAGTGCAGAACAGAAAGAACGATTAACAAACTGGTTGAAAGTTTCCCCAATTTTGGTGAATCCCCAAGTAAAACATTGGCTCTTATTAGCCACCCGTTTCCAGCCTTCAGAGTAGTGGGATGTCCTGTGGGTGAGCAGGAAAGAAGGGAGTTGCTCTGAGGCTACTCTGATTATTGCTGGAGCCCTAAATAATCCCCTTCCTCAGATCAATGAGCTGTGATGATAGCACATACCATCTTCTGCCCCCTCTTTTGCAGCACTGAGTTTGGCTTCACTTGGGGATTCAATCCATTTTAATCTTAAATACTGATTGTATTTCACACCAGTTGTTTGATTATAACATAAAATGTTCATGTTTGGCATCTTATCATTTTAAGCAGAAGTTGTTTATCATATGAGCGTTCAGTGATGTTAATTATCCTGAGATCAGAATGAAGTCAAAATAACAAATGGTTATGCAAAAGGTAGCCAAGTGACTAAATGTTATTTTAAAAGACTTGAATTGTGAATGCTGTTTGCTAGTGGTGAGTTGCTTGTGAAAGTCAAATGAGAGTTTAGTCTTAATATATTTTGATTACAAAACTTTAGTCTGATATGAAAATTAACTGAAATTCAGCTAGTATTAATCTGGATACTAGACAAATGGAAGCACTTACATTTAGAAAGAGACAAAATGAGCTTTTCTAACAGTTATGTTTTCTATTACTGATTTGAGTTGATAGATGCATTAATTTCATTTATTGCATACACTGTGTTCTCACGCTATTCTAGTAATATTTTTGTATTTTTGATGGCTTAAATTAGTGCAGTACTGAATTTGTGATGTGTGAATATTTCTGAAATTAGGGATATGACGTTAATTGTATGAACAAGAAAGTGGCCTAGATTACATTACGCATAATTTACATGTTTGTTTACAAATATCAGAATACAAAATAGGCTTTGCTCCCTCTTTCCTGTTTCTCTGAAATTAGGTGATATATGCAATAGTGTTGTTTTTTCTGGTAGTGCTACAGACTTTTCTTTTCCTCCCCCCCCCCCCTACCCACACTCCAGTATTCTCAAAGCAAAGGAAAGTTCAGACCCTCTCAACATCCATCTTGTTCATGTTTGATCGAAACAGACAGGGACTATAAAAAAAGAAATGTCAAGCTCATTGGCTTCTTTATGTTTTGACATCACAGGATGAAATGCTTCATACGGGAACCAACATCAAAACTGGTAACAAAACTAAGCTTGATATAGTTGGAGAAAGTGATGCCTTATTTTTATCTGCAGCCGGTGCATATTAATTTGATATCAGACTTCAAGGATACATAGGAATATATTGCTGTTATTAAAGACTGAGGTAATAAGAGCGTGAGTCTGAGATTGGAGGAAAAGCTGAGTTACATTATTAGCTATACAATAATGCCTATAGAAAACATTAGTAAATCAATAGACTCATAGACTTTAAGGTCAGAAGGGACCATTATGATCATCTAGTCTGACCTCCTGCACAACTCAGGCCACAGAATCTCACCCACCCACTCCTGAATTAAACCTCTCACTTGCCCGAGATATTGAAGTCCACAAATCATGGTTTGAAGACTTCAATCCTCCAGCAAGTGACCTGTGTCCCACGCTGCAGAGGAAGGTGAAAAACCTCCAGGGCCTCTGCCAATCTGCCCTGGAGGAAAGTTCCTTCCCGACCCCAAATATGGTGATCAGCTGAAGCCTGAGTATGTGGGCAAGACTCACCAGTCAGACACCCAGGAAAGAATTCTCTGTAGTAACTAAGATCCCATCCCATTACAGGCCACTGGGCCCATCTACCATGAACAGTCAAGGATCAAGTAATTGCCAAAATTATGTTATCCCATCACACCATCTCCATAAACTTATCGAGTTTAATCTTGAAGCCCGATAGGTTTTTTGCCCCCACTGCTTCCCTTGGAAGACTGTTCCAGAACTTCACTCCTCTGAGGGTTCGAAACCTTTGTCTAATTTCAAGTCTAAAGTTCCTGCTGGCCAGTTTATATCCATTTGTTCTTGTGTCCACATTGGTACGGAGCTTCTCTCCGTCCATGGTATTTATCTCTCTGATATATTTATAGAGAGCAATAATATCTCCCCTCAGCCTTCTTTTGGTTAGACTAAACAAGCCAAGCTCCTTGAGTCTCCTTTCATAAGACAGGCTTTTCCATTCCTCAGATCATCCTAGTAGCCCTTCCAGATGAGGTCTCACCAGTGGCTTGTATAATGGTACTAACACCTCCTTATCTCTACTGGAAATACTTCACCTGATGCTCTACTTTATTACTGTAAGGATTATTTGTTCATTGAAATTATCTAAGTCAGTCTAAATGCTAATATGGTATCTGCCTGCTGTCTAGCTATTACTGAGTTAACAGATCTTAATGCAACTCAATGGCAAATCCAAATTTGTTGATTTTCTCCCCCTTTTTTCATTTTTCCATTAAGGGAGTTGGGGGGAAGTGAAATAAAGAGGGGAACCCCAGTAACTGAAAACCAAAATAGTTCTCCATTTAAAACAAATTTTTTTGGGGGAGGAGGGATTTAAAAAAACAAACATTTTGAAAAACCCAGGTTTAGGCAGAAAATGGTCTTTTTGTGAAAAGGGGACATTTTTCATTTAAAAAAAAAAAGACTTCCAGTTGGCTCCAATACTCATCAGGTTTCACACAGCTGGTTTTAAATAACCATTTATAAGTTTAATGTCTTGGAAAACATACTTGCTGCGCCTTACTTATATGAAACACCTACTAAAGCAACTTTAAAAAAAGAGTCATAGGAAATAATTGAATTTCTTCTCTTCTATTCTACTTCTACATCTTACCTGCTACTCAGTATTATTTTGTACTTCCATACGACCTTCCATTCTTTACTTTGGCAATACTAATCAAGGTGTAAGACATTTTCCTAGGATCAATGACTGGTTGGGAGAGCAGATAGCCCCCATTTGGTAGTTAATTCTTCAGGAAAAGCCCTGGGCAAAGGTACTTATTACCATTATAACCTTTTTATGCAGCAACAAAATTAATCTTTTATCGGTTTCCCTCAGGTAATGTGCTTCCCGTGCAGCTTTAGGAGGACAGTGTTTGAATGGTGCTGCAATCATGTAGGGCATTTTTAGAGAATTCAGGTCTGATTTAACAATAAATGTACTACTTTTCCACATGTAAAATTCTTTCATGTTTATACCCCCTTTAATTGTCTGCCTCTTAATTAATGGATTTTACACAATACAGTAAACCCTCGATTTAACGGACCTCGATTTAACGGACTTCTGATTTAACGGACAAAATTTCCAGTCCATATGTCATATGTGAAAATTAACACCCTGTTAATTTTAAAATGCTTTTAACCAAGATTTGCTTATAATTAAATTAACAGGTTATTTTTTGTTATTAATTCACTGTTACAGTAGACTCCTGATTATCTGGGTGCGGGTTAACTGGGCTGCGGATGTCTAAACAGGTCGGTAGGGGAAGCCCCAAAGCAGCAGCGGGCTCAGCCTTAGCCTGCTGCTGCTTTGGGGCTTCTCCCACTGGCCGCTTACAAGCTGGGGGTCTCAGCCTGCTTCCAGCCTGGGTGTAGGAAACGCAGGCTGGCAGCGGGCTGAGACCCCGGCTGGCAGGAGCCTGGGGGGAAAGCCCAAAGCGGCAGCAGGCTCAGTGCTGAGCCCACTGCCGCTTTGGGATCTCGCCCCAGGCTTCTGCCACCTGCCCCAGTCAGCTCCCACTGCCAGCCTGGGTGTAGGGAATCCAGGCTGGCAGAGGGAGCTCAGACCCTGGCTGGCAGGAGCCTGGGGGGAAAACCCCAAGGCGGCGGCAGACTGAGCACTCAACCTGCCGCCACTTTGGGATTTCCCCCCAGGCTCCTGCCAGCCTGGGCTTCCTACACCCAGGCTAGCAGGGGAGCTGACTGGGGCAGGTGGTGGGACCACCACCATCCACCCCCACCCCCAGGGCGGCCGGTGAAACACCCCACCCCCACCCCAGTAGACGCGTGATTAACCGGGATTTTATTGACCGGGATTAAGGTTTTCCCGATCATCCTGGATAATCGAGAGTCTACTGTATAGGAAACTTTTCTGTGAAATTTAAACTTTTCATATATACAGTAAACCCTCGATTTAACGGACTTCGGATGCAACGGACAAAATTTCTGAGCAAGTCTGATGCATTCCTGATCCATTTCTGGTGGGCTGGCTGCCAGCTCCCAGCTGCTGCCCGGATCACGGAAGCGGGAGGGTTGGCTGGCTCCTGGGACCCGTGCGGGCTGGCTGCCGGCTCCCGGCTGCCGCCCGGGTCACAGCAGCGGGAGGGTTGGCTGCCAGCTCCCGGCTCCCGCCCGAGTCCCACCAGCGGGTGGGCTGGCTGCCGGGTCCCGCCCGGGTCCCGCCTGCGGGTGGACTGGCTCCCGGCTCCCGCCCGAGTCCCGCCAGCAGGCGGGCTGGCTGACGGTTCTCGTCTGCCGCCCGGGTCCCAGCAGCGGGCGGGCTGCGGAGCTGCCGCCCTGACCCTGTGGCGGGCGGGCTGCTGCTCCGACAGCTCGTTTTTTTTGTTTTGTTAAATAACGGACTTTTGGATTTAACGGACACCCCCTCGCCCGAATTAGTCCGTTAAATGGAGGTTTTACTGTACTCTTGATTACTGTTGTTGTTTTTTACTACTTACTGTATAATTTTTCCAACACAAGTGGTGTTCTTAACATTATTTTTCTCTTGGCAAACTTGGACCAATTTTATAATACCAGCAGGGAGGAATGCATATCAAGAGGGGTACGTGTGTATGTGTGTGCCTACGCGCTCACGCATACACACACACGTGTGCACTGGAGCAAGAAGATGCCCAAGGATATTTTTAATGGTTTTTTTTTTTTTTGAAAGGTGGTGGACTGACATCTCTAGACACCTAACTCTTGTATCTTTATAACAGCTCTTTGATGAGACTGCAAATTGTGCCTACTGGGTTTTTTGATGTGAACAGTAATTGGCTAGGAAATGGACTGAGACCACCAATTTATTTCACACTGATTGCACTGCTGTTGTGCTAACGAGTTTCATTAACTTACCAGCCTAAGCCAAATTTGAACCTGTAACCAAGAGGTGGATGGCCGCACATCCCATTACTAATATTCAGAGCCAGACAGTCCTGGCTAATTGATAGAGTTAGAAAACACTTTCTTCTCAAATATTTTCAGCAATACCAGGCAAATGCCAGAAATAATCTTTCAGCCCCTGCTCTTCCCCATGGCTTCTTATGTTTTTCTCCCTTGTTTTTAATTTACTTAGCAGCCACAGAGAAAAGATTTCTGATGATCTCCTGATGCATTTCTC
The DNA here is from genome assembly GCA_032164245.1 of Sternotherus odoratus. Lineage (NCBI taxonomy): Eukaryota > Metazoa > Chordata > Testudines > Kinosternidae > Sternotherus > Sternotherus odoratus. Next base: position 50,282,794 of record JAVMKO010000004.1, read on the forward strand.
TGTGACTCTGGAGAAGCATAAGAGAAGTCAGAACCGGAATAAAAAGCAGAGACAGTTCAAACACTATGTAAGAATAGCCAGGGAATCAATAACACTAGGAAATATAATAACCACTTTATGATTAAGACTACTTCTAAGCATCCATGACATTTCTACTCTGAGCTGAACTTATTACATTATCCCTAGCGAAGGTGTCGTTTCACTAGCTGAAGCTCTTTCAGAAGTCATGGCTGTTTGCACTCCATTAGAGTGCAGACATAAGTGTTACAAATTTGATATTGTTTAGTATTCTCTCATTATGAGAAGTGGAATTAGCAGTTAAAAAATTGACACAATCTATTTATTTCTAGTGAGGCCCCAATAGGCCCTAGCAACAAAACTCTATTTTCTGCTATGTATCTTTATTTGCTATTTTCCTTCTATTTGCTCCTTTCTCCAGTTTCTACTAATTTTCTTGTATTTATTCCATGTCCTTACCACACACTGTACATCGGGAGTAATCATGTTGTATCTGGTCCAGCACAGAATTTATCTTTCTAGAGAAGCTTGACATTTTTTTCCTTCTAAACTGCAACCTATTCTACTGCCTCAAGCAGCACAATCAGAGAGCGAGGTGGAGGGAGGAGGATGAGAGAGAATGTTACATGTTCCTTTACTTGATAGCCCTGAAATCTCTGGAAGGAGAGCAAGCAATTGCCAGGGTGAAATGTGTTAACTTCTAAGAATGCTCATTCTTATTTGAAATTTACATAGACACATGGTTAATCAGAATGTTAATCTAGGGGGGGAAACGTTAATTCTGACTAACATTTATACATTTTGAAGGAGTAATTAAAAACTCAGTTATTACAGATTTCCAATAAATACACTGATTTTTGTCATCAGAACTTTGTCTCCAGTGGACAGAAGACAGTCATGAAGGTCAGATGGAGCGGGAGGCAAGTATTGGATTTGCCTTGTATAAATTCTAGGGAATATCCTCGTCAGGGCCGGCGACAGGGGGGTACTACGGGTAGAGCTGTACCGGGCCCCGCACTTTAGGGGGGCCCCGGTACAGCTCTACCCGTAGTCATCCGGCGCGGCTCTCCTCCGGACGAGCGTGCGTGTCCCCGGCCGGAGCAGTGAGCCCGGCCGGCGGCAGCGGCGCAGTCCAGGGGGGAGAAAGGGAAAGGGCGGGGGGGGGGGGGCAGCAAGGGCGGCTCACGCTGCTCCCGGGCTCTCGCTTCTGCTGTGGCCAGCTGTCAGCTGGGGGGGGGGGTAGCGTCGGCTGGGCGGGGGGGTCCCCAGCCGCTGTCAGCTGGGCTGGGGGGGGTTCCCAGCCGCTGTTGGCTGGGATGGAGGGGGCCCGGCTGAGCTGGGGGGGCCCCCAAACTATCAGAGTAGGGGGCCCCCAAATTTCTGTCGCCGGCCCTGATCCTCGTTAAACAGTATTTTCCTCTGTTGTTACTACAAAGACAAACAATGGTAGCAATAGAAGTACAAGGCTGAGAATGCTATAATAATCAATCCATCTTCACAGAGCAGCAGCTTCAATTATGGCTCAGTTATGCAGGACACTGAGTGCTACTGGCAGGAGCAAATAGAAATGCCAGTGTCCAACTGTCCCTCCAGTCAGCATAGGTAGTGTCTAGAGACTGATGTGCTACAGTGGTGCAGCTGTGCCCCTGGAGTGTTTTAAGTAAATGTCGACATACCGTAGTCCAAGCCAAGAGGGAAGTAACAATTGCATGTAGGTGAACTACTGCACCAAAAAGCCACTTGCAATAGATGCTTTCTTAAGCAACCATTTAAAAGGTGAAACAGAAGGTTTATTAGACAACAGGAATACAGTCTAAAACAGAGCTTGTAGGTACAGAGAACAGGACCCCTCGGTCAGGTCCATCTTGGAGCCAGGGCGGCCAGACTCGGGTTCTGGGCCTCCCTCTTTCCCCAGCCAGCTCCAAAATTCTCCAGCCCCTCCTCTGGCCTTTGTCTCTTTCAGGAACCAGGAGGTCTCCTGATTTCTTTGTTCTCCAACACCCTCACTTGGCACCTTTGCACGGGAGGGGCCCAGGTTATCAGTTGCCTGGAGACAGGGTGTCAGCCATTTTCTGTCCAGAAGGTATCACACTGGCCCTCTTGGGCTCTGCAACAATCTCACACCCTTATCCCACCACCTAGCTATTTAATAAATGTACTGGCGAAACTCAGGCATCCACACAGTATTCAGAGAAAACATTAAGAATATTCCCACTTCATCATATTCTTGTATCGCTCTGCTGTGACTGCAGAGTTTGAGCATGTTTAACATCGGTCTCTAGCTGAACATTTTTAATCACACTGATATAAATTTGAAGTAGTTCCACTTTCAGAATGTTAGTCCAGTACGTAAGATATTTCCTTTAATATGTATGACAAGCATTGAAATTAACTACGCACACAGAGCGTTAGCCTGAAATACTTGTTCACATATGCATTATTCCATTGATTCAGTTGGACGAATTGCAAGGGTAAGAATGGCTGGGATAGGAAGAGTTTTCAGGAACTGGCAAGTGTGTGTGTGTGTTAAATGAAAAAACAAGTGCTAAGCTTCCAAAAATAAAAGACTACTAAAATACCTGTGAAAACAACATGAAGGGTAGGCTTCCTAGTACTATCATTCAAAAGAAGACTAATAAGTTAAGTGGCAGCTTAGAGAATGATTTATTTCATAAATAGCTCTGACACTCTGAGAAAAACAACAACTGGGAAACAGCCCAGCTGAATGTTTAACATCATGCCACCCTGTCCACAGGAGAACAATTATGTAGGGGAGGCTCAGAGCTGTAGTATTTGTTTGGCAGCTCTCTACTGACTACTACACAGGGATGTTTCTATATAAAAAGAGCGGTGCACTTACTGGAATTTCTAAGTATTCTAGCCTGGCAAAGATTGACAGGGTCCCTCTGACAACCTATATAAAACTGCTCTTCCAGTTTGTTCTGGTATAAATTGTGCTGCACTCTTTATACTATCTAAGATGTAATCACTGTGTTTTAATATGAAAGCTGCACTTTGCAATAATTCAGGCTGATAGTTTAATCTCATGCTCTTTTCAATCAATGAACAGTTTGCACATGGCTTGCAAAACAGAAACTTTGTATTGACATCTTCTTGATCCTAGATTCTGTCCTTTGCACAGTAATAATGGTTCCACAACTATTAGACATGTTATTAATAATAAATTGCTTTTCTTCTGAAACAAATAAATCAATCACACAGGTATTGCAGATCAATAAAAGGTTATTAAAAGAAAGATGAATTGCTATATTAATGTGTCACTACTATTATTGAGGCTGGCTCACTATTTCCATTATAAACTCCATTTTAGGCGGTTCTAATTCAGCTTTAAAAATCTGTTTTAGGCATAAAGTTGACAGATAGTCTCAGCAGTGGAGTGAATTTTGTACATGTAACTTTCCGTTTTTCAAGCTAATAACGTGCTTTGGCGCCCTGCTCTCACCCAATCATAAATGAGGGCTGGAGTGGAATTGTTCAGATTGACAACAAAGCCCCTGATTCAGGAAAGCACTTAAGTACATGCGTAATTCCATTCCTATGCAGGACACAATTAAGTGCATGTTAAATGCTGTCCTGAATAGGGATGTTTTCCTGACTCAAAGCCAAAGTGATGGTATGAAATGTTGCCAACTGAAGATGCTCAAAAACCATGTCTGCCCCCTAAAATCATGAGACTGTCTGTCTTAAAAATTGAGATTAAAATAATGATTGGGTTCTTTTCATATTGCTTTCCATATTTTGCCTTTACGGTGCACTTGGGTCACATTTCAAACTTTCCTCTGAAATCATGAGAGCTTAAAACTGACTTAACCCCCGCTGCGTCCCTCCCCTCCCCCCCCGCCCCCCCAGACAAAAGGTTGGATTCCTCTGCAGTCTTCTGATCCCAGAAGCTGGATTTTTAAGGGAAAAAAACAATTAATGAGACTTGCAATAAAACAACAAACAATGACAACACTGTAAATATCTCCACCAAAAACAGCTTTTCCACTCCTCCTTTGCTCTAGTCTGGCAGAAATATATGGAAGTGTAACATAACCATCTAATGTCAATGTAAACCGAAGAGAAGAACATATCTGTATTTCTAATTTTGCATTGCTTTGTTTCTGATCTCTTGTAGTGTAGTCATACATCATGATTGCCTTTACTTATGGGTTTTTTACTAAAAATGTTGCTCATTTTTTCTCTGCAGTTTATTTGATAGATATATAATAAACTGCAGAGAAAAAATGAGCAACATTTACACATACATCATGATTCTGGCTCTCCTCCTTCTCTCATCAATAGACCTTATGAAGGATCGTGATTGTTGCTTATGTTGCTGGTAAAAGTCATTGTACCATTTTCAAGTACTGTATCTGTGTTGTTTTTTTTTCTAAAGAAACAAGCAACAATGGCAAGTTCAGCAGCCTGCTCTCTTGGGACGATAAGTTTTTATTTGTCACACCTTCGATTACGTACTGTTGTCACTTTGGGCCACACTGTGGTCTGGCTCGTGTGGCTGTGCAGGGGAGTGAGGAGGTTGAGGTGCTCTCTCGCTGAGCTGTGTAACATACTGACACTGGGTAGCAGCACAGCCTGTGCAGGATGGCTACGTTCCTTCCATACACGTAGAGATGTGTAGATGGTAAGAAGTGTGGAAATGGGTGTAGCATTGGTACAGTCTCCGAGGTACATGAATAACACAGATGTGCTGATGCTCCAAGGGACAGATGGTGTACCAGATACAGACCTGATGCAGTTTACTTCCCTCACCATCCTGGAACAAAGGTAAAGCTAGGAGTCACAATCTCCCTCCAGGTCTGCTTCTGGGCAGCACAACAACGTGCTGCAGGTTAGATTAGATAATAGCCCCAGATCAAGTCAAGTTTGAATCAATCAACAGCAAATCAAATCTAACAGCATTAAGAAAATGATTGATTTTGTTTTTTAATACTGCTATTATATATAGGGATATATGAATGGTAAATTATTTGCACAGAAATTAATTCAAATGTCAGCTTCTCCCAGATAAGCAGTCTGTCAGATCTTTTCTTCCCTTTGATTAGCTATTTGCTTTCCTAATCTCCAGCATGGAGGAAAAATACATCTCGGCAAAAGGTTGAAGCATTAATGTTCCCAGACAACATGATTTGACATGCCTCTTCTCTGCCTTAGGTCACAGCAAGTGGATATTAAACACACAGCCTGAGAATTGTCTGGGTAGGGTATTGTCTGACGAGCATGAACAAGTGGCCATAAGCATCTTTTTAAAAAAACAAATGTAATGGATATTAAAGGTAAGTATAGTGTTTGCTTCCTCCCTCCCCCCAATCTTTAAAAACATCTGATGAGATGTAGTGAAATCAGCAACCTTTGCAATCTCGTCTCTGAGAGTAGAAAGGGAATAGGGGGAGGGGTGGAGCAAAAGAGCATTCTGGTCCACTGGGTATTTAGAACTAGATAGCAGACTGAAATAAAACTAAGCAGTATGGAAAAGATTAGATAGGGAGAAGAGAGAAATCTTAGACTCATTTCCCATGAAATCTGCAAAATGGAAGATAATTCCAACCAAATGCTTTATATTTAGATGTGCTCTTTCTAATAAGGCCTGTTCTAAGGGTACGGCTACACTACTCGCCAGATCGGCGGGTAGCGTTTGATGTATCCGGGATTGACGCCTGTACTCCAACTCAGTATGAGGAGTAAGTGGAGTCAGCAGGGGAGCGGTTGATCCGCCACCCTGGGGATGGCCAGATAAGTCGACCTAAGGTACTTCGACTTCAGCTATGCTATTTGTTCATGCAATGTCTCAGCACAGGGCTTCCTTCCTTGGAGGAGGACAGAACCCTGTTCTGCAAGGAGGAAGGAGCTGGATAATTGAAGTACTTGAGAAATGAATGGCATCTTATTCTAACCAATGGGACTATTCTTGGAGTAAAATGCTACACAACATAAGGGTAGCAAAGCATATATATGGCCCTTGGCTTTTAATTTGACCTGCCATGGTATCACTCTTTTTAAAGTGATATCATGAGCTTGTTTTGTTCACCTTTTGGCAAAGTTTGGGCCAGCTCTTGCATCAATAAAAGTTCAGACTGGCAGGCTCACTAGTGATTGTTTATATAGCCCCAGCGTTGTCCTATAGGTAGATGGGACCAGCCCTGCTGTGAGTAAAGAGAAAATGACCAGGAGTATGGCACAGATGAGGCTGCCACCTGCCTGATTGTTAAGGAGTTGCAGTGATCTTCTGGATTGAGCTGAATTTAAAAGCTTATATTATGTTCATTTGAAGACTGTGTTTTAATATGGACCCCTCCAGTACAAATGGATGCCTTCCATACAAAAGCAATCTTCAGCATGGGAGTTGTGTGAACATTGTTTTGGCACCTTATGCTCTGACACTTTGGCCATAAGTGAGTAACATGGCATTAATGCACCAGTTCTTTGGCAATGTAGATTGGTAAATTCTGGCTCCTTCTCAGGCTCGTGTTGGCCACCCTTGGTCTGGACAGTCAAAATGTTTCTGATGTTCCTATGCAAAGCATCTTCACAGAAGGATGTTTGGAGACCAAGATCACTTTTCAGTCCTATTGACCTGCTTTTGGGCTAGGAGTATTCCCAGGTGAAAAGCACAGGGGTTGAGGGGGGAACATATAATAGTGTGTTTAAACTGTGAGAGTCTGGAGGCCAAAAACTGCTGTGTCTTGGTGATAAGGTAGCAATGTCCTATCTGTGACTTCTGCAAAAAGGAGGTGCCTGTTTGCAGTTTGTGACCACATCTGTTCAAGGAATCAAGATGAGTTTATATTTTATAAATAAACCAATTGCCCCAAGAAAATACTCCAACTCTACATCACCAATTTTTCCTTGAATGGTCAACTGGCAAGTTTCCTGCAAGGACTGAACAGCTGCTACTGCTCAGCAAAGGGGAAAGAATATATTCCTGGTGTTACCTACAATATATCAAACCCAAGGATTGTTACACAGTGGCAGCAGCATGCTAAATACTCGACAGACAAGTGCAAAGAAAAGCAAATAACTCCTGAGCAAAGTTCCTGGACAAAAAGAATTTACAATCTAATACCCAATCCCTCTTCCAATGAAGTCAATGCGAGTGTTACCCCTTAACTTCAGTGGGAGCAAGATGTGGCCTTTAACTACTATATATTGCAGTGGGAGTGGAGAGCTGCTCAGCAGTTCCCAGGAAATAACTGGAACTTCAAGGCACATTGGTAGTTGTACAGCTCTCATCCCCTGGAACTGTAGTTGACCTCAAAAAGACAAGTAAGTGTTGGCAATAAACATGCCTTTCTTAGCTTTATTTAATGTTTTTCTGTGAAGTTTCAGGGTATGCAATGACAACCTTGCCTGGAAATGGAGCACAAAGGTGGTATCAGACACTCCACTGCAGTCCACTTCCCAACCCCATTCCTGGGCTGGGCAGAACAGTGTGTTATTTTTAACCAAACTGCATTCCATACCTGGGTTATTTTCATGCTCGGTGTCCCAAATACGTCATAAATTGACTTTATTTTTAAGATCTGAGGAAAATTATGTAAGTTACTAAAGTTAAGAATTTTCTGTGCTGAATCAAACCCTTGAGCTATAGCACTTCCTGGGTTTTCTGACTCATTCCTTGACACAGATATTATTTGCTGAATAGCCAGCAATAATACTTATGTGTGCATGGCTTAGATACAGTATAATGGATTTACAACTTGGTGACTGGGGTTTTTTAAAGTAGGCTAAGCACGTTATGCACCCAACTCCTGTTAGCTTTTAATAGGTGATGGGCACCTAGTTTCCTTAGGTTCTTCTGAAAAACCACACCATACAAGTTTGGGAGGTGAAGGTCATAAAGAGACCCCATCTAGCAGTATAATGTCAGATAAAGTGTGCTGGGTTTTTGTGGGAGAAGGAATAAACACTGCAGGCTGGTCTGTTTGATTTTCCGGTTTTACTTCCTTTGACAAGTAAATTCAATTAGACAATTGATTTTTTGCATAACCTACAATTTCATTATAAAGGCCTGAGATGAGGTAGCAAACCAACAAAATTACGAGTCATTATAAACCCCTATTACAGATATTCATTGTTCTGCCACTAAACAGACCAACATTTTAGATAATGCTTTCAGGGCTATAAAGCCGAGAAATACATTTGCACTGCATAAAATATGACCAGTAAATTAGGACTATGTGAAACTGCCTGGTCGTTCATCAACTCTGAGTAGCTACGTGAAGAGGCAGAGATCCAAATTCTGCCCTTATTTACTATGATGGGATAATGGTAAGGAATCACAAGAAAAGTCATTTTCTTATGTTCTCATGCTGAACATGAATAAGGAGAACAGAAGCTCAGAGAGAGGGGGGGATAAGAACCTGTGGGGTTGTATAGCAGAGGCATGAGTCAGGAGGGAACAGCAGGGCAGAGGGGAGGCAGAAGACAAAGGGTTGAATAGGGACTATAGGGCAGGAACACGCAGAGGTGGGAAAGAGGGCAATAGCCGGGGGAGAGTGGAGGAAGAAGGGGAGGAGCCATGGAATGGGGGAGGACGAGGGGAGGGCATGGTCAGAAGCCAGGAAGGGGACATATAATTGAGGGAGACAGTGGGGGGTGGGGCAGGGCAGGAGTTGGGGATACAATCAGAAGGGTCTAACTATTATACCACACTCCCCTACAAAACCTGCAATTGAACCCCTTATTTCTGAATCTCAGCACTGACATGTACTGGCAGAGTATGTCTCTCTATCCCTCTCTAGTGGCAGGTTCACATGGGTAATAACAGCCTTCTACTGCTAGCAATTCAGTAGAACCTCAGTTATGAACAGCGAGGGAATAGAGGTTCTTCGGAACTCTGAAATGTTTCTTTCAAAAGTTTACAAGTGAACGTTGACTTAATAGAGCTTTGAAATTTTACTATGAAGACGAAAAATGCTGCTTTCCCTTTTTTTTTTTTTTTTTTAGTACATTGTTTAACGCAGTACTGTACCTTTTTGGGGGGGTGTCTGCTTCTGCCTGATTGTGTTCTTCTGGTTCCAAATGAGGGGGGTGGTTGACTGGTCAGTTCACAGCTCTGATGTTCATAACTCTGAGTTTCTACTGTATCCATCAGCTCAAGTGGTAGAGAATCCTAGCCATGCTGATAACTGATCTGAAGGTTATGATGAAATGAGGGGCTCACACGATGAAATTGGTTTTTTCTAGTGTTTAAGGTTTTTTTTAAACTTATGAAATTACATTAAAAAACTACAAAAAAAGAACATTAGTTTGGAACAGTCAAGCACTCAAAAGTTCGGAAAGGCCAGAGTTAAGGTTGTTTGTGTATTGCATAGGACAGATCATGCTCTGGGAATGAATCATGAAGAAGACACCTGCATTGTTTATTGAAGACGTTGGAAAGTGTGTGGCAAATGAGGCAGGGAACTGCAAGAAGAGAAAGAATTGATCATGTGGCTAAGGCAGTTGAATGCTACTCTGGAGAATTTGATTATATTCACAGAACTCCTGTGTGATGATGCGAGGCAAGTCATGTAAACTAACATTTTCACAGTTGGCCACTGTGTGTTCCTCATTTTCTGGGTACCCAACTTGAAATTTCTGGGATCTGACTTGCAGAAATGCTGAGAACTCTGCAGCTGAGATTAATGGGAGCTGTGCTCTCAGCATAAAGTGTTATTAAATGTTGAATACTCTGAGTGCTAAATTTGATCTTTTCAAAGTTAGTGGACACTCTTTTGACACTAATCTCTGTGCCTCAAGACTTGTCTACACAAAGAAATGTAGTATTTTTGTATGTTATACTTTCAATGAACTGTATTGGAAAACAAAGTGTTCAGTTCCACAGCTGTTCAGTGTGCTGAACTTCAGTTGAATTTAATCATAGTTTGCAGACAACAGGCTACAGAATCAAGTCTTTAGCAAGCTGAGTGGTTTTTAAGCTGGTTGGTTAGCGGGCCTGCTTTAGCTGGGATCTCTGTGTTTGTTAGCAATTTGAAATTGGTACCCATGAAGGCCTACCAGTTATTCCCATCCCCATTTGCTTGCAATAGTTTCATAATCTTCTAAGGCAAATATACTTTACCTGTGTGCACATACAGCTAAAGCTATACCCTATTTTAGCCTGAAAAATATATAGAGAATCAGATGTTTCATACTGAATCTCATAAGAGGGTTTCGGAAAAATGTGTTTATATACACACACACCATTTTATTACAAATCTAAGTGACTAGATACTTTAGTCATAAAACTTTTTTCCTGGGCTTTAAATTTTATGCAGTGACTAGATATCATGGTGAAAGGCACAATGTGAAAAATCTTAGATAAGACACATTTGTTTTCTCAAGGTCACACTTTCAGGGAATGGGGTGTGTGTGTGTGTGTGTGAGTGAAACAGGTCTACCAGTATTACATGTAAACCTTCACTCATACAAATGTGAGGGATTTGGACCAAATTTGCATGCTACAGAACATGCTTTACGTTTAAAGGTTAAGAATCAGAGAGGTAGCCGTGTTAGTCTGGAAGTTTGTTGACAATCATTTTTTGGGGTGAGCAGAAAAAGTTTTTTTTTAAAAAAATATTGGTGAATTGAAAAGTTGGAAAAAAATCATTTCAGGTTGAACTAAAGATTTTATTCAACTTTTGAGTGCTAACAGATTATTTTTCTTTTTAATATACTGAAAGAAAAATAGAAATGTTTCACATTGAAAATGTTAAAATGAAATGTTTCAGATTTTTTAATTAAAAAAAAAATTTCCAGACCAAAACAGTTTGGCAATATTGACATGAATTTGCTCAATGTTTCAGTTGACTTGAATTTGCATTTTATTTTTTTTGCTGAAAAGTGTTTTTTTTGGTCAAAAACTTTCACTAGCTCCAGTGGGTGTAACAGTTTTCCAGTCTGAAAGTTAATTTACTGTAATTGAAAGAGAAATAAAATTGGCTTTAACAAGGCACAGTGTGAGCAGGTATTATGCAAACTTCTTTACTCACCTCTGCCAATGTATCTCAGGTCTGATCCTACACTCCTGATGTTCTGATTTTGGGTTTTTTCTGAACAAAGCCTGCCAACTGTGATGGTTGTGTGATACTGACAAATCAAATTCTGTTGTAACTCCAGTCACTTCTGTGAAATCACACCAATGGTGAGTATACACAGAAACCAAGGATAAACCAAGTTCATTTTTTAGCATTTTATCTTGGGGCCAAATTCACTGCTGACATACAGTAAGAACACAATGGGCAGCAAATGTTTAAACTTTCCAACACTACCTCAGTCCAGACCTGATAGAACCACCATGGCTGATTCAGTCTTTAGCCCCTTTACTGAGGCTGCTGTGCAATGGTAGTTTGTTAGATGCCCTATAGGAAAGCAGGTGACAGTTTAAAAAACCCCCACCATCTTTATCTGAACCATGTAAATACACAATCTTTGTTGCCTTGATCTTCCCTTCCTCCTTTGTTAGTGATATCTGTCATATTGTGACATACTGTTTCTGCAGAGACTTTGTCTGTTTTGGTGTCTAGTATAGTTTGGCATTATTATTATTCTAAATAAAAATAAATAAAACACTAGGAACTAGGATGATTTCATGCAAATCATTCCATATAGGCCACTCCACAAGTAACATTAATTTTCCAAACACAGAACAAAATATTATTTACAAACGGAACAAAAAGATGGTTCATGCCACAGAGTTTACAATCTCCTATATATTAAGTTTCATTTCACTAGTAAATATTTAATGCATGAAATCACTTAAATTAACAGAATGCACTTCTTTGATTTCTGAAGCAACATATTTGAAGTCATCTGCTGAAAGTTTCCATTGCATTGCATTCTGAATTCCTCATTAAAAATACCTCTCTGTTAATGTAAACTTTATAAATCATTTACATTTAAAGTACTCTTAAATTGCTTCTTTTTATGTTCTCCTGCAAATTAACATTGAAAGATATAATGGTTATAAAAATGTTACACTTCTTAATTAATCTAACAAAAAAATCAGTAAATCCCTGTGATAAATGAAAGGCAGTGTGTGGTGGGGGGGGGAGGGGGTTGCTCCCTTTTATGGACACCCAGCCAGCCACTAGCAATAACATCCCTCTTAGAGCAATTAGAAAACAGCTACTACCTGTAAAAGGTTTAAAAAGTCTCACTGCCATGCATAAGTAAAAGGAAGTGGGTGGACACTTGGCCTAAAGAGCCAATGGGAAGGCTAGAACTTTTTAAAATTAAAACACCACTTCCCTTTTCTCTGTCTGTTCTTGGGGAGAGGCAGACTGGGAGCAGTTATGCTGTGAGAAGATTGGGCCATGTACAAAAAATTATCAGTACCATACCTGGAACTACTCATCTAAAACTCCAGATATGTGTATAGATCAGGAAATGTCTAGGAAGATGTGATTAGGTTTATCCCTTTTATTTCTTTACGGCATGTGGATTTCCCTGTGCTAACCCCAGGTGCTTTCATTTTGCTTGTAACCTTTAACATGGACCTCAAGAGAGCTATTCTTGATGCTTAATCCTTGTAATTGTTTATTTTTTAATCTAGCAAAAGACTAAATCCCAGATTATTTTTTTTAAATAAAACTTACCTTTTCTAAGAACAAATTGGATTTGTGTGTCCTAAGAGGTTGTGCACATGTTGCTTAATTAGCTATTGCCACCAGCTAATTTCCTTTGTTTTCTTCTCAGCTCTTTGCCTGGAGGATGTGTTTGTGTGGAGGGGCTTCAGAGTACCCCAAGGAAGGAATTTCCAAGTGCATCTTCCTGGGTTTTCAAAGAGGTCTTGTGCTTGGGTGGTGGCAGCATCTATCAATCCAGAGTCAGAGAAAAGCTGTAACCTTGGGAATTGAATACAAGCCTGGAATAGCCAGTATTCTTTTTTTTTTAAGAATCCTTGTGGGCCCCCATCTTCTGAACTCAAAGTGCCAGAGTGGGGAATCAGCTGTGAAAAGCCCTCTCCCCCTCAGATATATAATAAAGTTGGATTGATTTTTATCTAAAACTTTAAAATCTAAATATATTGTAAAATGTCTTAACAATAGAGTGCAATGTCATTTATTAAGAACTGTTTTCTGTTTCCACGTGACTTAGCTGTGCCTTCCAATGGGGGTAACATACAGTCAAATGCTTGACAAATTTTACAATAGTTTGCAGCCTTGATCTGGAAGTTTTTTGTTAAGCAAAATTCCCACTGACTTCATTTGGAAGTCTTACCTGAGTGAAGACTGAATTGGGACTGTTATCTAGCAACCGAGGTGAGGGGTAGCTCATGATACTTTATTTAAATAATTTTATAATTTGAGGTACCATTTTAAGTATTATGGGTAAAATTTTTCTACACCCCTTTTACAAACAGTCTATGTACAAGGGGTGCAGTAGTCAAAAGCAATGGGTCATATGTGTCCTACATATAAACTCTCATAGGTCACCCCAACTTGAGGCCATATCATGAAACCTTTTCTCACACTGGCCAGCAGTTATTCCTATTTGAGTGAACATTGTGATCAGTGATATCTGAGGGACTATTATGTGAATAACTGCTGGCCAATCAGGGTTCTGTGATCTCTGAGAATAATTACATAGTATATTTAAACACAGGATTTTTTGTGCACTTTCAATTGTTTTTCGGTTGTCAGGCCCAATCTTACTCTGATTAGTCCCATTGAAGTCACAGATATTAAGCAGTACCAACTGAGGTGAAAGTAAGCCAGTACGCCCTGGTACGGCGTACCGGCAAGAGTCGGTGCGCCATACCGGGGTGGATCGGCTTCCCCAGGTGCAATTGAAAGGACCTGGGGTGCCCAGCAGCAGCTGGAGTCCCAGGCTCTTTCAATTGCTGCGGGAGCCTGGGGGAGGCTGCAGCGTGGCTCCGGTGGCAGGGCCCGGGGCAGTAGTGGTGTCCCAGCCCCGGCCTCTTTAAATACAGGCCTGTCGCATTTTACGCGGATTTAACATACGCAGATTTAACTTTACGCGGCTGGCCACACACGCCGCAGGGGTCAGAGCCGGCAGCCTGCGGCAGGGGGCCGGGCTCAGCATCTCCACAGCCCATCTGCCACCACAGGGGCTGGGGCTGGAGCCGGCAGCCTGCTCAGAGGCTGGCAGCCCTGCAGCCCGCCCGCCGCTGCGGGGGCTGGGGCTGGCACCCCGCCGCCGCTGGGGCCACAGCTGGCAGCCCGCCTGCTGCAGGGATCGCACATAGTCAAACAATGACTGTTCGACTATAGGCAATTTTGGCTATATGTGGGGTCTGCAGAACGGAACCATCGCGTAGGACACGACACGCCTGTAGCTAACGGAGCCCCGCTGCCGGACCCTGGGAAAGTGGCGGCGGGGCTCTGGTATCTATTTAAAGAGCCCGGAGCTGGGCCACCCCTACTGCCCAGGGCCCTTTAAAATTCCGCCAGAGCCCTGCGTAGGGCGAAGGTTGGGCTGAGGAGGGGCGTGGGGAGGTCTGGGGGGAGCAGGGTTGCCAGATGGTCAAAATTTTTCCAGCCAAGATGTCAGTCAAAAGTAGCCCAAAGTAGCCCAAAAATAGCCAAATAATATTTTAGTCTAAAAGTAAAAATTTCACCAAATAACATACATATAACTAAAAGTCTAAGCATTCTGCTTCAGATTCGGTATCATCAGTTCTGTAGATGTCAGCAGTAAATCGGGATAACATTGATGCGGAAGGCACGAAATTATTGCAGCACACATTGTTTCTCGACATGAATGCACGAATGTTGTATTGCCTCCAGTAATTCCTGCTGCATTCTGTTCCTGAGCTTCGACTTGATGAGGTTCATTTGAGAAAACGTACGTTCGACTGCTGCATTGCTAAATGGTAAAGCCAAAACCGATAAAGCAAACTTGCTAATTTTGCTGAAATCATGCTCGCCAGCTGCATCTGTGTGATTCATGACATCAACCCAAAATTGTCCTGGCTCCCAGCCCCCCACTGCTCTCAGCCACCAGCCCCCCCCTCCCCTCCCAGAGCCGGTGAGAGAATCTGGCGAAGATATAAGTGGCCTCTCACTGTATCTTTGCAGGAACCAGTTACAGGAACTGTAGTACTTGAAGGGACCTCAAGAGATCATCTAGTCCAGTCCCCTGTATGAATGTTACATGCCAACAAAGAAACACCATAGTTGCCCTCTAAATCCATTGTACTTGTGCTCGAAGAACACACACTGAAGGTTCTTTGGGGGATCCTTTGAGCCAGTCTCTGAGTGTCACTCTCCTCCTTAAAGAACCTAACCTATAGACCAAAAATGAGGAGACTGACAGATTTCTAAGGCTAGAAGAGACAATTATGATCATCTAGAAGTAATTTTCAACCTGTGATCTGCAAATGCCTGGGGGTCCATAGACTATGTCTAGGATTTCTAAAGGGGTCCTACATCTCCATCCAAATTTTTTTTAGGAGTCCATAAATGACATACAGTTGAAAACCACTGATCTAGGCTGACTTTCTGTATAACACAAGACATAGGACTGTCCTCAATTCATTCCTGTTTGATGTAGAGCAGATCTTTTAGAAGAGGGGTGGGCAAACTTTTTGGCCCCAGGGCCCCATCGGGGTTCAAAATTGTGTGGAGAGCTGGGCAGGGAAGACTGTGCCTCCTCAAACAACCTGGCCATGCCCCCATCCAACCCCCACCCACTTCCCACCAACTGCCCCCCCCAAACCCATCCACCCCCCTCCCCATTCCTTGTCCCTTAATTGCCCCTTCGGGAGACCCCCCCCATCTAACTGTCCTCCAGAACTCCACCCCCATCTAAACTCCCCTGCTCCCTGTCCCAACTGCCTCCTCCCAAGACCCCCCCACCCTAACCACCACACCCCAAGACCCCACCTCCATCTAAGCCCCACTGCTCCTTGGCCCCTGGCACTCCCTGCACAGATCCCCCTCCCCCTAATCACCCCCCAGGACCCCACCTCCAACCAACCCCTGTGCTCCCCGGCCCCTGACTGTCCTGATCCCTGTCCACCCCCCCAACAGGCCCCCTGGGACTCCCATGCACCATCCAACCTCCCCCCGCCACGTTCTCCGTCCCCTGACTACTCCCGAGAGCCAACCCCCGCTCACCCCGCCCCCGCTCAGACCAGCACGCCCGGCCCGGACCCAGCCACGCGACCGCGCTGATCTCCTGGAGCGCGCAGCGTTGTGGAGTGGGGCGCCGAACATGCTCTCACGTAGCCCCGCCCCTCTTCCCCTCAGTGCTGCCCACGGGGCCCTCTGAGGCCGCGCGGGAGGGTGTCAGTGGGGGCGGGGCCAGAGCAGTCCCGTCCCCCCCCCCATGCCGCCGTCCGTTGAGGCCATGTGGGAAAGGGTCAGGGCCCGCCAAAAACTAGCGCACACGATCTGAAAATAGCCCAAAAACTAGCCAACCGCCAACTCATAAAATTTCTCACCACCGCCCTTCAGAACTAGCCCAATTTGGCGGGAAACCCGCCCAACTGGCAACACTGGGGGGGAGGCCCCCTTACTGGTATGGGGGTAGGATGTCTCTGCCCCCAACCCCGCCCCTTCTGCCAGAGGCTCCGCCTCTTCCGAGGGCCAGAACTGGCCCAGCCCCATACCGGTAAGAAGTTTTAGTCACTTTCACCCCTGGGTACCAAGCAAGAATAAAAGGATCCGAATGTGGTGCTATAACAGTGGTAGTATTTACTTGGTGCAGATATACTGTTTATACTAAGGGTTTGCTTTATTATGAATTCAATCAAGTAACTGGTGCACCATGAGTGTACCCTGGATAACACTGTATGCATGCAAGGGACTTTGCTTTAGTGGGACAGTGAACTTCTGAGATATTTATAGAAACATCTGGTCTTCCCTCAGGCAAATATGAGGCAGGATGGAGTTTGCTGGGATAGCTTTTTTAAAAAGCTAAGGTTTGTCTAACAGGTACGGCATAGTGTGACATAACAGGACACAATCCAGACCGAGGATGCCTTGCAATGCCTTGCTGAAGTAGCTCCCACCTGGGCCACTCACAAACAGCTTTCTAGAATGGAAGCCATAGCCTGAGTGTCTTAACATCATACAGGAGAATTTTATAACCCCACACGCCACACATTTTATCTGGACAATACTGACCAGCAAATAATGAGTTTTCAAATTAACCCATTACAAGGCATACTGTGTACAAAGATTACAACTTTTTTTTTTTGCTTTGTGTGTGTATAAATGCATCTTACTTCTGTTCCATTCTATGCATCCGATGAAGTGGATGCCCATGAAAGCTTATGCTGAAATAAACTGGTTAGTCTCTAAGGTGCTACACAATCTTCATCTTATTTACGGATCCAGACTAAAACACCTGCTAATCTTAAACCTGTCAGATTATTACAGTAAGGTTAGGATGTGAATACAGAGGTATGTTCTGTCATACACCGTACCGCCCTAACTGCCTCTGAGCCATTTGTGTGCTCCTTCAGGGCCCCCTACTACAGTCTCAGATTGTAGCTATTATCTTTCTTAGGGTAGGATTTCATATCACTCCCTCCAGACCAGGAATTAAGGCTGCAGTTCCTCCTGCTCTTTATTGTGATCACCTTAGCAAGCTTGAGGTTACTTCGGATTTACTGTCCTGTTATTTCTCATGGACAATGACAGGGTTTACAAGCAAACAGCCAGCCTTCACAAGGCACAATACACTTACGTGGGATAGAAGCATTCTAGAGAAAACATTGCATAAACTAAGAAACAGTTTATATATATATTATACTCTCTCTCTCTCTCTCTCAGCTGCCACCCATCTTCCTCGTGGAGACCATGGTAGATTTCAAAGTCCTTCAAACCCTTCCAGGAGGGTTTACCCTCTTGGTTAAAGTTTCATATCAAGTGTTGGCTCAAGCCCCTAACTTGGTTCAGGCTGGCCCCTTAAACAGTTTGGGGCCTTTGATTGCAGACCCTCTTAAACTTGACCCCCGTTAGTCCTGTTCCCTTGGGCTGGGATTTAATTATGCAACAGGCTGGCCCTATTTCCCCTTAAAAGAGCAAGTCATTCTGGGGGACCCTTCCCTCCCAGTGAGTTTAGTTCCTACAGGAAGCTTTGTAAATCTCCACCATGGAGCCATAATATAATCTCTACTTTCCAAAAACTACACCTGCAACTTTTTATAGATAAAATAGTCTTTGAAGGTTCCATGCTCTCATGGTCTCAGATCTACCACAATGTAGATGTAGCTAAGCATTTTTCAACACTTTTTTTTTTGTAAATATGGTCTGCAATGTAACAAGCTTCATGGACTTTGTCTATGTTCACATTCTTTTCCTCAGTAACAGACCTCTTAAATTGCATTCACACAAGGCAACATTAACATATCCATAGCTACAGCTCATGTTTTGTCTTAAATATGATACCTTGAGATGTCAAGTACCTCATTTATTTCACAATGACAACCCATATTCAAGTGTGACCTATAGCATGAGGCTACCCCACTAGTGTTTTATCAGCTGTAAATCAAGCACTCACAAAGAAAGGTGTTCAGTACTGTTTTAAAGGTAGAAACTCAGCAGACTATGTATGTTCTGCAATAGGTCCAGTCTACTGATGCGCTCTGCACTCCATGCACTTCCACAGACTAGGGACCAAATGGCTAGGCAGCAGTTCTGCAGAAAAGGACCTTGGGGTTACAGTGGATGAGAAGCTGGATATGAGTCAACAGGGTGCCCTTGTTACCAAAAAGGCTAATGGCATTTTGGGTTGTATAAGTAGGGGCATTTCCAGCAGATCTAGGGATGGGATTATTCCCCTTTATTCGGCACTGGTGAGGTCTAATCTGGACTACTGTGGCCAGTTTTGGGGCCCACACTACAAGAAGGATGTGGAAAAATTGGAAAGGGTCCAGCAGAGGGCAACAAAAATGATTAGGGACCTGAAACACATGAGTTACGAGTAGAGGTTGAAGGGACTGGGATTGTTTAGTCTACAGAAAAGAATGAGGGGGAGGGGATTTGATAGCTGCTTTCAACTACCTGAAAGTGGGTTCCAAAGAGGATGGATCTGGACTGTTCTCAGTGGTACCAGATGACAGAACAAGGAGTAATGGTCTCAAGTTGCAGTGGGGAGGTTTAGGTTGGATATTAGAAAAAAAATTCACTAGGAGGGTGGTGTAGCACAGGAATGGGTTGGAATCTCCTTCCTTATTGGTTTTTAAGGTCAGGCTTGACAAAGTCCTGGCTAGGATGATTTAGTTGGGGATTGGTCCTGCTTTGAGCAGGGGGGTTGAACTAAATGACCTCCTGAGGTCCCTTCCAACCCTGATATTCTATGATTATCTGCTATCAGTGCTTGGCTTTTGAGGCAGTGACCATAAGAAGGCTTTTAGGGGGCCCACCTCTGCAGCGCCCTAACAGACCATAATATTTCCTGTTATTTATAGGAAAACTTTTCCACATATGTTTTTAGTTGTGCCTGAAAGCATATGTATTTTCTACTAAAAGTAGTATAGTACAAGAAAAAATTTGTGTGGGTTGATGGGAAAATCACCAAACCAACGGGGCGCAACAGTTAGCAGTATGCTCATTATATACTTATTATACACACTGTTCTAGTTCTTTTAATTCTAAAACAATCAATAGTGAATAAACTAATTTAAGATTCATGGCTTGTGTTACATAACTTTTTCATATTTGATTAGCTTGACAAGGTAAATTATTAGACCATTAAAGCCAGAGTCCAGTATGTCTCCTGCCCACAATGTTGGCTTCATTTTTGACTTAGGGTATGTCTTCGCTACCCGCCGATCCGGCGGGTAGCGATCGATCTTCTGGCGATCAATTTCTCGCGTCTTGTGAAGACACGAGAAATTGATCGCCCCGGGCTTCCCCGTCAACTCCGGAACTCCAGCTTGCCGGGAGGCGCAAGCTGGAGTCGACGGGGGAGCGTGCCTCCGACTGCCGCCGCCATGAGGACGGACGGTAAGTCGGCTGTAGATATGCAAACTTCAGCTATCTGCAGTCGATCCCCCCCCCCCCAAAAGAACTTACCTGATGACATGCTACACATAGATTTACTGTTCCCATTAAGTAATACCCTCCTCATTACATGGGAGAGGGGTGGGTGCAGGAGGTGGAGGAGCTGGTTGGATCAGTGATCCCAGCTAGGGAGCCCTAAGTTGCCCTAAAGGTAAGTTTTGACTGGGATTTAAAGGTGTTAGTTGACGGTGTTAGCTAGTGCATTCCAGCATGATGAACAGCTCCAGGTGTTAAACCAGCTAGCACGTGTTAAACATGGATTCTGTGTTGTCTACACTAGACTGTCAGAATGGGTTATGTAGCACATTCCCTAACAATGTCTTATAATGCACCTTTTATTCCTAGCCAAGAAAAATCCTAAAACATTTGTTGCCTGAGTAAACAATGTGCTACTGCCAGGAGAGGCGAGTGCTACTTGCCTCCCTTCAGGCGTTCCCTCCCATCCTTGGTCCCAACTGCCAGAGATGGACCCTCAGAGGACACAAGGGGGCACTTAGACTACTCAAATCCTTTTGGACCCCCCACAACTGATTTTTGGTCCTAGTTGCCAGCGCCTGGCCAGAGAACAGGGTTTGCTGCTCATACTCCAGAGGCCAATGACTCCTGGGGTAACAGCCCCACACAATCCTACATCCAGCACCTGGACCCAACTCCTCATAGGTAGGTAGGTGCTTAAGTCCCAGGACTTTTGGAGAGCTTGCTCCTTTTTTCCTTTCCAGTCTCCCAAGTGACACTGAAGCATATACAGGGAGCTGGGACAAGCTTTTGTTTGCGGGGGAGCAGAAGCACATTTAGTTTAGGGGTAAGATGACTTGGGGGGAGGGCAGGCTTAGGGGCTGAGGCATCCCCCAGGGGCTTGCAGTGGTTTCCCTCATATTCGGTTTGAGTCCATGGCACTCCGCACCCTCATTGTACAAATTGTTCCAGCGCCCCTGGGCTAAGGACAAGCTCTGGCAGGGGTCACTCGCTGGAGCGGCGTTTTTGCAGCCTGGTGCGGAGCCCGTAACCGACCCTCGTTCCTAGGGGGCAGGAGCCCCCGCTACACATCATCGCTAGCCGGGCAAGGGGCGCCGGCGCGGTAGGGCCCCCACCTCAATCCCCCCACCCCGCCGGACCCAGGGCTTTGCGGACCTGCCATGCTCGCACGCGACCACCCCTGGCCGAGCCATTAGCCTTTGGGGGGCTCGGTGCAGTCCCAGCCCCAAGAGCCTCCAGCTGTTACCCAGCGCCCCGAGCAGCCACCGCCCTGTAGTAGCCGGCTCCGGCGTCCCCCTCCCCGCAGCCCCCCACAACCCGTGACCCGGAGCGAGCTGGGGTGGAGCCGCCCCCTCCCCACGCGTGGGAAGACGCCCAAGCTGGGCTGGCTGCAGGGAGCCGCCTCCCCCGTGTCTGCATCGCGGCGCCGCCCGCCCCTGCCGCGCTCTGCCGGGGAGCATCGCCCCGGGTCCCCGCCGCCAGCCGAGCAGGTGGCGGCCAGAGATGCGGGCGCTGGGCGGCGGCGCCAAACTTTGAGTCAGCCGGTCCGGCCGGAGCGCGGCGGGCGCGACTCCCCACCCCGCCCGAGCGGCGCGTCCTGCCCGGGCACGGCTCGGCGGAGAGAGGCGCCGCGAGCCCGGTAAGTGTGGACGGGGCTGCGGAGTTGGGGGGAGAGCCGCGCTGGGGCCGTAGTTGGTGGAGACTCCTGCCCCAAGCCTGCCCGCCCGTCACCCTCTGTCCCCGGTGATCGTCTAGGGGCCGCTTCGCCCCTTCAGTCCCGGCGCCCTGCTAGTGCGCCCGGGTCTCCCACGCCGGCGGTAGAGGCTGGCAAAGGAGTAGGGACGGGAGGCTCTTGCGTTAGCCTGGTGCTGGCTACCCCTCAAGACAAGCCTCAGCGCCCACCCCCGGGCGGGGAAACCAGCCCTCGCCTGCTGGCTCCCTGCTCGCCTCAACACAGCCGTCACCTGCAGCGCCTGGGTGACAAGCTCAGAGCCAGTCTTTTAATGTCACCTCGCCACATGGAGAAAGAGAAAGAGACACACTAGGGACCCCCGCCTTGTACTCTTCCAGAGGCACAATCTTCCAGCCACAGTGCAGGGCTCTAGTCTTCGTACAAATGTTTAGATTCTGTTAATGAGGAGCAGCAAGGTGGTCATGAATTAGTAAGGGAGCAGCATCCCTAGAAAAGTGCAGGGAGGATTTTTTAATGAAGATTGAGGAATATAGTGCATGTATTAAACATTTTTTTACTGCCAAGAATCAGAGAGGTAGCCGTGTTAGTCTGGAATAGCAGAGGTAACAAAGAGTCCTGTGGCACTAACTATAGTTAGTCTTTAAGGTGCCACAGGACTCTTTTTTACAGCCAAGTTCACCTCACCCACATTCCAAGTGCTTTACAAATGCAGCATAATATTAATAATAGATTAGTTTGTTTATATATGTAATGTATTATTCCTTTTTGTATTTCTCAGGACTTTGCTGTAAATCCTCTACATTCCATCATTCATATAAAGTTACCTACATAGCACTAAAGCAAGTGAGAGATTAGATATTCTAAACATTATTTATCACAAGATGCTGTGCAATAGATGCAGTTTGCCAATCCACTAGGGTGACTAGACAGCACGTGTGAAAAATCGGCACCAGGAGTGGGAGGTAATAGGAGCCTATAGAAGAAAAAGACCCCAAAATTGGGACTGTCCCTATAAAATTGGGACATCTGGTCACCCTACAATCAACAAACTATCACAACTGAAGAGCTTTCAGTGGGAAAGACTAGATAGGTTCAGAGCAGACAGGACACAACAGATAGTACAGATCAGAGAGACATGTAGTTTCTATAGTACTGTGGGAGAGCTTGATTTGTCACCCACTGTGCAAGTTAATATTGTAGAACTTGTCCAGTTGATCTAATTTGTTAACTGAACATTATTTCTTCTCTGCTGGAGTTTCAAACCTTCTCTTCCAACTGTGCTGTATTAACAAGAAATATACCTTCAAAAGGAACAAACTCCACACAGTACAGGAACAAAAAACAAACCAAAAAAAAGTGACAGGATGAAAGCTAATTGCTTTTTTGCTTAAAAGATGGTGAAGGGAGGTGTGGGAAGGGAGGGGAATAGAGAAAAAATAGGGAGAAATATTTTGAAAAAAGGAAAGATAAATGATTTGATGGTGTATGTTTTACTCCAAGGGTCTGGCTTATGTCTCATGATGCAAAGGGTTGGAACCCTGCGACCCCATCGACCGGTAATTTTCCTGCTGTTATTTGTAAACATGATCTACTCTATTCTCCAATGCATAATTCTGAGATCTTTGGGAGTCTAGCAGTACTGGACTTTTATCAAATATCCATTGAAAGAGCAGATACAGGTAGTTCTCAGCCACCAGGCCACAGTGAGAAGGAAAAGGCAATTCAGAGGTTTTGCATAGTATTATCCTTATAGATTATAAAAAGCATCACCTGTATTTTTCAACAATATTGACAAAAATATGGTAATTAAGAACCCAGCCTTCCCCCCCCCCCCCCTTGTTCAGGGAAGTAGTGTCTCTGAAGTCTTGGGACTGATCACGTAAATAAGTGTTGCAGGAGGAAGTCCAGTGAGCTACTGTCTGAATAATATCATGTTGATCAGGCCTACACCTCCTTTTGTTGCACAGTATATAGAGGATAGCAGTTTTTATTGGCTTAGCCTGAAGGAAGTTACTTTTCACCTCATGTATTCAACCTGTTGCTTTTAACCCAAAAGACCCTTCATTCAAAGTTTGTTTGTGATATTGGCATGCACCCATAGCACAGAAGGCCTAGTTGCCTGTTGGAGGACAACATTAGTTGTAGAAGGGCTGGTCTTCACTCCCGCGGTGCGGGATCGATCGCCCCGGGCTTCCCCATCGACTCCGGAACTCCAGCTTGCCGGGAGGCGCAAGCTGTAGTCGATGGGGGAGCGCGCTGCCGACTGCCGCCGCCGTGGGGATGGCAGGTAAGTCGGTGGCAGATACGCAAACTTCAACTACGTGATTCACATAGCTGAAGTTGCGTATCTGCCGTCGATTCCGCCCCCCCCCCCGCAGTGAGGACAAGCCCGAAACCTGATATAGTGTCCAGACCCCAATAGCCAAAAACAACTGTAAATGTAAAGACAATCCAACTAGCATAGGAAATCCCCTCAAAGACATACATTTATATGTTGAAATGCTTTCCCTCTGTAAATTAAAAAAAACCTACAGTAAACCTGCTGTAATGAAAAGCAATATTAAATCTCGGACATTAATAGTAAGAGTATATCTTTAGGAAGAGACCTGACTGATTGGTAAGGCATAATTTGCACCATCCCAGGAGTAAAGGAGTAACTCCAGGAGGCATTGTTTCTGAGACATCCCCTATGAAGTACAGTTCCTTCTCTGTTTCCCCCAACTCTGAAAGGGTAGGGGATGGGAGTGGGAGGAAAAAATAATAATTTGCAGTTGGCCACTACTAGTGGCAAATTCTGACATCCCTACACTGGTTCACTTTGCTGGCTAGTGCATTGCAGAGTAGAGCTAAGGCTCTGCTTATTCCCCATCCAACACTACTTATCTACTCCAGGAGGAGGAGTAAGCAGGTGCACAGTGCCCACTTGCTCTTTCATCCATCTGGGCTGCTCACATGTAACTAGCTTTATGGCCCTTACCCACGCTGTGCAGTATTGTAGTGCAAGTTACAAATAAAACCTAAAATGCTTTAACTACAGAGCACCAAATTATGCTCAGTTATATCCAGGGGAGCTCATTGAAATCATAGGAATGCATGAGTGTAGCTGAGTAGAATTTGGCTCAATATGTGCAAGGAAGACAACAATGTGATTTTGGTAACAGTGCCAATAGTCCCATTAACCTCAAAAGAACTGCTGTTCTCTTTCACTGTAGTCAGAAACTTGGTTAGCAACTTCCGCTGAGAAAAATGGTGGTATTCTTCCACAATAAAGAAACATTACCTACTTCTTAATTTCATGGTTTAAATTAGAAGTTAATGGATTATATAGACAATCCAGAACATTACTCATGTTTCTAAATTCTGCTTCTTAATGCGGTGTGCAGTTAAAGTGCTGGTTGTAGCTGCCTTGTGATACTGGCTTTCTTAAAGGAAAATGTCAGGAATTAGCCCTAATGGTGTAGAGCAGCAGGTTTCCCTTTATTACCTAAGAATATATTAAAAACATCAATATTGAAAATACTTTGATGAAATATGTGTCACTCTTCCTTTGGTGAAAGTTTGAAGATAATTGTGTTGACGTAGGGCTGTACTGGGGCATTGATCCACCTGTAGAATTCCCATTGGTATCAATGGCAGTTTTGTGCAAAAGTCAGTAATGATTTGGAGTATTAGTTTGTGACAAAGGATGTGTTGCTCAGCAGGATCCAAATCCTTCCTTTGCTCAAGTAAACATACTCCACTGTCTTCAAACTGCATTGGAGCAGTGTTTCAAATTTCCAGCAGGGGTTATATCTGAATAAAGATTAAAGGATTGGGCTGCAAATGAATGCGTGAGAAAGTGCGGACATACCAAGTGCTATCTTGGAACAGATCATTTGCCATCTTCTGTAGTCTAATGTCTTACCTCTGGTAGTGCCCAATGCCCCCAGCTTCAGAGGAAGGCAATACTGTAACTATGGCACCAGCTACAGCGTCTCTGCTAAACGCAGTCAGTTGCATTTATGCCCCATAGCCTAACCAGCTATCTTTGGTGGGTTTAGTTTAGCTATTGTAACTTCAGATGATACTGTCACTCATCTGAAAGTCTAACCTTCTTTTGAAACCAGACTTTATTAACCAAACAAAAATCCTATTGCCAATTCTACTTAAATTAGAACACACTAACCTGATTTTTTTGTATGTTTCAGATGAAGTCTGCATACACAATCTTTGGCTTACTCAAATTTTCTGTGACTTTGGTGTGTTTCAGAGACAGCTCCCCTGCTTATTTTGGAGTAGACCAGTTAGCTGCAACCATGGGCCCTATTGGAGTACTGGGTGAAGAGAACCGCACAAATGAAGTGAAAATGGAGCTGTACACCAGGCTATACTTGCCAGGTCGCACTACACCACTCAGTGAGCTGGCAGCTGACCCCAAACCAGAACTGAAAGACAGTACCAATCTGGTCGAGGTGCAGATAGTCCTCATCATTGCCTATTGCTTCATCATCCTGCTGGGTGTGATGGGCAACTCCCTGGTGTTCCATGTGGTCATCAAGTTCAAGAGCATGCGTACTGTGACTAACTTTTTCATTGCCAACCTGGCTGTAGCTGATCTGCTGGTGAATACACTGTGCCTGCCCTTCACCTTAGTTTACACCCTGTTGGGAGAATGGAAGCTGGGCCCAGTGCTGTGCCACCTGGTGCCTTATGCCCAGGGCCTTGCAGTGCACGTGTCTACTGTCACCTTGACTGTGATTGCCTTGGACCGGCACCGCTGCATTGTCTATCACTTGGAGAGCAAAATCTCCAAGCGAATAAGCTTCCTCATCATTGGAGTGGCCTGGGCTGTCAGTGCACTATTGGCTAGTCCGCTGGCCATCTTCCGTGAGTACTCTCTGATTGAGGTCATTCCTGATTTCAAGATTGTGGTCTGCTCTGAGAAGTGGCCTGGTGAGGGGCAACTCAACTATGGCACCATCTACAGCGTCTCTATGCTCCTGATCCAATACGTTTTGCCCCTGGCAATCATCTCCTATGCCTACACCCGCATCTGGACTAAACTAAAGAACCATATCAGCCCTGGGGCTGGGAATGATCACTACCACCATCGGCGGCGGAAGACCACTAAGATGCTGGTGTGTGTGGTTGTGGTGTTTGCTGTAAGCTGGCTGCCCTTTCACACTTTCCAGCTTGTCAGTGACATTAACAGTAATGTGTTAGATCTGAAGGAGTACAAGCTAATCTACACTGTGTTTCATGTCATTGCCATGTGCTCAACCTTTGTTAACCCCCTTCTCTATGGCTGGATGAATAGCAACTACAGGACAGCCTTCCTCGCAGCTTTCCAATGCGAACAGCGACTGGATTCCATTCACCCTGAGGTATCAGGAGCACTCAAAGCCAAGAAGAACTTGGAAGCAAAAAAGAATCACTGCACTGGAGCTCCTACCAATGTCTAAGAATGTCAGGCATGCAAGAAGAAAGGAATACACTCTGGCCAGAGAGAGATCTGCTTTGACAGATGCTCTTTTTAAACATAGTTTTAATCATATAAGATAGAAGAAAACCAGCAAGTTAATGCGTCTGTTCTATGATTCCAGAGAGAGTTGGTTGCCAACAACCATATACAATTTCACAACTCCAAAGAAATACAAAAGAGATTTTATTTATGGCTGTCTGTATTGTGTCTGGAAAGAAGTCTCTACCCCAACCTTTTGCTAAGGCAACAGTAATGACAAAAGCAAGGGAAGTGTTTGCCATTCTTGCCCTAAAGAGGATGAATAGATTAATTGTTCTTCAAGAGCCTCAAAACTGGAAGTTGGCAGCGTGAACATTGTATGCTGCAAATAGCGAATCCTTCAGAAGCTCAAAGCATGCTCTCAGAGTGAGGCAGGGATTGGTGTAGAAACTTGTACTTTCCATCTCTTCCCCACTGCAACTATTCTGCAAAATGAGGGTTTCCTCAAGAAGATACATCACCATTTTTGCCTCGCATTTAAGTAATATGTATAGGGTTACCATAGAATAATTCCTAAAATCAAACTTCTACTACTACTACTAAAGCATTTAGGTCAGGAAAGTTAAAGTTTCTGCCTAATTTGTAATCTGGTTTCTGCTAAAATAAGTAAGTGGAGTGAAAAATAATTCCTTATTACTCATCCAGTTATGCTGGGGCAAAAAAAATATATACAAATTTGGGGCCTGATCCTGTATTCATGACATACCTAGAGCTTTCATTCTGCATTAGAGATCACTAAATAGGCCAATACACTTAAAAGGGAATTTGGAGCAGGTAATGAATGCAGACTCAGGTCTTTTGTGAGCACTTCTTAAATTGAGGGGACCACTAGTGCTTGAACTTCTAGGCACTGCTCCAGTGTCTGAAGTACTATTAACTCTACAGGGTTTCAATTATTCCTGTTTTATTCCTACATAATAAAGTAGGACAAAATTTGATCCTTTAGAAAGGCTGCTAAATATTAATGTGCTTTTTAGTGTTTGTGGTTTTATGTCATATCCTGCCTTGGATCTTTTCCCACCATCAGCCACCATAAGATCAAAAATATCTGAATGAAGTGTAACATAGTAATAGTACGCTCAGTTTATATATATATTAACCAGTGAAATCTGCATGTTATAGTAATAGTTGCATTTCTTTGGCTCAGGTAGAAAACTTGACTCTGTTTACTGTATTGTACATGGAAACGTGAAACTTTTCTGTGTCTTTGTCTAGCCTCATTGAACTCATTAAAGTTAAAGAGTTCAAGCTAATTTTTCTGCCTATCTTTGGGGAAGGGGGAGCCCCAACAAGCTGCGATACTTTCCACTTGTCAGAGATATTCTCCAGAGCTAAATTTAACCAAATTCCTTAATTTTTCTATTTCTCGTTGTCTTCTAAATTGTTTGTGAACTTTATTACATATGATCTATTTAGTATTTTAGTGTGAGATATTAGATAATAGAATTAACAGTATTGAAAAATAATCACTTAACACTGCAGAGACCTCAAGTGCTAAACTAGTGGAGTCTGAGACCAGAGAATTGGCATCTTCTACAGTGGTTAACAAAGCAAATACCAATGGCCTTTTTACATATTTTTCTTTAATGAGGAATAATATGCATGTAGAAAAGTCCTACTTAAAGGCTTCATTTATATTCTTTTAAATCCAGATCTTTATCATGTGGGGCGATTCATCTTAATATATACGGTATCCTGCCCTTGTTTCTTACACTGCCATGAAATTGTTCAGATGCGTATCTTCCTAATCAGAGAAGGAGAGGGCAAGAGAGAGGGACTAAACTGGCATTTACTCAAGTAAGGAAAGCTATGCATCACTTTTACAAAGCGTCACCAAATAATTTTTTGTCTCTGATAAAGTGCCCAAAATGTTTGTAGTTAGCCCATGCTGTTAAAAAAAATTATTGGCAAGGAATTACTGGGAGAGATTACTGAAGTTTCAAACCTGTGATGTATAATTATTATTATGGAAAGCATTATAATTAAGTTACAGTCAAGTGTGTGAACTCTTTCTTTATGAAAAATATATTAAAATGTCTATCCTTCTCCCCCCCCCAAGCCTTCAACCCACAACTCTTTAGATAAATGTTCTGACTCAAATCTTGAGCTTGTTCTAGGGTAATATATAGGCAGTTTTAAAGTAACCCATGGCTATGTTAAGAAAGCGAGGAATACTTGTAGCATCTTAGAGACTAACTAGTTTATTTCAGCATAAGCTTTTGTGGGCTATAGCTCACTTCATCGGATGGACGAAAGCTTATGCTGAAATAAACTAGTCTCTAAGGTGCTACAAGTATTCCTCGCTTTCTTTACGGATACGAACTAACATGGCTGCTATTCTTGAACATATGGCTATGTTGTGCTAAACCTACAGCTGAGGGCCTGCTTTTCAGTTACATTATGGCTGCTTTACATCACCTGGTGAAGGGGCCTCAAACTGGGTATAAATTACATTGACATCCATTTCAAAGCATCTTTACCTTACCAGAGAAGTGTAAAGCAGCTGTAGTGTCAATACAAATCTGCCCCAAAATGCTCTGGTCCCATGGGAAGGCCATACCACAGTTTCTATCAGCCTAATCCTCTTTTCCTGGTGCATCTAAAGCTCTCACTGATGTGTATATGAGAATTTCAGGATCAATCCCTTGTCTAGTGCAATTTATTCTGGCAGGTCTCTCTGTGAAGATCCAACTGCATCTGCCAAATATGATCAACTAGTGTAAAAGCCTGTGGACACAGGTCAATGGAAATGGCTTGCGGCCCCCCCACTCGCTAAGCTCTCTCCCCAACCCCTGGACAATCCAATACCAGAAGTGCAAATGAGTGTCTTAGTTCTCATTAATGCCAGTTTTTAACCTAGACCTTTAGTCTCCCTCTAGCTCCTCCAAAATATGAAAGAACAAGAAATTTGTGTGTGAATTTGAAGGAAAAAACCCAAAACTTTTGACGTATGCAATTAAAATGGGGGGGGGGTCCAGTTACGCACACGAAGCTGATTTTTTTTTGCAAATGCATCATTTTCTGTTGTGCTGAAGAGCTGTACAAAAATTATATAGCGGTATAGGGCTGGGGATAAGAATATAGCAACTGAGGGTATGTCTTCACTCCGTGTAAGCCCACGCTCACACTCACCCCACTTGTGACACCACACAAATCATGCTCACCCAGGGTCCAAGCTTCCCTACAGCCTTTGCTCTGCTAGGGCCTACTGGGTGGGGAGTGGGGTAAAAGAGGAGGAGGAGGAGGAGGAGGGCTTTGTTCTTCCCATGCTGAACTTGCTCCCCACACACCTTTCAGTTCACAGGGAATGGAGGGTGCAGCTGGTCTCTGCATTGCTGCCTCAGCAGCTGGACACCGCTTCTTTGGTCCTAGTGATTGCTTGTTTCCTGGATGATGGTGAGTGTCCATGGTGGGGAGGGGGAAGAGCTAGGGGGATGAGGTTGGGGGGAAAAGTGGTGTGGGGGAAAAACAGTGGGGTAAGGCAAGGGGAAGAGAAGGGTATATAGGAATGGGTGAGGGAAGCAGGAGCCTATCCGATGGGGTACCCTCAGCAGCAGCCTCAATGGGGGGTGGCTACAGCAGCATCAAACACAGTGATATAGAAGGTAGTACCGGAGTGGCTGCCAGCAGTAACAGGCTCCCCTGTTAAGCCGTCTCATGCCCCGCTCTCCCAGCACCTGTGGCACAGCTACCACTCCAGGAGAGGGGAGAGAGGCAGTGTCCCCCCAGCTACAGTAGTCAAACCACCGCCGGGATGTATCTGGAGAGATTCCATAGACTGAAACATCCCTTTCACACTAAAGGTTGGTTCAGTTTTGAAATGTAACATTTCGGGTCCTTGTGATTCCACAAGGACTAATTCTGTGTTACCCCACTGAGCTACTTTAGATAACTCTGTTTCTTGTCCTATTTTAGGCCCCTCCACCTCTGTTGGCTGCTGTAGAGTCCGTACTCAACCTTGGGCCCAACATACGGTCCTGGACCATTCCAAGATGAAGCATTTCCTTGGTGACGTTATGGTTGGGAGGGCTGTCAAGCAGGTTCAGTATCAGAAACAAAGGAATGCAAGCTTGGTACAATGGCAGGCTGAGTGGCTGCAGAAAGGGTGAGGCGCTAGGAAATCTGGCATATGGTTAGCTTGACTCCATGCTTAAATGTGGAGGTCAGAGCCATAAGTTTGAACCCTGGTTAGAAAAATCTTAACAGAGAATCAGCATAGACACACTGGCCCAACCTTTTCTAACATGCATGAGCTAAATCAAATCCCACTAATCCTGGCCTTACATTGCAGTGTAGTCATACCATGATTCTCCAGTGGCCTGCGCCTTGTATAGTCATGTTGTCTCTGTAATAGTGTTTAATAAAATGCAGATATTTCCAATAGAAAAGTGATTCACATTAAATTACACTCAGATTAATAATTAAATGAAAACTATATTAATAAACTAGATTATATCTGTCAGACATGAAAAGGAAGGCTGCCCATATGGATTAGTGTAATCCATTCATTGCATTATAGGCTCAAAATTCCCCTATATTTTACTGTATAAATACAGACTGTTACCCACAGCAATGGATTTTGCATATAGCTACCCAAGTGTCAAGCACTACAAAACAAAATACAGACCCAGGCCTAATTCTTTTACACATTAGTGGTGTAGCTCAGGAGAAACTGTCCATGAAATTACAATGGTGTAAAACAAATGTAACGGAGGGGAAGCAGGCTTATCTGTAAGGGCCAGATGTTTTTAATGGTGTTCAGTCACCTGAAGAGGCAGCTAGGGGGGGGTTTCAAAAGTGCTCTAAGGCCTATCTGCATTTGTAGGCACTTGACTTTCAATAAACAGGCAATAAAAAGGACCACAGCCATAATAAGGTTTAGGTCTACCCATAATGAACATTTTAGAGAAGCTAATGAGTTTACAATCAAATTTGTTTTGACACAATGAACATTTTTCACACAAGAGTATTTAGATATATAATACCCAGACAAAGTCATGTAAGAAAGTCTGCTAGGGAAAAGGGCTGTTGTGCCCTCCAGTACTGTAAGTATCCAAGTCATCTGCTTGTTTTATTTATATATTTGAAACAATGTTAGTAGCACTGGGCTTGATGCAGAATAGAAGCTTTTGGCTGATGGGCACTATACAGAATCACTTGGCTATTACTGGACAGCTGCATCTGTTCCTTCACGCAGGAAGTCTGTTTTATCTCTTTTGTTTGGTTCTACTTTGGGAAGAGATAAGATTCTTTCCTTTTGAGATGATAGCACACTTCAACCTGGCAGCTCTGTAAATTCTGTATTTGTCTTCAGATCAGAAAGCCACAGCAAGTCCCCAAAGTGTGTTTCTAAGCTGCATTTCCAGTCAGAGGATTTAGCCCATGACATTTTCAAAACTCGGTACACACATTAATGAATTGATACTTGGGCCAAGTAGCTCTATGTTTTCCCATTTTAAAGGTGGCAAACTGAGGCAGAGAGCTACAGAAAGTCCGATGGTGAGCTAGTAGAGATGGAATAGAATTTGAGATCCTTATTTTTGTACTCATTCTGCTGGACCATGCAGCCTACCTACTTCAATAGTGTCTATGTTGGATTGTTCAATGTTGGTATTAAAATTCAGGCTTCCTAGGAGTCACTAAATATGGGTATGCTTAGCTCTTACTTGACTCTGCATGTTCTCCAATATTCTGACATTTGTAACTTTAGGACTAAAGAGGCCACTGTTCTTCTCAACAACTGCACCACGGGGTTGCAGCTGGTTTGCACATCTCTGTTATCCCTTCAGCCCTTCCACTCATTTGTCCAAACTGTCATGTTGTCAAGCTTTCGAGTCTCCTGTACACACACATTATGGCTACTCCAATCAGATTGGACACGGTTCTGCCAAGAATTTCAGGACGCTTTCCTGGTTACTCATGATTTCAGTCTCAGCTGTGGCAATGGGGGGCTGAGTCACTCACACCAGATTTTGGAGATAAAGAAATCTTACTCTCTTGCTTCTGCCCATTATTAGTGTTCTTTTGCAGAAAGGTTGTGCACCTTCCAGCTGTCGCTTCAGTCAGGTTTCACTTCAGTTTATAGAAATCAATCATTTGTGAGCTATTTTTCCCCCCAAGAGCTTCCACACATGACAATCAATCTCCACCCCTGTGACATACAGCTGTAAACTGGAAAGCTCAACTCTGTGGGCTTGTTTTAAAAATCCAAGTAATACCTTTCTGTTGGAAGACAAATTAAGATTTTTCCCGCTGTTTGCAATCTTGTCTTTGCTGTCTCAAGCAGAGGAGCTAATCATTTCCCAGTACTCCATGGGAGTTCATTTCAAACTGTGAAGGATTGTGAAGAAGTAGGGGAGCATTTCTTGAATGCAAGGACCTGCCACTGCCTGTACTGTACTACAAAAGCACTTCATGCGTTCACACATTTTATCAAGATTTAGGCCAAAACAACTACTGGCTGATTATTTAGAAATTGGTCTGTATAGCTGGATTATAAAAATAAATTTCAGCCTTGATGCCACATTTTGTGACAATTATGTTATCAGTTCAGGGAGGCTCTGAAAATAAAGAAGATTTCATACCTAAGATTACAGGGATACTGTTTAATGAAAGTAGAAGATTTTTTTCCCCCAATCACTCTTTTTTTTTTTTTAAAAAAAAAGCTTCCAATAGGTTTTATCGGCTTTTCATTTATTTAGGAGCATTTCAGCTAAGGCACAGAACACAAGCACAACCTCACAGGATTGAGGTATTAAAATTAATCACCTCCTCCTACATGAATGCCTTACTAATATAATATTAGTCAGAACTGAGGGAGACAAAGAGCTCATGACTCTTTACAAAGATGGATAAGCATCATGCTCCACATTTTACATATGGGAAAACTGAAGGACAGTCAAAGTGACCAGTGAACCAGTGACTATGTTGAATCTTGAATAGGAGTAGAGAGAGTATTTTACTTCTGTATTTGGCACTGGTGCAACTGCTGCTGGAATACTGTGTCCAGTTCTGGTGTCTACATTGATAAAGTGGAGCGGGTTCAGAGAAGAACCACAAGAATGAAGAAAAGATTAGAAAACATGACTTATTGTGATTGAGCTCCTTGAGTCTAACTATTTAGCTTAACAAAGGGAATGTTAAGGGGTGGTTTGATAACAGTCTTTGAGTACCTACATGGGAAACAAATATTTGATAAAGGGCTTTTTAGTCAAGCAAAAAAAAAAAAAGGTATAACATGGTCCAATGGCTGGACAAATTCAGATTGGGAATAAGGTGTACATTTTTAACGAGGGTAATTAACCATTGGATTCATTCAGCAAGGGTTGTGGTGGATTCTCCATAACTGGCAGTTTTTAAGTCAAGAGTGGATGTTTTTCTAGCATATGCTCTGGGAATTACTCTGAGGAAATTCTATAACCTGTGTTATACAGGAGGCCAGACTAGATGATGACAATGGACCAATCTGGCCTTGGAATCTGTGAACCCATATTTTGTGACTTGCAGCCCACCTTACCCCCCCGGCTCTAACCTCTAGACCACAGGGATAGCCAACAGGAACATGAAAGCCGAATATACAGTACTAGGGTTCTGCTGCCTATATCACCAGCCTGATTATTTGTATTATGGTAGGATTGTACTAGGAACTATAAACAGACAAACAACCTCTCCCCCACGATCTTACAAGTATAAATTGAAGGACAGACAGGGAGCACTGGAAAGTAATTGAGATCATACTGGTTAGAATGATAAGACATAGGTCACAGCACACCAGCTAGCTAGCTAACTAAAGACTGTTTCCTTAGCTAGTTGGAAAGGCTTTGGACAGCACAGCAGCAGTTTCGTCCATATTGAGATCTTGAGAGTCTCATCTTAAGCCACATAAATAATTGCAATACTACAGATGAGGAAAGGGGCCAAAATATAATAGGGGAGGGCTTGTTTACAGTTTTACTGTTTCATAGATGGAATTTCATAGTTTTACATAGTTATCTAATCAAAGAGTGGTTTGAAAAAAAGACAGGAACTCATTAAGTTAACCTAATTCATTTGCTTTCTTAGTTCTAACAATGTAGAAGGAAAACTACTATCCAAGCTTTGCTTATAAATCACCACAAATATATACTATGAAAGGAAAAGGTGAAACAAACTAACCCTGAACCCTTCAAAAGGCAAACTACATCATACAGATAATTTCTGTAGGTTTATAGTTCTCATTCATAATGGTTTCCTGTCTAGCTCTATTTGAGAATCTTCTAGAGGTGAATAAACTCCACTGCCCTCCCCATTTTAAAATAGATCTACTTTCAAATTAGCTAGAAACATTATCTCTGGCTGGTATAGTTAGCCATAAACTGCTGTCTAGGAGTACCTTGTAATTATTTTCTTCTTGCTTGGGTTGTAGGACTAAAATCAGGGAAGGTAAGCTCCTTGGACCCCATCTATATATATAAAAGTCAAGTGGTGTATGTATGTATGTACGTATGTATGTATGTATGTACGTATGACTGCGAAGTCCTCCCGCACTGTTTGAGCCAGAGACTTGAAATTTGGTACAGTGAGGGGTCTTGGGGTCTAGATGCTGGTAAGGGTCGAAACATTTTCGGATCTCACCTCTGACGCCCCCCAGGGGTGAAAGTCTTTCAGGGCCAATCACATCGGCTGGGCGGTTAGGTGGTGATGATGTCATAATACCCCCCTCCAACAGACACCTCACTCGCTCAGCTCACCCCTCCCTCCTCCAACGGAACCCCGGAGATCCCTCAGTTCTCTGCCCCTCCCCCCTCCCAATGGAACCCCGGAGATCACTCAGCTCACTGCCCCTCCCCCCTCCAATGGAACCCCGGAGATCCCTCAGCTCACTTCCCCTCCCTCCTCCAACGGAACCCCGGAGATCACTCAGCTCACTGCCCCTCCCCCCTCCAACGGAACCCCGGAGATCACTCAGCTCACTGCCCCTCCCTCCTCCAACGGAACCCCGGAGATCACTCAGCTCACTGCCCCTCCCTCCTCCAACGGAACCCCGGAGATCACTCAGCTCACTGCCCCTCCCTCCTCCAACGGAACCCCGGAGATCACTCAGCTCAGTGCCCCTCCCTCCTCCAACGGAACCCCGGAGATCACTCAGCTCAGTGCCCCTCCCTCCTCCAACGGAACCCCGGAGATCACTCAGCTCAGTGCCCCTCCCTCCTCCAACGGAACCCCGGAGATCACTCAGCTCAGTGCCCCTCCCTCCTCCAACGGAACCCCGGAGATCACTCAGCTCACTGCCCCTCCCCCCTCCCAATGGAACCCCGGAGATCACTCAGCTCACTGCCCCTCCCTCCTCCAACGGAACCCCGGAGATCACTCAGCTCACTGCCCCTCCCTCCTCCAACGGAACCCCCGAGATCACTCAGCTCACTGCCCCTCCCTCCTCCAACGGAACCCCGGAGATCCCTCAGTTCTCTGCCCCTCCCCCCTCCAAACGGAACCCCAGAATCCATCAGCTCTGTGCCACCCCCCACCTGCGAAGGTCCCCGGAATCCCTCAGCTCTGGGCCCCCTCCCCGCCTGCGACGGATCTGAGTTGGGTTTGGTGGGACGGTAAGTGAGGTGGGGGTGTCGGGTTTGGTCGGGGGGTGAGGTGGGGGTGTTGGGTTTGCTTGGGGGGGTGGGAAGGTATCGGGGTTGGTGAGGGGTGAGGGGTGGGTGTTGGGGTTGGTCAGGGGGTGTCAGCTGTCTGCCACCTCCCCACCTCCGACTGACCCGAGCAGCGCCGGGCACTTATGCTAGTTTCCTATACAATACCACTTTTGTTCCTGCGTCATCTGTTCACAATCGGTGGGATGAGTAAATATGACATCAGGCCCCTCTTTCAATGTATTCTGGTCTGCTAGGGCACAGTCTTCATAATCTATAATACATTTATAATCCCTCATGTTTATTGCTTATCTTATTACTCCTGAGAAACAGAAATGACAGCTCAGTGATTTTCTATGAGATTTTATATATGGGGATGTAGTGTCTGTTACCAAAGTTTTATGTAGAACATCACAGCCTTTTGTTAGCATGGCTGCAGACTATTTATTTTGATTTAAATATAAAGGGGGCACCTATTTCAGATCCCCAACAATTATTTAAAACATCAATCTATGCAAAAAAGAATAACGAGTAGGCAACACAACAAAACACACATACAAGAGCACATATGCTAGCATTCCAGGGGGAGGACTCAGGCCTGCCTCTAGCTACATCCCTTCCTACTCCTGATTGGAAGGTCTTGAAGTTCAACTAAAGAAAGCAATTTATTTATTAATGCCTAGTTTGTAGATTTCTGTTCTTGCCCTTGGTGTTCAAAGTTGTTTCTCTACACTGTAGGATCTTCTGTTCAGCGCACTTATTGTCAGCAAGCCAGATACAGTAGCATTTTGTGATGGTGATGATGCTAATTGTACTACAGTGGACTTGGGGAAAAAAACGGATTCTCACTCCCCTCAATTCACCATTAAACAGTTTTGCTCCCAAGACCTATAAAATGTGGTTTTCATTGTAGTATTGTTAGAGCACTACATCTTTCCAAATCTGACATTTGAATAGCAGGAAAAAAGCAACCACTGCAAACACAGCTACAACTGTATCACAGCAGGACTTCCCCTTGAAAGTAATTCCCAAGCAGACCTATAGCAATTGTTAAAATGAGGGGAAGAGTCCATAGCAGTCACCTGACCCATTGGGTCCAGGCAGTCAAAGGTGGCTGGATCTGATGCTGCCATAGCCACCTTTGGCTATGAAACTGACATGTCTTAACTGCATCAGCCTGATGAGCCATTGTCTTGGGGGAATGTTGACTTCTGATAGTTGTTCAAATAATCCCAGCATTTGATTGTATATGAATATTTGCATTCATAAGTATTTATCACATCTAAATACTCTGGTGATTGGTGCCATATACAAACCTTAGATGGATAAGTACCAGCTTCTATGAACAGTCTGGGGAAGATCTTCAAAAGTATGTGAGGGATTCAGGAGTCTAAGTCCAGCACTGGCTATCAGTGGTCCATGTGCATTTATCCTACTTGGCAGAGAACATTTTCTTACCAGTCAATGCAAATGAATTATTTCTTTGCAAAAGTCAGGTAAATATATTTCCCGGTAATTCCATCTACTCAAAATCCTAATCTTAATTCCCCAAAACATGATTTAAATAAAACACCTTATTATATAATGAATCATAATGTATATGTCTCCAGAAGTATGCTTTACCGTGATTTGCTCTGTGGTCTCTAGAGAAGGTCCAACCCCTCTAACTGCGTCTCGTTTGATTATCTGTGTAGCTCGTACAGATTCCTGTCAGCCTAGGGCTGATAAGTAAGAAGAGACATAAAAGATAAGGAAAAGAAAAAAAGTAATCAAAGTGCTTCAATCCTAGTGAGATGAAATCTTTTGCAATCACAACGGCATTTCAGGAAGGATTTTTAATCTAGCCATGGCAGAGCGGCTGAAGGGAACACTAATTACATCAGCCACTCACATTTGTATGAATCCAAGTAAGAAAATTACCACGGGGCCATAAAAAAAGCATATATTACTAACTGCTGCAGGGAAGGATCAGATGCAGATGACTGAAGCTATAGAGGGACCCAAAAGCAGGGGACCTCTCACTGGTCTCACTGCCAGAGAAGTAGGAGTTGTTAGGCTGCTGTATGGCCCCAAGCAATCCTTTTATCTGATTGATTGATTGTGCTTATTGCCAGCTTGGATCATGTGTTTTAACTTGACACCATTTCAAAATCCTCAGGAAATAACTGGTGAGGATCTTTTAGCAGAATTATTCACAAAAGTGGGTATTTTCTGGTACTCCACAGATATTTTGGATCATGAATCTATCTGTAGTGCCTGATAACTAATCAATCACCCCAACTCCTTGAAAAAGCACGAGAAGCAGGGAGACAGTTTTCACATGAGTTTTTAGCCCTGTCTAGTTGTGCTGAGGCAGTTTCATGTCCCTTACCTTACTGATCACCACTGGAGAGTTCTGTCTAACACTGAGATGAAGCTAAGACTTCCATAAATGATACTTCATTGTGGCCGCACAGCAGGCAAAATAGG
The DNA here is from genome assembly GCA_032164245.1 of Sternotherus odoratus. Lineage (NCBI taxonomy): Eukaryota > Metazoa > Chordata > Testudines > Kinosternidae > Sternotherus > Sternotherus odoratus. The sequence continues at coordinate 50,322,052 of JAVMKO010000004.1, forward strand.
GCCCTCAGAAGTAGATACAGTTGATCCTCAGTCTCAAACAATATTGTCAGTTAATGTAGGCACAAAATAAGAGAACTGTTTTCTTTAAAAATAATATAGTAAAAATACTTCCATGACTTAAACAATATTGAACATGCTGAATGGGGGAATTTAAACATCCCTCTGCAGTATTTTAAACTGGACACAGCTGGAGCCTGATCCTCTGGATGAGCACTTTCAACCCCCACTGACTTCAGTGGGACTCAGTACTCACAGGATTGCGTCCCAGGTTCAGGAGAACAAGAAACCTACATTGAACAGAAAACACATAGTGTAGTTCCATTGTCCAGCCTAAAAGAAGAACAAAGCCAAAGGAGAATGACTGGATAAGTAACATTTATATTCCCCCCATTTTTAATTGTCTAAGGTGTTAACACAGAAATAAGTTTGTTTTTGTAATACATTATTTAAAAGTTACAGTGGCCCATAATATACCTGTATAACATGATTGCAGGGATAGTAGAAGGTCATCTAGTCTATAAAAGCATTGTTGTGTACATAGAGCTTATGAGCAGGAGAGCACTCAATACACGGAAGATTCAGTCAGCTCTGAACATTGTGGTAGTCAACAATTCAAGAGCACTGCAGTCCTAATATACTTTAATTCTGATCAAGAACACGCAACACAAATTCTCCAGGTCATGGTTGTTTGTGCATCTTTCCTGAGGGGCTCTATTGAGCTTTCCAGAAGCTGCATGCCTGTCAACTGGCACCACAAAAATATTCTTTTGAAATGACAAGACTTAAACCGAACCTTATTTCTTCCCCCTCTTTGTCACCCTCACTCACTAGGTCATGTCTAATAAAAGATTGCAAATTGTTTGAGGAAGAGACATGGCTATCTGTACTGTGAGGTGCCTATTACACTCATTCGTATGTGTTGCAAAATAATAAAGGATAATGATCGGAAGGTGAAGAAGCAAAGTCATACCTGAGTAAATGGAACTGGGAACATATTATTGGGAAAGTGTTTCTCAGTTATTTACTGATTTGATATATCTCATGCACCTTCTTCTTGATGTCAGAGTGCAGGTACATTATTGAGCTGTGTTTATTAACAGCTATATCTTTCTTCAGAGGAGAACAAAATAACCTACTGAAAACAAAGGGCCAGATTTTCAACTGATATAAATCAGTATAGTTCCACTGACTTCATTAGCACCATGGCACTTTACATCAGCTGGTGTATTTGGCCCAAAAATTTCTCCATCCTATTTGTCAAAGGCAAATGCCTAAGAGAAGACATGTACCATATCAAGGATCCTCTACAGAAAACACCCTGCCATTAGCTCTGTCAAATTTAAATCTTAGTATTGTTAGCTCAAACCCCTCAGCTGACCTTCAGCTACCATGGCAAATCCCAAGGAAAGATCACCGATACCCAAGCACCAGGCCATTCTTATGGAGGTGCACAGGGAACAACATCATAGTACTATAGAACATATTCAAGAGATAGATCCCTACATCTAAGGCTTTATCTATACTGGCAATTTGGCCTGATTTAACCCTTGGTGGTCAACAACTAGTGCAAGCTGCAGCAGTCTAAACCCCAAATGCAGACAAGGCAAGCAGTTTATACTATAGTTGTTTCAAGCAGGGATAAATTGCACCAATGCAAATCATGACTAACCTCTCTACTAGGGGTTTGCACTGGTGCAGCTACATCAAGGATTATAAACCAATGGCTGAAGTCAGGGCACTATTATTGTATGAGCCACTGGGATGCACCACTCATGAAAATTACGGCATGTGCTCCTGAAGCCAAGAGTCTTCAGTCAATGGTGAAATGAGGTACTGCCTCAAATACACTCTTGTTTTTATTATTAAAAATATTTTTGAAACATTTGATTCTTAAATTATCTATATATATATAAAAGTCAAATGGTGTATGCGTGTATGTATGCGTGTATGTATGTGCACTTACTCCTTCCACACCGTTTGAGCTAGAGACTTGAAATTTGGTACAGTTAGAGGTCTTAGGGTGCTAATCAGGGTAAGAGTTGAAAATTTTTCAAATCTCACCTCTGACACCCCCCAGGGGTGAAATTATTTAAAGGCCAATCACATCAGCTGGGCAGCTGTTGTTCTCTGTGACATAGTTATGATGTCATAATATCCCCTCCAACGGACCCTGCATTCGCTCAGCTCTCTGCCCCCTCCCCCCTCCAACGGACCCCGCACTCGCTCAGCTCTCTGCCCCCTCCCCACCTCCGACGGACCCGAGTTGGGTTTGGTCGGAGGGTAAGTGAGGTAGGGGTGTCGGGTTTGGTCCGGGGGTGAGGTGGGGGTGTCGGGTTTGGTCGGGGGGGTAAGTGAGCCGGGGGTGTTGGGTTTGGTCTGGGGGGTGGTGGGAAGGTGTCGGGGTGGGTGAGGGGTGAGGTGAGGGTGTTGGGGTTGGTCAGGTGGTGTTGGGTAAGAGTTGAAAATTTTTCAAATCTCACCTCTGATCCCCCCAGGGGTGAAATTATTTAAAGGCCAATCACATCAGCTGGGCAGCTGCTGTTCTCTGTGACATAGTTATGATGTCATAATACCCCCTCCAACGGACCCCGCACTCGCTCAGCTCTCTGCCCCCTCCCCACCTCCGACTGACCCAAGCAATGCCGGGTATTTTTGCTAGTATATATATAAAAGTCAAATGGTGTATGTGTGTATGTATGTATGTTCCCTTACTACTTCCACACCGTTTCAGCTAGATACTTGAAATTTGGTACAGTTATAGGCTTTAGGGTCCTAATCAGGGTAAGAATCGAAAATTTTTAAAATCTCACCTCTTACACCCCCTAGGGGTGAAATTCTTTAAAGCTCATTAACATCAACTACACAGCTCACATATCATCTGGGCAGCAGGTGAACACATGCTGTTGTCTGTGACATACTTACGATGTAATAATACAGATAACCAGAGAGCTTAGTGTTGTGTAGCGCCAACATAATTAAATACACTGTTTTTTTTCTTAAAAAGGACCCTATTCGTTATACCGCGTAAAAAGCGAAAATGTATCGGAGAAACCACATCTAAATGCAAGAGAATGAAATTAGACAAAATGAAACTTCTGAACAAAATTTGTATTAATAAAAATCATTGTAGTCTTTTTACATCCCAGTTTCCAATTACAAATACCCCGAGCAACGCCGGGTATTTTTGCTAGTTTTGATATAAAACAGGTTGGAATAATTTAAAAATAATTCTTCTTTAAAATATTTTAAATTATGATTGTTTTCCTTGAAGTGAAACCATTACAGAATTTAGGAACCAGATCAATCCCCATGTCCGCAGGGACTTTTCTCATATGGCACTTACATCTTGCCATCAGTAGCCAATAAAATTCACTGCAGTTAAACAAGCTGATAGCGGACAGCTGTCCCTTGCTTCAGTTCCTGTTGCCATGGAAACAGATGTCAGCAAGCCAAACACTGGAAAAGATCTTAAAAAAATTAAATCAAGTCCATTAATCCATTCGCAGTGATTTGATACCATTTCCATTGGAACTGGAAAGGCTCAACCAACCAGCCACAGAACTTCAAAATCTCATGCAATTGCACAGGCTATTACCAGGCTATTCAACATAACTAGAACTTGTTGAAAAGTGGCTCAAAGTATACACAAAGTTTTGGCACAAAATATTTTTGAACAGCTCTAGCAATAACTTAGAACATGATCTTCAGAGATGCTGAGAACCTGCAAGTCCTGTTGTCTTCAATCTTCTGCAGTGTCTAACACAGTTGGTGAGTTAGCTATTGAGATTGCAACTAGTGGCACTAATAAAAAAGACCTGAGGTAAAACAAACCTCCTGTCTATTGCCATGAGAAACACCTGTCTCTGCCCTCAACCCAATTACAACGCTATGAATGTCCATGGGACAGATTTCAGTAGGGATTATTATTAATGATAAACATTTTAGGATTTCACTTTAGATGGTAACTGCTAATATAAGCCCTTCCCTTCATTAACACATTAAATAATACCTCTCCATCAGTGCAAGTGCTGTCTTAATAAGAAGCCTAAGGACCTTGAATTCTGTCTCTATTTAAGATCTTTGGTAGGCACAACACAATTCCAGTCTGCAGTAAATGTTTTAAATTTAACAGACATAAAAATGAGTAGTGATAGTTTTGTAGAAGAGAGATGAGTTCAGAATACTTGCCTTTGCAAAAATTATTTCATTTTTTTTGGTGTCCAGTATGCCAGCTTATTCAATTTCTCCTGAGACTGTCCCAAAGACCTGGAATTTTCACACAAGATTTAAGGCTCAATTGTAAGCTTATTTACATGCATCCGCTGGGAAGTAAGGGGGCATGAGGCAGCCTTTTACCGCACTATGTGGGCTACCGACATCAGAGGTCACACACTATTAACAGCTGATAAAAACTGTTGCACAGAGGAAGCTAACAGTAGTGCACAACAAGAAGGTCATTGATTTTACAAAAACCTAAGACAATACTGCATATTTTCAAGTGTCATCTATTGGTACTTTATCTATAACTAACTAGTTACTAATATGCAGAGAGAGAACTGTCCTGTAACCAAGTACCGTATTTTTCGCCCTATAAGACGCACTTTTTCTTCCCCAAAACGGGGGGGAAAAAGTTGGTGCGTCTTATAGGGCGAATGTGCGCCCCGGTTCCCCCCTCCCCGCCGCGGGCGGGCTGCCGGGAGCGCTCCCGGTTCCCCCCTCCCCGCCGCGGGCGGCGGGGAGGGGGGAACCGGGAGCGCTCCCGGCAGCCCGCCCGCGGCGGGGAGGGGGGAACCGGGATGCCCATGGCAGCCCGCCCGCGCGGCGGGGACGGCGCTCCCCCAGCAGCAGCCCTCCCGCGCGGCGGGGACGGGAGAGCGGCGCGCTTTGTGTGTGTGGTGGGTTTTTTTTTTTTTCCCCCCGGCTTTTTTACTTAAAACCTCGGGGGCGTCTTATACGCCGGAGCGTCCTATAGGACGAAAAATACGGTAACCTTCCTTGAGGCACTACTGCTTCTCCCATGCAGGTGGGCAGGAAGCAAGTGAAGCCATGGCTCACCCTTCCCCACAACATGTCAACCAATCAGCTAAGCCCTGTGAGCCTGGGAAACTGTACCAGGAAAAGGGGTGGTGTAGTTTACTTGTCCCAGGGAGCAACTGTGACTGTTAAAGCCACATTCCTCCATCCCTGTTTCTCCCTGGCTAAAAGTCCGTCTGTTTCCGGATCTGTTCCTAAACCAGCTTAGCTACACACCACCCTTTACTCAGGGTGGATTGTGAAGTGCCAATCCAGCCCAAAGAGAATTAATGAACAGGGTATGACAGCCCAATGCCCTGGAGGATCTAGTTTCATGACTGAAACACAAACACTAGGTTGGAGGATATTCACCTGCACAATCTTGGATTCCTTCTTTGTTTTTTAAGAATAAAAACTTTGAGAAAATAGTAATCAGCTTTAGGGAAAAAAAAACCACCTGATGACAAGCAGTGAATGTATTATTTTTCTCATTAAATGCCAGTTACTGATAAAATCTTGACTGCCCTATATAAGCCTTACTCAGGAAAGCTGCATTTCTAAAATGTCCAGGGAAATTATCCAGAGTGGAATTTTCTTTCGACTTCAGACATCATTTTCTGCTTTAGGGTTCGGTAATGTTGCTGGATTAGGGCCAGTCCTGAAGCCCTCACCCACATTATAAATCAATGGGGGCATTCATGTGAACAGCCATATTAGCCAATACACAGAGTTATTGAGTTTAAATTCAGAAGGGACTACCTGATTAGGTAATCTGACCTCCTGTATAGAACAGGCTATCAGCACCATCCAGCACCTGCATGCTAAAGCCAACAACTCAAATTACATGAAAGTATTACAGTACACAGAAAACTAGACTAGACTAGGAGAGACTGAGGTGCACCAGTGCCTGAGGCCCCCTAAAGTGGCAGAGAAATGAGTAAGAAAGATATACAGAGATAACTCTGGCAAATGATTTGCACCCTATGCTACAGAGAAAGAGGGAAAACACCAAAGGTCACTGTTAAATATTTATATTAGTATACATCACATTAATGCAAATGTGCATGGCATTCATGTAATATACATTACATATAAGTGTTCGGAAGTTATGTTAACATATTACACTCTTCACAATTCTGTTCATGCATGTCAGATATTCCACCACACTTTGCAGAACTGAAGTCATCCATGACATAGGAAATCCATGAAATAGGAAGCCTGTCAAAGCCAAGGTACATAAATGCTCTATCCCAGCACAGGTACCTCTATGCTCAGCTGGTTTGAAATGTACTATCCAAACCAAAAGATAAAGAAAAGTACAGAACAAACCAAGAAGTTAAGGAACTGTTACAAACTGGTGAGTTTGATTTTAATAACATGGAAAGAGCTTTTGCAATTTGTAAAATCAAACTAAAAATACTACTAGCTTAAATGTGAATCTTTGAAGCACATCTTCTGTGAAAGGTGAACTCACTGTGAGAATTTGCTTCCCAGAAGGAGCGTATGTATGTCTCCTTTTCATATTGTACTGCTTTGTCTTCAGACATTATATTTGGCTAAATTAGGTTATTTGGTCTCTTGAGCCATTTAAAGAACGAACCGCAAGAATAGGTACAAAATTGGTGAGGCAGCCAGGAGCCACTAGCCAAATCAGTTTGGCACAGGGTCACAACCTGTCTTTTGGGTTCAGGATAGTCATCTCATAGAAGTAGTACTTTGGGGGCTATGGGTTCCAAGTACAATTGTAACAGACCAGCCTGTGGAGTAGGGAGTTTGTAAAAAGTGTTAGTTCAGCAGAAGACCTTTAGTACCCCATTTACAGTAACCAATAAAAGCAAACTGCTTTTCTGGGCATAGAGCCCATAAAGGAATATATTGCAGTGAACATTTTCTAGGCAAAATGCCTGGATACAGCAAAGACTAAAATAGTGAAACACCAAAGCCTAAGAACGAGCAATAATGACAGACGAAAATAATAAAGAAGCTCTTGAATGTTTTGTAAGAAAACATAACTAGATATGGGGGAAGCTCACTTGTGCAAGACATGAGGTACAAAAATGACCCCAGGGATTAATTATAATTTAACTTTTACTTCATATAATAAAAAATATAAAAAACTATAAAAACAGTGGTACAATACTATTTTAGTAATATATTTCACAATAATTAATTTTTTTTTGCAAAACTCAAGAAGTTATCGTGTACATAGGTTTCTCTTCCTCAATAAATCATTCCACTGCAAACAAGTTTTTTTACATTAATTAAAAGCTTTTTTCTCAAAGGAAAAAATATAGGGGAAAAACCTCAACTTTAGAGCAAAGGTTATGTTAATAAAATCATAACATTTTTAGGGTTTATAATCTTGCTTGCACATTTTTATTTTCTATAACTACATACACACAGATATATACACACACATGCGTGTGTTATAGCCAAAATGTTTAAAAATACATTGTATACTATGACTGATTTTGTAGCAAAATGTTAGAGCCAAAACAGATTTTTATCGGTCTTCCAAACACAAACTAATGTCAAAAGTTCAATACCCTCTATGTGTTTGCATTTAAACTTACTTTATTTTTTTATACTATTTCTTTTGTGCTATGTTAAAAATATTATTAGAGTTTGTGATTTTAAATAGCAGTTTAACTCTAAAAAGCTTGGGTAAAAATTCTGTTGATCTCCTGCTAAACCCCTGGGGGAAGGGGAAGAAGTAGATAGATAAATGTTCTCTCACAAGATTATGAGCACCCCTCTTAGAAGTCAAACATTGCATTCATATGGCAAAGTAATAATTTACATGCTTAGGGAATAAAAATAAATGTCTTCATGCAAAAATTGGACAAGCATCTAAGGACTGGTCTTCACTACCCGCCAGATCGGCGGGTAGCAATTGATCTTTTGGTGATTGATTTCTCGCATCAAAATCGATTGCCCACGGCTCCTTTGTCGACTCCAGAACTCCAGCACAAGCTGGAGTCGATGGGGGAGTGCACCACCGACTGCCACCGCTGTGAGGACGGCAGGTAAGTCAGCTGCAGACATGCAAACTTGTAGCTGAAGTTGCATATCTGCCGTCAATCCCCCTCTCCTCCCCCTCACCCCCACCCCCCGGTAGTGAGGACCAGCCCTAAAACAGGTACATTTGTATTAAGAACTGGGAAATTCAAAACAAAAAGCAAAAATGTATTTAACAAGGGAATTAAAAAATAAGTAAAGAGCAGAAAACCAATTTGTGTTTGTCATAAGCTGTACCATTAAGGGATATTGACATGTGTAAATATGGTTTGACACAGTGACTCCAGTGTGTGGCTGTGAGGACCTGCACCATTATAATGAGACATTCGCTGTCTGCTCCTGCCCCATGAAGCTCACCAAGTGGCAATGACTAGTAAGAGTGACCTATAACATGAATCAGAGAGTAGCCGTGTTAGTCTGGATCTGCAGAAACGACAGTCTTGTGGCACCTTAAAAACTAACTAAAGTATTGACGCATAAGCTTTCGTGGGCTAATACCCACTTAGTCCGATGCCCACTTCTATAACATGAAGTGACAATATGAGTGGTAACTATTATACATTTATGTCTGGATACTTTACTTATGATATTACTCCAAATTTCTGTTTTTACTTCTTATGTAGTGGGTCACACCCTGCTAATGCCTATTGTAATTTAAGGAGTTGGTTTTAATTATATTAATTACATATGGCTACTAATGCAGTTTGCTAAAACAGTATAATCTCACCAATGCTCTTACCTCTGCTTCATAAATTTGGTAAAGATGTGGCCCTGATATAATTATCAAAATGACAAGTGGGGGCCATCATGTATTTTAAGTGTAGCATCTACCACTTCAATGGGTTTTGTGTGCATGGTATTAAAATAATATACATTAAATATAAATAAGTGTTGGGAGTTATGTATTATGCTCTCTCCACAATTCTGTTCATATAGGTTAAGTATCCCACAACACTTTACAAACCTGAGGTCAGAAAATAGGAAGCCTGTCAAAGCCAAGATACAGGAAGGGTGCATGCCAGCACAGGTTGTGATATGCCCAACTGATTTGGAATGTAGTATCCAAAACAAAGACAAGAAAAGTACAGAACAAACCAAACAACTAAGGAACTGTTACAAACTGCCAAGTTGGGTTTTAGTGACAAGTAAATTTGTAAAATTGTACTATAAATATTACTAGCGTATGTTTAAGGCACACCCCCTGTGTAAGGAGAACATGCTGTGAGAATTTGCTTTCTGGAAGGAGGATATGTAATGTCTTTTCTTATTATACTGCTTTGTCATTAGACAATAAATTAGGCTAAGTTTGGTTATTTGGTCTTTTCAAACATTTTAAAGAATGAACTGAGACTCTAGTCAAACAGTTAGCTACATCTTTGAGTCAATAGCCAGCTCAGGAACTTTGTAATAGAATATAGAATTTTTCAATACTTATTTCAGTTTGGCCCAGGATGAGAAGCAAGAACTGTCACTGTTCTACAGTTCTTGGACAGGCCATGTGAAATGAGTTGATGACTCAGTCGAGGTAGTGCTAGACAGGTTTAAAATTTTTATTAAAGCTAATGTTCAACATGAAAATATACACAGATTGAGGGGTAAGGTACTGGACATCTGGGGTCAGGCTGGAGTTATGGGCGATTGTAGGTAGTAGGTACAGGTTTTACAGGGCACATGCATATCACATATCCAGCATAGCTCCAGATTGGGGTGTGGGAGTTTTTAAAGCGTCAGTCTATAGGTGTGTTTGGGTACGCCACCCATGGGGTGTAGTGAAGGTCCGAGTCAGTGGTGGTGCAGGCAATAAGTACATGGGTGGGCGCGTCCCTCTGTTTGTCAGGGAAGGGGGGGTGAGTTGTTTCCCTGGTTGTCGGTCTCGGCTACTCGACCTGGTACTGGCGATGTCCTGTGACGTGTTCCGTGTATATGTCTCTGGACCACCTGATGGTATCGGACACCATGAGCGGTCTCATGAGCCGGGCGCAGCGCCGACCGATGCCGCATGCTCTCAGTACCGGCTTGTTGCAGGGGTCCCATGCGCCATGGGCTCCTACAATCAGGGCGTGAAGCTGCACCTCATAGCCCTGCGCTCTCAGGGTGTCAGCCAGCGGGGTGTACTTCAGCGCCTTCTGAGCTCGGGCTTCATGAAAGGCCGGTGACCGGTTTTCGAATGGCACCGTGACGTCCACTATGAGGACCTTCTTCGTCTCTGCGTTGGTCATGACGATGTCGGGTCACAGTCGGCTGTCTGTCCCGGGGATGACGGAGTTGACGGAGATCTTCCCCAGGGACGGTGGGATGGCTTTCGCTAGTTGGTTCTGGATGGCATTGTGGTGGTGCTGCCAGGCTCTGGAGTGCGGCTTGCATCTACATAACAAAATGACTACTAATACATGTTCTAATTAGTACCCTTGATGACAAGCCCTAGATTCTTGACCTCTCTGCTTTGTTATGGGGCATCTCTGCTAAAACCTGCTGTCAAGGTTAATTAGTATACCCCAGAGTGGTCTAGTCATTTGCTTCAACCCGGCTGTCCCAGCGCTAAAGGTGGCTTCTTTAGGTCAGGACCGAAGCTGGTTTGTCATGCATCTGCATTCTTTCTGCTCCCAAAATTTTCATGAAGCAGATAGTGGTTTTGGATGTGCAAGGAACGTGGTATTGGGCTGATTGGTAGGAAAGCCTATTACCCATGCTGTACCTGTTCTGTGGATGGATGAAAAGGACTTCAAGGCCACTGTTGCCAATCCAGCACCTGTCATGAGCTGCAAACTCAACAAAAAAATGGCGAGGACAGATATGGAAATAGAGAGAATTTTCAGTTAAACTCATGTCTGAAAGAACAAGATATTTGCTTCCTGCTTTCAAAAGATAGTTAACTTGCTGCTTATTTTAAAAAGAAATTATTTGCTGACTAAACATGAGCCAGCACAATGATAAATATATTGTTGTAAAATACAATATGAAGAGACAAAACCAACCTAAGTCCTTTAATAAAAAAAATACTGATGTGGTAAAATTTGCAGGGAGGCAACTGGGTGATTTGCTGCAGCTTCTGTGAACTGCATATAAAGTACATAGATGTAACCCCCTTTAGTAACTAGAGTGGTCATATTATTCCAGTGTGATACTCCAATATATTTTATAACCACCACCACCAGTGATCTGTGGGATCTTAAAGCTAAATATAGAGGGGGAAATGAAGGGAGGAAATGAGTGGTTGAAATTATCAATACCTACCAAATGGATGTAATAATACGCTAAAAGGAATATTGTCAGGTATATTAAAATGATGGATTGGCTCAATTACCTCCAGACCACAAAATAATTCTGTATGTAGTGTATAATGTAGAGATGCTATATTGTAAAAATCTCTAATGCAAAGCTAAGGTAGCATATCTGTACATTAAAAAGTCACGTATTACAAATGTTAAGAGTTCAATAACTCAGCTACACAGCACATAAGAGGACTGATCCCCAATCAAACTGCATAGTGCAGAAGCAGATGCACCACTACAAGGACCTGATTCAAAGCACAACTGAAGTAGAAGATTCCCATTGATATCAATGAGCTGTGGCTCAAGACCCCAGTGTGCAAAGCTCTACCTCACATGTGGATGTGGCAGAATCTAGTTTTGTTCAACGCATCAGCTAGAGCAGCTTTCAGAATGCTGTGAAATCCTAATTGGTTGGTTGCTTAGAATGCTGGTAGAATGCTCTATCGCAGGGGTCGGCAACCTTTCAGAAGTGGTGTGCAGAGTCTTCATTTATTCACTCTAATTTAAGGTTTCGCGTACCCGTAATATATTTTAACATTTTTAGAAGGTCTCTTTCTATAATACATAACTAAACTATTGTTGTATGTAAAATAAATAAGGTTTTTAAAATGTTTAAGCTTTATTTATAATTAAATTAAAATGCAGATATCAGTTTAGTGTGATCCTTGCCCTTGCTTTTCCTTGCTGAGTTTACCAATATCTGACATGTATTTGGATACCTTAAGTGGCACACATGCTTCTGAGTGATGAGTTCTTAACCGATTCGGAGAGGGACAGAGGACAGATTTCATGTGTGAAAAATACCTGTTCACACAGGTATATGGATCCAAATGCCGAAAGCATTGCAGACACAATTTTCTTCAAACAACTAAATTTCACTGGCAGGGATGTCCAGCAAGTCAGAATAGAGGCCACAAGTAGACTCCACAAATCTCCAAACTTTGATGCCCACAATTCTGAGCTTTTTAACCGAATGAGCTGAATTTCAAAATCTTTAACATCCATCCACTGAAATACAGACAAAGCCAAACTTGCTTTAGTTGAACTTTTCAGGTTTAATTAGAATAGAAAGCATTGGGCCAAATTGCTGGAAATCTTGAAATCTGTCAGAAAATTCTGATTCCAGTTCTAGCATGTACATTCTTTCTAATCTCAACATCAAACACAGTGCTCCGTGCCACGTGGCATGAAAGTGATGTAAGCGGCAAATCAAGACTTAAAAATATCCCAATACAGTGGAACTGGAACAATTTTTAAGGTGGAGGTGCTGAGTTGCACCCCCTTACTCCTGTCTGTACCCCTCACTGCCCCAGGCAGGAAGCCGAGACGTCAAGCCGGCAGCAGAGTCCTCTGGACTGGTGGCTGGGACCAGCAGTGGGCTGAGCGGGGCCGGTGGACGAACCTGGCTGGGAGGACCAGTGGCCAGGACCAGTGTAGTGTGAATGCCACTGAAAATCAGCTCGCATGCTGCCATTGGCACATGTGCTATAGGTTGCCTACCCCTGCTCTGTCGCAAGATGCTCTCACTGTGTTTAGAAAAGATTATATAAAATAGCTAGAATGCATATGCCAAAGAAAAAAACCCTATAATTTATGTTAAATCAATAGAATAAAAAACTTGTTCCCAGTGTTGGGGGAATATCATAGGATATAAAAGTGCTGTCTTGGTGAAAATTGCTAAGATGTTGTTTTTGGCTCATGTTATCACACAACAATATATATTCTTATATTATAAATTAGTCCCTCATCCTGTTAATACTTATGCATGTGCTCAACTTTCAGAACATGAGAAATCCCACTGAAGTCTTGCTGGCATGGTGGGGAAAGAGCTAGCTTTTCTCACTCTCTGCCCCTCTTTACCTCCTCCCCAGACAGGAGTTCATGCTCCCCCATTACATCCACAAACAAATGGAGTAAGGGGTCTTAGTCCCCTAAATATCTGAGAAAGTACTGGGACACCCTAGTCCAATACGAGCAGAATCAGACTCAGTCTTAGGGTAATGGGCTACTTCTAGATGGACTGTCAAAAGCAGGGATCTAAAACCATGAGCCTTTGCTACCCTACGAGGTCAAAGGCTGTAGCAGACTCTAAACTTCTGTGTGTTCCAGCATCTAAAAGGATGAAGAGCTATACTGAGTAACCACGGACATTAGGTTTTCCCCTTTTTGTTACTATTCTTAAAACACATTGGTAGAAATATACTGTATACATTTAAACAAGTCAAAATCCTGTTTCCATTTTCAAAGACATCAACAGATAAAAAAAATAATCAATAAGAGAGCCCCTGTGGAATGAAATCAACAGACAAATGTGCTGCCTGTAGAAATTTCCACTCTCAGCATATTTTTTCCATCGCTTGAAGTTCTCAGCTAACTACATTTGCTAAGGTAAAGCAGCAAGTACTCTTTAAAATTATTCTGCTCAGGCTCAGTTTTCAAATATTCTCATTGTCACATTAGTTCTTTAATTCATTTGTACCCACTCCTGCTTTAAAATGAAGTGTCAACTTTGACGTAAACAATTAAATACCTAAATTTAGATAAGAAAAAAATGAATAAGGATTATTATTACATTAGAACTAGGTAGGGGACGACAAAGAATCAGAGTAGCTGTTCTACGACAGTTTCATCTGAAAAAACACATATTGGTCACACTTCTTAAGGGGTCCAGAATTCTTTAGATGACATACATCCAGTACAGCAGTGGCATGGGCTGCATACTGTATACATAATGGAGCACCGTACTATGCAGCAGGAAAAATATAGCAGATTCTCTGTTGAGCTTGACAAAAGAAATATGAGGTCGGGTGGCAAAAGGGAAAGAGCCATTTATAGAGTGTATGGTGAAAAGGTTTTATGGAGGTAAAGGTTTACAATCACTGGTCACATACTGGTACTGTTTCCAAATAAAAGATAGTAAATGATAATATGTTACAATTAGGAGAAATGTCTCTCAGAACAAACCATTTAGATGATGCACCTTTGGAAAGAGATTATGGCTACCCGGTATTTAAAATGGCTTATTATGGTCTTTAAAAGTGCCCATACATTTGAGCATTTCAGGTGGCAATTTAGATGACAAAGTAGAAGGTGCTGAGCTCCTGGAACAAACATGGACTTCAATGGGAGTTGAAGGTATTCAGTGGCTTCTAACAGGTGATGCATCACAGTTTGCAGGATCAGGCTGTTCTACTTTGAATAAATAAATTAAATATTCATGAAGTCAGAGAGAGAGCGCACGAGATAGTGTATCTATGGACATATGGTTAGGGACCCACCTGGGAAGGGGTGACCTGTATTCCAGTTGCTGTTCCAGTTAATTTTTAATTATTTATGCAAAGTGGAACAGCTCCAACAGGAGAGACTGAGGAAGGCCCATACAAACCTCCCTCTGGTCCATTGGCTAGTTAGGGAACTCATCTGTGATATAAAAGAACTGGGTCCAAGCCCCTACTCCAAATTGGGCAGAGGAGGGATTTGAACCTGGGTGTCCCAAATCCCAGAGAACTGCTGGGTAATTTTGTAAAATGCGGGGGAGGTTGGGGAGGGCGCTCTTCCACTTCCCCAGGTTTTTGCAGGAAAGGACTGACCTACTATAGATGCCTAACTCCAGAGTGAGTTCCCAGTTGTGAATCATGAGTAATGGAAGTACCTAAGCCCCTGAGGGGACTTTAAGTAAAGCCTCTCCACCATATATTACCATCAGGCAGTTTCCACCTCCACATGCCGGCTTTTATGAATCTCACTGTTGGGCACCTAGCACTCTCCATGCATGGTATAGGGAGCTTGGACACCCTACTCAGGGCTGTAGAGTTCACAGAGAGTCAGGGAGGTGAACAGAGGTGTGACAATGCTGAGTCTAAATTCCCTTTATGCTTCTAGCCCAATATATTGTCCAAATTTTAAATTAGAGATGGATGGAGTTTAGATGACACTTTTTTTTGCCCCCCAAAAATGCAGATTCAGGTTGTTCAAAATATAGTGAATGTGTGTCTATTTTAAAAACTATTTCATTTAAAAAAAATCCAAAAAAATTCAATTTGTTTTATCATCAAAATAAGACTGATTTTTAAATCCAACAATTTTGTTTAGCATTTATTGGAATTCATTTTCAAAAAGGAAAAGTTTACAAAATCTCAAGAAAACCATGTTTTGATTTGACTTAAACTAAATGTTTTTAACCCAAAATAAAATCTTTTGACTTTTTTGGTTCACTGAAAATTTTAAAAAATTGTTTTGGGTCATCCCCCTTTTATCTCCCCCCCCTTCTGATTTTTCAGTTTGGCCAGAGAACCAAAATAAGTTATTTTCACAGTTCTGTTTGAAATATCAATACAGTAGTATATAACAAGTGTCATACCATTAATGAAATGGCTTGTTAAATTGTTGCCTGGCTGTCTTGCGTCGGGTAGCCTCTGTCAGAGAAAACTTTTTCTTGAACTACAAGCATAAAGAACACTTAGTAAATAAAACATTTATAAAATCGGATTTATAAATGCAGTGAGCTAGACAAGAATATAGACAACAAGGAAAAGGGAGGGACACCATGGAGCAAGCAGGGCCGCTAACTACCGCTAACTACAGAAGGAATGCATGTGTTAGAGACATACAAAACTAGGTCAAGATGTCCTCAAACCACGTAATTTAGCACAGGAAAAATCCCAAAAGAAAAGGAAGTGGGGAAAGGGAATCGTGGCCTAGAAAGACTGGAGGATGATAAAATAGGAAACCAAAATCAAGATATGGATATTACAGGATTAGAATACAAATATTACAGTATTATCAGCATTAAGAATATTTAAAATTAGCATAACTGACAATGATTATGTACTATATAAATGTAAAGAAGCATGAGGAACTGCAGAAGGTTTTGAAGTGATGGACCAGTTGTATTAAAAGAAACCATCCCCACCCTTCACTGGATACACAATAGGGCTGGATAAAAATTTTCCATCAGAACTATTTATTGGAAAATTGGGGGTTTGATTCAAATAAAACTTCTGCAGAAGGTGCCTCCTGTCTTGCAGAAAGAGAACCATTTTTAGGATGGACAGCTGGAAAATAAGAATAATAAATAGAAAATTATCTTCAGGAGACATAGAACATTAACCTGCCCACAACACCTCTACAAAATGAAGCCCTCAGGACCTCTAGTCTAGCTGATCTTAGCAGTCAGCTGCGGAGGAGAAATGTCATCCCAAAGCAGGACAGACACCCATTACAGCTATCACATAGCCACTCTGCTCCTCCAGTCTCTGATGCTACCTCCCACATCTGGGAGCGATGTAGAGGGAGAAGAGAAATCCTTGACTAAAGTGATGTCCAGAGGAACAGAATGCCCAATTCATCTGCTCTCCCACATCCCTCTCTGCCTTTTTCAATGCCACTTCCCATCTATCGATCCCCTCCAGGTATATAGACTGCCCAGCAACTGCCCTGTTTTCAAAGCTCAGCTTAAGACTCAATTCATCCCCAAGGCCGGCAAGAAACAAGTTAATAATGAAACCTTTTTACGGAGTCTCTGCCCATGCCTGAATAACTGCATGATCATCTGTACTGCTATAACCCTTCCACTTCTACTCTGTTTCCCTCATTCCTTGTGTCACATCTAATTAGATTGCAGGCTTTTCAGCGCACAGGCCATGTCTCTGTTGTTTTGTAAGGCACCTAGCACACTTTGGAGTTCAGTAAAAATAATGATTAATACATAAGGTGCAACTTGCCCCTGTAGATAATCCAATGGATGTTCAAGCAAGGATTACTAATGTTAGAGGGGTAGGCAAAGGGGATGGGCAGAATCTGAAAATGTAGCGTAGCTTGAAGGAAAGAGGGTGTATGGGACAGTGATAGAGCAATGAATTGGTGATGCAAACTAAAGGTTTCCTAAGGAGTGTTATAAATTCAAACACCCCATGTTAGTGTAAAGCTGCTTCAAAAAAACCCACAGTGGGTTACTAAGGGAAGGATGATACATATGCACACCCAACCTCCACTCCCTTCCAGCTGTGTGCTACAGAAGGGCAATGAACAGCTCTCTCACTGCTCAGTGTATGGTTTTAAAGGCAGTAGCTTGGTTGGAGAGAGTTAGATTACTTTAGGAGGATAGAAACAGACCATTTAAATTCATCTGGGTTTAAATGCCATCTCAGGTGATAAGTGAAAATGGATTTGATCAAATGTAGTCCTTTGAGGATCATAAAACCTCCAAGCTATCTAGCACAAAGCATGAGTGACAGTCTGTTCCCAGCTGCAACAGTAGGGTTGTTCAAGTCCTGCCCTGCAGTTCCGTTCCCCCTCCCCAAAGAAAGTGGAAACTAGAGCCAGAGGAAGAAAGATAAATCTCTCACACACAGTTATGGATGAGGATTGGACCTAAACAATATTTTTCATTAAATGGTGCCAATATATTGCTTGTGTACAGTAAAAAAATAAAAGCCATTCCCAGAGATGCTGCCTGGGATTTATTGATAAATTTGGTGGGATAAACAGGTTGCCATTGCCTCTTTCCCGTTTCTATATTTGGGTCCCAATCCAGGCAACTCCCTTCAGGTGAGCTCATCCTGAAGTCACCAGTAAGGAGAAGAGAAGTCAGAGGACTGGCTGAAGGTAGACTACAGTGCGAGCCTTGAATCCATACACTGACATAACAGTGGAGATAATAGGGGACAACTGCCTCTCCCCAGTAGGTGTACATGCGGCACTTTTTCAAGCACATTGTGCAACTGACCAAAGGAGAGATATACAACATGCATTTTTACACAGGGCTGAAAAGCCAGCCAATCCCACACTCACCTAATAATGGCAGCTCCTGTTCTGTAGGGCTAGGCCTAGGCCTGGGCCTGGCTCCTCACTCTGCCATATGCCCTTTTGCAATGCCCAGGGATCTGAAACTCAAAACCGCCACAAGGGCCACATGAGACCTAGTACATTGATCCGAGGGCCACATCACTGAAACCTTAGATATGTTATAATAGTCCTACAGAATAGAGATACTGGGTCAGATCCTCAGCTGATGTAGATTGCCATAGCTCCACTGAACTCTGACAATTTACACCAGCCAATGATGGGCCCAGCTGTATGCAGCGTTCATGTTTAGTTTAGCTCTAAGGTCTAAAATTGCCTCCGTCTCATTTGAGGCCTTGTTGGAAATGGCCCTGAGAATCAGACCACAGAATCTGAAAAGTAAGTGACCGGAAGAGTAATCAGAAAGCAGAATGAAAGTGACTGGAAAACTGGGAGGAGACAGAATGAGGGGAACACATTGACATGGGGGAAGAAAAGAATTGAACCATACATAAAGAAAGCTCCTGTCCTGTTCCATAGGACAGACAGATTTGAATGGACTAACATCATTCACAAGAATGAATTCATTTACTTTCTTCATACCACCGTCTCAAGAATTTCCTCTCCCAATGAGTAGCTCAAAGACATCAGTGCAAATTATATTCTTTACATTCCCCAAAGTCTCTGCCCCCACCCCTTCTTTGTCTCCTCCCCTGAGCGCTCCTCTCCCCTCCTTCCTGGAAAGTCCTAAGTGCCACCAAACAGCCGTTTGGCAGCAGGAAGCACTGGGAGGTAGGCATAGGAGAGGGGACACGGCACGTGTGGTGGGTGGAATGGGGGAAAGAGTAGGAAGTGGAGTGGGAGGCAAGGGGAGCCTGACTTTAGTGGGTGCAGAGCACCCACTACATTTTTTCCTGTGGTTTCTCCCGCCCCGGAGTACCCACAGAGTCGGCGCTTATGGCGGACTTCAGGAAATAATTTCATGGGCTGCATGTTTGAGACCCTAGCGTATAGGGTCAAGTGGCACTGTAATCCCATGTGCCATGGCCATGTACTCAAATTGGGCATTGCTGCTCCTCTGATGAGGAGGGGAAGGTAAAACCTGAATGGCACTATGACCCCTTGCAGCAGGTCACCCTGAGTGAGGAGCCAGGCCCAGCCCCAAAGGACAAGAGCTGCTGATGCCAAGTATGTGTGTGGGGGGGGGGGAGGGGAGTTGCTCTCTTGCCTGCCACTCACACTCCAGGGCCTCCCCTCTGCACAGGGCTGGGATTATGGTTGTGAAAGGTGTTGCTAAGTGTTGTCCGGACCCTCTTGGCAGGGCAAAAAATAGGTGTAGAGATGGTAACAGTGGTGGCGAGCACCCACTGAATAGGGAAACTACCAATCTCTCCCCAGTTTCAAAATCTGGTTCTGTCACTGCTCTGACAGACTTCCTAGAGCTATGTACATACAGGCAAGAGATAAATGACAGAATATTGTGCTGTGGTTATTTTAGTCTTATAAAATGTTCATTTGTTATTGTCCAGGATGTGAATTCTTGCAGGAAAGAAGCCACAGTCTCAGGCTACCACTTTAATAGCAGGTTATTTGCTTTTTGATTTCCAAAGCCTTCTTTGAATCTGAGGAGAAGGCTTCAAAAATTTATTATTAGTGCTCTCTAATAAGGGCATAAAATACTAGAGGTGAGAAAATAAATAATAACTTATTTCACAAATAAGGACTTTTTTTCTCCGGATTCTGAAACAGAAGATGATCAAGATTTTCTCTAATTTATTACCTTTGCGCTATTTGCGGGAAAGGAGTGGTTCAAATTTTGTTTAGCTCTTTAGAGTAATCGATAAACTATTCTCTACACATTCTTCTTATTTGAGCTATGTTGGTTAAGTTATGTTTGGTCAGGTCCCATGAATGTCTGTTCTCAGGCAGGCTGAGCATACAAACGCTTCTGGCACAAAAATATTCATATCTGTGAGATTGTAAAATTTAGTTTCTGCAACTACTGGTACAGCTGACCTTGAGGTTCATCTTCCATGAATATTTGTACCATTAAAATTGGATCACTTCAACATTTATGGAAAGTGAATGCAAAAGGAACTAACTAATTCATTTTCCAATTTAAATGACTATTCAGAGAATTTGCATTATTCACCCAGCTCTATAAAATATCTGTGTGCAACACTCTGCCTTCGTACTATTATACTTCTTGGTGGATACGGTACTGCAAAGAGGCAGATCTTTAGAGTCTCTGATTTGAAAGATTCCACCATTTCTACAAGAATTTCCCATTGCAGAGATAGGGAATATTGCTGGAAATGGTATACCTTTTCAGAACAGCAGAAATATCAATTATGTCAACTGTCTTTATCAGCATGGTTGATTATGCCAAACCTTTGAGTGTGGTGAGGTTTCTGGTAAAGCTGGCAAAAAAAAATTCCATCAAAAAATGGCTGAGTCACAAGGTGCCTTTGTTGCTAACCAGTGAACCTTGCTGCCTGGCCAGTTCAGAGGGTCTCAGACAAACACATGCCAGGTCATTTATCCTTCACCTAGGTGTGCATTTATTTCCCTCTTACATCCCCATAACGGGCAATAGGGATTTATAGCAATGACAGCCTTCCCAACAGCCCACTCCCCAGTCCAGACTCACCCTGGCCAGGTCTACACTAGTGAGGAGGGTTGACCTAAGACTCATCTTAGGTCGACTTACCTGCCGTCCTCACGGCGGCAGTGGTTGACAGTGGGCTCCCCCATCGACTCTGCCTTGCATCTTTTGGTGAGCTGGAGTTCCGGATTTGACATGGGGATCGACTTATCACGTCTTGTCGAGACACGATAAATTGATCCCCAATAGATTGATCTCTAGCTGGTGATCCAGCCAGTAGTGTAGACATGGCCCCTCTGAGCTTCCTTCTGCACTCCCTACTCAGCTGTCTTAGCTTCCTGTTTCTTCTTATATTCACCTGAGTTAACAAGGTAATTGGGGAGCTCATCATCCTTCATCAGAAAGTATGTTCTTTCCCTCAGGTGGGCCTGCAGCCTTCCCCAGAATGCAACAGTGTCCGTGATCTGAATGCTACTGATATATCCTGTCAGACTGTTTCCTTCATTTTCACAAAATTGTCCATTGCCATCAAAAAACCAAAACTAATGTTTTTCATTCTCTATCAAAAACCTAGGGAAAAAATAAAAAATATTTTGATGAAGAAAAAATGATGTGATCAGATTTTTTCCAAGAAAAAATATTGTCCCAACCCAGGTCTAGCTTCATAGTGGGTACTCACAACATTGTGTGAAAAACTGAGATAGACTTTCAGGCATTTTAACTGGTTTCAAGTATTGAGCATTGCCACTGTACAGTAAAGCCAACAATGGGGCAAAGAGTAATTACTTTTCTCCCTTTTTCTTCTTGTTGTCAGCTGCAGTATGGAGCAGTTCCTGGCTGCATAATTTTTATTGAGCCAAGTTGCTGTCATAATGAAGGAACTGTTCAGATGGCTGTAAACACAATATGTCAGTTGCCATTATGCTCAATTCTCTTGCTCGTGTATTTAAAATGGGTAACTTGCTCTGATGCTGCTGCCACCACATTTTCTCAGGGTGTCTGTCCAGAACTGTCAGTCACCTGGTTACCCTTCTGCTTCAGAAAGAGGTTTGTTGGTGCTAGATTGTGAGACAGATTCCTGTCACCAGTCTGTCAGCCAGCAAAACAAACTCCTCAGGACTCTGCCAGTCTAAACTTTGCCTTTTAGGTTAACCCTGGGTGGACTTCACTTCCCAAGCCTTCCCTGGGACTCCCTCTGCAACATCCCAGCCCCTCTCACTGGATGTCCACAGAAATACCAACTCTGCTGTCTCCAAAGAGACAGAATGTACACCAGCTTGTTGCGCAGCTAAGGATACACACCTCACTTTAGTATAACAGCACCGAAATTACTTTATAATACAAGAATGAGTTTATTAAATAGAGAACTCCTTTAAGTGATAGAGATAATAGAAACAGAAAATAGTTGTAAATAAAAACAACAACAACAACAACAAGTTGCCTCCCAGAGTCTACATATAGTAGACGCTCGATTATCCAGGATGATAGGGAAAAAAATAATCCTGGTTAATAAAATCCCGGATAATCACCATCCATAGAAAATATGGGGTGGGGGTGGTGGTTCACCAGCCACCCTGTGCTGGGGGGAGGGAGTGCTGGTTCACTGGCTTCCCTGCACCCTAGTGGGTTTTTTTGGGTGCTTGGGGCAGCAACAAAGCCAGAGCCGGCCCTGTGAGTTACGGGTATTTTTTTTACATCCTGGTTAATCCACAACCCAGTTAACCGAGACTCTACTGTATAACCTTAGAAGGCTCCAAGCTTTGCATAAAGTAGTTCTCTCACCTACAGTTACTCTTCAGTGTTACTAACCCACACAGTTGCGGGATCCACTGTTCACATATACAGAGTGTTTACCTCTTTGTTCTCTCAGTGATGAACAAAGGGGTTCCCTTCCCTTCTTCACCTTTACCCTGGGTTCTTTTGAAGTGGATCCCTAGATAAAGTTCTTCTCTCTTGCTGCTTGAACTTCAGCGAGCTGGCACCATGCTGCTTTCTCATCCTCCTAATTACTTGCTCTTCTGTTTCACAATGTTGGTTCACAACAGATTCCCAAGAAACCTTCTTTTGTCCAGGATAAACTTGTTTACCATGTCTGCCTCCAAATGTATTTTAGTAACATATTTCCAGCACACATGCATAATTCTTTAACACCATCCATCCATACACCACGCAATGACATTAATAACCTGTGTGCCACCAGCATTCGACAAATTCTCTTTACAGATAACTTCTAGGACAACAATGTTTAAGATGCAGTGTGTTGGGCCTGATAGGGATTTACAGAACAGTGGACCCTCTGCCAGTTGGCATTCAGGGGCTCAAAGGATCACAATTGCATCTTGCGGTCAAAAAATCTATATTGAGCAGCACTAAACCGAGAAAAAGTGAGGCTATAATACCCTCAAATTCTTCTAGGAGGATCAATCCAGTTTGCAAGCAGTGTCAACCTCAAAAAACACACAAAAGGGATAAGAAAAAATGTGCTACTCTTCTTCTCATACCTCAGTAACACAATGTTCACTCGAGAGAGGTGTCAAAGTAACTGAGGAAAGGAGAGAGATAGTAAGCAGCCAGAGACAAACACATTAACTAGCAGCTAGGCTCACACCAACTCTTTATAATGGAATCACTCAAGAGAATCATTCTGCATCCAGAAAGCTCTAGTCTGAAACATGAACTTATCAGGACCAAAAATAACGAAATTCAAAGAAGACCACTAGACCATCACTGTACAATCTGTCCTCAGAGGCAGTGCCCCAGAGAACAAATTCCTTTCCTGCTCCCACCTTTGCCTTGGAATGGGGAGTAAATTACTTCACTCCTCTTTGTGCCGCAGCTTACTCTCTACACTACCGTTTAAATTAACCTAT
Organism: Sternotherus odoratus; assembly: GCA_032164245.1. Taxonomy (NCBI): domain Eukaryota; kingdom Metazoa; phylum Chordata; order Testudines; family Kinosternidae; genus Sternotherus; species Sternotherus odoratus. The sequence continues at coordinate 50,345,613 of JAVMKO010000004.1, forward strand.
GCTACGTGAATAGGTACCTTAGCTTGAGTTACCCCCTGGTCTACACTGTGGGTGGGGGGTCAATGGGAGAAAATCTCGCATAGACTTACCTTACTCTTCTTGTCAGGGGTAGAGTATAGGGGCTGACTGGAGAGTGATCTGTCAGGTCTGTACTAGACCAGCTAAATCAGCGGTTCTGAAACTTCTTGATCCCGTGACCCCTTTTCCAGCTCTGTCGGCGTGGCGCGACCCCTCCAGTCCCCGCCGCGGGCGGGCTGCTGGCTGCGCCCCAGCCCCTGCCGCGAGCTGCGGTGGCAGGAGCTCGCGACCCCCCCCGGGGAGCGCTCGGCGACCCCCCGGGGGTCGCGACCCCCAGTTTGAGAAACGCTGTGCTAAATCAACCACCAGTGGATCGGTCTCAGAGTATCGATACTGACTGTAGTGTAGACCTGCCTTCAGCCACCTAACCTGGCCAGCCAGCAATCCTTGCCCCTCTCTTCTCTAACCACCTACATACCTACATGGGGGACTATCAGGTGAGCTGTCCCTGCTGTGCCCCCCATGCTTGGAATCAACTTGAACAAGACCAAGCAGAAGATTAAGGGATACAATTCTTACTCCCCAGAATCCTCTGTGTCATTTAGTGAAGCCTGTGATTATCTAGCCCTTAGTGAATAGCAAATACAGTAAAACCTCGATATAACGGACTAATTCGGGTGAGGGGGTGTCCGTTAAAGCCGAAAGTCCATTACATAATAAAGTAGGTTTTCCGAATGCGTATGTTAAAAAATTGACAAATTAGTTAGTTTACCTCTTTTTACTTATGTAGACACTTTTGTGTAATTCAAATTAAGCATGTATGAAAAGTTTAATTTCACAGAAACGTTTTCTATACAGTAGACTCTCGATTATCCAGGATGATCGGGAAAACCTTAATCCCGGTTAATAAAATCCCGGATAATCACGCGTATACTGGGGGGGGGGGGGGGGGTTCGCCGGCCGCCCTGCGGGTGGGAGGGGGATGGTAGTGGTCCCACCACCTGCCCCAGTCAGCTCCCCTGCTAACCTGGGTGTAGGGAACCCAGGCTGTCAGCGGGAGCTCAGACCCCGGCTAGCAGGAGCCTGCGGGGAAACTAAAGCGGAAGCCAACTGAGCGCTCAACCCGCCGCCACTTTGGGGTTTCCCCCCGCTGGCCCCTTGCCAGCCGGGGTCCTGCCTCCTGCCCCAGTCTGCTCCCGCTGTCAGCCTGGGTTTTCTGTGAGCGGGAGCTGAGTGGAGCAGGTGGCAGGAGCTTGGGGAGAGAGCCCAAAGCAGCGGCGGGCTCAGCACTCAGCCTGCTGCCGCTTTGGGCTTTCCCCCCAGGCTCCTGCCAGCCGGGGTCTCAGCCCGCTGCCAGCCTGGGTTTCCTACACCCAGGCTGGAAGCAGGCTGAGACCCCAGCTCATAAGGGGCCAGTGGGAGAAGCCCCAAAGCAGCGGCAGGCTAAGGCTGAGCCCGCCGCCGCTTTGGGGCTTCCCCTACCGACCCATTTAGACATCCCGGTTAATCCGCAGCCCGGTTAACCTGCGCCCGGATAATCAGGAGTCTACTGTAACAGTGAAATAATAACAAAAAATAACCTGTTCATTTAATTATAAGCAAATCTTGGTTAAAAGCATTTTAAAATTAACAGGGTGTTAATTTTCACATATGACATACGGACCGGAAATTTTGTCCATTAAATCCGAAGTCCGTTAAATCGAGGTCCGTTAAATCGAGGGTTTACTGTAAATCATTCTTTGCCCTTACCTTTCACTGTCTGGAATCCACAGCCTTGTAGATAAATTACCAAGAATCCCAACAGCCAGCCAATCTCCCCACAAGCTAATTCCTGACAAACTAACACACATTACCCTCACTTTCTCTAAGGCTTTGCCTAAACTGCCAATTAAATGACAAAACTTTTGTCATTCACAGGTGCTTTAAAAAGCCCCTCTTACCCCCCATAAATGCCAGTGGCAGTGTAAAAGGCTTGTTGTTGTCAGGAGCACTCTCATGTCAATAACATGAACCCTGCTCATAGGGCAGTAGCGTAGCTGGGGAAGAGAAGAGAAAAATCAGCCATTCCCCCGATCCCAGATTCCCCAAAGTGGCGCCTTTTCAACTCACCGGGTGGCTGGAGCAGGGGGGACTTGTGGAGCTGCCGCCGAAATGTTGCCGCTGGACAAAGCAGCGAAGATGGTCTGTCCGCCGAAATGCCGGCAAAATGGCTCCACTTCTTTCAAACCTACTGTTCAAACCTGGCTACACCCCTCCATAGGGGGTGGAAGTATTTGGTTGGCAAAAGTGCCAACAAGCAGCATTTACATTGCCTGACCTTTAGAGACATGGCTGTGTCGACACAGCCCTGTTGCTAAAAGCTGTGTAGTATAGATGACGCCTTAGATTTCTATACAGCTTTTAGCGGCATGCCCATGCTGCTAAAAGTTGGGCAGTGTAAATGCTGTTTGTTGGCAAAATTTGTTTCTTCAGGGAGGGGGGAGGCTTTTCAAGCACCTGTGAACAACAAAAGTCTCATTCAATTGGCAACATAGACAAAGCCTTCGAGTCTCCTTCATTTAAAAAAAAATTACTTTCCTGCAGTCTAAATCTACATAAGAGAAATGACCGATGTTAAAGGAGTGGATTACAGATTACTTTGGTAAGGTTTGCTGCCTGCTAAAATCATTTTTGGTTTTTCCTAAGAAATGAGATTGGCATTTAGACTAAGATCCCTGGAAGACAGGATTGCCTGCATGCTGTTCATGACCACTTTTATTTCAGGACTGGTGTAGGTGTGTAAATAAAACAAGTTCTCCTCAGAGTATATTGAGACTGTCACTAATTTCTCCTTCAACGGGAAGCTGAACTGCAAGGCCCTGACATCGGCTACTACTCAGCTAGTGCCTGACAGTACTAATAATATTCCAGATGAAGCATTCCAGTGCACTACATGAAATACGCAGCCTGCTCTCTTCACTATGAACACCACACAGTACACTGAAAAGTGACAGACAACAATAAAGGGAAAGATTATGTTTACTAACCACATTGAAAGTGAGTGTGCAATTTTGCACACACACAAAAATGCAAATACACGGAACTCAACCAACAATTTGAGCTGCTGATCTTGCAAAATTTGGTCCTTAATATCTTGGCAATGCATGTGGATGTACTGCACTATTTAACAGAACGTGTGTTTGTGTGTTTCTTTTCCTTTCTTTTATCAGTCTAATATGCTGCACAACCAATCAATAAGTGTTCAAATGGATTGATTATCCTGCTTCACCGAATGACTCACTTCCTTGCTGAATTTTGTTTTTTTCTTTTAACTAGTAAATCAGAGTGAGCATGTACGAAAGGCAACATGCTAAACCACATTCAAGTTGTATGGACTAGAAACACATTTACTGAGGCTGGTTTATTACCCTCAAGCATTCAAATGCATGATTGTTTAGCTGTTAATTTGTTTCCTGAGCAGGGCCGGCGACAGGAATTTTGGGGCCCCGTACGCGGATCGTACTTTTCCCAACAGGATTTAGCTACCCCCTACCTACCATCCTTTGGAATGAGTGTTGAAGGGACAAGTGGCCCACATGCTACCATTCTCATTGGAAATGTTATCTAAATATCTATTAGATGATGCATCCATCCAAGTATACGCCCTTAAAGCAGTTTTTAAGTTGTTGAGAGACAATTGTGTTTTGGTCACACGCACCAGCCATATTACTAAACTTCGCAGGTTCTAGGATTTCATCTATTAATGCAGTTGAGCAAAAGCAGCTCTGAAATGTTTTTGTCAAGTTCCCACTGAAATACTTACAATTCTGATTAATAAAAGGAAATGAGTTTTTCTGATCGATTAGAATTTAGAGATGCAGATTTGGAAAAGGACAAAATAGAAATACAAGGCCACAGCCTGGAAATTATGTTTGCTTACAGCAGTTGATGTTCTGGCCAATTGACTATGAAATCCAATGGACTGAATAAAAAAGGTTGGGTTTCCTTACATATTAAATAAGGATTTTGTAAGGCGTGGATTAAGGTGGCAGTGTCCAATAGAAATTTGATGCTAAAACCACAGTGCTAGCCACACCTGTGGTTTTTAATTTTTCTTATTAGCCACATCATAAAAAAGCCACATGCATTAGCCACAATTCAATAGCTTATTAGCCACACGTGACTAGTGGCAAAAGTATCGGATACCGCTGGACTAAGGGATTGGAATTCTATTGCAGCATTTATTTTTGCTAACTCTTCTTGCCTCTCTTCCAAATAAGAGTTTGCTTTGAATTTCTGGCGTTAAATCAGCTGTATCCATAACCCACTGTTTAAAGGGGCAATCAACTGGAAGAATAGATTTTGTAAAATGAACCAGAAAACTTACACCTTTAATGAACTCTTCACAGGTTTCAGAGAACCAAGCAGGAAAAGACAGAAGAATCCATGTTTCCTAATTGATTTCAAAGGCTCTGGAGTCTTGGACAGCCAACCTAAGGGACAGCCAGTGCAAAATTTGTTCTAGCATCCAGAAATCAGACAATTCTGAAGAAACTCTGCAGTCACTGAAAATAAAACCACACACCCTGAAACAAAGTTACTGGTTCTGTTGAAAGTATTTTCCTTTAGCCATATGCTCCCATGAACAACATGGAGTGAGCAGGAAAAAAAAATTCCATGGGATACACTAGGATATTGAAAAGCTTCTGTACTGGGAGGGGGAAAAAATCTTAATAGTACAATGAAATAGGAGTCCAGTTCTAAGTCTTAATCCTGATCTTCAAAGTTGTCAGTGGCCTGGGCTCCACCTATGTAAAACAGTGACCAAGTCCACGGACAGAGAGCTCGGGCGGGAGAGTCCGGCGCGGGGCTGCTCGGGCGGGCGGGGGGGAGGGGGGTCCACGGAGCTGCTCCGAAGGTCGGAGGCTTCAAGTCCCATGCCTCCTCACTAGTCCACAATCGACCTAGAGAGGTCGATTTCAGCGCTACTCCTCTCGTTAGGGAGGAGTACCAAAGTCGATTTTAAGGTCCCTTTAAATCGACTTTAAGGGCATGCATGTGAGGACGGGTACAGGCTTAAGCCCTAGTGGGGACCTGCCCTTAATTAACAGCCAGATCTTGTCATGGCTGTCACTGACAGGGCAATTTGGAAGCTGGCCAGTGCATCCACAGCTTCAGGATTTGTACTGGCCAGGGCAGGATTCCACATGTTAATTTGAGAGAGATGTGTATGATAGCACAAATCAAGGCTGCTCTGTAAAGAAGCAGAGTACATCCATGACTAGATGGTGTTGCTGATTTCATAGAATAAGCACTCGCTGCATGGGGCAGGAGGCTAGGTCTCAAACACAATTCCTGTCCAGTAACTAAACTTATTTTTAAAACTACAGTATGTAAATTGTTACAGGTTTCTGCTAGTTTTTAATATTTTTACTGTAACTAAAATCAGTTTTAAATAAATTACATGATATATTAATGTAATGTTACAGATACTATATAAATTGAAGGCCAACTTTCCCCCACATTTGTACTTCATGTAAGCCAAGAAAAGTATGTGGCTTACCCAGTTTTAGGCCTAGTCTACACTTAACACTTTTGCTTGGGCATGAGATGAATTTCACAGAGTGAATTTCACCTATAAAGCTTAATAAGTGAACAAAGAGCAGCAATGAGAAGCTAGAGGAGAAAATACCACTCAAATAATAATTTTAAAAAGTTATTAAATCTTATGCTTTTTGAAGTGGCTAGCATGATTTTTATCCTATTTTTCTTTTAAATTCACACCTGTCAAAAGGTTTTATGATGATCTCATGTGACAGGTGCTAAATGAAGTCAAAATATACTCTAGAAGGAATTTAGGATATAAGAACTGCCATGTTTGATCAGAATCAGACATCCATCTGTTTTGGAATCCTGTCTCTAACAGTGACATATGCCAGATAATTCAGAGGAAAGTGCAAGAAACCTCATAATGGAGAATTATTTGTACTACAGTATGCTATCCAAAGTTTGTGCAAGATCATTATCTTATCGAGCAAGGAGTTTGATCAAAATTAGTTGTATAAACTTCCAGATTGGATACAGTATTTTTTAAATGGGGACAATGACAAAACTGTCATTTCATTATGAACACCACCAATCCCTTGTTTGCAAACAGCCCCATACAAACAGAAAAGTTGTGGATCAAGTGCTGAGACCAGCACAGTTAGGAATGGTTCATTGTCAGTTTATCACACTTTGTCCTTTCTGCCATTTGTTTGCCATTACAGGGAGCTCTGCCCTCAGCAGAATGAAATATCAGGGTTCTTTTAAATGTATCTTCCACCCGTGCTCTTTTCACCAGTTTTATAGATGTGTACTGCTGCCTTTTGTGATTTTAAAATTATTATTCAGTTCTATTTGAGAGGTTTGTATACTGCCATCATCACTGCAGTATCGGAGTGCCTGCCAGTAGTGCATTAAGTGATGCAAATAACATACATCAACTGATTTGTTCTTCCTCTCATCCTCTATTCCTGGGGATAATTGAGTGTGAAATGTAGTGTTTTGGTCGGGTTCTGTCTTGATTTTTCAGGGGGATGGGCAGGTTGTCTTCAGGTTTCTGTTTCTAAAAGTACACACTGGCTGCTAAACATTTATTGTAGAGAAGGCAGATAGAAGTGTGCCTAGTATTTTATGCAGAAGGTGATGAAGTTTGTGATGATCCTTGTTTGAGACGAGAACAGACTCCCAAAGTAAACCAGCTCCCAAGAAAGCTCTTTCCTGTTCAATCAACTTTTACCCTTGTTGTAGAAAGTCTCATTGTGCCTGAGGAGCGAAGTGATCTACACAATCTTCAGAGCAGTGCTTTGGCTGACAAATTCTGTGCCCAGGGTCAGGGCCTTCCCTAAGGGTCGGGGAGCCCGGGGCAAAAGTGATGAATCCATCATTTCCTGGACCAACCACAGGGCCCCGCAAAGAGCAGGGCCTGGAGCAGCTGCATGCGTTTCTGGATGATTTTTAAAGAGCCTGGGGCTGCCGGACACCACGGCAGTGGCTGTAGACCCCCAGGCCCTTTTAAATTGCCCAAGCCCCTAGGCCGTTGACCCTGTTGACCCCGCCCGAGCGGGGAGGGGGAGCCGGCACGGGGCTGCTCGGGTGGGCACGGGGGTCCGGCGCAGGGCTGCTTGGACTGGGGCTGGTCCCCTGGGGAGCGTACCTGGCTGCCCCGAAAGGTGATGCCAGCTGGGGACTCCCGGCACTGTGGGATACCTACCCACAGTGCAATGCGGGCTATATCGACCCCTGCAAAAGTTTAAGGACAGACACTGTCGACCTGCTGTCCTTTGTGGGGACACACTAAGTTGATTTTCTAAAGTCTACTTTAGAAAATCGACTTAAGGGAAATCGACCTACTGCTGTAGTGAAGACATACCCTCTGGCACTGAGCTCAAGTCCAGCTCAGTTAACCTCCAGGCCAGAACCCCAATACTAATATTGTGGTTCAAATGTGTGCAGCTTCTTGGTAATGTTCAGATGACAGGAATAACATAAAAAGAATATCACATTATTACCTGGATAAAAAGATATTATTCTATTTTGTCTCTCTGTAATGTGGTTTTTTAAAAAATATTGCATTTGATCCGGGGGGGGGGGGGGGAGAGGGAGGGGAGAGAAGAGAAGGGGGAAAACCAAACACAAAACAAAAATATCCAGCACTCATGACAAGATTTCTCAGTGAAGGACCACCACCAGTTAAGAGAATTCTATTTCAAATTTAAAAAAAAAAAAAAAAGTGACGCAATACAATTAATTTGCCAATCCAGAATATAGGGCCCAATTGAATGAGAAGGGTCTTTCCATTGTCTTCAACATGTATTGGATCAGACCCAGAGTTTCCAGACAGAATTAGTCAGACATTAAACTGGTAAGAGATCCTACACGTGATCTTTTTAATTCTCACATGTGTATCTTGCCTCACTGATGATTCAGCTCAGTCTGCAGGTGCCATTCATTTGGCCCAGCAGATGAGTTAAAAAGGTACGAGTTCCATGCTGGAGCACTAGAGATAGTAGGATTCTTGAAAACTTAAACTCCCCACTGACTATATGAATAGAAAGGGTAGACATGAACAGATGGTACACTGTGTAAAACTACCAAAATACACACACCCCTAAATCAAAACAAAACTGGCCAAATTAAAAACGCATATTTTTAGGGACAGTTTTTTGATCTACTGCATTTTAACATGCAGCATCTGGTAGAGAGAGGGTGGGTTTTTTTCCGGGGGGGGGGGGTGGAGGGGGGGTGGAAAAGAGCAGGGGATGTTCAATACAGTATATGTATGATATTAGTTGATATCATGCAATTAACTACCAGCACCAGAGAGTAAATTTTCATTACAGAATATACAGATTTAGCTACCAAATTATTTTTGTGCCAGCAATGTAAAATGTGGGTGCTGGAAATAATTATTTGAAGTACAATAGGGTACTACGTTAACTACTCATCATTTGAGACCATATACACCATACATATTCCCTTAGAGAAGATTTGACAAACTACACACAGTGTAACATGTCAAGTATAGACATGGATTAAGATTGTCCTAGTTTATATAAAATGTATTACTTACTTTGAGCCTTCGGGAAAAATATTGTATTAAATCTAACTGGAAGGTCACACACTTTGTCTCTCTCAGCCCAGAAAAGCAACAACCAGAGAAATGCTGTTGAGTTCAATACCAAAACCTACATATTTGTGTGGATCAAGAATGGGCAGCAGACACCAAGAGCCATTTGCAATTTATTACAGTTAATTAAAGAGATTAAATTTAAACTCCTTTTGTGTGTGTTGAAAAAAATCTTCAAGTTTCAAGGCCTTTGCATAGAATACTATCTATTGAAAACTGAAGCTTTATTATTGTGCTTTTTACCTAATGAGGATTTTTATTATAATGTTCCAACAGGATAATGACAACATTCTTGATCTGGAGCCAAATCCCATGACACGCTGAGCACCTTCAATTCCTATTAAAGTAACAGGCTTTCAACATCTTACTGAACAGGGACTTTACCAAGGGAAAAATATGAGGGCTCAAATCTGTTCTTCTAGAATTTAATGGCCTAGCTGCCATTATCTCCAGTGTTAGCAGGACTGGGCCCTAGAGATTTGATAAACTAGATGATTTATGAAGAAAAAAAAAATGCAAAAAGTGACATCTGAAGCATGAGAAAATTGGACTACAGACGATAAAAGTATGGAATTTCTATCCCATAGGAAATTGATATTTTAACATTTGTTTTCATCCATATCTGGATATCAAAATCAAAACTTCTCATGGAAGTTCTGAAAGATGCATATTCAGAAATATGTTTCAACATTTGACTGAAAACAAAAAGATAGACATTCCCAAATGAAAATATTTCAGTTCATTAATGTGGATCTGTCCCAGAACATCAATCTCTGAATTTTCCTCAACTGCCACATCCCAGGAGGCATTGTGGTGTCTCAGCCATCGGGAGATAGATTTGTGCATCATGGGAAATGTAGTCCAACTAGGGTGCAGATCCCAGAAAAGAAAATGTGTCTACAAGGGACCTGGAACTACAATTCCAATGTGGAACCATGGCCTATCTGAATGACCGAGATAAATGTTTACCAGACGTGAAACTAAATAAATTTGCTAGTGGATTTGATCTAGCAAGTTTCCTCTCAGGTATAATCCTGGATTCAACTTCTTATAACTCCAGTCCAGCAAGGCACTGGTGTAAGAACATACTACTTTAAGCATGTTAGAGAGCTATTTAAACATCTAAGTGATATTGATGGAGGGGGCAAAATTGCACCCAACAATTGCCGGCACAAAAATGAAGCCAGGTTTGAAAAGTCTGCCCTGCAGTATTTAAGATGCCTGAAAGGCACTGTGCTAACCAATGTTATGTTATCATTAGCACATCAGGGGAGGAAACAAATGAACAGATTACCATGAAAACTTTTCTGCACAATGTTGACAAAGCTATGCTGATTTACTCTCTAATAATAGTGTTTGTTTATGCCTCACTTTTGTTAAGTAGGCTTGCATGGCTTGAAAGTTAAGTGTTTCACTGCCTGACTTTCCGGTTAATTGAAGTCCCCCCCCCCATCTTTTAAAAGAGAGCTCTACTCTATGAAAAGAAACAAATTTAAATATCCCTATGATTTCGAGGTCCTTCCAGTTCTATGAGATAGGTATATCTCCATATACGATTTGGCTTTTCACAGAATAAGTTATTCTATTAATTAGAAGAAAAAACATTTTGCCTATAGAAAATTAGTATCCCATATATTTTTCATTATGAAATGAGAAAGAATCATTGCATAGGAAGATGCAGCGGTTTAGATGCAGTACAAATCCTTTAGAGTAAAATGTGTTCAATTCTTGGTCTGAAATCTTATGCAGCAACGTATGTCCCATCTATTTTTGTTTCACTTATTGACAAGACAATCATGTATTCAGTGCAGTCATTTGACTATTGTGTTGCCCTTATTGTGAAAAATGAACTCATCTGAAATGCTTCTTAGTGAGCCTTAACAGAGGCCCTATTTTGTTAACTGAGAGAGAAGATGGGAACTCTCCCTTCCCGGACCACTTCGAATGATTTCTAAATTAGATTAAATGTCACTTGGACCTATATTGATCATTAATAGGTGTGATAACCTGGCATGGTGGTGCATGCCTGTAATCCCAGCTGCTTGGGAGGCTGCGGTTAACGGATCACTTGAGTTCTAGATTGCTGGGTGCTTTGCCAATCAGGTGTCTGGTGCTACTGCCAGCCTGACCGGTGGGTAGCTGAAGGACCAGCTGGAACGTGTCTGATATGCTGTGAGTGACGCTCTCTGAGAGCTGATCGATCAAGGTGAACAGATGTGATGTTAAAGCTTGTTTGACATGCAAGTATGGAGACCAAAAATTCACTGGGGAGCCATGGAAAGTGGCGAGAGGACAACTAGTCAATAACACTCGAAAGGCCTGTAAAGCATATTGAGGGAACAGGGACTGTTTCAACTTGCTCCAGAGAGTTTACTGCATGCTGAAGCCCCTTTTTCTTATTTAAAGCCAATTCTTTCTTATTGCATTCTAGAGATGGGGACTTTGCATCTTTTCCTTTTCACTTTATTCCATTCTTTGCTAATGAATCTAAGACGAGGAGGTGGTGAGAACTCTCAATTCTAGTGGAAGTTTGGGGAGCAGAATACTTCACAGGAGATATTCAGAATCATGCAGGGCCTATTGTATGCAGCGTGGGCATCAAAAGCAGTGACTCAAATGTCAACTTATCTTTAGACTCTGCCATAGCATTCTACTCCCACTTCCATTTTATAAAGTGGAAATGCAATCAAATTAAAACTTCACAATATTTGTCCTTAGTGCTCAGACCTGAGCTCCAAATATACAGATGAACTGACATTAAAAGCCATTGCTAATGCTCAGCTATGTCTAATGAGTAAGGCAGGTCAATTTTTAAAGTGCTCTATGTGGTAGTAAACATAAGTTTCTCATTTAGAGAACTTGACATTAATGAACAGCTTGGAAGCAGATGAGCTTAAAATGCAGTCACAATGCAGTTTCGGATATTGACAGGGGATTGCAATTGTAGAGGGAATGGGGAATAAGTGAGTATTCTAGAACCTCTTGAGTATTTCATTTAAAATGTTTTATGAGACAAAACTGTGTTAATAGGGACATGATTCCATAGCCTAATGAAAATTGAGCACTGGCTGAAAAAGGAGCATTATTTTGCCTCTGGTTGACCCCATCACAATGCCTACAGAATTGCCCAAGAAGAATACTCAGATCAATAGAAGGATCTGTGCATAGGAGGTTGTAGAGTGGGGTAAGGGAAATAAGTGAGGACAGCATAGTTGCCTGAGGAGCTGGAAGGAGGAAGACTTGTGATAATTTCTCCCACGCATATGAATAGATTCCCCCCACCCACCCTGTTCATTTTCAATGAACGCAGCAGGACTAGAACCTGGGCCCCTTCAATGCCAAAGCACCACTTGAACTAAAATAGCAACTTTATTATCTGGTAAAAGCAGCATGCTCCTAGTGGTATGGGTCATCCACAAGAGGGAGACAACTTAAAATGTAATGTTTAGTATATGCTGTTCAGGAATGTTATTCACTTGTTTAAATCAATATTGGTGGAATAAATAATAGTCACAGTTTGTGTGTGTGTGTGATTTATCAAATTAATGAATATGCTCCATCCACAGACCCACAACTAGTCAATGGCAGCAATTAGCTGACAGACACTATCCTCAGAGAAAACAAAAACCCACAAACAGCACAGATCAATTTATTCTGAAGATATTCTGTCAGTACATCACTAAGGTTTCATTTGTTTAACAAACTAAAGTACAGGAAGTAATGGAGAGGGAGGAGCATAGCTCCAGCCCATAATACTCTAACTCACTTCACCCATTGACAGCCACTTTATTACATGCAGTGTAGCTATGTATGGAAGGACTAGATTATCAGTAAACATCAAACAAACATTAGTTTAACCCACAAATTGATAAAAATGTTGACACTGCCTCTCTCTAAATTTCCATTATTATCAAAGTAAATAAAGATGTTCGGTGAGAACTTAAGAGTGCTATTTAAGACATTTGCTTTTGTATATTGTCATACTTGTTTATAATTTGTATTTTAATGGTTATAAAGCATTAACTTTTGAATCTCAATGTCCGCCATTAAATTCTCTGGAACTCCCTTCTGCCCACAACTGTGAACATTTAAATAGAAACAAACAAAAAATGCTTAAAAAGTCAATATCTGTCAAAACCAAAAAATTGAATTCTGCCAGGCATATGGATAGTCAGGCTTTTCCTGCTCAAGCTAAGTAGTAATAAATAATGGCTTGTCATTTCCAGAAAGGAGCAGAGAAGATAAACATTCTGGAGTGGATTCTGCTCTGGCAGTGTAAAGTGACTATTACATGCAATGAACAGTCACTTTAAAGGCCCCGCTGCACTCCCCAAGCAGTAGAAAACAGCTCCAGGGCATATCACCAGCCTGGGAATTCCATCGCTGCAAATCCATCAGTTATGTACTGCACATTGCAGAGTCACAGGACTGTGTAGGTGGATACAATTAGCAGTCTTGCACGCTTGCAGGTCAATGTCTACCACAGTGGATTTTCCAACTCTAAAATGATTTCCCACTGACCAATAGCAATCCAGTGTTGCAAATTTCCACAGTGCAATGGTCACTTGCTTCCGTACGGATATCCTTGTGCTACCAGAAAGAGCTGCACTGGGGGCTAGGATGCCCAATATGCAAAACCACAAATGTAGTCGTGCACAGTGATGCTGGAACAATTTGTTATAGTGGGGGAGCTGAAGGCTGAAACCACGTATTGGGGTTCCTACTACTTCAAGCAAAGGTCTATTCCATCACTATCCACATCAATGACCTTGCACATCCCAAGGTCTGTGCATGTCCCAAGCCTGCATTAGAATGAGATCCCACAACTGGTCAACACTCATTTCTCAGACCCGGAAGCAGCACTCCGTTTACAGCGGCTTTGTGAATACTACCAACAAGCCTGTATTGGCTCCTGCTATGTCCCCCAGGAAGCTGTCCTCTGAGAAATCTTCAAGTTTCCCACTGATCTGGTTCTTCTTGCAGCTCTGCAAATACAAGAGGATTCGCGTTCTCTGCTTGCAAAGCTTAGGCGAATGGTGCAGAGCTGTGTAAGCTCCATGTTTTTGTCAGAGAGGGAGAGCTGTGTGCAGTGCTTAATTTGTGCCCGGGCTTGCCAGAGCTGAGCTCTGGCACCTCTGGGCTTGCTGCATCCCTTATGAAAAGGGGCGGGGGGAGGAATTGCTTGAGCCCCAGAATTTTATTAAAAATTAAGCACCAGCTGTGTGGGTTTCTTTTTTTTAAAGAATGCATAAATTATGAGCTACAGAGGACATTCAGGGATAAAGAACGTTGCAGGCTGAGAAGTTAACCTCTTGCTCCCAGTCACAGGTTGCACACTGAGATACTGCCCTGTGCAGCAACACAAGCACCTCGGTGCGTATACTTTCAGGATCTATGTTACAGTTCTTAAGGGAGGCCTTGATGGTGTCTTTGAATCTCTTCTTTTGACCTCCAAGAGATAGCTTGCCGTGTTGTAGGTCTAAAAGCACTGCAGTTAGTAGATCGCCTATGGCGAACCATGCACAGGCGATCTACTAACTGCAGTGCTTTAGGCCAACACACCTTGCATTGGCCAGAATTTGCCGTATAGGCATAGCCTTGGAGTAGGCCAGGGTTAAGTGTAAGTCAGAAGCAGGCCTTCGGTTCTGTAGTTGATTAAAAAAACACTTTTGCCAACAAATTTTCCTGTTAAGTGAAAGGCACAAGGAGTAAGGATTTAGGCTCGGATTCAGCAAAGCACTCAAATGTGGTTAAGTACTGTGTGACTTGAGGTCTCAGAAGGGCTCCATCTTCATCCTGTGATCAGATGAGGCTACATTTTGGTAAAGGGACCTCTCAGTGCACAAGAAACACCCTTTTCTTACAAGAATCAGAGTGGTAGCCGTGTTAGTCTGGAATAGCAGAGGTAACAAAGTCCTGTGGCACCTTAAAGACTAACTATAAAGTTTTAAAGCATAAGCTTTTGTGGGCTAATACCCACTTTGTCGGATGCAAGCAGTGGAAGTGTCCAGAGGCAGGTATAGAAAAGTAGGCAAGAACCAGGTGGGAGGTAACAAGGTACCACAAGCTAGGACCATGCTCCTTGTTCAGCTATATGCAGAGTGGGGGGAAAAGCCCCACACTGACTAAAGGGAAGTAAGGGAGGAGTGGAGCACTGCTCCAAGCAATAATATGGGGTAATCCATTTAACCCCTTGATGACAACTTTACTACAGTCAAAGGGATTTAATTTTAACATTAAATCTTAGGAAGAATTCTGGAAACCTTTCAATCTTGATAGCTTGTATTATAGAATACCTGGGTCAAATGCCATCACTAAATAGCCAAAATAATTTCTACCTAGCTTTCCTCACTGCTCTTATATTTGGCATGGAGAACTACCACATCTCTGGCTGAGAGCTGCAGAAGTCCTGTGGAGGGAATAACAATGAAACAAAAACAGCTTGAAGTGAAACAGAAAAGTTGCTGAATCAAGTCTCTCACTGTTGTGAGCAACAGTTATAACAACAAGGGTCCTTCCAGACTGGAGCAGCCTTCAGCTGTTGGGTGAAACAAGTGTCATGTCACTTGCCTACTTAGATCAGAAATGCAAATCAAGTTTCATTTCAATCAGCTGTGTTCAGTTTTACACATTTGTCAAATAAAAATATATATATTTTCCTGGAAGCAGAAAAACTAAAACAGCAAAACACACATTGACATTCAAATAAATGTATGTGCAATACAGCTGGGATGGTCTGAGGACAACACATTTTCACTAGGTGAATATGGACAAAGCTGAGCAACACTTTTCCCCCTGCTATTTCCCTCTTTTTTAAAGCTTACTGTAATAACTGAGTTAATGTCTAGACCTGCCATGCTATTGAAGACTCTGGAGAACAGAAACGCATGAAGCAACAGCAGCTGAGTGATGAGAACACAGGATTGTCACATCTGCAGTGGAGGTTGGAAGTTTCATGCCACAGAAACAAAATTGCTCATTTGAAGCAATGTGGCAAACCATTACTCAGGACTCAGTTCTTTTTTGCCATTACTTATTTCATATATACTGTTTGGTATTTTTTCCACAAAGCAGCATTAGATGAACTCTGTTCCCTCTAAGTCTCCTCACTTCTAGCTAATGACCGCATTTTTCTTGTTGGGTAATTTCCCCCCCACCCCCCATACGTCCATTAAAACTTCCCACTAGTTAACAGTTTGAGTAAAGACTAGTTCAGAGCATTTAAGTCTGTGCTTCAGTCTCATTCCTTGCATGGGACATAAGCATGGGCCTAAGTGCTCTGCTGAATATGAGATGGGGCGTCTAATGAGACTTCAGATGTTTCAACTCCTCCTTATGGAAAACAGTTTGTGGGTTCATTTGACGACTTCTTATCCATGGTACTGTTGCTTTAAGGTATGTGACATCATTACGTTCGTTCAACACTGCACCTCTATGGGTCCCTTCTGTCAAGAGCAAGAACTCTTGAATAATTTCTCCCACGTAGCCAACACAAGCACAGGGTGATATTTCTAAAGCTGCTTAAGGGATTTGGGTGGCTATTTCCATTAAAATTAATTTTATAATGGAATTGGTTATCTAAATCCCTTACACGTCTTTAAAATAATCATTCTGGGTAGGAGTATTAATCAGTTTTCTTTCCTTACCCTAGCAGAATAATTATTGTTTAAACAGGCTATATTGTAAATAGTCCTCATTTGCTTGCAATGTCTGAAATCCCATCTCTTGCAGTGTAAAATGGCATTGCATGCCTAAGCATGTAACCTCTTATCACTCCCTTTCAGAATCTTAGTGGTCAGCAGGAGCCATGGAGAAGGAGCTTCCATGTTAAAATCCTAATTTCCATTTAAACACACCACACTCATGGTATCTGAAATATTGGGACTCACAGATGAACGGCCATGGGAAACAGTAAGGAGGCAGGTGGAGAGTCTGACTCTGGTCCCTTCCTCTTAGGTGATTGATATAAACATGGTATTCCATGTCTCGTGGAAGAGGACAAGTGAATGAAAACAAGAAAAAGGGATTGAGGGCAGAAAATAAATGAGGAACAAAAACAGGGAAGAGTGACATGAAATATGTGAAAGATGTGGTAGAGTAGGAGGAAGGGACAAAGTATTAGAATTGTGCTCTGACAGTTATTCATCTAGAAAAATACAGGGAACATTAACCACTGGGATGTGTTGTTGACACACGTTATGTTCTGGAACATTTTGCATTTTATACCAACAAACAGCGGGTTAGCTCCGAACTACTGAGATGCTTTAAGCAAAAGGTAACATTTTCACAAAGGAGAAACCGTTTTGAAACTTCAGGGAAATGATAAGCAGCAACAAGTGTCATCAGTATCCCCATCTGGTGTACAGGTTACAAGTGGAGGAAAATCCATCCCAGGGTACTATGATGAGAGCCTCCACAGCTCATTGTCAGCAGTAGCACTATATCAAACTGTTCCTAGCAAAGGGCAGCCATCAGGACTGAATGCATGAGTATAGAACCAGTTCTTGGGGAAAACATAAAGGCACTAAACAGTAAATCCACCTTAGGTCTTGTTTAATGCCACAGCAGCTACAACATGGACACTTGACATTGTCCCATCACGTGAAGAGGAAAGGTTTCTAGGAGATTATTGCAGCTGTAGTGCAGATATCAGAATTATTGGACACAAATGCTGCCCCCAGATCTCTTTACAGTGGAGCAAGCTGCTGTGTGAGTTCCCTTGGCCAGCTCTGAGGACATGATTGGTTCCACTGATCCATGTGTTACGTGCCATTTGGGAATCTTTGGCAGTACCTTTAGTAGAGGCAGTCATAGAATATAAATAGACTGATCTCCTCTCCTTCTGCTTTGACACTGGTCAATAGTGTCAACACAGGGGAGCAGTGGCTGAGTGGAATGGTTCATGTGTTCTCCCTCTCACCCTGTGCCAACATCAGTTTAAATACTCACTTAGATTTTAAACTGGAGATGATTGTAACAAAGATGAGGAGATTACTTTGCGCATTTGACAGCACAAGCTCAGGGAGGCAGGAGGAGTGGCTGACTAGCTCCTTTTGGATCATGGCCTCAAAGAATAGGTCCAATAGGTTGCGTGAGGTGCCTGATGGTAGGTTTGTCCACATAGCACGCAAGGCAAACAAGTGGAGGCAGTATTCAAAATTTCACCCTCATGACTTGAAGTAATGACTCCACCTATTACAGGGGAAGTACAAATTTTAAATTTCCCATGACAGGTTAAAAGTTTCTTTAATGACTGGTAAAGAGCCTCAAAATGGCTATCATTATAATTAGTAATTATCTCTAACCTCTTCCGGAATTATTTTGCCTTTTTTTTTTTTTTTTTTTTTGCTTCTAGGCTATCTTCACCGAGTGACATAGTGGCAAATATAATGCATGTATTCTATGATCTTCAATGTTCCATATTAGATGCATTTATGGCACTTGCTAAACCCAAGCAGTTATCACCACAGCATCATCTACTTCCATCTGTAGATGTAGATCATCCACAGCCATCTTGGACGTCGTCACCAGAACAGGAAGTTGAACTGGGGGCTTTGAGATTTCTCAAATGCTTTATTGTGATCAAATGTTAGGTTTCTTTCAAAGACCAAAGACTTGTTTATCCTTTCATCTCTGAACTCAAGGTTCAAGTAAACTGCTCTTGTATTAGTAATTGACAGGCTTTAAAATTCACTTCTGTAAGAACAAGAACAGGTCAATCAATCAAAGTCTTTCCTCAGCCTGTGTGCTCTAACAGCTGCCCACTCATGTTTAACAGCAGGTGTATAATAGTTCACTCAGGGTTGCTTTTAGTAAGTCCCATTCACCCTTCGCTATTATTGCCAACTGTTCATTAATTGAAAAACCATTGCAAAACAACACTTGATGGCATAACTTTAAATGTAAAGGGCTCTTCCCATCTGTTCACATTAGGAGACCTCAGATTGCCTTAGTCAATAATTCAGCTCTTCAGAGCCCTCCCTGTCAACATATCCTGACAGAGCTGTAAGAGAAACCATTAGAGAAAGGAATTTCATGCTACTGGCCCTGTGTGTTTTAGGACCATTTTCAAGACATATTTTAGGTCACACTCGTACTGGAGTTGCAGTTTTTGCAGTACAGAATTTACTTTGCTTCTGAGCACTTGTGACTAAGGCTACCTCTATACTTGCAAGTGTATACAGGTAGTGGTCCATGTACTTTTAGCACTATAGCCACACAGTGTATAGGTGTGGAACTAGAGGTGTGGTAGCACCCAGTGGCTTGAATTGGTTTCCATTATACACAGAGTTTTCAGTTTAGTTCAGTGCTCAGCACCCCCACAATAAAAATTGTTCCAGCATCCACATATATGATGCTGGGCATATGCCTATATCTGCATCCATTGTTGGTATGTGATGCTAGTGCTGCCTTTCAGGGGTGCTATTCCAAAGTTATGTGCATCACAGGAGACAATCCACAAACTGCCTTGCAGTGTGTTGCCAGAACAGTCTGCTGCCTTCATATATTTGACAAGGCCAGCTCCCACTCACCTGTCCATCCTGCCAGAACACATGGACCAAGTCCTGGAAGGTGTAGTTCTGCTCCTGCTATTTGTTACAGGGGAAAAAAACAAACAAACTGCACACATTCATGAGGTGCACTACTCAATGGAATTGAGCCAGGACTTTGATATGCTGAAGATAGTCTGATATGCTGAGTGACAATCCATTGTGGTTCCATGGAAAAGGTCATTGTACTAGTATTGGAAAGGATATGCTCATGGGTGAATTGCTGCTTCTGGTCCAGAAGAACCAGCCTGGTGTGAAGGGATCAAATTGTTTTAGAGACCTGGGGTGACATCCAGTGGCTTCAGAACTTCCAAATGAGGAAGTAGAGCTTCCTGGAGCTATGCACCCACTCTCCAGTGCCAGAGCACTTGTTTTCAGAAACTTATACTAGTGCAGCAGTGGGTGGCTATTACCCTTTGAAAACTGGCAACACCTGACAAATGTATTCACGGTTGGGAAATCCAGGATTGGGGAAGTGGTTGTACAGGTTTGCCAGGCAAATCAATATTGTCATCTACCCAAGGGTGGTTGCCATAACTCCCGTATCAAATCAGGGGACCACAGTGTGACAGGTTTGGGATCATCAGCTATGTGCTGAATTTACTTCTGAGCCCAGTTTCCCTGCCAGCTAGGGACTCAGCTTGTTGAGCCAGACACGGTAGCCTGCTGCAATACATACTGAGGTCTGGTCCACACCCCTAAAAGCTGCAGCCTTTAACCAAAGACTACTCAGCAGGTCACTTATCTCCAGTACCCACACATCCAGCTCCCAATGGGATCCAAACCCAAAATAAATCCATTTTACCTTGTATAAAGTTTATAAGAGGGAAAACTCAAATTGTCCACCCTCTGCAACACTGAGAAGAGATATGCACAGCTGTTAGCTCCCTCCAGGGATTAATCACTTACTCTGGGTTTAATAATAAATGAAGTACAAAAAGTAGGATTTAAGTGATTTCAAGTAATAGAACAAAATCAGTCAAAAACATGGAAGTCTAAGCCTAATACATTAAGAAACTGCTTACAGGTAAATCTCATCCTCAGAGATGTTCCAATAAGCTTCTTTCACAGACTAGACTCTTAGTTTGGGCCCAACCCTTTCCCCTGGTACAGTCCTTGTTAGTTCCAGCAGCCATCTTAAGTGAAAAGCAGAGGCTGTCTCATGACAGTCCCCCTTTGGTCTCTTCCACTCCCTTTTATAAAACTTTTCCCAAGGTGGGAACCCTTAGTCTCTCTGGATCTCCACCCCTTCTTCTAAATGGAAAGGCAACAGGTTTAAGATGGATTCCAGTATCCTGTGGCATGGTCGCGTATCCTGCAAGATCCCATTCTTCCAGGGCTGGCCCCCAGGTACCCAGAACAGTTTGCGAGTAAACAGCCATTTACAACCAAATTGTCCTAGACAATGGGAGACATCAAGTTGCCAAATCACCATTAATGGCTCCCACTTTGCATAATTACAGAAGGATTTCAGAGTATATTTCTAGCTTCAGATACATACAAATAGGATCAACACTCAGATCAGAAGCTTTGTAATGATGCCTTACAAGAGATTTTACATAAAGAATATTTCAGTTACATTATATTCACACTCATAAGCATGTTTCCATAAAACATATGGAGTGCAAGGTCACACACAGGAAAAGTCATGACACTAGGGTGCTCAGAATTATACAGAAGAGGGAAGAAGGGGTTTTACTCCCCTCCCCAGAAGTGGTAGGATTCTATACAGAGATTGTGCCTATAGTGATTTTGGGGTAAGCCACAAGACTACTTGTAACTTGGCTCATGAAGTTGTACCCTGTCATAAATGTAAAGTGCTGGAGAGGGTTATTCTGCCTGTATGGGGTTAACGTTACCTGAGAGGGAGTGACATAAGAGCCCCGGACCACGAGGCAGAGAGGAAGGAGTTTTAGTTCAGTTTTCCTGCCATCCCAGTGTTGGCAAGAGACCCATTTTTTCGCCTCTAGCGATGGAGGGAGAAAACTTCTATTTTCCTTCCTATATTCATAAGTAGCTGTGCTGTGAGTAATATGTTGATTTCCATAAGATTCTGTACCTATTTAGAGTGTCATGAACCTTTTCAGGGGGGGAAGTTAGAGAACTCTAGATTGTGCAGTTGTATTGTAAGTGTATGCTTTATTCTATTTTCTTTATTAAATCTTTTTAGTTATAAAGAGCGTTTAGTTTATTTCCCTTAAAGTTCTCTCTGCTTTCAGGCTGGAAAGGGAGGGGGGAAGGAGAGTAGGTCTCAAGGACAAGCTCAGCGTGTATGAGCTGGAGTGCGAAGTCTGTCTCTCTCTACCTTCAGACTAGAAGGGGAGGAGGGGGGGAGCAGTCTGGATCCCGATCTCTCAGGGAGAGGGAAAGGGGGAGTTGGGGTGTCAAGGTACCCCACCCCATGGTCTTGGGGTGATTACTGAGTGGTGGCAGCATGGTCCCCATTTCCCAATGGGTAAAGTGTGTGGTTTGGGGGTGTGAAGACTTAACTTAGGCTGGGAAGC
The DNA here is from genome assembly GCA_032164245.1 of Sternotherus odoratus. Taxonomy (NCBI): domain Eukaryota; kingdom Metazoa; phylum Chordata; order Testudines; family Kinosternidae; genus Sternotherus; species Sternotherus odoratus. The sequence goes on from JAVMKO010000004.1 coordinate 50,367,335, forward strand.
AGCTTATAGTTATTTGGTCTGGCATAGAAGAGACTCCTCTCTGTACCCCAGGTTCAGAGAGAGGGAATAGACACTCTTACATACCCAAACAATGAGTCAGCCAAAAGGAAATTCAACTGAGACTGAGTAGTTGCAGAATGATTGTTGAGTGTCTGGACAGCTAAATAGCTCATTGGTGATGCCTGTACACCCAGCTGGATGCCATGTGGCCAGCACTGTTTACATAATTGCAGCATACTGTGCCCTTTATACTGTATGCAAAGGCAAATACTTTTGTAGACAAAGTGGGCACAGAACAGGTTTGTACATATAACCAGATGCCACCCATGATCACACCGGTCCTACTTCACAGTAGGCAAGGGAAATCCAGAATACCACATGATCACACATCCTTCAACAGCAGGTGATTTCTGTGACTGTGTTGAGGGAAATGTCAGCCTGTGCAGCCCCAGGAAAGATGCAAGATGATACTGGCACTTAGTTGTGTTCCCACATCTCTCTCTCTCTGCCCGTCATACCTATGAGTTTTGATCTCCTGCAGGCAATAGTTAGAGCTATTGACCACAGACAGTTGTGCAAGTGCCTCTAAGGTTAACACTTTTGGTTATGGGTTCATGCTATGGATGATTTTGGTGCAGTCTCATTCCCATCATTCCCCAATGTTTTTGTTTTATGGTCTCACCTGTGTTGAGCGCTTTACTGGGCAGTGTTTTAAAATTACTTCAACCGCTTACAGAGCTGATTTTGAGGGGCTTCCGATTATTTTATTTTTTTTAAAGTACTGTTCTCGGCTAGTAGTGGTTACAGCACGTCGACAGTCCTGCTAAATAGACAGCATTGTCTATTTAGCAGGACTACACCCACGTTTGAGTGGTGAAGGGTTGGTGTGGGTGTTTTGTTTCATGTTTTCACTGAATTTAAGTTTTCCCCCTTTTTCTGTACAGTGAAGTGTCAGCTCCTTACTCCTACTAAGGCCAAGTGGTTTTCTGTCTGCTCCTAGAATCATGGAATGTGAGAGGCAAATAGAAGCTTTGACCTCTATACAGGTTCTAGCAGAGCTGAGCCAAACTCAAGCATCTGGGCCTCTAATCCTTTAATAAATGTTTACAATGTAAAAAAAAAATCAGTCTAAGGACTTGTAGTTTTGTTTTTAGATATTACAGGACAGAGCAAAAGTACTGAGTGCCTAGAGGCAATTTAGATCCTATTTATGAATTGGAAGATAAGGAAAGTTTAGCCACATTGATAGATCATAGGTGTATTGGCTAGTACAGTCCTCAGACGGAGTGACTATGGCTAGTGCTGCACCAGGCATTGTAGAGTGATGTTCCCAAATCTAGCTCAGTCTGCAACTCCAAATCTGAGGTGTCCCTGTAGGCAATGCAAGATTAGGTCAATGGATGGTGTGCGCCCTTTTGGGCACTGAACAGTACTGTATGCTGGGTGTTTGTCAATCCTGGCACCATAGCCAAAGGCCATGCAACATTATTTTTTGAACATGGCGAATGACTGGAGACAGGCCACATATCTGCAATACAATGGTATTTTGCACAAAGTCAAACCCCATTATGCTGAAGATTTGGTGCTGACCTCAGACACTGAATGCCTCTAACCCTATTAGGTCTGCCTGTAAGAGGGTCAAGGCTTGAACCCATGTTGAAAAAGGTAGTACACAGACGTGACATTCTGAATTTTGTCTCAGCTCCAAGAGTTTCTTGCATTCAGAGGGAAGACATGGACTTCATGCAGGAGGCAGTGAAACCTAATTAGAGAGCATCTGGTTTGCGGACACTATTTGAATGCTCTGCAGAGTATGTTGAACTCTGCTCTCACCTGTATTCAATGCCATCTACACCAGGGGTTGTGGTGGTCCAGCTCCAGGGTTCTGGACTTTGGTCTAACATGAGATGTTCATCCCCAAAGTGTAGGCATCATCTTGGAAAACCTGACATTCTCTGGCTTCTTCATGCACAAGGCAGCATTGTCAGCATAGTCTGGGTCAATGAGCACATGATCAACCTTAATTCCAACATGTGGAGCAGCAAGTCCTAATATCTACTTGATGGCCCAACAGAATAGTAGCAGGGTGAGAACACACCCCTACTGCATGCATGAGGTTATACAGGAATGTGGCAAAACCCATGAACCAACATGCACTCACACTGGTGAAGGTGTGAAGATCACACACCTAGTTTAATGAAACATCTGGTACCTCAATTTAGGAAATGCAGTGGATACAATGTTAGATAGAAAAAAAAAAGAGCTCTCAGTGCTGCAGTCATTTTTACCTTATGATTTTTTAAAATATTTCTGTATGAGAAAAAACTTCAAATGAGAACTTCTTGCAGTCTTTGAAAAGGGAGAGTTAGATGTTCTGAATAATGAAGCAGTACATCGAGTTTTTCTTCCTTCTAACCTTATCAGTGGTTGCCAGAGTAGAGAATTGGAATAGTCACTGCATCTGTCAACAGAACAGCAAAGCAGACTGAGACAGTTTCATTAGGTTGAGCCTAATAGACACTGAAGACTAATTTTTTCCTCATAATGCACATTTTCTGCCTTTGCCAGAAGTCTGAGTAATCTAGATAAAGTATTATTTCTGCCAGCAACAGAGTTTGACAAGTCTGCTGAAGTGCAAATGGCTCAATGCCTGTCTTCAGGAGTCTTCATATACATTACTTTTACCACTAATTGTAAGTAGTCTTATGTAGATACACAGCCATATATCTGTTTCCTACATGGCACTCTAGGAATTAGACTGCTACTGTGGGGTCTCCTACTGTAAAGGGTACCATTTGTCATAAAAATTGTGTGACTAGTTGAAGCTTCAGCAAGAAATCTTATTTGGTTGAAGAACTGATGACCAAACTTGCATTTGTCATAAAAGCTACTGCATTATCTATGCTCCTTCTAAATAAAACTACATTTCTAAACCTTTAATTTTGAAGAAAACCTTCCAAAGTGCCCTGATCAGTGTTGTATCATCATTTCAGACCGTCTACTTAAAATAGCTGTAAGACCTGAACTATTCCCATTCATGTTAAGTGAGTGTTAACTCAGACCTAATGGTGACTAGCTTGATGCTTGTTTTAGTTTCTAGAAGAAATATCTAGTATTCTTTTTCTTTCAGGTTATTTCAGTTAGTGGGTCAATTGGTATCATCTCTTTGGGGATGGCTTGAGCCATTTTCCCTTTGATCATTCTTGATCAGCATCAAGCAGCCTAATGATAACCTTCCCACTGTATGATTAATGAGGGGGTAGAGCTGACCTAGGAGAGAATGTCTTAAAAGCCAGAGGAAGCAACCAAGGGAAAACTAGTGTACAGGGGAGTTTGAGAGAGGGAATCATAATACAATTACTATGGTTAGGAACAGCTGCATCACCAGTGCCAATACAACTCCTGTCTCTTCCACCTCTGCCTGTATCCAGACAGAACCTGACCATGGATCTCTCTCTCTCTACCCAAATCCTGGTGTTAATTTGCAGAGACTGTGGTCTGCATTTCCCAGTCACAGACAGCCAGGCCTGGGGGAGGGGAAGTAGCCATCCAGTTTGATTAAACCAGGAGACAAAGTGGGCTCTACTGTTGTTCTCAACCATAATGACCATGTTAACACAGCCTACTATAAAGAACTCCAAGAGGAACCCACACCTCAATTCACCCAGGAATTTAAGGATACCATCAAATCATTCCCCAAACAAGTTCAAGATAACTCTACAACCTCTTCCCCCCAGGGCATTCTACATGCTTCAAAATAAACAAATGAACCATGGCAGACCTATCATATCTGGTCATAGCACTTATTGAAAGAACATTAGGACTCCGAAACCATTCTCAACTGCTCATCACACAAAGGGACAGCTTCCTCCAGGACACAACTGTCTCCAGAAAGTCTGGAACCTTAACACTATCCTTGCCACCATGGATATCACCTCCCTTACAGCAACATCCCTTACTAGATGTTAAGTAGGCAGCAATTGCCTATATACAGGACAATTATCAACACATATGTATGCCAAAAATCTATTTCTTCCTTACCCATAGGGAATTTTACATTCAACAAAATTTGTCCAAACTATGGGAACAGCTGTGGGTATTAAGAACCAGTATGGGGTTTCAGTGTGGGGTTGTATCATTAAACAATTACAACCCATATCCAGAATCAGAGAGGTAGCCGTGTTTGTTACCTCTGCTATTCCAGACTAAGTCCTGTGGCACCTTAAAGACTAACTATAAAGTTTTGAAGCATAAGCTTTCGTGGGCTAATACCCACTTCGTCGGATGCAAGCACTGCATCCGACGAAGTGGGTATTAGCCCACGAAAGCTTATGCTTCAAAACTTTATAGTTAGTCTTTAAGGTGCCACAGGACTTTGTTAACCCATATTCAATGAGGACCACATTCTGAAAAGAATCTTTCCCAGATCCTCTCTTCTAGCCTTCAAACAGCACCTCAATCTCATCAGAAGGATCCCCACAGACCAGGACCCACCAATTCAGAGTGGCATCAGACCCTGTCAGAACAGATGCAAAGCCTGCAGACCTCTACTGCTAGGATGATTGATAAACTACCCTCCCAACACACCTTTCAGGACCCCTGGATCTCACACATGAAAATCTCAACATCCAGGGCAGTAAATACCCCATGAGACACAACGCTTTTGAATGAACTTCAAAGAAAAGTTAAACCAAAAACCACATTGTTTCATGAAAAGTGTTTACCTATGGTGATAGTAAGTATGACCACTCAGCCCTCATCTTTAAAGCAAACCTACATAATACCTTCAAAAGACAAGCCTGGGAGCTTAAATTTATGGCTTAACATGTGTAGCCCACTAATCCTCTTTTTCTCATATTACTTCAGAGGTGTTAACTGGCCACATCACCTTGAATGGTCTCTTACAATGTTTTAGCATAAGTAGCTAACACAAGTCTATTCCACCTTGTATTTAGCTGTGACATACCAAGTATCTTTTCCACACCTGAAGAGCTGTGTGTTTGAAAGCTTGTCTTGCACCAACAGAAGTTGGATAAGGTAGTATTTTATTGGACCACCTTGTGTCTAACAATTAGGAGACAGGCAACACTGATAGTCCCTCTCCCCTCCCTACTCCACAATTTTCTTACAGATTACTGCAGTGCTACCAATATTTTGCTTTTAAATACTGAGAGAAGACATGGGAGCTGGCTACTGGAAGCAAGTAAGCCATACAAAGTCTTAGTCTCTTTATAAACATGCATTTACCAGCAGTTCTAAAGACAGAATTATTCCTGTTGACCTGCACAAACTAGTTAGTACTCCAGACTCCTATTGGTGGCTTGTTCCAAGAAAGGAGCAAGATTTCAAACAATATTTAGCAGGTGGATAGTGTTTGAGAGGCAAAGGACATTGCATACCAAGAGAGCTAAATACTTACTGTAGTATTGAAACTGACATGAACCCAGAGCTTTGGCTTCATAAAAACAGTGCTAGAAGGGACCACAAAGGTTATTTAGTCTACCCCTCTGCCAATATGCAGCATTTGTTGGATCTAAACCATCCAAGACAGATGGTTATTTAGCCTTCTTTTGAAAGCCTCCAGTGAAGTGGCTTCCATGACTTCTCTAGGCAGTCTGTTCCATTGTCCTACTATTCTTAGAGTTAGGAAGAATTTCCTGAAATTTAATCTAAAATCTGCTATACTGTAGTTTGAACTCAGTGTCTCTTGGCCTGCCCTCAGTGACAAACCAACAGCTTTCTTCAAGCTTTTTTGGCAGTCCTTTAAGTATTTGAGGACTGCTATCACATCCCATCATCTCCGGCTTTCCAAAACTAAAATATACCCAGTTCCTTTAGCCCTTGCTCATATGGCTTGCATCCCACCCCTTTGAGCACATCTAAAGGAGATGCAATAAATTGATCTGATGCATCAAACACTACCCGCTGATCTGCTGACACATTATCCCCACCCCCTATGCCTGAGTCTGAGCAACTCAGCATACTTTTGCTGTATGCCAAATAAATAAACAGTGATGAAATAGGGAGTCAAACTGAGTTTTTGGGATCCCAGACAACCAGATGAAGCTTTTCTCCCACAGCTAGACAAGATATCTGGATATGTCAAGTCAAAAAGGTGTTGGAGGGACTCTTAACAGAAGTTAGGATCACTAGTTTCCAAGGCATAAGACTATTTTTCATGTGTGAACTGCACTTTTTTTTTTTAATTGATTTTTATCCACCCTGTTGTGCTGCAAGGTGCTTTGGTTCTTGTACAGTTGTACTAGTACTATTGCCTGAAGTGCCTATGTCACTTATGTACTTTGTCAAGGTCTTAAATCTCTTTAAACAATAGACATTTGAAATTAAAAAGTTATATAGCATTTCCACTAACCATTCCTTCTGAAGTAATGAATGTGTGTAACCCAGTGGTGAATGTGTTACTGGTCCTCCACTTTGGCAATCCATGGAGAAAGATTTGTATGGCTTCCAGCTAAAAAGCCTTGCCTCTTCAGCTCAAGCAATTGCAACTCATGCTTTTAGTTCTGGGGCTCCTGGTGTGTCAACCTATGAGGGAAGCCATTATACGTGCATATATAATAACTTTAGCCAGTGTTCTTTTCACCTTAGAAAGAAGGATTTAAAATTTAGTGCATGTATCCCTGGTACTTCACTTTCTACCTTTGTTCTCTTTTCTGCACAAAACCCTCCCCAATGCTTTTAATTTTAACCCTTATCAAAGCACATGGCAAAGCTGAAAACTTTAAAAGTTCCATATAGTTTATGACAGCATCACATGTTCAGCTGTTAAACATTCATTCTGAAAAATTAAACTCATTCTAAGATTTGCTGCATGGCTCCCTACTTCCAGTAATTGTTCCAGGGGAAAGAACTCATTTGGCCAGTTTTGGGATTACTTGTCATGCTATTTGGATTTTTAATCATTGTCTATCATCGTGATATGTTGGATAATTTCCATTTCAAATCACTTGCTATACTCAAGATCCAATTGAGAATCTCAATATCATTTTTGAAGTGGCTCAAAGCAAATGGCAGTTATTCTGGAGTTCCATACAATAGTGCTATTGATGCTACAGCAGTGAACAAAGTCAAATTAACAAAAAAAAATTAAAATATAAAAATCAGATGAACACATTGTTATCTGCTCCCTCCAAAGCTTTAAAAGCTTGAGATTTTTCCCAAGACAGACATTTCCATTCACCTCTTGTGTGATGTATCACACAGCTGTGGGATACATCACCAGAACAGTAACATTTAGAAGAATGGAAATACTGTACGTGTTCCAACTCAGAATGCAGTATGAAATTTTAAGGATTCAATTTGCAATAACAGATGTTCAGTGTTAGAGACCTAGAGCATTGACTGGAACATTGTTTGAAACAAAACAGTTGATGGGGGGAAAAATGCAGTCGCCACTGTAAACAAGTTAGAGCAACATTTTTACTACATTGTGTTATCCAAATTTCTTTTTTACTTCATTGCTCTTTTTCCAGTGTCTGATTTCAAGTTAATACAGAGTTACTCATTTATTTCCCTTCTACCCCCCTTTAAGTTTGATCAGACTTCAGTTTAAGTCACTCTTTCTCCTAAAACCAGGATTAAGCCTAATTTGAGGAGCCGATTATCCTGTATCAGCCTACTGTGCAGTTCTTACACCATCCTCCGAGACATTGTGTTATAAACACTACTGAAAACTGGATATTGGACTAAACAGACCTTGGGTCTGATCTGGTATCAGAATTACTATACAGTAAACCCTCGATTTAACGGACCTCGATTTAACGGACTTCGGATGCAACGGACAAAATTTCTGAGCAAGTCTGATGCATTCCTGATCCATTTCTGGCACGATGGCTGCCGGCTCCCGGCTGCCGCCCGGGTCCACACAGCAGGCAGGCTGGCTGCCGGCTCTCGCCTGCCACCCGGGTCCAGGCAGCGGGCGGGCTGGCTGCCGGCTCCCGACTGCCACCCGAGTCCAGGCAGCGGGCGGGCTGGCTGCCGGCTCCCGACTGCCACCCGAGTCCAGGCAGCGGGCGGGCTGGCTGCCGGCTCCCGACTGCCACCCGAGTCCAGGCAGCGGGCGGGCTGCGGAGCTGTCGCCCCGACCCTGTGGCAGTCGGGCTGCTGCTCCGACAGCTCTTTTTTTTTATTATTCAATAACGGACTTTTTGATTTAACGGACACCCCCTCGCCCGAATTAGTCCGTTAAATGGAGGTTTTACTGTACTCCCATTGAGAGAAATACAGTGACTGATACCTGTGAAGACTTCAAGGGATTGCTACATCGGAGATATTGTACCTCCTCTTCCCTTCTTCCCCCTCCCCACTTCTTGATAAGATGCAGCAGTCACTAGAGAGCAATATACCCATGCATATTTGGACATGTTCAGTAGAGTCTCCCCTCCAACTGAAGACATTTGGGAGGAGAGTCAGACACATGAAAATCTAGTGTGTATTATCTGGTGGATTGTTTTAATGTTATTATTCTGTGTGTTGTTTTAGTTGTAAGGACTGAATGTAACCCCTCCCCCCAGAAATTTAGCTCAAAAAGGTAGAACACTAAATAGTCAACAACCTACCAACAGACCGGTCAGTTCTAGTTTTATTTGATTACTGGTGAAGTGAGTCAGTTTTAGAGTAGAGGAAATTGAACTTTCCCACAGAAGAGGTACAGCACTGGTGAGTAGCAGCATCCTGCTAGTGCCTGGCTAATATGGCCAGGTGATTATTTGATCACATGGAGGAAGACAATTCACTCTCTATGCTAAATCAGGTGTTACCCCTTTACTCAGTCCACCCACTAAGGTCCTCACTGTGATCATATGTGTGGACACCTGCTCACCACCAGCAAAACAGACTATGAAACTCAATTCATATAGGCCACTAAGCAAAGAGTTTTGAACAGCAAATTATAGACCATGACTAATTGGAGAGCTAATATAGAAATCAGTTAGTGTTCAATTATCAGTGCCCTGAGACACCTCCTCACTCTCCAACACGTCAGAACTTTGCTGTAAGTCACTCTGCAGAGATGATTTAGTTTCACATGAATGCATCTGGGGTAGGTGGTCATTTATGGATATTAAGACTTCATTTTAGTGAGATTTTATCCAAAAAAGAATTCAGGTCAGGAGGGTTCATGCATTTGAGGCTCAGAAGATCACTCCAAAACTCTTAACTTCAAAATTAATTATGTAGTTCTCTTCCAAGGTGTCATCATTCTTCCCATTAAGAACTTTGACTTCAAAAGCTATTCAATTTTTAAATGAATTCTTAATGACTATACTCTCAGCCTAGAGTTGCTCATCATTTTATAAATCATCCTAGGATTGTGACTAGGAATTACTGTTTATTTTATACAAACATTCAGAATCCTCCCCAAATGCCTGTATATTGCCATGCTTTATTACATTATGAAAAAGTGTTTCTCCCTCCAATCCCCCTACTCTGAGGCAGAAGACAGTCTCATTGTTTTAAAGATACAAAATAATTTGGTCATGGCGGCAGTTTTAGATTCCCTCTACATAGAAGAAGGTTAAAATATGCTTTTTCACTAGTGCAAAATTGTACCAATTCCATCTGCAAGAGAGAATTTTCCTCAACACTAGTGTAACAGAGTAATGTTTTGCCTAAAGGCTTTATTAATTTAATGGGCTGCATCAGATTTTGCCATAAGGAGTCATTTGCCACAGTCATCTTAAAAACACAGATGGTATTAAAAATTGACTGCACTTTGCACAAGAGCCAACATCAGAGATGTAGCCTCCGACACAGATGTTATACAGAGCCTATTTATTTTAGGGCGGGCACAACAAACATTTGGTCCACCTGACATACTTAGAGCCTGTACAACATTTACAGGGAAGCTTTGATTCTGCAGATTTGAAAGGTTCCTAGACCTCCTACTTGCACAGATCATGTTCCAAATATGAACTAAAGAGAACATTTCTGTTTTCCTGCAAATGCACACAACCTGAAAGATCTAAAGCTCAATGTGGATTTTAAAGCCCAAACATTAGCAATTTAATTCCTGACCATTTTTTGGCTGGGATACTGAAAGGCATGGAACTGAAGACCACAGATGATGGGAGTTGTTGTAATGAAGGAAGAACAAATGAAACAATGACAAGGAAGAGGGAAGGGAAACAAAGGAAGAGAAAAAGTAGAGAAGTAACTGGATCATTAAGTGAGCTCATTTTCATCAGGATGCTGAAGGGTTCAGCATAAGTGATAAATATTTAGTTACTACACAGTAGCCACATTCTACCCCTGATCTTTGTGCAGGTCTCATTAGCATTAGAGAAACTTCTGCTGAGAATTTGAAATTAGTATGCAATCCTAAATTTATACTCTAGCTAGCCAATAGCCCAGAAATTAAGATAGAATTAAGCCCTGCATACAATGAATTGGACACTTCTAGAGGTATGTTTCTCAGTGCCTAAGCCAGAATCAAAACAGTGTTCACCAATCCTCACATCTCCACAATAGCAGGAGCTCCCAAAAGTCAAGCTAACAAGTTGATAGAGTGGTACTTAACTGAAGGTACTGAACTTGTGTGTCTGAATTATACAAGTGTAGGGACTGCTACAGGAGTACACAGGGACCATAATTCTGTCTTGGAATACACTGGGTGTAGCCTTTTTTGGATTACTCCATGGTGCTGATCAGGGTTCTTGAGGGGATATCTGCAGATACCAGGAAACCAAATACACTGATCTTCTGAACCAATCCTTGCTCCACAGGAAGGTGAGAGAGTCCCAATGGTACTGCCACTATGCAGTCAAAGTGATCCTTTCTAGCCCATAGGCATTGGTAAGAAGTTAGGGCAGAGAATTTGGGATAACATTTGCTGCAGCATGCACAAGCTCACTGTTTCTCCAGGATAGCCTGTAGATACTATAGAAGGAGGTACTTGAAATTTGCCTTAGATTACAGTTTTGCAGTCAAAATAAGCCTGGACATTTGAACAAAAACCCTCATGGTTAAATGCTAAAACCACCAGCCTAACATGAAGTTCTCCATTTTTATTACCCCAACCCCATATTGATCCCAGTATGGTAGATTCTGCCAGTACCTTAGATAAGGCAGAAAGTTCTGGGATTTATTCTATGGGAAAATAACTCCTATGCATACTAGAGCACACACACAAAAGGTTCAGATTAATTACCTTTCCTGTTTCTTCCTAATTCAAACAATGTTAGCCAGCAGAACAGCCTCTAAGAATGCCTATTCTTTACAAAGTCATCCCTCCATACAAATCCTACACTGTTTGTAACTCAGGCCCCATTAATATATAGTTGGGCAAAGGACAAATTCCAGCCCTTTGTGATCCTGCATAAGGAAAGTTATTCTCCAAAACATAGAACTACTACTAGGTTGTCAATTACTTCGAGATAATCTTCTGCATCAGAATTGTGAAGGAAACAAGACATTATAAAGTGGCACTTACCTCAAGAACTTTTAAGCATCTCAGTGCAGAACCACAATCCTATTTTTGTCCCTGGTGTCTCTGTAGACTACCAGCCAACATTGGTAGGGCTTCAGTGGTTCAGCCCTTCAGCTAATTCACAAAGTCCAAATTCCTTCTAGGATATTAAAGTACTCCAAAACTAAACATTATTTGCCTCAATAGGGTCTTTAGACCAGGCTCTGGACCTTTTATATTCAGCTCTTTGTGAGCCTCCTCATACTAGATGCTACTTTGATCTGCAGCCCTATCTCAATGCCAACACCCTCATACCCTTCTCCCTGCAAGTCCAGCTATGTAAATTCAGCCAGCCAGCAACTCTGTCAAATGATTAAACTACTTTAGCCAGCAAGATAGAACACTCAACCCTCACTTCCTCCCACCTAGAAACTATATTAAGCCCTGGCAGCACCTTTTATCTGGGCTACCAGGGCCCTGATTGGCTGTTGCTAGCCCCTCTAGCCCTTGGAGGACTTACCATAACTGTTCTTGTCTTCTCCGCTGGTTGCTTCTTGATGAGGCACTTAGTAGAGCAGCAAAGCCCTGACCAGAGAGCTTCAGTGATCAAATGCACCCCATAACAGACATGTTTGGAGCAACATCTTGTTCTGAATCATTTAACCACTAGATTAAATTAGAAGCAGAAGTTTAATTATTTTGTTAAATGCTACAGACATGGCACTGGGCAGAGAGTTTTTGAATTGGTCTTCAGTGTCAGATAGTGAGACAAAGTTGTTCCACTTTGTTTTCAGCTGCCTTCATTGAAACTGAAAGATGAACCACTTTCTCATTTCAGACCTCTGTAAGTGGGTACTGTCCAGTGTCACTATGTGAGTTACTGTGTGTACTTGTTTAGCTTTCTGATGTTATATAAGATGTTTTGTGCAATATTGAGTCATTATTTGGATGTGCTCCAATCAACAATGATAATGCTACATCCTGAACTATAGGGATATGTTGCCAGCATATAATTAAAAGGGCAGTGTGTGACCCATGGGGGTAGGGAAAATGGTATCAAAGGTGGGCAAGAAAGACCTTGTGCATTTAGAGAGGGTTAGAAATGCTAGAGGGATAGGTAGCCCCAGCAGGTGACCTTTTCATGCCAAAACTACTCCTGAATAACAAGCACAAAACAATCAGATTTAGCTGCTTTATGGACAGAAAGTTGACATGCTACACTCTATTGAGTGTTGTGTGGTCTTCTAACTCTGCTTAGGTGCATTCACTTTTAGCATTTAGAACTGTAGTGTAACTTGTGCCACTTTACATCATAGGGATGTAGTTCCTCAATTATAAAACTATAAAATTCAAAAGCAGAATGAAGCAGATCTGGAAGAGTTTGAGTTCTGTGAACTGGTGAATCAGAATGTTTCCTGAGCTTCATGTTCCCAGAGCTCTTTATGGAGGGGTGCTGTAGCAAAGCGTGCAGATGTTGCAATGACATAAAGCTAAGTAGATCTGGATAAACATGCTAAGATTTACATGTGGCTGGTTGGATTATTGAACTCTTTCCCAGCATTCTCATAAACTCATTTATTGTGAAACTGTGTGATTTGTGATCAGATACACATCACTTGCCAAGCAAGAAAAAAAAGTGAAATCTAGACCCAGAAGAATGTTCAAAGATGTTCTTGAGGAGCTGTTGATCAGGGGTCAGAGAAGGAAACATTTTTTAACAGGGCTGGACCAGTGGACTAAGATACCTTTAGAAACAAGCTAAGTATTATTGATTTATCCAGATTCAAATCTCTGCTTCTCATATCAGAAACCACTAAGTCTTATAAAGCAACTTCACCTGAAGAGCATGATTGGCTGGTCTGCATTTTGAAAGGCTTGGATGAATCTTCTCTTGGTTCAGATGAATCACTTTAGTATTAGCTGGAAGCTTGCACAAACTAGCTTTCTCAGAGCACTCTGTTTATTTTTGAATGTTTTATGCTGAATTAATAAATTAAGATATGAAACTGTGGTATAAAAGGGCCATACTCTAAGCTGGCTGTTCATTAGATCTCTTTGGTTTGTTTGATGAAATGAAAGGAAAAACACATAGACCAGCCACTCATTATGCTTTATTTAATGTTTTTTTAAAAGGGACACAAAGGGTAGTTTTTTAAACGCATTGTTAACAGCTATTTCTCATTTGTTCATTTTGACACATTTCATAGGATTTCATGCAATGGGACTCATGCCCTTTGATGCACATTTCCTACTTCTAAAGCTATTCAAAATTTTCCTCTATAAAGTACTAAACTCTTCTAATTTACCTTTTCATCAGCCTTGCAGCCTGGTGGAACTGTTTGAGATTAGTCTGGGGCTAAACCCTACATATTTTACTCAGCTGCTATGTCAAGCAAAGCCCCTGGGGTGAAAATCTGTTCCTAACTGAAGCACATGAAGTTTTGTCTTTGACTTACTTCACCCTTGAAAGTTGAGCTCTTGGTGAAATTTGATTGATTTTCTCTGAAGTGGGAAGCTGCCCCCCAAAAAACAACTTTTCACCAGCAAACCTAGAGGTATTCTGGGGCTGCTCATGTTGGGAACATTTTGACTTTAGTGGATGTCCTCAAACAAACCTATCAACCTCAGTGGTTAGGGAATCAAGCTCCAAGCATAGACTGCTCACTTGGCAAGTCATGTCACGTCCTTGAAAAGCAAGCAGCCCATTGTTATGTTGCCTAATGTGAAGTGGAAAGGTATTAGAAAATATTTTAGAGCCAGGATGAAATGACAGGTATTAGCTTTGATGAAATTGCAGTGGCAAACTAACTTGAGATGAACTTCCCCTCAAACTCTGAAATATGTTAGCCAAAGGAGTAATTTTCCGTTTGAGTTTTTAAGTGTTGACAAGATTTCTCTTCCAGACCCCTATTTTAAATGGGCATAAAAAAGCTCTAGAAGCCATTAGGAAGAATGATGTTCTTTGGCCTTTGCTTCTGTTTGATGCATATTATAAGTGGCAGGTTAGGGAAGGTGCACATCGTGTGTTAGGTAGTGGTGCAGAAGCATGTGAGGGAGAATAGTTTTGGAGCGCTGTGTATTTTTAGCATGCTGTCTGCTTTTCAAGTGTAAAGGGTACATCACCAAGCCTATGAAAAGTTAATGATTCTCCAATAAATCAGATTTTATTTGTCAGTAAATGCTACTTTTTGGAAAGGCACACAAGGTAGGGAGAATACAATTTAAACATATTCTTTGGCTGAGGAGGAAGTCCCTTTGTTTAAATTAAGTAAGCAGGGTGAAATCAGAGTCTTTTAGATTTAAAAAATGTGAAAACAGCCTAGGGACCTATTCTGGGACACATTATCTGAGAAGTGACATGCAGGTAGAAAAAAACTTGAGATACCAAATGTAGGTACAGCAACAGTCCTATGCCTGCTATCCAAACAAATACTGCTAGAAGGTGTAAAACATGGTCTGAGAAAGGACATTATGACAATGCCCATAGGAACAAGCTACTATATTGAAACCCTCCAGATAAAGAGCTAGCCAATTAAATAAGTAGAGCAGAAACAAAACACTCTATTCAAGATATTGGATTTCTTTTAAGAATGTTTCTTCATAGAAAACGTAAGGCAAGTGTATCTATTAAGGGTTGAATCCTGCCATCAGTCCATACAGTGAAGTCCCAGGTGGAAAAAAATAATCATTTTTGTGGGGGAGGGGGAGGACCACAGAAACAACCCCACCCTTCAGTGGTCAAAGATGACCAATAAATAAGGTGATAAACTGTTCTTCTTATCTCCTGAGGACAGTGCAAGAACTAATGGGCATAAATTGCAGCAAAGGAGATTTAGATTAGATGTTAGGGAAACTTCTGAACTGTAAAGAAAGAGAGGAATACTTGTAGCACCTTAGAGACTAACTTGTTTATTTCAGCATATAGCCCACTTCATCGGATGCATAGAATGGAACAGAAGTAAGATGCATTTATACACACAGAAAGAAAGAAAAAAAATTGTACATTAGCATACCAATTCTAAGAGGGCTGTTAAATGTAGATGGGCCATTATCAGCAGGAGAAAAAAATACCTTTTGAAATGGATTTGTGTGTCAGGTAAATTAACTCAGGAAATGCAATCAATTAGTGTAATGAGAGAACCATTTGCAAGTCCTATTTAGCCCCTGGTTAATTGTATCCAATTAGCAGTTGTGGCCTTCCAACTGCCTCTCTTCCCTAGAAAAATACTTTTCATTCAGACAAACATCCTTTATCTTCTCAGTTTTCCAGGGTTGGTCCTCCCCCTTGACAAACTGGTCCAGTGAGCTTAGCAGGAGACTGGAGATAGAACATCATCCTTATCATCCTGTTAGTGGGCAGATGGCTGCCTATCTGAAGCCATTGTTCTTTTCCCTATGTGCAGTTAGCCTCTTCTTGAATTAAACTCATAAAACTCCTTACAACAATCAGACAAGCATATAATACTCATAAAACCTACACAGCAGTCTCATTTCTGTCCCATACTGCTTGGAACTAGGTGGGGATGAGGGAGAGGGGTGGGACCAGAGTAGGAGAACAACAGCTGGATATTGGTAGGGAGGAGAAGGGCTAGGGCCTGGAATGGAGCTGGAAGGAAAGTGGCAGCAGAGTATTTGTAGTTCATCCTACTTCAGCAGTAGAGCTCTAGAAAGTCAAATGTATGGTGGAGGTAGATTAAAATGGTATATACTTTGGTTCCATTTATAACCCTTTTCCTTCCAGACCATTTTAACATAAACCCAGTGCTCAGACGAAGAATCTGTTCCTAGCAACCTGTCCATGTGGAAGGCTTCATAGGAAGCACTGAAACATAAATCTTTTCTTGACAGCTGTTAAAAGCAATGCAGGTTTTAACTGTGGAAGCTCTTCCAGGGTAATTTTTCTTCATTGAAGGGACCTTGGCATTCAATAGCAGGAAAACATTGCACATAAATAAGCTCAGAAGGTGTCCTACTTGTCAGAGCTTTCTGAGTAATGGACTTAAAAAGAAAATATGTTCAGGAGTGTTCAGATACAGAGGACATGTGCTTACCTATAACTTTTGGTCTCTCTCTCTCAGACAATTGTCTGCGTCTCTCTAATCTCAGGACTCTTTTGTTTTGCCCAGTTTACTCTGTTACACCTCTAGTTTAGCCCTTTCCTGGGATAGACTAAAAATACTTCCCTTTGCTGTCTCTTCCCTTCACTTCCAGTACTCACCTGTCCAGCTAGCCACAGTGGGTCTGATTCAAAGGCCCTGAATTTAATGGAGTCTTTCCAATAGGCATTATATCAGGCCTTTTAGCACCTGTCTCGTGCACAGGGACCCAATGCTGCAAACACATATACATAAGTTTAACTTGATAAATTTATGAACAGGAGTATATGACGTGGCTGTCTGTGGTAGTAGGGGACTGGATTTAATGACCCAGAGGTCCCTTCCAGCACTATGTTCTTAATTAATTCCTTTAGTTCTTTCCCCACTTTTAATCATCTGTATAAAAAAAGGCTCAAAACAAATTATGCTGAGATAATATATTCCATCATTTTTCTATTTCCATGCCTTTCAAATACTTTATAATCCCACATGGGGGTTATGTGAAGTTAGGGGAAAAGATTAGTGGATTTAACTTCTCCTAGGGCATGAAATTAGGCCCCAAACCTATCCCTCAATTATTCATGAATTTAACATATTTTCTTCAATTATTCTTATTCTTGATTTTCCTTATTTGTAAGTTTCACAATGGACTCTAGAAAATACCGTGTAACAAAAACCAAAAGATCTTATCATATAATTAATTTATCATATAAAACGAGTCCAAAATAATTTTCAATCAAGTAAAACATGATGCTGCATGTTCCACACTTATTTTTCCATGTGAGAAGCAATGGAGTATCCACCATAGCATGTGCTGTCATTCACTAGATTGGCTTCATAGGGACCTTAGAATAATAAATCATAGAATATTAGGGGCTGGAAGGGACCTCTGGAGGTCATCTAGTCCAACCCCCTGCTTAAAGCAGGACCAATCCCCAACTAAATCATTCCAGACGGGGCTTTATCAAGCCTGACCTTAAAAACCTCTAAAGAAGGTGATTCTACCACCTCCCTAGGTAACCCATTCCAACGCTTGACCACCTTCCTGGTGAAAAAGTTATTCCTAATATCCAATCTAAACCTTCCCAACTGCAACTTGAGACCATTACTCCTTGTTCAGTCATCTGCTACCACTGAGAACAGTCTAGATCAATCCTCTTTAGAATCCGCTTTCAGGTAGTTGAAAGCAGCTATCAAATCTCCCCTCAGTCTTCTCTTCTATAGACTAAACAATCCCAGTTCTCTCAGCCTCTCCTCATAAGTCATGCGCTCCAGGTCCCTAATCATTTTTGTTGCCCTTCTCTGGACTCTTTCCAATTTTTCCACATCCTTCTTGTAGTGTGGGCCCCAAAATTGGACATAGTACTCTAGATGGGGCCTCACCAATGCTGAATAGAGGGAAACAATCACGTCCCTCGATCTGCTGGCAATGCCTCTATTTACATAGCCCAAAATGCCATTAGCCTTCTTGGCAACAAGGGCACACTGTTGACTCATATCCAGCTTCGCATCCACTGTAATCCCTAGGTCCTTTTCTGCAGAACTGCTGCCTAGCCATTCGGTCCCTAGTCTGTAGCAGTGCATGGGATTCTTCCATCTTAAGTGCAGGACTCTGCACTTCTCCTTGTTGAACCTCATCAAATTTCTTTTGGCCCACTCCTCTAATTTGCTTGGTTCCTCTCTATCCTATCCCTACCCTCCAGTGTATCTACTACTCCTCCAAGTTTAGTGTCATCTGCAAACTTGCTAAGGGTGCAGTCCACACCATCCTCCAGATCATTGATAAAGATATTAAACAAAACCGGCCCCAGGACGGACCCTTGGGGCACTCCGCTCAATACTGGCTGCCAACTAGACATCACTACCTGTTGAGCCCGACGATGCAGCCAGCTTTTGATCCACTTTATGGTCCATTCATCCAGTCCATACTTTAACTTGCTGGCAAGAATATTGTGGGAGACCTTGCTCCAGTTTTTCTAGTAGGATACACATTTATAACAATTCACATCAGGTAAACCATTAATTTTGTTCTTTAGAATTTTACTCCTCATTTCAGGTTTGTTTTCTGCTGCAGGGGCCCACAAGCCATGTGGGCTAGTGCTAGGGGGGCAGTTCTCAATCCACAGCCCCAGGGGCCAGCTGTGTGCTAAAGGCTGCCGAACTGCACAGGATTTGGGTTCCCAACTGCTTGGCCACCCAGCACGGTGGGAGTCCGGCACTTCCGGCCGTCCCCACATCGTGGGAGTCTGGAGCTGCCAGCCAGTCCCATGGGGTCTGGTATCCAGGGCTGCCTCTTAGCCTCACAAAGTCTTGGCTTGCCACCCAGCCCCGCAAAGCCCAGGACTACTGCCCAGCCCTGCAAGGTCCAGGGTGCTGCCCGGCTGCCCTACCACCCACCCCCAAGCAGCCCACAAGCAACCTGTGACAGATGCAGTCGACAATGATAAGTAGGTTGAGAACCAGTGGGCTAGAGGAATCTAATGGACTCAACGAGGGCATGAACTCACCACTTAAAGAGATTAGGAAGAAAGTTGTCCTGGGGGCAGTTTATCCCATAACTGCCCATTGCAGGAATTTTTTCATCTTCCTCTGAAGCAGCTGGTGCTTGCCACTCTCAGAGACAGGATACTGGATTAGATCTGATGCAGTGTTACAATTCCTATTTCCCACAGGCATGAGAAGAAGTCCATGTATATGGCTTCTGCTTATACAGATTAAGGTTTCCATCCCAGCTGATTGCCAGGTTCTGTAGGGGTGGGAAGAACTGCCTACTGCAAACCTAGCAACTTCTTAAGCCCTTCTGTTGAAGAGGGTACGCTGTAGGAAGCTGAGCAGGGTGGAGCTCAGGTTTCTCAGGGTAGGAAGAATTTGGCCCTGAGCTATTTAGCTTTCAAATGCAGCTACAACCATAAATCCTGCTTTTTCCAAGCATTTGCAATAATATTCAGTCTCATGTTTAAGCAGTTTGCTATAAGAACCGGTGAACGAGTGTGGGCTAATTCATGCAGTAGGTATTGTAAATACAACTAGGCATGAGTAATACATAGTTATTGCCTGTAGGGCATTTTACTGTGACAACAAAATATTCCCTTTTGTAAAATATTAATGTTCATTAAAGGCAAACCCAAGCCACTTCTCTCCAAAGACCAGGAGGGCTCTGCCCTCAGGGAAACCAGTGTAGTTTTACCTCAGGAGGGCAGCATTTCAGGACCCCAGAATGCTATAGCACTGAGTTCCCCAACATGCAGGGTGTCTTGGAGAATAACAGATAGGCAGAGGGACCACGTTCAAATCCACTGGCCATTTTCTCCTCTCGCTGCTCTGCCCCACCCCAGCAGAGGGGGAGCATGTAGGCTGTGCATGTTATTCCAACCCTGTATCCCCCACCTGCGCAGGACACCCTGGTACAATACGGGGTGGTGCAGAAGTAGGGGTAGGGAATTGTACTCCTACATGATACAACTAAGAGGTTCCAAGCAGTGACTGTAATCAGTCCAGTGCCTTGTTCTGAACTTCTTGAGTTCAAGGCAATGATTTTTGAGTGTTATAGTCATTGCTCAGAATTCTCTTATCAGCCAGTGGAATTCCATATTCATTTTTCCTGCCCATTTAAAGGGCTTGTTTATATATGTAGTTTGTAGATAGCCGAGGTCACAGAAATGAAAGTCTTACAGCGCTGAGCATATTTCTTAAATACATACCTACTGCTGGACCAACAAGAAAAATTCACTAAATATTTCAACTCTTTATACTCTTATGACTATTCTAACCAGTACATACAATTATTGAAGATCTGGGGTGGAAAGATGAAAGTGAATAATAAAAAACATTGAGAGTTTGTAACACGAAATACATTTAACTTGCAAATCTGTGTGTAGGCTTTCTGAAAACCCTTAACATGCACTTTGCGACATTTAGCACTGTACTATTTATCTTGATGTTTCCACTTACTCTTGGCATGGTGTTATTTGCACATAACCTCACATTGGAAGCGCTACTTGTCAAGCAAGCCAAAGTTTATAGATTGCTGGTCTTGCTCTGAGCAGGTTACAAGTTCACAGCCATTTGCAAACAGTAATTCTTTAATGAGAGATTCCAACATTTTTGTTGATGCACAGGAACAAGACTCACTTTCCCAAGCAGAAGTTAATCTTTGATGCCAGAGAAAGGTAACACATTGTTTCACCTACCACCACTATAAAGAAAAGCCTAAATAATGAATTGATGTTGCACAGCTGTTTAATAAAATAATACCAAGGACAGATACTAGGCCTCCTTGGATTTAATATCAAGTTGTTGGATAATACTGATGAATGAGACTGGGCAGAATGTTTCAAAGTTAGAGGAAAGGATAAGAATATCGAGGCACTAGAGAAGGGGAAGCCAGTAGAGGTATTGAAAAAGGGAGCTTGAGAACGCAGTCAGAACAAGGTGCAGGGAAGGTGATCTCATGCTGTGTTTTGTGAGGGGTGAGGTGATAGTCAAGAAGATTAATTGCGTGAGCACTTAAACCAAGATGGAGAGAGCTTCTTGAATCTGTAATCCAATAGCACCCCTTTGTTTCCTTGTGCTCCGCTGGCTCTCTGTCTATCCAGTACTTGACTTATACTTAGATTTCACTCTCTTTGGGGAAGTGACTTTCTTTTTGTTCAGGTTTGCACAGCACCTAGGACAATCTCCAGGATTCAGCCTCAGGCTATACTGCAATACAACTAGGATAATAGTATCATTGATCAACTTGTAAGGGCATCCATGTATTTTAAACTTGCCTCACCCTCTTAGACTAGGATAGCGTTAACCTAACCGGAGACACTGAAAGTGTTTTCATTTTACTCCCTGGACTTCTGCAATTGAGATCCTAGCTAGCTCCCATTAAAACCAATGGCAAAACTCCCAACTTCAGCAGTGCTAGATCAAGTCCTTGCTGAGCAGCAAAAATCATCTCAGCAGTGCTATACCTAGATAAAAAACATGGGGAGAAGTGCAGTGTCCATGACATAGAGCACTTGGTTGAGAATAAGTCTTGCCATTATTTTGCCCATAACTGTCAGCAAAGAGATGCTTCTGTTATGGAAAAGAAATAGTATGATTGCACCAACATAAGAGAATGGAATTTGGATCCCTATGTCTCCTAGAGCAATGGTCCCCAAACTTTAACAACCTGTGAACCCCTTTCACTAAAATGTCAAGTCTCGCAAACCCCCTCCTAAAAATAAATATTTCCAGGGATTTTCTCCTTTACCTGAGTATAAATTGTAAGAGCAGTCAACTTGGAAATATAAAATTTGTTTTTATGACATGCTTATTACACACTATTATCATTTATCATTACAGTATTTTTATTACATTATGAAAATGGCAACACTCTTCCAAAATCTCACTTTCGTAGATTTTTCACTTTCAATAAGCCTTGTTATAAGACAAGGCTTCTATGTTTCATCAAGGAGTATCAGATGTGAAACAGCATGAAGGTATTTAAGAAACCAACTGAAAGAGTTCCTCCAACACAAGCATTCAGGTCTTGAGCAGCCCAGGCAAACAATGCACATTACAACAAAGTTTAAACTTGTTCTTAATAATAATTTTAAAAGCAATATTAGCTATTTAATTTTAAAAACAGCAAAAAATATCCACCTCCCTTGCCATTTCTTATAAGGAGTCTTGACGTTTAAATCACCTCAGTGTGATAGATATGCTTTGCTTTGATCTGCTTGGCTCTTGGAGGTCCAGGGACACAGGGCTGCTAGCCCTGTGCTGCCCAGGATCCATAGGGATAGCTCTGTCCACCATTAGGTATTTTTTTACCAAGATCCCCCTGTAACATTTCACAAACCCCCATGGGTTCTTGAACTCCAGTTTGGGAACCACTGTTCTAGAGCCAGTTCAAAATGGAACTAATCATTCTATCCAACTGCAGAGATTTATGACCAGACATGCATAATGGATTCTGAATAGCATTCTGTGCATTATCTGTAAATACACTTTCCATTGTGACAAGGCACCTATTAAGAAGCTTACAGGCACTCAGTGCAGCAAAGGAAGTTTGTTCCAAAGAGACCAATCAGAATCCTATATTATTTACTTGTAGAGGATGAAACCATTTGGAGGATATTTTGGAATGTTTTTATATCCTCTACCAGGTTAGTTCTTCCTGTTTTTCTCATGCCCCCCTTGCTCAAAAGAAACACACAACCCAAGGTTTCTTTCTGTAATGCAGCGGTATAGATCTAAATGGAAAAGAGAAATGTAATCTCACGTAGCAGCAATCATGATTGTTGACAGCATACCTAGGCACTGAAACAGTTAAGCAATGCAATGATCTATTTGTAGTCAGAGCAGACTTTTGGAGAGCAGTGGTGCTTGGAAGTAACTTCAGCATCCAAGTCATGTGTTGTCATCCAAAGGCTGGACAGGTAAGTTTATTTTAATGAAAAACGTGATTAGCCTATAATGGGAATGTGATGGAAAAACAGGGTACCACACATGACATTTCTTTTCTAAAGAGCAAAAGAGATTTAGACTTGTCTGTGTTTTAAGCATTCCAGTCAGAATCTACCCAGGAATAAAGGATCACACAAGCAACTCATTCATCAATGAGAAAATCACAATGAAGAAACATACTTTGGAATACTAGGATGTTTCATCAATACTTTTTCTTCCATGCTGCAAAAGCATGATCCCAAACCTGTAACCCTTGGTGGTACAAAGCAAATGTATCATAGTCATTTGAATTCACTGGTACTATGAGCACATAAACAGTGACTTGAATTCACTGGTAATATGATGCTGAATCAATGAGAGAACAGTTAGGCAATCACTAGCACTCAGAACTCATTAAAGAAAAATGTGGGCACCAAAATCTCACCAACTCCCTTCCCCCCAATTTATACTTTTTTTTAAAAGCTAGTATGGCTTTAAAATAAAAACCAAGCAAAAATGTGCAGTTATTCATAATGAAGAGAGTTTGAAAAGGATGCCCCTGGTTACAATGATTTGGGATACTGAACTTCAAAAGATTTGACCCATCATATTTGCTCTTTTGGCAGTCTTAAAAGAAAAGCCTCCTGCCAAGTTTGCCAAATCTCTCTTATTTAAATTGAGGTCTATTATCTTAAGCAATTTTGGATGATCAGAGAGGCCTCAGGTTTCCAACAAAGAAAGGAGTGGTCACTCTGTCAGAAAAGATCCAAACTATTTAGGATTTCACAGATCAAAACAAATATTTTAAAATCAGAACTCAACTGACAGCCAATATATGGAGCATAGGTCCCTTCATTCCACTATTCTTAAAAAGCACAGGCGATTGCATTCTGCACTACCTGCAATTTTCAGCTAGTTTGAACGTGGAGATTGTACAGGAAAAAATGATATGATCTAGACAGTGTTAAGATATAAATTCACATCTCTGAGCTGTGATTTACTTTTTACATGTTTATTACCAACACTCTAAAAGTTTAAAACCGAATCTTTTCAAGTCAATATTTTTCTTCTGCATTATGTAGATGGTGCTTGCTGGCTAACATCCATCATTATGGCAATCTCTCATGCTCTAGCTCTGGGAAGACTTTCATGAACACTTTCTTTCACTCCTTGAAGAAATGAAATTGTATTTAAACTGGTAAGTCCTCAAAGGTGGAGATGTTGCTGCACCAAAAATATTTGATGGAAGGCCAAAGGCAGCATTCCATCACTTGCTGGGTGTAGCTCTCGGGGTCCCATTGCCCCTAAGCAAACCACCAGATGTTCACCCCAGCAGCAATTAACAAAGGCTTTTCTACCATGTGTTTTGTCTCTTGGGTAAACCAATCCTGCCACCAGCAGTTGAAGTCCTGATTAAAAATGTAACAAGAAACCCCTGAACTACTCATGTGATCCTCCCCAACTGAGAACAGCACAAACTGATGCTACTCAGTAGCCCTCATTCTTCTCTTCACCAGCATTTGAAAGCATTATTGTGGTACTTAGGAGACCCAGGAAATCATATTTTATGGATTATATATCATTTGTGGGCCTACAAAAATGACACAGCTTTATTACTACTAGTTGCAGTTTGCTCTGCCATATTTGCTGAGGCTAATTAGAGATTTGTCTAGAAAAACACATCACACCAGTGTAGCTAGCGCTATTGCTTGGCAGAATGGCGAAGGGAACAAATGTTCTTCAGTCAAACAGAAGCTACTTGGCTCAAAACGGGGTAGACTAAAAGTTAATGGGCTGTAATATACAGAAGGCCAGAGTAGATTATCTAGTTATTTTTTCTGGCCTTAAATGCAATGAAATCTATGAAAGGGAAAGATGGAAAAGTATCAGAATAGTATCTTCCTTACCCAGAATGGGGGTGTTGGATAAAAATGCACATTTAGAATCCATGGTCTTAAACAAAAAAGTAGATTGTCCCAGGCACTGCTCTATCCTTCACTGCACTTGTTGATTTACTCAAACTTTCCTTTTCTGAGCAGATCCCCAGTTCTGGAGCAAAAGGGGTGGGGAACGTCCGTTCTGCCCTTCACACTGGTAGGGACACAGAGCCAGCATACCATGATGTGCTTTGGTTGCTGTGGCTTGGAAAGCGTTTATAGCTTAACTTGGTCATTTATTTCTTTTAATGCATCATCTTAGAAGGTTAACTGATGAATAATACACCTGAAAGAAAATGTAAGTCAAATGCTGCTCATATGCCAGGTGCATAACTGAAACACTGGTGTTCCACAGCAGTTTCTCTGTATTGGAACAGAAGTAATAGAAGGTAGAGTCCATGAGCCAAACCACCCTAGACTCAGAGCATGAAGGATGGAATGAAAGGGGAGTTCTGCCTCCAAATCTGAGGCCTGGATTTGTCCCTCTGTTCTATTTGTATTATTAGCAATCATGAAAGAATGGTTTGTGTTCACTGAAACTGCTCAGCTGATTTAAATATATAGAAAGATTTCATAAATTAATTTCAAATGAAACCACCGATTCCACTATATCAAAACAAAATTTAATATCAAAATATTTTCCCCTTTTATGTACAATAAATATATTTACAATATTTGCCTAATTAAGGTAAACTGAGAAGTTTTTACAGGTTATAGTACATTTATTTATACTTTTATCAGATTTTTCTTGCCAAGTACGTGTCAACCTGTAACTTGACCTAGCACTTGGAAGATAAATTATACAAGTCTAACAGGTGTTCACCATAATATTCACTGAACCTGACACACTATAGATGCCTTTGCATGTCTATAATATTTCTCTTTCATCAATGCTCGAAGTATGCTCTCTGTAGCTGATACTGGAGAAATTCCCCAGATTCCATTTTGTATTCTTAATCTCCATTTTGTATCCCTAGCTTCCTTCTTGAATAAGCAGGAGTCACTTAACCGCTAAGAAGCTGTAGGTCACATACCATTGGATGCTTTAGGTAACATGACCGGTGCTGCAAGTACAATGAGGTATGGCCACAAAGTATTTCTGGGCTGAGCATGCCCAGCAGAATGTAGATTACTAAATGTTGCATCTGAAGAAGTGGATTTTTTACCCACAAAAGCTTACGCTCAAATAAATTGGTTAGTCTTTAAGGTGCCGCCAGACTCCTCATTGTTTTGTGGTTACTGAATGAGGTATGGCCACAAAGTAATGGAGATCTAGAGCATGGGCAGTAAGGTCAGATGAGGCAATCATGGCTCTGAGGTAAAACAACACAAGTGAGTATGTGCAGAATGAGACAATGTTTGGCAAAGACCACCTGCACTATAAGGGTAGGAAGAGGTCAAACAGCTCCAGC
Source organism: Sternotherus odoratus (assembly GCA_032164245.1). Classification (NCBI taxonomy): domain Eukaryota; kingdom Metazoa; phylum Chordata; order Testudines; family Kinosternidae; genus Sternotherus; species Sternotherus odoratus. Next base: position 50,393,625 of record JAVMKO010000004.1, read on the forward strand.
CCGGAATGGTTTGGAGCATCTTTGTCCAGTAGCCAAGAATGAGGTACTGTTAAGTAGTGAGCATGCTCAATAAACAGGAATGAGACGTTAGGTTGAAAGCATGCTCAATAGAGGCCTGAAAATATAAAAAGCAGACAAAGATTGGAAGTCAGGAGCCAATGAGAAGAACTACTGGAAAGAAGTGAAAAGTTGAAAGATCGTGCAGAGATGACTGACCAGAGCAGCAACAGCAGCAGACAATGCAGTGGAATCAATAGATAGCGAAAGCCTGCTAGCTTTTAATTATAGTATAGTGCAGGGTAGTTTTAGTATGTGCCTGTTTGAGATGTGAGTGAGTATGTGTGTTTTAATTGCAATTTTCCTATGTAAAACCTAGAGTACGATTTAAGAACTGCTGTCAGCGATCTGTTACAGACTGACCATCGGTAGCAGAGCACACCGCTTACAATCATTCACAGAGTTTGCTATTGCAGTTTGAATGCTCTTTAACTTGCAACAAGGGATGTGTGTCCAATTAGTGTTTTTAGATTACACTGTAGTAGAGATTATTAGTTATATTAAATAAAAAGATACTTTGATTTGGAAAGAATACTGCCTGTGTCAATCGCTTCATTGGAAGGTTATACCCATGTCCTCCAAGTGGTTTCCTTAATTATCCTGGAAAAGGACAGATTACGTGGATGATGGGCATCCCAAAGCCTACTTTTGGGGTAACATAGCCATGATGCTATGGGTTTTTTTATCCTCACATTATTATCCTTTGGTTTTTGAAGTCCTGAGAACATATGCAAGTTGCAAGTACATTTTCTTACTGCTAAGCAATCAGCCATTACATCTTCCTCCTTAAATCCCCCCTAAAAACTCTTCACCATCACATCACCAACAAGACTTTTTAAAAGAACAAAACAGAAATAAAGATGTGCACCTGCCTAAATCGAATACCATGTGATACTACCATAACTTTTTCATGTTTCTGGTCCTTTTGTTATTATCCTCAGTTGTAGGATCATGTCTATAATCAAAAAAATTAAGATATATTGGGCAGGGAGCTGTCTTTCTTGCTCGGTTAAATGGCCAGCATGTTTCTGAAAACCACAAATCTATTTAGATAAGCCAGCGTCCCAAATGTCATGTGCTAGTCTAGTTTGTGCATTATTTACTTCAAATTCTTCTGATCTTGATGTGACCATGTATCATCCCTGCTCCTTCTATATTTTTCATTTTCCTAAATGTTGCTCACCATGAATTTTATTGCCAAGATCAGCAAATCTTGTTCTTGAGGGAATCAATAGGTTATTATACATACATAAAATTCACCTGAGTATATTCTCCCAGACAGCACAGCATCTTGCATAAATTGCATATTATAGACCTCTCTGTGTTTTACTTTCCTAACTACTCAGTTAAAAATAAAATAAAAAATGGGCATTACTGTTAAACATCTCCCCAGTTCAGGACAATTCTGAAATATCCTTTTCTGGAGCTAGCATTATTAGTCCTTTAAACTCGAACTGAAAAAGCATAAGGTATTCGTGCTGTTGCAAAACCCAAGTTATCCTGACATTCTGCACAACTGCACATTGCAAGTCTCATTATACAGTAAAAGCCTCAGGATTGTTTTTCTTGTTTTACTTCCTTTTGCTTAGTGTATTTATTCTCCCTCCCGTCTTCAGGGATTGTTTATCAGTTTATAAAGAATTTAGCTCTGAAGCTATGCTTGAATGATGATGTAAAATATTTTCTTCTACTTCACCCTGCACTTTGTATGGGAACAGATCTAGCATTTGCTTGACCACTCATTTTGGGCCAGACTCTGACATCCTTACTCAGGCTGAATCCACAGGCAGGCCCACTGACTTCAATGGCACCATTTGTGGGGTAAAGCGCTACTCGTATGAGGAAAGGTGTGTCTGAGTCTGGCCCTGCATGTTCCACACATTAATTTTCATCAAAAAGAGACCAACTGACACAAAGTTTAACCAAGAAATTAAATGCCCAAAAAAAAAAAAAATCACACAAGTTAATCTTTTGGTGAAATGTAATGGAAGAGAACAATTGAGCTATTTAGCACATACACCCAGTTGTTCCAACTGAGGAGTCTAAAAATAATCACCCTAAAAAAGAAAGGATGCAAGAGCCAGTATCAATTCATTTAAAGTCAGTTGTTGTGAAATATTGATGATTAGACAGTGTCAGAACTTTGGACATGAACTTTCCTCACACAGGGCAATGGTCATTTCAGTAGTTCCTTGAGGACACAGCTTTGCCAGGCGGGCTCCATGGAGGAGGGGTTTCATCCTCAAGGATAACCTGAAGCTTCTTTTGTTTTTTCTCAATCTGGTCTCTCCTCTCTTTCTTTTCCTGAAATTAGAGGAGGTTGTGTCAGAGAAGTACTGTGTCAAAGGAAAATGAAATAATTACTATTGTACAAAAGAGATTAGTTGAAAGTCCATGATGTTTCATGGGTGCAATTCATAAGTCACACAAAAAAAGTTGAAAATGGTTGAGAATTTAAATACTGGATCATAACGGACTATAAATCCCCGCGATGACTGAACCTGGAGATATTTTAAACAAAAATTGTTCTATTCACCCTGCCTCAGACCATCTACACTTCATAGTGACACAAAGACTGAGTGACAATCCTGGAATCTTACTGTACAGAAGATATAGAGGTAATGTTAATGTGCTCATCCTAGCATCCCTTATAGAAATTCAGCTACACACTATGAGCTGTGCAACATCCATGCTATAGACTTACATTTCTCCACGGTCCGGGTGGATGCTTGCAGCTGAGCTATGCTGTGCACTACCCAAACACAGAGCATGATGTACAAGGCATGGCAAGCTAATTTCTGTATTTATCGTCAATTGACTATTCACATCTTAATGCCTCAAATATAGGACTCTTGAATTCCAATATTAAATACTGTTTTCAATAAAAAAGAATGGCATTTGATGTCTACACCTTTCAGTGCTTTCTAAATTACTCCAGCACTATGCTATAATAATACAGTCTAGCTGTACCAAATCTCTGTTGTTTTAATGTCACGCTAACAATGTATTAAGGTTCTAATGACTTCTTTATAGTTTCAAATATAGTATTGGGAAATTAGAACAATGATATTAAGCAGAATGTTTGCAAAAATAATTTCACTTTATGTGAAATTTTTAGTTTGTTCCTTTGTAAAATATTTATAATTCATTCTGCAGAGAACCTTGGTTTTCAACAGAAAATTTCTAAGTGGGCAGCCAATGAATTCCCAAACTCTGACCCTCCTAAAATGCTTTTTGAATTAGGGATAGGCAGTCTGGTTTGGCCAAATTCACATCTCATTTTTCCACTAAAATCAATGGAGAGATGCAAGGAAAATCTTGGGCTGAGGTGATAATATAAGATTTGAGGTTCCAGATTAGTTGTCTGAACTTTTGCCTCTACCAGCTGCCATTGCTCTCTTCTCCCCAGTCTAACACAAACCTTCATTTGACTGGAAAAGCCTGAGCTTTTTGACCCCAGTCAAGCTGCAAGTTACTTCTTTAGGATTTTCTAAGGGAACACTGTAGTGGTTTGAAGAGGAAAGAGTTTGCACTGTCACGGCAAAATTTTATATTCTTGTTGAAAAACTGAGCTGCATATGAGTTTAGGACGGGTACATACTCTAAAATGGAATAAATATATGATTAGTGCAAACTGTTTGGAATAAATTCACACAAACTGCAGATGTATTTCAGAATTAACTTAATTGCAGTCACTCTGGAATCTGTATTGAGTACAGAAAGAAATTTTAGGACTGGTATTTGATAAGTAATGATTAAAAAAACCTAGGATTTATCGTATCGCCAGTAGTTAAATAATATCTAACTAAGGAATTGCACCTTGCTATGTGTAACACTGTATTACTGAGTACATGCTACATAGTATGTTTGTTTAAGGAAAAACCCAATTGCACAGCATATACTCCCGGAGGCGCATTAAAGCTGGTGTGGGCAGCTTAATTAAGAATTTCTTGAGGTTTCAGTTCCTAACCTTAAGAAAGGCCGTTCTGGGTCAGATCAAAGGTCCATCCATCCCGGTATCCTGTCTACTGACAGTGGCCAATGCCAGGTGCCCCGGAGTGAGTGAACCTAACAGGTAATGATCAAGTGATTTCTCTCCTGCCATCCATTACCACCCTCTGACAAACAAAGACAAGGGACATCATTCCTTACCCATCCTAGCTGATAGCGATTAATGGACTTAACCTCCATGAATTCTCCCAGTTCTCTTTTAAACTCTGTTATAGTCCTAGCCTTCACACCTCCTCAGGCAAGGAGTTCCACAGATTGACTATGCACTGTGTGAAGAACTTCCTTTTATTTGTTTTAAATGTGCTACCCATTAATTTCATTTGGTGGACCCATGTTCTTGTATTATGGGAACAAGTATATAACATTTCCTTATTCACTTTTTTGACACCACTCCTGATTGTATATACCTCTATCATATTCCCCCTTAGTCTCCTCTTTTCCAAGCTGAAAAGTCCTAGCTTCTTTAATGTCTCCTCATATGGGACCTGTTCCAAACCCCTAATAATTTTAGTTGCCCTTCTCTGAACCTTTTCTAATGCCAGTGTATCTTTTTTGAGATGAGGAGACCACATGTGTATGCTGTATTCAAGATGTGGGCGCACCATGGATTTACACAAGGGCAATAAGATATTCTCCGTTTTGTTCTCTATCCCCTTTTTAATGATTCCTAACATCCTGCTTGCTCTTTTGACTGCTGCTGCACACTGCATGGATGTCTTCAGAGAACTACCCATGATGACTCCAAGATCTTTTTCCTGATTAGTTGTAGCTAAATTAGCCCCCATCATATTGTATGTATAGTTGGGGTTATTTTTTTCCAATGTGCATTACTTTACATTTATTCACATTAAATTTCATTTGCCATTTTATTGCCCAATCACTTAGTTTTGTGAGATCTTTTTGAAGTTCTTCACAGTCGGCTTTGGTCTTAACTATCATGAGCAGTTTAGTATCATCTGCAAACTTTGCCACCTCACTTTACCCCTTTCTCCAGATCATTTATGAATAAATTGAATAGGATTGGTCCTAGGACTGACCCTTGGGGACCACCACTAGTTACCCCTCTCCATTTTGAAAATTTACCATTTATTCCTACCCTTCCTTCCCTGTCTTTTAGCCAGGTAAAGCGCTACTCGTATGAGGAAAGGTGTGTCTGAGTCTGGCCCTGCATCAATCTATGAAAGGATCTTCCCTCTTATCCCATGACAATTTAATTTACGCGAGAGTCTTTGGTGAGGGACCTTGTCAAAGGCTTTCTGGAAATCTAAGTACACTGTGTCCACTGGATCCCCCTTGTCCACATGTTTGTTGACCCCTTCAAAGAATTCTAAGAGTAGTAGGTTTACAGAAACCATGTTGACTTTTGCCCAACAATTTATGTTCTTCTATGTGACTGGCAATTTTATTCTTTACTATTAATTAATTAATTAATTGCATTAATGAAGGGTGGTTGTTTTTTTTTGTTTTTAATAGTTTGAATGTTCTTGTTTTGGTTTGGCTGGCTTTTAAAGAGTTTTAAAAAAATTTGATAAGCAAGTCCTGCCAACACAGCCCTTTTGCTATCATCTCTCCCACCCTTCCAACACAGCCATTTTCACAAATAGTCCTCACCACTACTCACAACCCCATGAAAAATAACTTACCAAAAACCTTACACCTTCCCAAATAATAAATAAGAAGGTGTTGAGGGAAGCATAATCAGAATTATGGAAGAGATACAGTAAGAAACAAAATAGCAGCAGCAGTCTTATACATTAAATAATGTTTGTTTTTGAGACCCTGTTTTGGGGTATGTTTACAGTGCAGCTGCAAGCGAGCCTCCCAGCCTGGCAGACAGACTCTCGCTAGCAGGGCTCGAGTTGAGACGCTAAAAATAGCAGCAGGGATACTGCATGTCCAGAGGAGACTTGACCTAGCTACCCAAGCTTAGGCCCAGAGGGCTGACTGGACTTGAAAACCTGCACTGCTGCCTGAGGCTCAATGTTCACACTGCTGTTTTTGCACACTTGTTTCAACAGAACTAATGAGTCAATGCAACTTTTCTTCATTTACAACATCTGACAAGACCAAAGCCCACGGCAGTGTGGCTGCAACATAACAATTTTGTTTTACACAGTTAATGAACCATTAGGGAGAAAGATAAAAGGCACAGTAGTAAAGTCCATGTTTCAACACTGCTGAGCCCTACCACACTACTGGGCTAGATTTCCAATATATAAAATCTTTGAAAATAAGCCGTAACAACATATATCTGTAAAATCATCTGAGTTATTTAAAACACAGAAAAATAAAGAAATCCATAACACCCATCTAATTCAACTTAGCACAACTCCTAGAATGTATAAATGTACAAGATGCATCATGAGATGAATACTGTTAAAAACTGGGTGTTAAGCAGTGCTAACCCAGAGAATAAGGGCCAAGCTTCTTAGAGGGTACATAAACTTTCTATACTATACAAATCTCCAAGATCTGTAGTTTTTTTAAGAGTGCTTACTTGAAATCTCACCAGCTAGAACCTGGTGTGGTATCAGTGTATGCTGGCAAACATTACAATAGGCCTACATGCATTTGTTAATCTATTTTAGGTATTTATAGGACTCCATGGTATCACAAAATGGAAATCGAACCCGTATTGCTATTAAATTGAGTAGCTAAAATAATATCACAAAAACAGAATTTGAATTACTGGACTAATTGTAGGGGAATTTTAAAGTTTTTTTCATGTTAGAGTTTTAGAAGTGTTAACAAAAATTCAGTGTCTCCATTTCTAGGTTTTTAAATTCCAGGATGGAAAAAGTCCTGTCCATGCCCTTCCTTTGAGATAAGCACACAATCAGTGAACTCTGTGCCACAGTATGACACTTCAGTAACAAGAGAGTTCCCTGTTCTATTGTATTTTTATGTTTTAGAAGTATTTAGAGAGGATTTTTAAATTCCCATTTTGTGCTATTCATAAAGGCTGCCATTTGATCCTTGAGCTGAAGGATTTAATTAATTCTCAAAACTACTTTTCCCTACTGATTGCTAGTGGGAAGAATTAATAGATTTTCATTAAGTTACTTGTCTTTTAATAGAACTTTTTTTTTTTTTTTTTTTTTTTTTTACTATTTACCTTCTTGGAACTACTGACTCCAATAATCTGGGTACACACAAAAATCCTCCTAGTTACCTAGATAATAAATTGACAACTTGAGTCATACCAGCATTCTTTCCCTAAATTTATAAAAAGTGAGTTTTACAATCTCATTGTTTTTATATAAGCCTAAATACTGTTCTGGCCAGCAGAGCAAGGATGAACAAAGACACTGGCTGATGTGACCTCCAAAATACAGAGACTTGAGCCACTGTCAAGGGCAAGAATTCAAAAAATGGACATAGGAAATGTGATGCCAGGTACAATCCTATTCAGAAGAGAAACAAGAAGCATGCCAGTTAGGCCCTAATCGTGCAAACCCTTTAGCACATACCCAGCTTTAAGCATGTAAGTAGGTGCTTCACTTTAGTGGGACTATCTGTTGGTAGGATGGATGCCTCAGTGTGCTGCCGACAGCATCACCACCGGTGCTGGTGGGGATGGGGCACAAAAAGCTAGACATTCTCCTAGTCAGTAAATCATACCCTTTGAAAGCACAGTAGATGTTCCTGTGCATTAGCTGTCTGTCTCCCGGGGCTCCTCAGAGCAGCGGTAAAGAAATCTTGACTTTTTGTGGGATTGGAAAGGCTCCTAATGACTTCTTCCCACAATAGAATATCAGAAGTCACCCCTTCCTATCAAATGGAAGTAATCTCAATCCTCAATGTAACCATTCTTATTTATTGTGATTTATACAACTCCCCACCTTTAAACCTGTTTCCTTGAATCTAAATGCACTCACTTTTGCAGCTGGTGCTGCGTCTAGCCTTTGCTGGTTCTGTGCGGTGCTGAGTTGGCCCTTCAGAGGTGGCTCTTCCTGACATTGAATGGGAGAAGAGAAGACTGTACTTTCACTGACTGTAAAATGCAAAGAACTCTATGGCATACAGGTAGGAAGAATATATCTCATGTATGCCAGATGCTGTATACACTTCACTTTAAGTGATTTGCTAAAATAACCCTCAGAGGAACTGTATGAAAAGGTACACTGCTGCCATCACCTGGCCACTTTCATAACATGATGAAAAGCATTGATTATAATTCAAACGTTATTCACACACATTATTTGTTAAAAAACACAAGGATAAAAGTAGCAGAGTGTAAAAAAATATGTTTACCAGCCATCTTTCATATTCCTCTATAGCTCTTTTATCTTTTTCTTCCCTCTGAACCTGTGCTATTTCTTGGTGACGTTTCTCTTGGATTTTTTCTGTCTTCTTTTGTTTTACAAATTCTTCCTTTTTCTCATTCCTAAATATGGAGAGAAATAAAAGTTACTACTCACTGAATTAAAAAAAGCTGTAAATGTGATTGGTTAACCAAACATCGCGAACAGTGCCAGGAATTGACATTTATGTCTACTGACAACTTTGAGAACATGGATAACTACACACAAAGCTTAAAAAAAATCTTCAAAGGCCACCCATACATGCACAAACCCCCTGAACCATCATATAAACTGCATTGCCCTTTGGTGTTATTGTAATCCTTGATCTTCCTTCTCTCTTCCCTCACATTTTGTGTCATCTCTAAAATTAGACTATAACCTCTTCAGGGTAAGAATGAGTCTCACTTGTTCTGTAAAGCACAAAGCACACATCTTGGTGACATTAGAAAAAAATCTACCCAGCAGAAACGTATCTCATGTACTGGTGAATATATCTGGTTTGTCTAGACATTCGTTAGATTTCCAAGAAACACAACAGACTATATTAAAACCCCAAATTGTAGTGCTTGCTTTTTTAATTCTGAGTTATTAATGAAGCATGGGATTGGTAATGCAAGGCTCCATGCTATCCAATGTACCTCACTTTTGATTTGCAACATTCATACTTTTTGAATCATTGGCCTTTCTTGAGAAGAGACTTTCAATTCAGCAGATTGAACAGAAGCTGTATGGCAAGTTTGATAAAGTAGACAAATGAGAATGAAAATAAAGCTACCGCACTGACATTTGGGAACAATAGGCCTGACCCTGTGAGGTGCTAAGCACCCTTCCTTGTGCGGATTTTTCAGCCCCTTGCAGGTTCAGGCCCTCATGCCAAATATTCCCTGCAAAATGATTAGACATAGGTGCTGGCCCATACACAGTTATGTAACTAAATCCTTTGTAGCAGTACCATTTATCAACAGCAGACATGCTGTCTCGTTTTTTTTCTGCAATAGTTTCTTCTTTCCTCTTCTTGATTCTTTCAGCTCGTTTTTCCTTTCTGCTTTGCTCTCTTAGATATTCTGCTTTCTTTTCTTTCCATTTTTCAAATGCCTAAAGAAGACCTCAAGTCCATTAGCAAAGTTGCATAACATCTTTGTTCCAAAACTTCCCTTAAGTTATAGATATTTTTTCTTTCCTACCCATCCCCCCCTTGGATTGCTCATTCACACGGTTGTAGCTCAGCAAAGGATGCTGCTATAAGGAGCAAGAAGAATTTACTACTCCCAGCTCATTAGAAAAGCCTCTCTGCTGCCAACACGTTACTCAGTTGATTAACCACTTTACATATATAGAACAAAGTATTTCACATTAAAAAAGCCTAAATGTCAATAGAAAAAAAACTGTGTATGTGCTTAGGATGAGAGAGTAGCCCCTGCTACAAAAAAGACAACCTAGACACAAATTCTCCCAAAGATTGGGGTAGCCAGCTCTAGGGGTATGGTTTGGATCCATCTCTTGTTGCTAAGAACTACACTTTTATTAAGAATCAGAGAGGTAGCTGTGTTAGTCTGGAATTGCAGAAGTGACAAAGAGTCCTGTGGCACCTTAAAGACTAACTAACTAACTTAAAGACTAGTTAGTCTTTAAGGTGCCACAGGACTCTTTGTCACTTTTACTAAGGAGACTCTGGAGTTAAGTGTCTGTCAGGTATAGATTTCTCACTGCCTTTTGAGCTTCTTCTTTTTTCTCTTCATTCTGTTCTGCTGCTCTCCGTCTCTTCAACTCCTCTAGCTTCTTTTTTTCAGCTAGTTTCTTTTTTGCTTCTCTTTCTTTCATTGCCTTCCAGGCTTCAAAAGATGCAATTGCTTCTTCTTTCTTAGTAGCTTCTTTCTAGATAAAAAAAGTTTAAACTTTAGAAAACGCTGCATTTCCTAAACTCTCAAATGTAGAGTTAGCCAAAGAAATAAATGAAAGAAAATTAATTTGCAGAAAACATACTAAATCAGTGGTTCAGTTGTGATTTTAACTACTGCTCAAACATGACCAATTTTTTTTGACATACAATATAAGGCTGTTTTCTAAAAGAAGGGTAGATATAAAAACTACTATGACTCACTTCTGAAGACTGCATATAAAAATATTAGTTCTTAATTAGGAAAAATTAAGAGAATTTATTAAGAAAGATTAATATAATAGTGAACATGTTGCTTTAAATGTAGATGCTTATGTACAGCTGAATATACCCTGTTTCCCCGAAAGTAAGACATCCCCCGAAAATAAGACGTACTTCCAGTTTTGCCTCTCGCTGTAATATAATTTAATGTAATTTTGGGAGCAAAAATTAATATAAGACACTGTCTTATTTCGGGGAAACACGGTAGGAAAGCCAAGACAGAGCATGAAAATCTTCAGATACATGACTTCTTTAGATTTCATTGCTGAAATACAGACTATCCCATAATCATCATAATAAAAATACATAGATGGGCTTTGCAAGACTTCCAGTCAAGAAGCACAAAGCGAAACATGAAGGGAGCTGCAAAGGTAGCATTACTTTATATGGCATCCAATTATTCTAAGGGTGCAGGGAAGCACCAGCTACACCCCTCTTTTCCCTAGCCACATTCCTTGTGGCAGCCACAAG